>CAWUFW010001267.1:2400000-3003143 GCA_963921515.1 Calotriton arnoldi | reverse complement strand
CTATGTGCATGTGCACACCAGGCACAGCTGCCCCTGCACATGTGACCCCTGCTGGACTCGCTGCTGGGTCTGTGGAGCTGATGCACCTTCTGTGCGTGGGGCGGACAGCTCACCTCACTTCCCTCATTGCGCATGTCATGACTTTGCCGCAGGTGACATGGATCATGGAGGGCCCACATGTACGCGTGGGTAGGCTACACATGTTTGTTCACTGGTCGCCACCCCCAGTCAGTGTTTCGAATGGGAAGGTTGTTGTGCTGGTGGTATATTCGATGTGGCGGATGGGCGGGCCTAGGTGCGGGCTTACATTCCGGACATGGGGGTAGTTGGATTGGCGACTAGTTGCAGTACACACGGGACACGTCTCTTCCTTTCCACATCTGGGTCATCCCTTGTACTCACTGACAGTGATACAGTCATCTTCGCCCCAGCCCTCATGTCCTCCCCTCGCTCCCCCAATATGCATGTGCACCTGCGAGGCTAGCGCTTGCACAGGCAGCCCCAAGCTCGCACCAGAGAGGGCAAGGAGTGTATGTGTGGGTCCAGTTGCACGAGTGGGCTGTCTCAGGGTATGATGTGTGGCGGGACGCCGTCCACCTGCGTGGTGCCCCAAATGGAGACTCGGCCTGCATGGACTATGCATCACAGTCTTCGCCTTCCGGATCCGCCACCTGCGACACCCAGTGGCTGTGGCTGCCCTTGCGGCCAGGCCGCGTCCGTCTGTGACTGATGGCCCACACATTCACTCTTTGGCCTCTCTGGGGAGGGCTCGGGGGTGGTGGCGCACGCGCTTGCACTTAGTCGCAATGGCATGTGGCGTGGTTGGTATAATGGGCAATGGATGGGATGGTGCGAGCCACCTCCCGTGACGTCAGTGCTGCTCGTGCTGAGGTGCGTCCCCCTACACTTCCATTTGACTTGTGCCATGCTACACGTTGAGGTTCTATTGCCTGCGTGATATGACCAGGAAGAGCGCGAGGAGACCTCTCACACACCATGCTCCACTGCCATCCCGTGCCCTGTATCGCCTGTGCGGATTGACTATGTTGGGGTTACACCTGGTCGACTGGGGCTGTGTGTGCCTTGTCAAGGGGCATGGCGGGCGCACAACAGGATCCAGCTAGTCCACGGAGGGTGGGCTGACGTGTGCGCCTGGTTCCGCATTGTTCGTGTGCCCGGCTGCTGTGCACACACGTGTTCACTTCCCCCCGACAGGTGTCCTCTCACAATGCCCAGGGAAGCGGTGGTGTACTGTTCATGACCCCTCCCAACACGGCGTGCTCCAACTTGGCATGTGCGCATCTACCCGTCGCACCCACCCACCTGAGCACTGCGTCCATACGACTTCACACGACACATGTGTGTCTTCCACAGTTGTGCTACTCATTTGCGTTGACATCCAATACCAGTGGACTACATGGTCATGTCACGACTGCCGTGTACTTCACATACTCTCATCCTCTCTCATTCGTACTTGTGAAATGAGTCAGCGGAGACAGTTTTGGTTTCAAACATTATATTGAGTCTTCTGTCCTCTGTGATGCAGTATAGTGGACACTACTGGCAGCGGAATACATGTTGAGGATATACTGAGCATGATTACAAATGGGATAGGGTGTGGGGTTACATGTGATTGGCTGTTGCATGTGGGATGTGGGCTTCAGAGTTACATCTGCTTGGCCAAGGCTGTGCTAATGTACATTTACGTATAGCTGCGGAGCTGCGGACTTTGACACAGACGGTATACAAGTAGCCTACCAGACCGCTTGGCATCATGGGCACAGTCCATCTCAGTTCCATGTGACAGGTTTGCTGCGGTTGTTCCTCATGCACGCGTGCATGTGAGATGACATCAGGGCATGTGCTTGCGTGCATGCAGCGGCGTGCCACTTGTTGTTGCATTGTGGTGGTTACTGGACATGTCACAGTCACTGGGGTCGTGTTGTTGTTGTTTGCACTTGTCGTCCGTGCAAAGGTCCTGGTATGGGATTCCCGGGGCGGGGGTGGGAGGGGTGCAGCACCCACAGACTCCAGGCGACCTATTCATGTCCACTGAGCGGTGTGTGTCCATGGGCGCTGGATCCATGTCGTGTCCTGGTTGTTCGTGCAGTTCCGTCCATGTGGGTGCGATACACAGACCCCATGCCACTGCCTCCCACGATGCATGCGGTGTTCCTGGATGTGATGGGGAACAGTGTGCATGTCCCGGTCATATCCGATGTCATGGCGATGTCGTTGATGGTGTGGTAATTGTTGCCGGTCGTTTGGTATGGCTGTTGTGGTGGTGACTGGCCAGTCCGTGCGGAAGCTAAGCATGGGTGCGGGGTTGGACATCATAGGTCAATCGGGGAACCTGCGTTGGGGTCCGACGAATTTACAGGTTGTCAGGTATGCGATGCCGTCCAGCAGGGCTTCCATGTCATTGGTGGTGTTTATGTTTGCCAGCCAATGTAGCGGATGGTGGCTGTCAAGGTGTTGTTCGTAAGTTGTCCCTTGGAGGACCATGATGGGGCATGCTGGGTGACATTCGATGTAGCTGTGCTCGATGATCCGTCGTGTGGAGGCACAGTGGTCCCATTTCAGTGCGGGTGCGATGTTGGCCACATACGCCATGCCCCCATAGGCAGAGCAGGCCCTGTCGTGTGCGTCCAGAGGGAGGAGTAGTACTAGCAGGTCCGCCTTTAGACATGCCGGGTTGGAGAGACACATCTCCACGGGATGCTGGTAGGGACACCTCCGACAGTAGAAGACGGGTATGACGCAGCTGAACAATGTGATGCGGTAAGTCAGTCGGTAACTTACGTTCAGCAGGGACAGGAGATCGCATCCCAATATATGTATCAGGTTGGTTTTGTACAGCTTGACCTGTCCGGCGTAGTTGGGTAGGTGTGTTGAGAGTGCCATTTTGCAGCGGTGCGTTGTGGTGGCGTGCTCCGGCTGTGTGTGCAGTCTGCAATGTGCACGCTCCGAGGTTGCTGTGAGCTCTGTGTAGTCGTAGGGAGACAGGACTTGTGTTCTGTTGGCTTGTGCGGAGGACACGGGCCCTCATCCCACATGCTTCTCAGACAGTTCAAGGTCAGTGATGTGTGACTCCTTCCAATTAACTTGCATGGGGCCGACATGGGGGAGTGTTTTCTTTATTCTTTCCCGTCCGTTGTGTTCTTCTGTGATATGCGCTATCTGCCCTGTGGTCGGTCTCCTCTGCATGCCTGTGTTGGTCTTTTATTGGACAATGGCTGTATTCACCGGCTTCTTTCGTAGGGCTGTGGTTTCGGAGTTGGAATGGAAGGTCATTCAGTGCTGTCTGCTCTCCCTTGTGTGGGCGGCAGGCTGCCTTTCCGCTCTGCGTTGGGCCTTGTGTGTGAGTGTTATTCTTGGGCCACCTGTTGTCGGTCCCCGGGCTCTTTGGTGTTCCGTTTTGTATGTCTTGTTCATATGTGCAGGGTGGTATGGGTGTTTCAGTGTGGTACTGGCGTTCCTCTTCCCGAAGGGGCCCTGCTTCTCCTAGTTGGTGTTGCCGCCGCTGTGTGCTTCGCCATGTTTGTTGCACTGTGGTGTGTCCTGCTGTTGCGTGACTTCACTGACATGTGTGCGTCGGTTGTGTGACGTTGGGTGTTGTCCGTGAATTGGGCGTTGGGGACATGTCTGTGGCAGGCCTGTCACGTGTCATGTGCGTTCGGGGTGGGGCTGGTGTGTGTGCTGCTTGGTTGTGTCCCTGTGTCTGTGTGCGATGCATGCATGGCGCTGCAGTTGGCCTCTGCGTTGTGCGCATGTGTGGCAGCGTCATCGCCGCTTTGGGGCCGTGACGGGGTGGTTGGTTCCTAGTCCCAGGTGGTGTGTACACATGTGTTACGAGATGTTACAATTTGGCCTGTGTGTCATATGTGGATGCTATGGTAGATGTGTCGTGTACACGCGGGGGTGGGGGTTGTCCGCTTTTCCGCCCTTGCACTGTGTGCGCTGTTTGCGTGCACTTGTTGTATGTGTGCCTACCTGCGTCTTCGCGGTACGTTGCGTCCTTGGTGGTGCATCAGATAGAGCATAGGGAGGGCCTGCAGTGCTGGATTCATGCTCGGGGGTGCCGCTTCTTCGGTGTCCGTGCTCGGCGTTCGTGTTACCGCTTCGGTTTGACGTACGGTGTCTCTTAGCCGTGGGTTCAGTTTGTGTGCGGCATCGTAATTTGTACGCCGGGCGGTACGTGTTTCGTCGGACGGTGTGTGTCAATTGTGCTGCGCCGCTACGTGTACGGGCGCACTTTGATGGCGGACGGTGTCGCTGGCTTGCCGGCGGTGTTTGGCTGACTTTTCGCATCGTAATTGGGCGGGCGTGTGGACTGCTGCGTGCAGGCGGTAACTGGTGGTTTTTGCATCCGCCAGCACGGCGGTAGTGCTTCCACCCGACATCCTAATGGGCCCCTTATATACATAATATTACAAAATATACAAAAAATAACACAATGCTACACTTTATCAATATTTTAACACAACGATATTATGACAATTGATATATTGTACTTCGATATTTTACTACACATACCAATATCGAAATTTTTGATGTCGATATGCTAAACATCGATATTTTATACCATCTATATTTTACAATCGATATTTTGGTATAGCGACATTAAATTTTCGATATTTTGACTGCTCACCTCACGAAATAACCGTGGGTGCGGTATATCTTGGCTCCCTGCAGAAATGGTTACTTGAAAAGCATCATCATAGGGTCTTGGTTATGCTTTCCTCCACCTGGAGGAGGACCAACAGGTATTTACAGTAGTGATTAGAGAACGTGAAGGTAAGGGTGCGGTGTCATTAAAATTAACTCCATCTGTCGATCTTGGTTTTATTATGTCGAAGATGATAACACACAGGACAAGTGATTCATTCCCCTCTGATTATACCTTTACTGGCCGGAAGCCGAATGAATCTTAGCTTCTTTCTCCCTCATTTCTGATTACGAGTTACTCCAACATATGCCAAAGACAGAAATGGAAGTGATCAAATCAATTCTGTCCACAGATTGACAAAGCTAGGAAGCATGTTAATAAAGCTGTTTCTGCATTCTGGAGAGACCATAACATGGGCTCTATTTACAACAACAATCTGTGTTTCGATATGCATGGAATTTATAGAACTGATGGAGTTCACTTTACAGATGAAGGCAATAGGGGTTTCTCAGCAACCTCAAACTCATCATCTAGTCTTATGAGCAGCTGTCACATACTCAGAATAAACAGAAAGGTTCTTGGTTTTTGGGAGTCACGACCCCATTGCGGATTCGCAAGCAAAAGCACGAATTTAACTCATTTGAAATGTATAACTATTATTTTCATGCTATACACATTACAAAGAGTTTGTGAGTAATTTTGCCAGTGTCTGTGTGTGTGTGTGCAAGTGGATGTTTAAGTTTGAGTAGGTCTGTGAGTACATATATCAGTTCCTGAGTGAATGTGTGAGTGAGGGCAAGAGTGACTGCAAGTGTGTGCATGAGTATCTGAGTGGGTGTGTGAGTGGATTCTTGAGTCTGTGAGTGGGTCTCTGAGTGGGTGTTTGAGTCTGACAATGTCTGTGAGTGGGTATATGAGTGTGAGTGGGTCTGTGAGTTGGTGCATGGGTTTCTGAGTAGATTTGTGAGTGGCTGCATGAATTTGTGAAAGGGCCTGCGAGTGGATGCATGAGTCTCTTATTGGATGTGTGATTGGGTGCATGAGGGTCTGAGTGGGTCTGTCACTGTGTGCATAAGTGTCTCCGTTGGTCTGTGAATGGGTGCATGAGTCTCTCAGTAGATCTGTGAGTGAGTGCTTGCATCTCAGAGTGAGTCTCTCAGTGGGTGCACAATTATCTGAGTGGGTCTGTAAGTGGGTGCATGAGTCTCTGAGTGGATGTCTGAGTGGGTGTGTAAGTCTCTGAGAGGGTCTGTGAGTGGGTAGATCAGTCTCTGTGTGGGTCATTGAGTACCTATATAAGTCACTCAGTGGGTCTGTGGGTAGATATGTGACTGTCTGTGTGGGTGACTCAGTGGATGTTTGAGTGAGTAAGAGTGGCAGCTGCTATAACTGCTTAGTAGTGGGTCAGTGGCGGGAATGGGGGGAATACAACTAAAATTAAATGAACAATTGAAAATAATTAAAATTTCACTTACCTGCCACTCCAACAGCCGCTGCCTTGCTTCTCTCCCCCGATCCTGGACTCCGACTGCGCAGGCTCCTAGATGTAAAAATCCCAGCACTTATCTCATGCTGGGAATACTATTCCCAGCATGAGAGAAGCACTGGGTGTGGTCTGAGTGGCTTTGTTTGCCGCTCAGACAGTGCATTGGAGTCTGGGGTGTTTTTCCAACCCGGCTGTGCAACACAGCTGGGTTGGAAAACTTAAGTGCATGTCTGTTTGGCTGGCCTAAAACGACCGGCCAAACAGACATGCGCACCTAAAAATGCCCACCACTCATCCCCCTACTATGCCTGTCCAACAGAATCACCTGGCCTGGCACCCCCCTGCTGAAAACTCGCGTCAGCAGCTGTTAGACAGGCAAAAATAAAATGATAATAACATGCTTTTATTATCATTTTATTTTTCCTCTTTTAGCAGGGGGTGGCGCTCCTCCGCGATTACGGAGGAGCCACCCCTGGTGAGTAAGTAGTTGTCTTACTCAGGGCATAAGTCGCTGAGTGGGTCTCTGACTAGCTGTGTGACTCTGTGTGGGTCTCTAAGTTCATACATTACTATATGACTGAATGTCTACATTTTTTTGCAAGGATCTGTGAATGGGTGCGTGAGTGGGTCTGTGACAGGGTGTGTGATTCTCTGAGTGGGTCTGTGAGTGTGTGAGTTATGAGTGGATCTGTGAGTGGGTGTATGAGTCTCTGAGTGGGTCTCTGAGTGGGTGTGTGAGTCTCTGAATGGGTCTGTGAGTGGGTGTATGAGTGTCTGAGTGGGTCTGTGAGTAAATGCATAAGTATCTGAGTGGGTCTGCAAAGGGGTGCATAAGTCTCTGACTAGGTCTGGGAGTGAGTGCATAAGGATCTGAGTGGGCCTGTGAGTGGGTGCATGAGTCTCTGAGTGGCTCTGCAAGTGGGTGCATGAGTCTCTGAGTGGGTCTTTGACAGGGTGCGTGAGTCTCTGAGTGGCTCAGTGAGTGGGTATATGAGTGGGTCTGTGAGTGTGTGCATGAGTGCCTGAGTGGGTCTGTGAAGGGGTGTGTGAGTGTCAAAGTGTATCTGTGAGTGGGTATGTCAGTGTCTGAGTGGGTCTCTCTATAGGTGCATGTATCTGGTAGTGCGTTTCTGAGTGGATGTACCACTACCCTGACCCCTTGTATACATTTTAATCTTTAATGTTATTCCCCAGGCACAGTCCCTGTTTACAAAATGGCAGGCGGATCACGTACCTCCATGTTGTGAACAGTCTGCGTACCTACAAAACAAAAGCACAAATTGAATGCACAACACATTTAAGATTTATAAGTATTTCTTTCATCGTATACATATTACAAATATTTTGTGAGTAATTTTCAAAGTGTCTAAATGTGTGTATACTTGAGAGCATAAATCTCAGTAGGTCTGTGAATACAAATATGAGTTCTTGAGTGAATGTGTGAGTGGGTATACAAGTGTCTGAGTGAGTCTGTGAGTGGGTGCATGAGTCTCTGAATGGAACTCTGAGTGTATCTGTGAGCCACTGATGGGGTCTGTGAGTAGATGCATGAGTCTCTGATTGGGTCTGTGACTGTATCCATAAATGTCTGAGTGGGTCTGTGACTGTATCCATAAATGTCTGAGTGGGTCTGTGACTGGGTGCATGAGTGTATAAGTGGGTCTGTGAGTGGGTGCATGAGTGTCTCAGTGGGTCTGTGAGTGGATGTATGAGTCTCTGAGTGAGTCTGTGAATGGGTGCATGAGTGTGTGAGTGGATGTTTGAGTGGGTGTATCAGTCTCTGAGTGTGTCTGTGAGTGGGTGTATGAGTGTCTGAGTGGATCTGTGAGTGGCTGTATCAGTATCTGAGTGGGTCTGTGAGTGAGTACATAAGTGTGTGAGTGGGTCTGTGAGTCGGTGCATGAGTCTCTGAATGGATCTGAGAGTCTGTGCATGAGTCTCTCAGTGGATCTGGAATTGGGTGTGAGAGCCTCTGAGTTGGTCTGTGACTGCGTGCATGACTGTCTGAGTAGGTCTGTGACTGGGTGCAAAAGTGTATAAGTGAATCTGTGACTGGGTGCAAGACTGTCTGAGTGGGTCTGTGAATAGGTGCATGAGTGGCTTTGTGATGAGTGCATGAATATCTGAGTGGCTTTGTGAGTAGGTGCAAGAGTCTCTGAGTGGATCTGCAAGTGGGTGCGTGAGTCTCTGAGTTGCTCTTCACGTGGGTGCATGAGTCTCTGAGTGGGTCTGTGAATGGGTGTGTGACTGTCTAAGTGGATCTCCGAGTGGAAACATGAGTGTCTGAGTGGGTGTGTGTGTAGGTGCATGTGTCTGTGAATGGGTCTGTAAGTGGATGCATGAGTGTCTGAGTGGCTCTGCAAGTGGGTGCATGAGTCTATGAGTGCTCTGTGAGTGGGTGCATGAGTACATGAGTGGGTCTGTGAGTGTGTGAGTGGGTCTCTGATTGGGTCTGTGAGTGGGTGCATCAGTCTCTGAGTGGGTCTGTGAAAGGGAACATGAGCATCTGAGTGGGTCTGTGAGTGGGTTGATGAGTATCTGAGTGGGTCAGTGAGAGCATGTTAGAGTCTTTGAGTGGGTCTGTAAGTGGGTGTGTGAGTGTCTGAGTGGATCTGTGAGTGAGTGTATGTTTCAGTCGGTTTGTGAGTGGGTGTGTGAGCATCTGAGTAGGTCTGTCAGTGGGTCCATAAGTCTCTGAGTGGGTCTGTAAGTGGGTGCATGGGTCTGTGAGTGGGTGCATGAGTCTGTGAGGAGGTGCGTGAGTCTCTGAGTGGGTCTGTGAATGGGTGCATGAGTGTCTAAGTGGATCAGTGAATGGGTACTTGAGTGTCTGAGTAGGTCTGTGAGTGGGTGGATGCATTCGTGAGTAGGTCTGTGAGTGAATGTGTGAGTGTCTGTGTAACTCTCTGGGTGCATGCATTAGTGTATAAGTAACTTTTATATTTTTTTATTTTGGTGAGGTCTGCAACTCCACTGCATCCTTACACAGACGGGCTGCACTGAGCACCGCAATGGGATTGTGACTCCTCGTGCATAGAAAAAACTGTTTACGGCATTTTCTAACTCATAAGGGGTGCTCCACAAACCCTTACAATACAGCCATGGGGTCAGGGTACCTGTTAGACCTGGCTTTTTCAGCGGGTTTATCTCTACACAGTTTTTGCATTTTGGCTTTCTGTTTGTGACCTTGTTTTTGTTGGTTTTAGGACTCTGGGCACCGTACCACTGCTGTTCAGTCCTAAAGTGCATATGCTCTCTGTGTAAACTGTGAATATGGATTGGTGTTTCCATGATTGGCTTGTTCGACTTACTACCAAGTCCCTAGTACAGTGCACCGTGTGTGCCCAGGGGCTGTAAGTCAAATGCTGATAGTGGGCCTGCAGCACTGATTGTGACACCCACACAAGCAGCCTTTCAAAGGGGTCCCAGACCTGCCACTGCAGTGTCTGCGTGCAGTCTCTACTGCCTTGTCGACCTGGCAAGTGCACCCACTTGCCAGGCCCTAACCTTCCCTTTCATTACATGTGAGTCACCCCTAAGGTAGGCCCAAGGTACCCCTGTAGGCAGGGTGCAGTGTATGAGGAAAGTAGGACATGTACTGTTGTGTGTGACATGTCCTGATAGTGAAATACAGGGTATTTTGTTTTTCACTATTGAAAGGCTATCTGTCCCAGAGGATAGAATGGGAGTTTTCTTATAACATCTTATAATAATAACTTTCCATCAGGACAAGATGGAAAGCTGGAGTTTAGCATGCCTAAACTCAGAATATAAAAATGCATCTTTTAGTAAAGATGATTTTTATATTGTGTGTTTGAAAATATCACTTTTAGAAAGTGGGTATTTTCTTGCTTAGCCATCCAGTGTGCCTCTGCTGGTTTGTGGATTGAATGTCTGGCTTTGGAGTGACAGGGGCTGGGGATGTGCATTCACTGTAGACAGCCACTGGAAGGGAGGGGTTTGAGGGGTGTCCTGCCTCTCCTGGATGAGTCAGGGCATGGGCTGAATAGACCTGCGCTGCATATAGAGTAGGGGGAGGAGATTAGCTTGCATCTGAATAGGCCTGGTCTGCCTTACACAATGATGTCTCCACCTCCTACCGGGAAGCTGGACCAGAGAGGACAGAACTGGTTTGGACTAAGCACAGAGAACAAAGGAAAATGCTGTAGAAATATTGGGGCCCAGACCCCAGAACTTTAGAATACTTCTGGACTCAAGAGGAACTCTGCCAAGGAGAAAAATTGGGGAAGCTGAAGGAGAAGTACTGCCCCTTTGCAGTGTGCTGTCTGGGGTTGGCCTGCAGTGGCTGTTTCTGCCAAGGGGAGGATAAAGACTTTGCTGTGTGCTGTGTCTCCTGCTTGAAGAAGATCTCCAAGGGCTTGAAGTAGAGCATGCCTCCTGTTCTGAAGTCTCAGGGACACAAAGACTTCACTACCAGCTCCCCTGAAATTCCTTGCTTGCAGTTCTGACCTACCAAGACCTGCCTGTTCCTGTGTTGGGCCTCTGGAGGTTGTTCCTGCTGTTGGAAGCTGGAAAAGAGATGCAACGAAGAGAAGAAACTGATGCAGCGCCTGCCTGCGGCTGGAGAAATCGCTGCATGCCAAGATCACCACACCGATTCCAACGCAGGCCCTGCTGTGCGGCTGCAAGAGCCAATGCATCATGGGACCATGGCTGGAGAGACCAACGCAGCACCATTGCCGCTACCGCATCGAGAACCGGTGCATCCCCGATTCCCACGTATCGCACCGGGGAGCCAAGTCTACAAGAACGCCGGGCTGCAGTAAGAAACCGACCCATCACCTCCCCGCACAGTAAGAAACCGACATCACCTCCCCTTCAGTAAGGAACCAACACTTTACCTCCCCTGCGTGGCAGTAAGGAACCAATGCATCACATCCCCTGGAGTAAGGAACTGACGCATCACCTTCCCTGCAGCTGTTTTTATTTATGATTGCGATGCATCCAAGGTACTTTGTGTTAAAGTATTGCATCTATAGTTTGCTATGGACAGAACTGTTTTTACCTTTTAAAAGTCATATTTAGATTATTGTATGTTGGATTTATATTGTTTTGGTCTTGTTTGGTTTAGATAAAGATTACTTATTTTTCTAAACTGGTGTGGTGTTCATTTGTAGTGTTTTCACTGTATTACTGTATGTGTGCACAAATGCTTTACACACTGCCTCTGAGATAAGCCTGTCTGCTCGTTCTAAGCTACCAAGGGGGTGAGCAGGGGTTATTTTAGAAGTGTATCCCCCTCACCCTGTCCAGGAAGAAGGTCCCTACTTGGACAAAGGTGCAAACCATTCCCAACTAGAGACCCTCATTTCTAACAGTACCCCTACCCTGCCCCTGTCTATGAGTTTTAATCTTCATTTTTATCCCTCAGGGCAGGCTCCCCGTTAACAAAATGGTAGGTGCAACTCTCTAGACAGGTTGTGGCCAGCCAATCCCAGTACATCTCATGGCGCTTGGGTGCGCAATCCTCCGCATGAGCATCGCAGATCCTCCACATCCCTATATATACAAAGTGATTTTTCTCTTAGTATCTCAAAAACTACTTTACGTATTTACGATGATTTACATAAAGGTTGCATTCTGGACCAACAACTACCTTTCTGCCAAATCTGGTGTAATTCCGTTCAGCAGTTCAGGCTGCTTTTTCTCTGCCCCTGGTTGAAGGATCGAACCAAAACTTTCAAGACAGCAGCTGAACTGAGTGGCATACTAATTATAAAAATTTCATTACGATTCCTTAAAATACAAAGTTATTGGCAAATGAAAAAACGTTCTTCCAGTGGAAACTACATCCTAACTATAATGACCTACTGGCTACCACGAGTAGGTAATATATACAGGGGTGGCTCCTCCGCTAAGGTGGAGGAGCGTCGCCCCACTGCTCTCAGAGCAGTGGAAAAAGGAAAAATAAAATAATAACAATAACATTATTATCATTTTATTTTTATACTGCAACTGGGCTATGTTAGGGTGGGGCGGGACTGGGGTCACAGGGAGGAGGAGAGGTTTGTGCACCATAGGTGCTCATGATAGTTTGGCCGGCCGTCTTAGCATTTCTCCACCTGGCTGTGTGGACCCAGCAGCTACCCCAACAATAAAGTTTTACAAAAAAAGAAGAAGATAAAACAAGCATTGACAAAACCAAAAGACTGGCAGCCATTGTCAAACCCATTGGCTTTGCCAATATTTGTTTATTTTGATCTCCGTTCTTTAGACACATTAGTCCCATGAAATTACATTTTGAGAATACTGCATTAAAATTTGAATCTGTGTAGTTGATAAACATCAAAAGTTGATCAAAGGTTTAAATTGTGTTATTTCAAAGGAATTATCAAGTTTTATAAATTATGGTTATGTGTGTTCTGAAATGTAATCATTGTGAATTATCAAAAGTGATCACTGAATGATCTGGGTTTTAGGTTTTTGATTTTGTTTTGGGACAAGGTTAAGTGACAGTAAGAAGTACAGGTCTTGCTCTGCATTGCTGGTGCATGTTGATGGGTTTCTCTTACAAGTGTGTGAGCCTGTTTTCATGGAGTGGTGGTTCTGCTAAGTGTACTAGTGTTTAGTTCTATTTAGTATTTAGCAGTGTTACAACACTATATCATACTCAAAATATTGACCTGAAAAATATTTCATCCACCAAATCGCCATGGTACATAGATGTGGAAACTACAATGGTTAATCTAAACATAACTATATATATTTACCTTTAACAAAATAGTGGGAGTCGATATTCTAGATGCGATCGTTTTTCAGGTCGATGTTGTGACCATGGTATAATGACATACAATCATGTTTAACTTGTATAAATGGTTCCTTGGGTGGTTCTTTTTATATGTTTTGTTTTTATACAGTATGGTCTGATGTGTTACCTGTGCATCATATTTCTGGTGATCTTTCAGTAAGGGTGAAGGTGTGTGAAATCTTGTGGTCGATGTACGTCTCCTAGGGGCAGATTTACCACTTTTTCACGCAGCGCAGTGCAACAGCAGCAAATGCGCTGTACTTTGTGAAAAGGAGAGAGCCGAAGAATGCCAAACTTACAGAAATATGGCACTCTCCTCCCCTTTCCCTAGCGTCGGCGCTGAAAACAGCTGCAGTGCGCCACGGAGCCACCTTTGCGCTATAGTGCAAGGGTGTCTCTGTGAGTCTAGCATAGGTTTTGTACTGGAAGGGTACCCTTCCAATACAAAATACTATGCATAGACTGACTTAAACCATTTTCCCTCTTTGTATGTCTGTGTACAGTGCAGCATACTTACAAAGTCAGAAAAGGAAGGAGAAATTAAAACATTTCTCCTTGCTTGTGCCTACTTCAAAAGGGCACAGTTTTCTGACGCTAAACCCTGCCTACTTTATTTAGTAAATTGGGTTTAGCATCAGAAACCTTGGGTGGTTGCATGGGAACGCCCATGCTCGACTTGTGGTACGCCCCCTTGGTGCTAAGTAATGCAAAGCAGCGCGCTGCTTTCCGTTACTTTCATGTTATTTGCGGCGCTAAACAAGTTTAGCGACGAAAAGTAAATCGAAAAAAAAAGATTTTGTGCTGATTTGCGTCACTTTTGTGATGCAAACACAGAATAAAATCTTAGTAAATCTCCACCCTTGTGTTTGTCTGTGTAGCTCTAGTCTGTAGAATTTGAAGATGTTTATTTCTGCTTTGAGGAGTGCTGACTGTGACAGGGATAGGAAAGGCTGAGCTGTGAATATCTACTGCTTATACTGGGTGTGGCATCAGTAAATCCAGTGGCATAACGCAAAATGATGGGACCCCCTGCAGAATCTGATGAGGTACCACTGAATCTCTCATCTATGACAGATATTCATTTACCTGGGACTGAATGGGGCCCCCTTGAAGGGTTGATGACTGCGGGAGGGTTGAGGGATCCCCTGCACGACAGGGGCTGCAGGGGCCTGTGTTACGTCCCTGCATAAATATGTACTTTCCTAGTAATACACCTGGACTACTTCTTCTTTGTGTACACCAGAGAGGTCACTTCAAGCCATTATCCTTTGCCAGTGCTTTTTTCTAAAGGGATGGCGTTCATCTTTCCTTAGTTTAATCCAACAGGGTAATTTATCGCCATTGCAGCTACCTCCTACAGGCAAGGGCTGCAGTGGTTTCTTCTGCTTCCTGCAAAGTTGGTGCTAAACCTCGGCTGGCACATTGTGGGGCAGATTTACAAGCCCCTTGCGCCACTTTTGCGTCACTTTTCCCATGTTAAAAATGACGCAAAAGTGGCGCAAGGACCTTGTAAATAAGCCCCTGTGTGTTTTTTCACATGGATTTCCGCAAGCCATTTTACTAATGACCCTACCACTAGTAATGAAACCATTATGGCGGCCTTCAATAACATACCGTTCAATAAGGGTCCGAACACTACTTTTCACTTCTCAATACTGCCTAGAAAAATCCCGAGATGTTTTTTCTGAGGTTTCCCTAACTTTTAAATGGCATGAAATAAATGCGTGCTCTCTGAGTTGCACAACTGAAAATCAGCGATGGCGTGCCTGTGTGTACATTCTGGATGGAAATGAAAAGGTGTTGAGTCTGAACAACGCCCTTATTGATGCCGAAGTCTGGAGCACAGACTTCAGCGGGATTAAAACCCGAGGGACCTCGCGCAAGGAAACGGAGCGCCAAGCAAAGTAAACGGACAGGCTATGTAAAAAGAAAGTATTTAGGCCTTGTTATTTCAGTAATGTTCCACACTCGAGGACTGATATTTTGCTGCCCTCTTTTTTTAACTGCCTGCAAATAGAAATTCAATCCTTCACCTTTTCTAAAAAGTTGATGTAAACTTTCAAATAAGGAGCCTGCATGAAAGTATGGTTTTGTGCTCATTTGTAAACGTTTGCCCCCCCCCGTTGAATCTGGTTTATGTCCCATCACTTGAACTTTAAGTTCTTGATAATGAGAATAAGCAAATACCCTGTCTGTACTGTGGCAGCAGGCCATCTGTCAGCACCTGTGAAATCAAAATGGCGTCATGTGCTGGGCATTTGACGAAGATGACATACAGCCAAAGCCTTATTATCGAGACTTTATGATGTGCCAACAGCGGGGACGATTCTCAAAACATCAGCAGGAAAAACACACAAGATAAAAAGCACCTTGTTAAAAAAGCGATCCGTTGAAAAGAAAAAAAACGCCCTTGAATTTGGTTTGCCTGAGTTATTCACTGATATTTCTTTGTCATTTATACACCTCAACCCAGAGTTCATTGCTGTCTGCTATTTTTCCATTCATCATATTATATCTCACAACAGTAGCACCTCATAATGCCGAAAGATGGATTGATTTGAAACACTTTTTTCAGTCATTCAAGGCTGGTAGTTGAGTACTTCTCAGATTACTTAATGGTAATCTTCATTACTTTAATTTGTCCTTACTTGTCCCCGCTTTTGCTTAATGGGGAATGTGCCAATAAACTACCACTGCTCACCACTTCCTAAAGCTGTTTTCTATTTCTATACTTAGAACTGGAATTTAACTATAAACCTCCTCCCTTCCCACAACACTGACTGTACTCTACTAAGCCCTTAACTTTAAATGGCTCATGAAGGAAAACAGGGTGGGAGGGAGTTTCAGTAAGTACTCAGACGAGTAAGGAATAACCAGAGTAATGAAGATTACCAGTAAGTAATCTGAGCATTACCTCTTCTTCTCCTTTCTCATCCCATTCCTTCCATAATGAGGCATGCCCAGGCTAATAATCACCATCATCAGCTAAAAAGAACACACCAAAACCTGGATAGAGCTGGAAGAATTCTGGTATAACTAACCCTTTCTTTGAGAAAGCCCTCTTGTCGAAACTGTGAGATATTAGATGTTGAAGTATCAAATTGAGATAAAGTCCTGTCATTACACCATGCATTGAATTAAACGCCATAATGATCATAATCTTTATTGATAGATTCCAGTCTAGAAGCCTATAAAGATTTAGAAGCAAGAAGAAAGAGACCCTTTTTCATGAACCCCTCCCTCTCAACCTCCAGGCTGACAGATTTAGATGGGCTGTGGTATTCAGGGATAAAAGGGGCTGCAACAGAGAAGAAGAAGCCTATGGTAGAATCCATTCCCATCCTAAAGCTTGCAGCCTCAGGGGAGGAAACCATGGTCTCCTTGTCCAGAAGGGAAGGACCAAAATTATTCCTGCTGATTTTCTCTGGAGTCTTGCCAGGATCTTAGGGATTAGTCCAAAGGGGGAAAGGCATAATGAAGCCCCACTGGCCAAGGGATGGTCAAGGCATCTATCACCACAGATTGCTGATCCTGAAACCTCAACAAACAAGCAAAACTTGAAAATTCTGATAAGTTGCAAATAGGTCTTTATTGGAAACTCCTCATCTTGTGCATATTTTCTGAAATATTGAGGGAATGAGGAAAAAGTCCGGCAAGCTTGGGAAGATCCTGCTGACAGAGTCCATCTGATTGTTTAGGGACCCCTTGATGTAAATTACTCTGAGGTCTGATAGATTGTGCTCAGCGCAGGTGCAAATCTACTGTACTATTTGATTCAGGGAGGTGGCACCTATCCTAAACTGACGGTTCAGATAGGACATTGTTACCATATAGTCGGTGCGGCCCACCAAAGCTCTCCCCCTCGCTATTGTCCTCCAGACCACCATTAATTCCCTCCAGATGGAGGAAATCTTCATTTTTGAACGCACCCAGATATCTGGGTAATCTGATCTGCCAGTATTGCTCCCCAACCCCTGCTGCTAGCATCCATTGTGCTGCTAGAGTCCAATGTTAAAACCATCGGATTGGGGGAAGGAAAGAAAGTCCCTTTGTCAAAGGCTGAGGGCCTTAACGATAATGCAAGGCTCTCCAGGATTGAGGGAGTTACTGGAAATCTGTCTTTGTAATTCTCCTGTGAAGGTAACCAGTGATTCAGAATATGGAGCACCACCAGCCCTAAGTGTAGCCGGGCCCAAGGGACGATGTGCAGAGTTGCGCCTATAAGGTAAAGAAAAAGGAATGGATAATCTCCTTTCTTTCCAACCCCTCACCTGATAATATCTTACTAGTACTAGCAATTACCATATTTCCGTGGGCTCAAAGTCACTCTCTCGCTGATGCTTCTGGTCTCGCTAACAATGTCAGTAAGAGTCTCCTGAGCTTGATGATAATGGGTTCTTGAAGTAAAATGCACACTCTTTATTCGTGTTGAATTTTGTCCCAATATATTCTGCTAATAAGTAGTGCTAAATTCAGCACATCCGAATAGCGAGTGGCCGTTCATGCTCGCTAAATGTGCTCTCACTGAAGGATGTTTTCCCCCAAATAAAGCGAGCAAGCGTAATCTCATAATTATTGGTAATTTTGCATCAAAGAGAAACGCGGAATTACTGAAATGACTGCAATTACTCCAGCATCATTGAAATTCCACCTAGGCCTAATAACCTTGTGTGAATTCCATAATTACTCTCAATAAAGCATTTCACATTGTCCAACAATCATTGTCAGCGTAAATGGTTAATAAAGCATTGAAAACAACCATAACATGTGTCTGTGGCTTTTTTATGCACATTCAGGCTTCATAAAATGCAGCCATAGAACCATTCCCTAGGAGGTGCTGCACTCCAAGCTGCAGAGCAAAAGTCCGAGGCCCTGGGAATGCCTTAAAACGCAGTCAGAAGCAAGTCGTAATTTTGTGGACCCTGCAAACTTAGAGTCACTGGTGAACTTCCTCAGGGGCGGACTGCTGCACTTCTGCAGCCCCCCATACTCTCTTTCTAATGTTGGTGGTGCCCCTGCGATGATGGGACCACCACATGAGGCAAAGAAACACATTCTATAGCAAGCCCCACAGGGCATTATGGGGTGCTCCCTCTCGGGAGCGTGAATATTTCATTAGCAGCTTCTGCCGCAGCACTTCTGTGGTGTGTGGCTTCTTGGTGCATGCCTTATGGGTTTCTGGGAGTGCCCGGTCCCACTCGGGACACCCCAAGTGAAGTTATTTACCCTTTTTTAGTTGGAGCAGCATGGGAAGCCCACTCACGTACTGCCCTGCTGACTCCCCACCTGGCTGACACAGAGATGTGCCTGCGCAGAAACCAGCATTCTTGTTCTTCCATCTGCGAAAGCCCTCTGCCCCCTGAAACTGGCACAGGGGTTGAAGGTTTCCCAGGGACACTGCTGGTTTGGGGGGGCCCGGTGGAGCTCTTCCAGCTTTACTCTGTGGCTCGGGTCCCAGGGTTGGGGTTCTGGGGCCCCAACTCTGTTTCTCTGCCCTCGCCAAGCCTGTTTTCAGTACTTCAGCCCACAAGTAGATGGGGGCCCCCAGGGGCAATTGGAGATAAAGGGCGGGGCCCCATGCATGCCCGCTCCCTGAAAAGTTAAGTTAGATAACCCTTGCACTGACCACCAGGCCCTGGCCCACCCTGCAGATAATTTAAAGAAGATGCAGTGGAAAACCAGCGCTTCGATCCTTGCTTGGAATCAAAGGTCACTAACCTTTCAAATTCTCATAAATCAGGCCCAGTTGCGCCTATTTGGACGATCCTGGACTAATTGTATTCCTGGTGGTGAACACAAGCCACCCTGAGCAGTTGCAGCAGGCCTGATGGTTTCAAAAATAATGTAATTTGCAAGAGGCTGGTTTTACTGGCTCCCTGCACCAGCTGTCCTCCTTTCCTCTGTCTCTGGTGATCCTATCCACTTACTTGGGTGCAGACGTTCTGATTTCCCCCACAACCTGTCCTCAGGATGTGCCTGGGTCCAGACTCACTGGCCTTTGGAGAGACGCAGTGGTCCTTAGTATTTAAGGAAATCTGGGGGCTTTTCTTTCCAGTTGTCCATGGTTGCTGCTGCTGTTGCAGTCCCAGTATCCATAATCCGACAGCAGAAAGCACCCTCTCTCCCTTGTGCAAGGGTTTTAAAATGGGAGTGGAAGGTTCTAGAAGCCAAGCACCACTGGCCAATTCTAGGGTGCCACATCACCTCTCCACCCTTGTTCCAACCCTTCTGCACAGCATGCTGGGACAGTGCATGATAGTGCCATCCAGAAGTCAGTGGTCACATCTTCTCTGGTGGCCTCAGCTCTGCCCCTTGCTGACATCACTGCCAGGGCCATTCCCACCAAAACGTCAAAGAGGAGCCCCCTCCTGCGTTGGCTCCAGTTGTCTGGGCTTTCTTCCTTGTTCAGTGGGCCTGGGTGTCCCAGCCCTGGTGCAGTGTAAAAGATAATTAACAGGTGCAGATTTTCTGACCCAACATTTCCTCCTAAGGAGCTGAGTGAAAAACTGTAAATTACTTCTTTTATGTGAGGAGGCCTCAGTTCCCTCTTCTGGGAAGCAGAGCAATTAACTTGACCCAGCAGGGTGACAAAATGTCTGGGATCTGATCCTGAGCTGAGCCAGAGAAATATGATAATGCTGGAAGACCAATACTATGTACATATATCTAATTGGGACTTGCATAGTAGAACTGGGTCTACACTTTTTACTCCTGTTTGATATCTTGCTGGACTTTGTAGGCCAGATAGGAGTAAAACCACCCTAAGGCAGATTTCACCCTATGTGTATAATTAAGTTCAACTGCAGACAAAACAGTAAATCCTACTGACTGCACTATGAGTGGCAACTAATATTATAAGGCCTATCCCAGGTCAATATATAACCTTTCAGAGTCCCTTCTGCACCAGGCTACTTGCCACAGTTACCGGGCTGTGCACAAGTAGTCTCACACGTGCAGCCCTCACATGTGTGAACATGCATGTAGTTGTAACCAGCCAAGTGCCCCTTACCTTAACTGCATTGCGGCAGCCTTATCTAAAAAAAAGTGCAGTCCATTTACCATGTGATTACCGTGGGTAGAACAAGGTAGTGAGACTCACGCACAGTAAAAAGTCTAAAACTAGGTGATCAAAAAATCCAGGCGTACTGAATGGGTGAAACTCAATTGCAACATGGACAAAATGTGGTACTGGAAAATCTAGAAGAACCTCTAAAAAGTATCCTCAAGAAATGATCTGTTGGACCCACTTGTCTGTAATTAAGCTGTTCCAAATCTGATGGAACATCTGAAGACAACCTTTATCACTAACACAGGCAAAATCATTTTTATTTAGCTGAAATACTGCACATGCCTCGAGCAGCACAGTATATCTGCTAAAATGGGGCTGTCAGGGTGCACATCAGTGCATCCCGTAGGCCAATGAAGAGACACACACAAAGCAGCAGGAGAAGGACCGCTAGCACAGTCCCAGCTTCTGATAGGGCTGTGCTTCCAGTCCTATAAAGAAGCTGAGAGAGGGCTTGAGGTGGGTCTTCCTCTGAAACCTGCCCCTGCTGCTCTATCTGGCTCCTTGTAAAGCAATGTAAGTTATAATGAGTGAGTGAGGGTAAGATCGTATGAGGGAGTGGAAGTGAGTCAGCAGTGCCTCTGTCATTAGTGCAACATGTGCAGTTACACCAGGGTCCAAAGGCCCTGGTGCAGCTGCACCTGCTGCACTATTAAAGCAGAACAATTGTACCGCAGGAGTTCAAATCAGAGCCCAGTAATTGTGATTGTGGTCAGTGAGTATAAGTGCACCGCTTTCAGGGATCACAAGCCAGCACTGGCGGAGTGATGTAAAGGGCCAAAGAAAAGCATAGAGTCATTGTGTTTATTGGAGAGGTATCTGATTTGTAGATTGTTAATGCATTGTGATGTAGTGTTCTTTACAGATGTGCGTTTTCAGATCTTTCCTAAATTGGAACATTGTTTGGGCAGTTCTGATGGATACAGGGATGTTGTTCCTAATGCTGAGTACACAGATGAAAAAATACCTGCTGCCTTGTTTTTCTTTTTTACACTTCTTAGTAAAAGTCTGATGGTGTCCTGGTGGTTAGTCCACCATTTCCACCAGAGATGGCAAGCTTGCCTGCAAGATAAGTGGGGATGCTGGTCGTGATTGCTTTTTAAATAAGGCTGATGATTTAGAATATTGTTCAGACTGGCAAGGGGGCTAATGGAGCTCCATCAGGATGGGGGTGATGTGATCATATTTCTTCAGGCTGTGGAAGAGAAATGGATGAGACGTACTGAGCCGCGTAGGATACCCTTAAAGGGTGCCAGTGTTGAGCCTGGGAAGACATGGAGCAGGGCATTACCACCATCCTGATGTGAGAGTGCAAGGGTTTCTTTTTATTTTTGTGTCGTAATTCTTTATTAAGAATTTAAGGGTAAATACATGAATAAGTATGTTATAATATAATATGATACAGTATAATAGACCCACAGTGGTCTAGTACCATTACATATATGATAGAATATAGAGAAAAATAGCATATAAGAGAGGAAAGGAAGGGGGGAGGAGGAGTAAGATAATGAAAATCAGAAGTGAGAAATCATTTCCCTACCCGGAAAGAAATGATAAGAGGAGAAAGAACAAAGAAAAAGGGAGAAAGGGAAAGGGGAAAATGGAAGAGGAAGAAAACAGAAGGTGAGTATTCAAGAGTCTTGGAGAAAAGAAGGCCACACTTGTTGAAATATTTCTTCTTGATCCTGTAGTTTATATACTATACGCTCATGTGATGCCGTCTGAGTCATTGCGACCATCCAATCCTCCTTGGAGGGAGGGCTAGGAGACTGCCACAATCGTAAGATACAGAGTTTGGCTGTAGAGAGTGCAGTATGGAAAAGTCGGTACTGAGGACGTGAGATGTGAGGAGGACTCCCAAGATCATGCAGTAAAATAATAGAAGGGGTAAGAAGAAGTCGAAGAGGAATAGTTTCCTTAAGTGTATTTCCTACTTGTGTCCAGAAATTTTGTATAGAGGGACATTCACAGAGTATATGAAGAAGGTCACAGTTAATTCCAGAGCATCTCCAACATTTAGAGTGTGGTAGTAGTCCTGCTCATTGTAGTTTCAATGGCGTCCAGTACCAATCATGTACAGTTTTAAAAAGACAAAATTTCAGGCGTGCCTCACGGGTGTTCTTGTCCAGGGCTTCCAGTATGTCCGGCCAAGTATTTTCGTCTATATTAATATGTAGGTGTTCCTGCCACTTGTCACGAAGAGCTTTTAGAAGTGCTTGTGAGTATAAGTGGTTAGTTAAAGTGGAATATAATCCTGACATTACACCCTTATGTCGACCCCAAGTATGAAGATAATCCAATATCGGTGATGTTTCTAACGTCCAAGGAGGAGAACCAAGACATCTCCTCAGGCAATGCTGTAATTGCAGATGTCTTGGAGCCTGAAGCAAGGGAAGGTCAAATTCTTCACGAAGAAGTTCAAATGATTTCAGTTCACCATTTATTATAATTTGATCTAATGTCTGGATGCCTTTTGAGCTCCAATTAGTCCAGGAAAGTGTGCGACCGTTAATTCTAATACTTTCATTCCCCCATGTTGGAGCTTTGAAGTGTAAACGATGGGTAATCCCTAAAAGGCGATGTGCACGCTGCCATGCTTGGTATGTAGCATGAAGCACAGGATGTGGAGAGGAGGCTCGAGGTTTACGGTTGCTGTATAAGAAGTTAAGGCCATCATCACATTCGAGTATTAGGTGTTCTGTTGTGACCCATTGTGGAGGATCAGTCACACCTGGGAGAAGATAAGCCAGCTGTGAAACATGTAAGGCTAAGGAGTAGTGTTCTAACGATGGTAAACCTAGTCCACTATGGGAACGATGGGCAATTAATTTAGCAGCAGCTAGACGAGGACGCATAGTTCCCCAAACAAAGGCCCGTATAAGGGAATCTATACGACGGAGTGTGGCTAGAGGTACTACACTCGGAAGCATTCCTAATACATAAGTAAAGCGAGGTATAGTAACCATTCTTACCGCCTGTACCCTTCCCCACATGGAGAAGCCCAAAAGCGACCATTTGGCAAAATCAGTTTCCATTTGCACTATAAGAGGTGAGATATTATCCGAAACCATCCTCCCTAGACCGCGATTAATCAGTATTACTAGATATTTTAATTGGGATGATTTTCAACAAAAGGAAAATCCATCAATCGAAGCTTTTGAGGTACCCACAGAGAGAGGGAGAGCTTCACTTTTATCCCAATTCACCTTATAACCAGAAAGGGCTGAGAACCTATTAATAATGTCGAGTAGTATTGGTAAAGAATGAGAGAGATCTATGAGAGTAAGAAGAATGTCATCAGCGTATAGATAAAGCTTTGATACTCCTCCCATTATAGGTATAGCCTGGATCTGTGATGTGTGGTGAATGAGTGAGGCAAGGGGTTCCATCGCTAATAAGAATAAAAGGGGGGATAGGGGACAGCCTTGGCGAGTGCCTTTTTGAATTGGAAAGGGATCAGAAAGAAAACCTCCACAGTTGACTTGGGCTATGGGATTGTCATATAGTAAGCGGACCTTAGAAATAAACTGATCCCCTAAACCAAAGCTTTTCATGGCGGCGAAAAGATAAACCCATTCAATACGGTCAAACGCTTTCTCTGCATCCAGAGAAAGAGCGACCGCGCCTTCTGTTAGCCCCTTAGCAGCTATAAAGTATGGGCTAATGCTCGGAGATGATTTCTAGCGGAACGACCTTGGACAAAGCCAACCTGTGATTGATGTATTAGGGAAGGAATGACTTTGCGGAGTCGTGACGCCAAGATGCTTGCCAAAATTTTAACATCACTGTTTATTAAGGAAATGGGGCAGTAGCTACCACAAGCAAGTAGATCTCTGCCCGGCTTAGGAATAACCGCAATTAATGCCCTATTAGAAATAGGTCCAAGAGAAGAGGTCTGGACAGCTTCATTAAAAGCAGAATGAAGGGTGTCAATCATTTCTTTCCCAGACCATTTATAGTATTCTGCGGGGAATCCCTCTTCACCTGGGGATTTATGATAGGGTAATTTGGAAATGGCTGTAGCTACTTCCTCCTTGGTGATGTCACTGCCCAGTAAATGTCTGCTCTCATCTGTAAGGTATGGGAGATCAATTTTTGCAAGATATGTAGTTATTTGGTCTTCAGTTGCAGGATTTTCAGGAGTATAAAGTTCTTTATAAAAGGATGCAAAAGTATTTACTATTTCTTGCGGTTTAGTAAGAATCTCACCTGATTCTGTTCGTATTGCAGATATAGCGATGGAAGCTTCACGTTGCTTCAGTTGTGCTGCAAGTAATCGGCCTGCTTTCTCCCCTTGTTCATGGTGTTTGCCTTTTAAACGTTGAAGAGCATACTCCGCTTTGGAGGTGTATAAATTATTAAGTGCCATTTTAACTAATTCTAGGCTCTTGCGGTTGGATACTGTGGGACAAGAAGTATATAGAAATAATTTGAGTCTCGAGTTCAGTACAACGCATAGATGCTTCCTTATTAGCCGTGGCTGCATCTCTCATTAGTTGCCCGCAAATAGTTGCTTTCGCAGCCGCCCAGACAGTTCTAGAAGAAGTAACTGATGATTTGTTATTAGTTAAGTATTCAGAGAGATGAGAACACAATTGGGTTTTACCCTGGGGCGAGCGGTATCTTTGAATGTTCATATGCTATGCTTTTCTACCTGGAGAGGTTAAACCTACTTCCAAAGCAAGTAGTACTGGAGAGTGATCAGAAACAGCTGCTTCAAGAATGCGGGATTCATGAGTGATTGCAACTGGAAAAAAGAAAATAATCTATCCTAGATTGTGTACCATGAGCAGAAGAAAGAAAAGTATATTCTTGGTCTAAGGGATGACAAAGGCGCCAATGATCTACTAAGCCATGGTCCGATGTTATATCGCCCAGTAAAGCTCTGTCACCAATATTACATTTGTCTAAGGGGCCTGTTCTATCTAAAATCACGTCATGGGCCAGGTTCCAGTCACCATCAATGACATATCTAGATGCTCCAATCTCCACAAGGAGACGATTTAGATTGAGAAAGTAAGAGCGTTTAACACCTGTTAGGGCATATATTGAGCCAACGCAAAAGATCTTTTCACCAATTTTTAACTCAGCAAAGGCATATCTGCCCTCTGGATCAATCCAGGTTTTGACAGTTGTGATGGGTAGAGATTTATGTAAAAGGGTGGCCACACCACATTTCCGTGGTTGGGTCTTCTCAGACGAGGGTTGTACTGTCAATCCACAATGAATAACTTTTCCCACCCAGTCCCGCTGTAATTTAGATGACTCCAAAACATCTAAATGAGTCTCTTGTAGAAGAGCTATGTCAGTTCTTTTCTTTTTAAGGTATGAGAGTACTTTTTTGCGTTTTATAAAGTGTGTAAGACCATTAACGTTCAATGAAATTATGCGTAACTGACGAGTAGAAGAGAATGTGTTCGCTGCCATATGTGTGTTGGAGTGTAAAGGATTGGGTAAAGAAGGGGAGGGATATCACAATAAAGAGGAGGAAGAGAATAGGCTATGGAAGGGGGGTTAAAGAAAGGAAGGAGGGAGATAAAGAAGAAGGATAAGTTCCGGGTAAGGAGAATACAAGGGAAAAAGTGGCAGGTGTGCTGTGCAAGGGATACACAGCACCCGAGGGATGGGACTGTTTACTGTGGGTCTAAGCTTTCGGGCTATTCGCGTCGGAGGAGCCCCATCCGGCGACAGAGAGAGTGGTAAAGGAAACATTTAAGCGAAAATAATAACAATTTTCGAACAGTAGTATAGAATTCAGAGTTATAGATGAAGTAGTAAAGGGGAAAGATTTACATCTTAAAGGTATAGCATGAGAAGAAATGAGGGAGTTAAAAGGAAAGGGAAGGAAATAAGAAAAAATTAATAAGAAAAAAGAGGGCAATATAGCATGAAGAAGTCAAATATATGATATAATCTAATAAACAGTAGATAACATAGTAATTATATTATTTAAATATTAAATATTAATATAGATACTTTTTATCAAAATTAAGAGTAGTCCCATCTGAATAATATCATTATATAATGAAACTATAATAGCATAATTCAATATTAAGACAGTTAAATAATAAATAATATCATATAGTGGATAGATAGAGAAGTTAGAGAAAAGATGTGTAAAAGGGAATTTATAAAGGAGGAGCATGGTAATTATAATAATTGAAAATTAATTCATGTCAGATTTATAACAAAAGGACAGTTATTCATGCATATTCCCAGTAATTCTGAGATCTATAATAGAGAGTTTTTTAACAATATCTCGTGAGAAATGAAGAATAATAGCAAACAAGATATGAGGAGAACCATAAGTATAAATATATATTAATGTATCATATAAAGGGTACATTAAAACAGGCTTTATATGTAGTAGCAATAATAATAAATAGTATCCATTATAACAATTAGATGTTACCATTCCTAAGAACCAGAAATAGTGTAAATAGATATTATCTTAGTTAAATATCAAAACAGTTAAATATTAAGTGCTAAAACAGTTAATTAACCATCATATATAAAAAAAAAGAATGCAGATATAGAAAACCAATCATCATAATCAATGCAAGATAAAATTTACAACATGAGAAATACTATTAAATAAGTTTTGAAAAATATTGGAAAATAATTAGGTATTATTATTGATTCGGATTTAGGAAAGGAGTAGAGGGGAGAATAAGGGTAAGCAAATCAAGTAGTTGCAAATAATATGTCATAAATATGTATAACAGATAAACA
Source organism: Calotriton arnoldi (assembly GCA_963921515.1). NCBI lineage: Eukaryota > Metazoa > Chordata > Amphibia > Caudata > Salamandridae > Calotriton > Calotriton arnoldi. Next base: position 2,976,421 of record CAWUFW010001267.1, on the reverse strand, counting down.
GCGATTTGAATACTCATCCGATCATCTTCTCCAGCAACCATCAACGGTATGAGTTCTCATCTGCTGGTTAATGCAGAAAGATCAATCAATCAGTCATAGTTCAAGACACATCCTGCTCAAATGAAGGAGATTTAAGAGGAGAACGCAACTTATCCCTGTCTCTTTCCTGTGTGAGGGCAGCCACTGCCTGAAGGGCTTGTGCAGATCTCCCAGGGAACGTATGGGTCGATCCGGATCTCTTCCTCTACTCTGGGAGCGGCGTGGGTTGCGTTGATTTTCACCTGAGGATATCGTAGAGTTCCATGATAGAAGGTGGGATCTGTTCTCTAGTAAGGAATCTGCACATTCCATATTTTGAGGGGAGAGATTGTCTAGAAAATGACAGAGGTCATCTGGTTCATAGAACTCTTTGGAAATCCCGTCTTTGGTGATCCGTAAGCGCGTAGGTTAAAAAAGGCAATTTTTTATATCTAGCTGACGAAGACGGGGTCTAAGAGAGAGAAAAGCTTTGAGACAGTCATTAGTTTCTTTTGAAAAGTCTGCAGCCATTCTGATTTCATGACCTTGAAATACAAATGGACCTTGAGTACGAACCGTTGTGATCAATTGACGGGCTTGTTCATGTAGTAAGAAGCAGGTGATGAGCGTACAGGGTCATATATTTTTGCCCGCATTGGGTGGACCAATACGATGTGCTCTCTGTATCGCTAATGGTGGTTCGAAAGTGAGGCCAGTAAGTCTTGCAAGACTTCTCTGAGGAAGGCTTTGGCATCCAACCCTTCTATTTTTTCCGGGAAGCCAAAGAAACGAACATTATCGCCACGATTTCTATCTTCCAGGTCCACTATTTTACTCCTGAGGAAGAGAAGTTCTTGGTCGCGATCTGGCATGGTATCAAGTTGGCTCTCCACTATTTTCATACGTGCAGATAGACCATCCATCCGAATTTGGAATCCAGCAATATCCGTGCGAATAGATTTGGTTTCAGTGGTTAGAGTAGATATGGAAGTTTCCATACCCTCCAATCGTCGGCCTACAGCAGATATTTCTTGGAGGATACGTTCCATAGTGGAGTCCGATGATGATGACGTTGCAGACTAGGATGGTTTAATGTCGAGGTAGTGGCACCTTTTACATCCGATGTTGAACGACCTTGGCTTAGAGCTTCTGAGAAAAGGAGTTGTTTTGCGGGTTTCCTATTCGTCTTACCAGATGGCATCTTCGACTTCTTAGCGTCAATCCTCTGATATAGAAATGTAAATGCCGTTTTTCCCTTTCAAGAATACTTCACTCAGGCTGGAAAAGTTAGTTCGTGTGTCAAAGAGTTATTATTGAAAAGTAGCAAGTAATAATTTATTTTATGTTTCAGGGAGTAAATTCAAGTTTATACTACTGTCAGTTTTATATTTTAGGGAAAACCTTCTTATTTATCTAATATGTTAGTCCAGAACACAGCAAAACGTACTTCTCAGAGATCTTAGTTGTTTATAAACTGTGTATATATAGGATAGTTAGTAGTTATTAATTGCAATAATAATATTGAGTCAGGTTCAGCGCAGCGTAGGTTCAAATGTTTTCTGCAGTAAGATAAAATGAGTCTCTGAGGATCAGGCAGGTCGCCTTCAGTATGTGCGCTTAGTAATATAAAGGCATTACTACATACAGTTTTGTAGTATTACGCAATAGTTAAGTAAAAATAAAATATCCTTATGCGGCGATACACAGTTTCCTATATTAGACTGTCTCCTGCTTTCCAGCGTAGCAATTCAATGGTTGGAATATGCTGATAATTGTTCAATGAAAAATTATATCATAGTGTAGGTCCCACACGTCTTGCCAAGCCAGGGTTAATAATTCAACACACTTTTGTATTGGTAAAAATAGCAAGGAAGCAGGCAGAGGCATAGCTCCTGAGCAGTCCAGACTCCCTGCAATAATGTAGCCGGTAATGCGTGTATGTTCCTCACAGCTGACAGATGCAAAAACGAAGACAAACTTGCCTGAAGTCAGCAATGTGGGCCACAATAACACGACATCTCGCCGTCAACAGAGGAAAGAATTTGCCTCAGGACTGCAAAAGAGCCAGGACCGGCCGGAATTACTCGTATCTGTAAATCTCTTCAGAAGCGCTTTACCCGCGCTTCATGAAGCAGCTCTTTGCCCGCCGTGCAAGCTCCTTAAACAGCCGACGAAATGTGTGACTGGAGTCATGTTACGCTATAAGAAAGGTAGTCTCATGACCCTCGGGCTTTCCGCAACTTAGACAGCTGATTCTCAGCTGCTTTCGGATCCACAAAAAGCACTCGCCGCCATCCGGGGCTCCCCGCGACACGGAGCTCCGGATTCAAGCGGCCATTTTGTCACGCGGCCAGATCGAGTGCAAGGGTTTCAACAGCAGTTCAAACAGAAACTGTTTGAATTAATTTAGAATAGAAAAGTTGGCAGCAGGCCATCTTTGTTTTACTGGCAATGTATTGGTTGAGGGTGAGTTTAGTGTCCAGGGGGAATCCAAGCAACTTGTCATTCCATTAAAGTTAGTGTTTGAAGTCATCAAAGTTCATGTCATTGAGCCAGGTTTGTACTTACCTCCTACACCTTACTTTTGTCTGGAATTCCTGGACCCTAACGTTAGGAACAGTAGCCTCAGAGATCACAAGAGAGGTTAAAAACTGTGCTTTGATTGAACATGATGGGAAGATCTAGGAACCTTCTTACCATATTATGCTACTCAGGTCTTCACAATCATCACCCTCTTTCTCATCCAGGGAAATTAGTAATCACTTGACTGTTGCTTCAAATACTTTCTCTTCATACCTAAAGGATACCAGGGAGCACACCACTGATTTAATGTCCTCTCAACGACACATGCTATCCACTAGCACTCATCTATGCAGGTACTCTCAGTGCTATGCCCATATTAGGACCCTCCCAAAACATGACTTGTCTGCCACTAACGGTTTGGCATCTTAAGATCTCAACACTTACCTTATCCACAGAAAGTGACATCACATGAATTCCCATTGTCCATTGGCTCAGGAAGTGACACCACTGCATTTCCCATCATCCATCTGCACAGGAAGTGACATCACTGGATTTCCCAGACATCTGCACAGGAAGGGACATCACTTTCTCCCTTCTCCCTACTTTAATCAATTGTTCAGGGCATCTTATCACGTTGGTGTCCCCAGCATAAGGGCAGACACAGACAAATGCATTGCCTGTTTGGGCCAGGAAGAATGTACAGAATCCATGTACCAGTGAAATGTGCAAGGTAACACAATCATGTGCAAGACCGAGCACCCCATACTGCTAATTCCCACAAACACATCCAGATGTAGATGACCCTGACGCTCAAATGGCATTCACACAACACATAGACCCAACTTCGTACACATCCCCCTACCTACCACTCACCCTCAAACTGCAGAACACGCATCCAGCTCATGCTAATCAATGCTTAATCTCCAGTTTGTACACAAAACATATATTATTAAATTTATGTACTAAATATTTATAATATGCTAATTTAAATTAAATATTTACAAATGTATTACAACATCCAAGCCATCTGAACTGATTAGCCCGCTGATTATCTCCCTATAATAGTCAGGAGGACTTTTTTTTAAATGTCTGGAAACAGTATTTCTTCAGAATTGAACTCTCAGGCTACAGGCATATAACATAAACACCTTACTCTAGATGCTGCAGTCACACATATGGTAAGAACTTGTCCAAATATATACTGTTTCTATAATGTCTCTTTTTTCTAGTCCTTACAGTGTTTCAACATAATTGGGCCAACACTCAATCATGTACCTGTGACAATAACATATGTTCTCTCGATCTTGCTTTGCTGCTTCTTAAATCTAAGGGGCCGATTCCGATCTCGGCCGATAGTGCTCCGAATCGGATTCGGATACACCGGATCCGATTCGGAGCCCTGTTTCCCGATCGAATCGTACGTGGGTCCGGCCGAGCGAGTACGATGCAAGCACCCGTGAAATCGCCGACTGACTCGAACGCGGCTTTAACACGCTCCGACCGACTCGCATGGACACGACTCGCACCGCGCTATGGAGACGTTTCCCGGCCGGGTAAGTACGATGCGCGCCGCGGAGCAGTCCGACCGACTCGCGCCGTCTGGCTCGAAAAAGCTGTCGGAGCCGGACTTTGGGGTCCGCGTCAGACCCCCTGTACGGGTAGGCGCGAGTCGCACACAGGGGGACCCATGGGTCCCCCTACCTGTGCATGTACGCCACGATGCGCATGGGCGCGTACCCGCTGTAGGGGTGCCCTTGTTCGCCTCGCACCCATTGAGTCAATGGGAGCCCGCGTACGCGTTGTGCGACAGGCTCCCATTGACTTCAATGGGAGTCCGACCGACTACGAGTCCGATAGCATGCGTGCGCATCGTACTCGTTCGGTCGGACTGCTAGAGTCCGATTCGGTCGGAATTCTCTCCGGGTCCGGCTCGGTCGGAGAGATTTCCGGCCCGAATCGGAATCGGCCCTTTCGGGCCGGAAATCTCTCCGACCGAGCCGGACCCGGAGAGAATTCCGACCGAATCGGACGCTAGCAGTCCGACCGAGCGAGTACGATGCGCACGCATGCTATCGGACTCGTGTCGGTCGGACTCCCATTGAAGTCAATGGGAGCCTGTCGTACAACGCGTACGCGGGCTCCCATTGACTCAATGGGTGCGAGGCGAACAAGGCGCCCCTACAGCGGGTGCGTGTCCATGCGCATCGCGGCATACATGCACAGGTAGGGGGACCCATGGGTCCCCCTGTGTGCGACTCGCGTGCCTACACGTACAGGGGGTCCGACGCGGACCCTCAAAGTCCGGCTCCGACAGCTTTCGAGCCGGACGGCGCGAGTCGGTCGGACTGCTCACGGCGCGCATCGTACTTACCCGGCCGGGAAGCGTCTCCATAGCGCGGTGCGAGTCGTGTCCATGCGAGTCGGTCGGAGCGTGTTGAAGCCGCGTTCGAGTCGGTCGGCGATTTCGCGGGTGCTTGCATCGTACTTGCTCGGCCGGACCCGCGTACGATTCGGTCGGGAAACAGGGCTCCGAATCGGATCTGGTGTATCCGAATCCGATTCGGAGCACTACTGGCCGAGATCGGAATCGGCCCCTAAGACTAAGCTATGCCAATTACCTAACAAATATAGTTGCAGATTCAAGAGTATTTTTCTGTAAGTGTGACTTACTGGTGTTGTCCTCTTCACTTATTGCTGAACTCTAGGAGTCAGGGCCGGCTCTATGGCGGTGCGATTGGTGCCACTGCACAGGGCGCTAACTTGGGGTGGGGGCGTCATTTTTACAAGTAATATTATCATTTTAAAAGCACCAACCTGCTGGCGCGTTCCTGGCCTCCAGCAATTTTTGTAGGCATCAATTAAAACGTCAGGATAACGCCGGTGATTTATCATGTTCCTGGAAAGAGACCGGGGGTTTGTCTAGTGGACGTTTTGATTCATCCAAAGGAAGCGCAGAGAGTTAAAATGCTTGCTGCTAAGAACGTGTACCATGCGGATAACAAAGTGCATGTAATGTAAATAGGTCAGTGGGTTACTGCTTCTGTAAGAGAGCTCCTTTGGTTACTTGTCGTTTGTAAGTCAAAAGCGTAATATAGAACATTGAGCTATTAACTGTCATCAAAGAGCTGTGTGTAAACATCAAGGTATATGTTAGAGCTATATGTTTTTTGCCCATACTTTCATTATCCTAATCTTGCCAAAAGGGTTCATTTGGGGGAAAACAATTCTTTTAATTAAAGAGAACTGATAACAATGGTGTCACATTTTAAATTCAGAATTTGTGCTTTTCCAGAATGAGGACTCTTAAACTATATTGCCTACCAGTATCGATGACACGTTACTCCTACATTACACCTTGTAGTCCCGTCTGATGTAACATTTCCTATACACTGATTTACAAACCTATGATTGTCTCTGTGCAATGTGTGTGTGATGTAAAGTGCTCTGACACCTTACACTGGTTTGAGTGGTGCTATAAAACTAAATGAATCCGAGAGACAGTGGTTCTGGAGACGTGAGGGGCACTGTGAAAGGGCGGTGGTGAGGGAATCTGTGGCAGAGGTGGTCATTGGGGGGCGCCAACAAACATTATCGCACAGGCCGCCACCAGTACTAAAGCCGGCCCTGCTAGGAGTAAGCGAAAAGTAAGTAGTCGTGCCATATCCCGGAATCTAGCAGTAAGTCAGGCGAACGCCAAATTTACATTCTTTGTGAATTAGGCCCATTGCATTTATTCGGAAGGTGTCGTGTTTTTAATCACAGTAATGGTTGTGGTATGCTGCGGTTTCGTGCTGCAGATTCCATTTTCTCCCTTTGTCTTCCAAGCACAGTACTATTATGTTTCAGTAAATCCAGATGGTAGTAAATAATTTGTTTTTCAGTGAATGAGGCCTTGTGTTTCTTGACGGGATCCACACTATCCAGATACAGATATTATTCCTTGTTATTTGGGTAAGAATGTCAGAATAAATGGCTAGCAGCACATGTCAACATGTTATTTGGGGTCTTAGTCCAAGGGAAAGTACAATTTTCAGAAGCGAGTTTGGACTTGTTGCCAGGGTAATCCGAGATTTTTAAAGCTATAAAGGCATATTTGGTATATTAGTAAAATAAATGTAAAAATAGGTTTAGGAACGACATTAAGGTTCGGTTACTCATAATTATAAGAAATTAACTATACATTAATTTAATATGTTTAAAAGTTGTGGTTACATTATTAACATAAAGTATTTAAGATAACTGTTTAAAGGTTAGCTTTATGTCATGAATCATAGCAAATACAAATAAAAGAACATATTTACAGTTATAAATGATAAAAGAATCAATAACATTTTGTTAAAAAAGTTATGTAATAATGATGCTGATTCAGTAGGGTCGAGGTAGTAGTAAAACACACGGAAAATGTACTTAAATATGTGGCCATAGCAACAAACAGCTGCATGGACAGAGATATTAAATAACAGACATATTTGCAGACAGGGCCGGCCTTGGGCATGGGCGAGCTGGGCCCAGGCCCGGGGTGCGAAATATTCCGAGGGGTGCAGCATGCAAACAGTAGCTCCTTCATCCCACTTGGTCTCAATCAGGTCCCGTTAAAGACTTTGTAATCAGCCCTTAATGTACCTCAGCATAATTGTTAGCTCCCCATTACCCCCAGGTTCTTCCTGTCCAGAGGAATGCTGGGACCCTAACACCAACCACTCCCACTGGGAGTACATAAGCTGTACTTACCCAGCATTCCGCCGGTTCTTTTTTTCTGTCTCTCGGCAGGAATGGGAGGAGGTGCTGGTGCTGGTCCTGCTGGGCTTGAGTGGCGTTCTTCTTCGGTCCCTGTCCGGCTGCTTGGCTGTTCTGGACGGGGTGTGTGCTGTTATGCCTCCCGGTCTGGCGGGCTTGCCGGGAGGCTTGGATGGCCGGGCTCTTTGCGCTACACTCCGGCCGGCCCTTTGCAGCTGGTGTGCCGTCCTCCCAGTTGGTTCTGGGTTGGAGGGCGTGTCTTCCTGTGGCCTGGCCGGGTGGGACACGCGCCGCAATTGCTGGTCGGCTCCTCAGGGCTGCGATGTTGGTGCCCATGGTGTCCATGACGGCCGGACTGTTTGGTTTGCTTCCGGCTGCCCTGGCGAGGTTGCTGGTGGTCTGCCTTGGGCTGGCTGATGGACTGGGGGGTGCTTGTTCGGAGTCTGCCGGCAACCCCCCCCCGCGCGAGTACCGCGTAGCAGTTTTGCCTGTTTTTCCTACTGTTGGGCTCTAGGCACTGCCGATTCTTGCAGTGTTTTGCCCTGGCACCTCCTCCTTTCTTGGCCCTTCTTTGGGCTTGGCCTTCGGTATTTCCTCCCTGAATGTGTCTGACCTCCGTTCTCAGTAGTTTCGCTTGCTCTGGTCTGGTCTATCCCTGGCTGGTTGACTGCCTGGGTATGCCGGGTGCTGTAGGCTTTGGTCCCTGCCACCCTGTTGGGTCCTGCTGTTGCCTGGCACTTTTGTTGTGTGTGTTTGCTTTCTGGGGCTGTTGCTTTCTGGCAGGATCGTACAAGAATAGCGGGTAGTGTGGGGTGCTTTTTGGCATGGTTCCGTGGTGTCCATGGGTGCGCCGCGGTTTTGCTTGCGGCTGTTTGTGTGTTCTTGGGGTCCCTGGCCCCTCCTTTGCATGGTTTTTGGGCTGCGTCCTTGCTGCCTTGTGCGCCCCTATTCTTGCCTGGTTTCTGGTGTTGTGCTGGGCCTGGTTTATCCCTAGTTGGGTGTCTGCCTGGGGTTGCCAGTTCCCCCTGCGGTGGCACCGTTGTGTGGTGTTCTTCTTCTTTCACCCTCTGTCGGCCCACCCTACCTGCGGCCGTGCTGCCCTGTAGGACCCTGGTCTTGTCTGTTCTCCGCTCTTTTGGTGGGTCGGGCCTGGTTGGTGGCCTGTTTGTATGCCTGCCTGGGTGGTTCCTTGGACTGTGGACTTCTGTTGCCACCTGTCCTCCTCTGCCCTCTGCCGTTCGGCAAGGTCGGGCCTGATTGGTGCTTGGTTGGGAGTCTTCCGGGGTCCTGCCGTGTTCTGTTGGATTCTTGGGGGGGAAAGTAGGGGGAGGTCAGCTTTGCCCGCGGCTGTGAAACATTGTATCCCTGCTCTCTTCTGCTCTTTGGTGTTTCACGGGTTCGGGCTTGGTTCCTGCCTGGTTTGGTGTCCGCCTGGTGGTCCTGGGGCTGTTTGCTGTGGGTCACCCGGGTGCTTGGCTGGGGCACGCCAGGGCTGGCTGGTGGGGGTATGTTTGGGGCTGGCTGTGTTGTTGGGATTCTGCCAGCTCTGGGGTGCGTTTCCCCACCTTTTTGGGGTCTGTCCTTCTGGCCCGTCCTGTGGTGTCGGGGATCTGGAATATCTGACTTGCGTGGTCTCGGCCTGTGGGTGGCTGGTCTCTCGGCGGTCGGGTCCCGGTCTTTGCGGGGGTGGGGTGGTCCTGCCATTTGTGGCCTTGGCCAGCTACTCGTTCTTTGCCTGGGTGACCACTCCTGTCATCCCTGCGTGCCCCCCTGGGCCCCCTCTCGGCGGCAGTGTCTGTCAGTCGGTGTTCGCCCGCCCCCTCTGTCGGGGGTGCGGTCGCGGGGTGTTTGTCTTGCCTCTTTGTTATGTTATGTTAATTTATTTTATAACGCGCACAGATACTCAAGAGTGTCCCGGCGCGAGACCAAGAGTGGTGGGGGCCTGACAGTGAAACAAAGAGGTACGTTTTCAGATTCTTCTTAAAAACCAACGGGTCCTGAGTGTTCCGTTGAGAAAAAGGAAGAGCGTTCCATGCTACTGCGGCTTTGCGGGTGAGGGAGCAGCCACCTAGCCTCTGGCATTTAAAGCAGGGGACCTGGGCTAACAGTTGAGACGTAGAGTGCAATTGTCTCAAAGGGGCGTAGAAGGAGAACCGTTTTTGCAGGTAGGTAGGGCCACAACCGTGGAGCGAGCGGTGGGCAATAACTAAGGATTTAAACTTAACCCGTTCTGCCACGGGAAGCCAGTGAAGTGAGCGTAGATGTTGTCTCACACTACTTCTAGAAGAGATGTCAAGGAGAAGTCTGGCAGCCGCATTTTGGACCACTTGAAGCTTCTTCAACAAGTAGCCCGGAATGCCAGCATAAAGAGCATTGGCATAATCCAGCCGTAATAGAATGAGAGCGCGAATGACTGTTTCTTTGGCAGCCCTAGGAAGGAGAGGAAGAAACTTCCTTAAGGTTTTAAGAAGACCGAAGCACGTGCCGGCAAGCTTCTTAACCTGAGTGAAGAAGGAGAGGTTCTCCTCAAACCATACCCCCAGGTTCTTAGCGGACTTCCCTGTTGAAGTAGGCAGAGGGAACTCAGGTGGCCAGAGCGTTTCCCTAAAATTAAGGGGAAATTTCCCAAAGAGGAGAATCTCCGACTTCTCTTCATTACACTTGAGTTGTGCGGCGGCAAGCCACTTGAAGACCGAGGACAAACAGTGTTTTGCCGAGGAAACTGAGTCCACGTTTTTTCCCCATGTGAAGAGAAGCTGGGTGTCATCAGCGTAGGCCATAATCTTAGCCCCCAACTCCTCAGCCAAGTAGACCAGAGGAGTAACGTAAATGTTAAATAAGAGCGGGCTAAGGTAAGACCCCTGAGGGACACCTGTGGTCACTGTCTGGGGGGAGTAAAAGGACGGTGGAAGCCAGACCTGCTGCACCCGTCCTTCTAAGAAGGACCTGAGCCAGCCCCAGGCCGTGCCAGAGACACCAATCTCGGCAAGCCGTGTAAGAAGCAGTGAATGCGGGACCGTGTCGAACGCCGCCGACAGGTCGAGCAAGATCAATGCCGCCCTCCCGCCGGCGTCCAGACACTCCCGAATGGCTTCCGAGACCTCCACCAGGGCTGACTCGGTGCTGTGGGAGGCCCTAAAACCTGATTGGGCCGGGTGTAAGAGGCCAGGGCTTTTGACAAACTCAGTTAATTGTTTATTTACCACCTTCTCACACACCTTAGCCAGACTTGGCAGGAGGGAGATGGGGCGGTAGTTCACTGGGCTAAGGGGATCCAGAGAAGGCTTTTTTAACAGAGGAAGAATCTTGGCCTGCTTCCAGACCTCCGGAACACAGGCCTCCTGAAGGGACATGTTAACAATACTATTCACTTCAGCATTGACGGTATCTGCAGCAGCTGATAACAATCTGGCTGAGCAAGGGTCCGCAGGCGAGCCTGACTTCAAACCCTTAAGAATTTTAAGAGAGCCGGACAGATCCACAGGCCTAAATGCACACAGGGAGTGAATAGGGTTAGCAGAAGGTGAGACCAGAGTAGCACCTGTAGGTCCGCCACAAGAAGTAAAAGCCGCCTGAATGGGACGGATTTTATCTGTGAAGAAGCTGGAAAGCTTATCACACCAGTCATTTGTAGATGGAGGCGAGCTTGATTGGGCAGTAGGGGACGTAAAGCTCTGGACAATGGCGAAGATTTCCTTGGTGTTGTTTTTAGCAGAATCAATACGGGCTGAGTAGAACCGTCTTTTAGCCTGAGCTATAGCCTCGTAGTAGGTTTTTTGTTTAAGCCTAAGTTCCAGCTTAGCCGTCGGACAGAAGTCACTACGCCGCCAAGCCCGCTCAAGTATCTTACATTCGTGTTTAAGCCCTTTGAGGTCGAGGGTGAACCAGGGCTTAGAGGGTGATTCCCTAGAAAACCTAGGGGGGAGGGCGAGGCTAACGTATCCATGGTGTTAGATATCCTGCTAGTGAATCCGGCCAGATCGCCCTCCAAATCCCCCCGAAGGGCGGGCCTGGAGACCTCCAAGGCCTGATTAAACACGAGCGAATCAATTTTGCTGAATGCTGGCCTGCGATAGCATCGAGCTGGTGGAGCAGCATTGGTAACTGACCACGAAAAGTAGGATAAAAAGTGGTCAGACCAAGGGACAGGACATGGGGCTTCAACCAAGATAGGAAAGTTAGAGCATATTGGGTCAAGAATGTGTCCCGCTTGGTGAGTGGGAAGACTAATCCACTGCGAGAGCTGGGCAAGATGTAATATATCCAAAAAGTCAAGCGAGTCCCTGGCATCGGTCTGGTCAAGGTGAATATTAAGATCACCAAGAACAATGTAGTGGGAGAATCGAAGAGCCCGAGGCACCACAGCATCACCCCATGTTTGAAGAAAGGCCCCGGCTGGGCCAGGAGGCCTATAGATCAAAGAGCCTCCCAGAATGAAGTGGGCAGAGAAGCGGATGCTAAAGTCTAGGGCTTCACAGTCCCCCCATGAAGAGACATCGCCCCTACAGAGGTCCCACTTATTCTTATAGATAATAGCCACACCGCCCCCCCTACCCTCTGGACGATCAGCTCTAGAGATCTTATAGCCCTCAGGAGTGGCCAGAGCAACAATGGGAACAGATGTGCTATCTAGCCAAGTCTCAGTAATAAATAAAAGGGTTCCTGATCGCCTGGCTGCTGGTTTCCCAGGGCTTGCCTTTGTGGTTTGGGCGGGATCTGGTGCCTCTGGCTTCTCTGCTTCCTCCTGTTCTTGGGCTGTTGTGCCTCTGCCCACGGCTCTGTTTTCTGACCTGCTTCGTTGTCCCCGTGACCGTTTGCTCTCCGCCTTCTTGTTGTGTCTGGGCCTTTTGGCCTGCTTGGGGCTCGTTCTCTGCTTTGGCCTCTTCCGGTCTCTGTTCCCTTGTGGGGGCCGTGTGTCTTAGGAGGGTGCTGGGCTCCCGTTCTGGTTGTGGTGCTTTAGCTACTGCCTCTGTTTTGTTTTGGGCCTGGCTGTTCTGTTCTCAGCCCTGGCTGGTCCGGTCTTTTGGGATGTTGCCTTGTTTTGGTTTCGGTCCTGCGTGGTCCAGCGGTTCTGTGCCGGGGGTCTCTCCCGGCCTCCCTGTCCTTTGCTTTTGCCTATGCTCTGCTGGGGGTGTGGGTTGGACCGTCTGGTCTTCCTGCCTGGGCGGGTTGCTTGGCTTAGGCCCTGGCTTCTCGGCCTCCTTTGCGATCTGTTGCCTTGTGTGTGGCTGGTTTCTTTGTCTCTTTCTGCCCTGGGGGAGGGGGGATTCTCCCCTGCTCCTGCCCTCCTCTGGTGCATGCTGCGCCGTGGCTTTGGTTTGCCTGTGCGGTCTGCTTGGCTTCCACCCTGGCTTCTGTTGCCTCTGTGTCTTGGCTGGTTTCGGGGTTGTGGCTGTGGGCCCTGTCCCACCCCTTCCGGGCCTGTGTGGGTTCCATGTTGGTGGCCTCCAGCCTTGGCAGGCTTGTTTGTGGTTCGGTTGGCTGCCTGCTCTACTGATGTTGGGGCTCGCTTGCGGTGGTCCCTAGGTGTGGTCCTTGGTTCTCTGGGCCTTTTTCTCGGCTGGCTATTCGGTTGAAGGGCCGTTGTGCCTCTTCTCTGGTGGTCGGTTTATGTGCCTTCTCCGGAGCTGTGGTTTTCCTGCTCCGGTCGCATCCCCCGGGTTTCGGGTTGGGGTGTACTCCTGGGGGTGTGTTGTTTGGGGCAGGGTCTTCCCTGTTGTGCCTCTTTGTTCTTTGGGTTGCCCTGGTCTTGGTGGCGTTGGGGGTTTGGCTTGCCTGGTTGCGCTGGTCTCGCCTTTTGTGTCTGGCCCCGGATCTGTTTGAGTCGGGGTCTGGTGGTTTACGCCCCTTGGCCTTTCCTTTGCTGGGGCTCTGTTGTTGGCCTTGTTCCTTGTGGGGTGTTGGGCTTCCCGGGGTTCTAGTTTCTGGCTCTTCCCCTGTCCTTTCTGGTTTGGTTGGGGCAGGGGTCTGGCTGCCTGGTCCGCCTGGTTGGTCTTTCTGTGGCTGGTTTTCTTTTGGGCGCTTGCCCTGCTCCCTTCTGGCTCTGGGGGCCTTGTTGGGATGTGTTCTGGGGGTTGTGTCTGGGTTTTCCCGGCTTTCTTGTGTGTGCCTTAGCCTTTGCCTCTCGGCCTGTCCCTGGGCTCCTGCTCTTGCTCCTTCTCCCGTGCTGGGTGTTTGGCGGTTGTCCTGCATCGGCTCTGGTGGTTGGTGCTGGCCGTTCCTGCCCTGGGTCCTGGTCCTCCTCTGTGAGTTTCTGTGGCAGTGTCCTCTGGGCTCTCTAGGGGGGGGGGCCGGGTCGGTCTGGTTGGGGGGGGCTTGGGTTTGGTCGGTGCTTCCTCCCTTCCCAGTTTGGTCTGTGTGGTCCTGCCCTTGGTTGGTCGTTTGCGTTTGTGCCTTGCCTTGTTGGCTGACCCTTTCCTCTTTCTTTTTGAGTTGATCTCCGGTCGGTCTTCCCAGTGGTGTTGGGGTTGGTCCTGTGGTTGGCCCTATTCGCTCTTCGTGCCTAGTTGGGGTGGGGGCTGTGGGGTCTACCCTTTCTTCCCCTCGTCTTTCTATGGGGTTGCTTGGTTGTCTGTTTGGCTTTCGTGGCTTCCCTTCCGTTCTGGCTTGGGCTTGCTCTGTGTCTGTTCTGCTGCCTGGTCGGTGTGGCTGCCTGCTGGTGTTGGGCTTGTCGGCCGTTTGTCTATTGGGCACCCTTGTCAGTTGTTTGTGTCCTGTTGGCTCCTTTTCAGCCTTGGTTTCTTTGCCTTGTTGCCTTTGTGGCATGCTCCCTTCCGCGTGTCGGTTTGGGGTTTGCCCTTGTTGTGGCCTGGGTGCTCTGTTTCTCGTTTCTCTGGTTGGTTGCCTCCTTGGTGTCGCTGTCTCCTTCTGCTTTCCGGGTTTCCGGACCTTGCTTGTGTCCCTGTTGGCCTGTTCCTGGCTTGCTGGTGGGTTTTGCCTCTTGGGTCTTCTTTTTTGTGTGGCATCCTCGCTGTCCTTCTGTTGTTGGCTGCCTCTGGAGGTTTCTTGGTGGGTTCTCCTCCTTCCTTGGTGCTTCACTTGGGTTGCTGCTTTTGGTGTGGTGTCCTGGGGTTCCTTGGGGGTTTTGGAAGGCCGAGTTTCTGGCCTTGGTATTCTGAACTTGTCATGAATGGGACGAGGACAGGAGGGACCTGGGGGTAATGCCCTATTACTTACCCGTAATCTTCATTGCTCCTGGTCCCATTGTCCTCGTCCCATTCATTACGCCCCGCCCTCCCTCAAGGGACAGCCGGCCTTCCTGTTGTGGGCTTGGTAGTTCAGGCGGAATGCTGGGTAAGTACTGCTTATGTACTCCCAGTGGGAAAGGTTGGGGTTAGGGTCCCAGCATTCCTCTGTTCTTTCTTCTGTCTGGGGATGATTATTTCCACTTGTCATGAATGGGACCAGGAGTAATGAAGATTACTGGTAAGTAATAGGGCATCAACCCCCTGCCCTCCTCCAATCTTCCTCACACCTCCGGCCGGCACACCGCAATGACGTCCCGCCCCCACAACAAACACCAAATCTTCTTTCCGCCCAGGGTGCTGTCATGGTCAACCCGTTTTAGGGCAGACCTGTTTGCAGAGTGCACGTTCAACCCCAAGGAGTTTCTTGCTGTCGTTGGTAGATAATGGATGTTTACTGTTACCCACCTCAATGCTACTCATTTTATTGACCTTGGAATGATGAAAGGGCGATTGAACCCACAAGAATTCGAACATGTGGCCATGTTGTCAAACAGAGGTTCATAATTTGAATACATCAATGCACTGAACCACAAGATCCAGCAAACGCATTGTGTTTACAGGTCAATAGTCTGCAGAGGAATCAACAGCGATCACTTTGACAACACAATGCATGCTGTTAAGCTTGTTGGATGAAAGGTTCAACTTGGAATTCCCTACAGGGGATCAAACTGTTCTTGTGACGTGAAGATTTGTCTCATCTGCGTAGTTCTTCTGGGGATTGTGGATTGGTTACTTCCATATTAGCCATTCAGTAGTGAAGAGATGCTTAGTGTGTGTGTTTTTGTCCATGTGTCATAGCATGCTGGTGTTTTTTAGGTCGAGCCTAGAGTAGCGCGCATGCGCTGCCCTGCGAGACTTTATGTAGGTGGTTTTCAAAGCTGACCACAGCTCGTGCACCATGGCCTTTTGCTTGCGGTTACCCGCACGGCCACATATGTTTCCAATTATCGTGCCCAGACGCGGGCGCGATAATTGAAAACACATGGCGCCCGTGCGGGTAACCGCAAGCAATAGGTCATGGTGCACGAGCGTGTGGTCAGCTCAGCACGCTGCCGCGCTCGCTCGCCCCCGCTCCTCTCTGACGCTGCAGTCTCTGCTGGCAGTGAGCTAGAATAATATGACAATACTGCACTCAAGATTCCTCACAGTCTGTAATGCCACTCTGAATTACACCACCAGAAAATAAAAATCACACGTTTCCTGGCCGATGCCCGTCATCAGTGTGGCACAGTTTGAGCAAATGCGAATTACTCGCCCCTGCTAATTATTTCTCGCTTGCCCTTTCATTTAAGCTTCCAGCAGCTCGCATCATTGATCTGTACTTTACACATGTAGCCATCTAACGAACACAATTTGCCAATTCGCCATAGGGCAAAATCTTTAAGCTCCAAGTAGAGGCCTCTTTTAGCTGACGGAGCCGGGCGCCCTATCAATTTCTTGTAGTGAATCACATACAGACTGTGTTGCAACACTGGCACTAGGGTCACAAAGGCAGAATGAAGGCCGAATGTGGAAATCTTCAGGTACATTAATTTCTGATAATTTACTAATACTGGTAATGTGCTGCATGTCTTAGGGGGGGTTATCAAAGAAACAGTATTCCATGGGCCCTCTCCTGCATTAAGCATGCCAGTATTGGTTACAGCTTGCAGCATGTGCGCCAGGCACCATAAGTCTGTGCTGACAGTGATTAAAATATGGTTCCCCTAGGCCCATGTCAGGAGCTCAGAACTTTTCCAGTACCAGACTTTCCTTTCACAAATCTTTGTTTTTGTGGGTGGAGATAGTGCAAGGGTTCAATTGAAGTAGGGAAATATTTGAAATCCAATTCTGAAATTATGTGGGTAATGAATATCTAGAACTGGAAACAAGGTGTTCCCTTAGCATGAAGTAATACGCCAATCCTAAATAAAAACAAGCATTGGCATAGCCAATAGGTCTCGCCTTTGGGACCTTATAAGTATTTAGTTATGCAGCACAATATCCTTACTGCAACAACATTAACTGTTGCATGGCTAAACACTTATAAGGTCCCAAAGGCGAGACCTATTGGCTATGCCAATGCTTGTTCAGGTGCTTGTAGCCTCTGTAAAATCTTCCATATTTGTTGGCTGCTATATTTAGTGCTCCATTGTGTCACTGGATGACTTCACTGTGCAGTGATGAACAAACCTGGGGAAAGAAAGAGCAAGTTCAGTGTTGCATAGTGGGGGATTGTGAGGGCAAAGCCTTGATGTGTGTGTTTGAGGGGCATTTCTTCCCCCGTAGGGAGGCATTTTTGATGAATTTGTATTTACAAGTGAGGGCAGTCAGGTTTATCTGGTTTTCTTTTACCATCGCTATTCAGTTGTTACATAGGTTTATGATGAGGAGAATCAGAATGAGTAACGTTCTATTTTGGTCAAGGCTAACTTGTGCCCCCTAGAAATCTATTTTGCCTGTGGAAGATGATAAGAAGCTGCAGTGTATGGAAAATGAGAACAGCTTTTTTTGCATCTTTTCCTGAAATTGTAACAGAGTCTTGTGATGAGAGTTTCAATATTGAGATTGAGAATTTGGTGTCTTTGAATGTATTTCTCAGTGTTTAAATGGTGACCGATTCTGATCCAGTATTGTAGCATGCAGTTCTGGTTTCAGCTAAGCTAGTGGACATCAATTCACCAAAATGCCAGAGATAGCAGAAGTGATTTTGTACACTCTGAAAGCCATCTAAGACAGTATGAACTCAATGACTGATTGGAGTGGGTATGGCTAGTAGGGGCATAAATGGTTCTAATACATTGGTATGGTTCCACAGTGCTTCTTTTGTCAGATACCTTTGAGACACACAAGCATATTCATACCGTCAAATTTCGTGATAAAGATGTGATGATTAAAAGTCACAGGAACACTTTTTTCTTGCTGATACTGGACATTTGTGTCACATAGGAACAATTCCCTGTGATTCCTCTAATAAACCATCCATGTATTAGTGTATTAGCTTAATGTGTGCCATCCGTGTAATGCACAATGTATTCTGTATTGAGGCAATCTTAGGTATATTACAGTATTTTTCCTGCTTCCGTGCACTGTAGAAGTATGTCATATAAGATACTATATTGATTATTCAGCAGCTTTGTGCATATTAAGACATTAAGAAATTGATGACATGCCCTAGTATTCCAGTGACCATAGGAGTTTAGGGTGATATTTATGCTACTGGTAGATTCGACAGAAATGGTGCACAGATGAAACATGACATGCAAATGCAAGTAAAGTACAGGATGAAAAATCCTAAGAGGCATCTAGTTCAACTTCTGTCCTTTATTGTTCACACTTCAGTCTGTAGCTCAGAGGTCTGCTTACTGCCCCGGGGTCTATTTCTCTGTCCATACCAAATTGTTGACTTCATGGCTTGCATATCCCTAAATGTAAAATTTATAAGGCACTTCTTGTCAATAGCACACCTTGCAAGGATGGTTCAATCATTCTTTGCAAAGAAGAGGGACGGTTTCTCTCTTTGCAGCACCTAATATGACCCTCAAGGCAAGATGCCAAAATGCCTTCAGTAATTCTGCATGTGGTAATACTGCACCCAATGTTAATGATACCACAGGTCCTGGTAATACCGGGTCGAGGTTTATAAACGAATCCCTTCTAGGCCCCTATGAAATAATGGATTAGCATGCGCAAATAATTGGGGCAGTACTGATTTTTGTATCTGAACCCATAATTTTGGGCCATTTTCTAACGGATCTGGCGTGGAAAACTGTCATGGAAATAAATGTTGTATTATGGTAATACTGAGGAACTGATGACTGAAAAAATCCCTAGTAAGTGGGAATTACTAACTTACCATCATGGCTTAGTGCAGCTAGGGCTGTAGAAACAGCAGGAGTGCCATAATGGAGCAGGAAAGGACATGCTGGTCCCCTTGATAACTCACCATGATGGCTGCAAAGGCAATTCCAACAAAGAAACACTCGCAGCTGAGCCTACCACAACATAAAAACAGCCATAAATGTACTGTGTTCCTTAAGTGGAGTAAAGCAAGGTGAATCTTTTGATAACTACCAGACTTAGAACACGTTATGCCTGTCCCAAAAAATCATGTTGGCTGGTGTCTGTCATGTTGCAGCAACCACTTTCCAATATGCCAGAGCCTGCATTAACTGCAGTCACTTTGCACCTTGTTCTCGTGCAAAACTCAGAGAATGTCACTGCAAGTAAAAAATGCCTATCTACCTGACACTACTGAAGGGAACAAAAAAGACAGGAGCCTTACACGGTAAGGAGAACTATTTGCACCACTGCCAAAACCTCCACAATATAAGAAAATTATTCTCCTTAAATAATCTCTCGCAACATATATCAACTTTAGCAGTGACGTGGGTTTGACAAAATTAATAACATGTTCGACTGTCACTTTCTTTCATGAAGAGGGGAGATCGTGCTCTCTGTAACAGTTTTTTCACATGATATGGGAACCTCTAACTTTCTATGAAGTTTTTATTCATAAAACTCTTTGAGGGTTGTTTAAAGGAGAAGAAATGTACATGGAATGAAATCCTAGCACATCCTTTTTTCCCTAAGACAGTACTAAAACTCCGCTTTACGCTCTCAACATGTATTTTCTCCCTGGCATATTTGCCGGCCCTCCTCGTGCTGAATCTCGGGTCGAGCATGCTTTGAATATCAAGCTTTTTTCAGTGAATCAGTGGACGCCGGCGTTGTTTCTGCTTTAAAATAACAGGGGCAGGGAACAGCTAATCTCTTTTCATTCAGAGTTCCTTACATTATTTTACTGCTGAAAGTTTGTTTTGGCTATCAAGCAGGGCATTCACGAAAATCTATGAGGAGGAATTTCAGCAAGAATGAAGCAGGGATTGTAGAAGGCATAAAGGCCCCCTTTCGCCGAGCCATTAAGGAATTCCAAATCAGAGCTATTTTGAATAGTGACATTAAATTAGCCTTGCTAATTTCAGTAATTCAGGTTGATGGGCGCGCTTACAAATGTTCCAGATGAGGCCTTTTCATAATTGCAATTTCAGTTCGCTTTGAACTAAGGTGAGTGGATGGAAAAAGCAAGATGCTCTATGCTTTCTTTACAGCATGAATAAAGAAGTCTAAATGGGTTGTATTTTACACACTACATAGAAAAAATAGTTCCCCATGTTATGTGAAAATTCACTCCTAACTCTTCATGCACTGTGGATGTTAGGAAGAGAATTTTTTTCTTGTCTAATCCTTAAGGTTGGAAATAGAAGCGACTCTATTTGATTGTTGTACATTCTATTTGATGAGAGTTTTTATTCACACACTGTCAGACGGATGACATTAAAAATGTCCACAAGCTTTCTTTTGGCAACTAACATCTGTATGCCACTTTTTTAAAATCCATGTTTGTATATTGCTTTCAAGGAAGCCGTGTTTCGTTTGTCTGGGCCAAAATGTTCACTGAAGGGCCCCCGAGTTATTCTTCAAAGAGAAGCCTTGATAAAGTTATGCATAGGTGTCATTAGTGTTAGGAGGGTTCTTCCAGGAGCATTCCATGTAATTTATACATAAATCCTTTGGCCATATTGAAGAGGATTTTGTGAATTGGCCACATTTTGATCCGTAATTGCTTTTAATGACCTTTCAATGACCTTTAGTGTGCTACTTCACTGTGGGCTGATTTAGGTTTTCTAATCGATTCGATTTTAGAGCTTTTATTCGGTTAAATAAATCAACCATATAAGCAATACAGACATAAAAAAGCTCGATCTACAAGAAAATCCAAAAAGGTATAAAACAGTGGGATAAAAAGTGCGAATACATCAAGGTGCGTAAACATGTTATTACAGATACAAAGTGCAAGTGCATAATTCACATAAGGGTCCAAACATTTACTGGATCATACATTATCCCAATTCAAAAGTGCAAATGCATATAATTACATATAATTACATGGTACCCTTAAAACACACAATCAGATGTCAATAGTCATAGATTTCCTAATACTAATAGATTTCAGAAGAAGTGTAGCTAAATAAAAGCATAATCGTGGGTCATCCAATCTGAAGAGCAAATTCAAGGCATCTGTAGTAGATCTTATGTTGTAGTGTAGAAAAAAGGGTTTTAAATAAAATCTCCTAAGATGAGAATAAAATATACAGAATAATAACATATGGCAGCAGCTTTGTCTTGAGACTCCATCACATGGGCATACATGAACAGAGCACTGGTTCATAATTGGAAAGTTAACAAGATGATGTACAATACCCAATCTTAAACGTGTCAGCACAAATCGATGTGATACTCTAGTCACGGCTGACAAATAAGTTTGAAAACCCTGTTTAAGGTCCAATTGCGAATAAAAGAGGAAGGTTGATTGATTCTTAATAACACGTGAACGAGCCTCTATTTTATTCGCTAGCATGGTTAGTTTAATCTCAGCTCTAGCAACAGAGAGAGTACAACCAGGATCCAATCTAATGTCACAATTAAATAAAGATTTAAACCAATAAATAATATAGTTAAGCCAGGGTATTCTTAAACAATTCTCCAATTTGAGGCAGTCCCGTATAATAGATTGAGTGAATAATGTTTCCTCTTTTGACCATATAGATTTCCATAATAAAAGGGGTCGTGTTGAAGCCAGGTCTGAAATATATTTGATGCCCACCTCACGGTGGATCAATTCCGTAGAGGCAGATGAAGGGACACAAAGTAAACGTTTTAAAACGAATTTTCAGTTTGTTGTAATATATTACCTTGAAGGTGACCCCAAACACCTGCCCCATAAAGAGCTGCGGTGACGCATCGCATCTCATAAATTGTCAACATATCTTTAATGCGTCGATTGCCCAATTTAGCCGCAAATCTAAAAATACCATTTATATTTCTAAGCATCTTAGAACAGGCGTTATCCTGTTCCTGGGCCCATGACCTATTCCCTGCAAATGTAATACCCAAGTAACAAAATGTCTTGACTATCTGGACCTTGGAACCTTCAATAAAGTAAGAGCTAGATGTTATAGGGTTCCTACCGCAAGCCATAACAAAAGTTTTTGATTTATTGATTAAAAGTTTTCTTTTAGTAATAAAAACAGTAAAATTATCAATAAGACGCTGTAGCCCAATAGGGGTGCGAGAGAGTAAAACCGCGTCGTCGGCATATAAAAGGATTGGGACAGACTTCCCATCCACCCTAGGGGCATCCGACTCAAACAGTTTCAGTGCTGCGTCAACTTCATTGATAAACAATGAAAAAAGTAATGGAGCTAAGACGCAGCCCTGTCGGATGCCTCTTTTGACTTTAAAAGGCGGGGTATATTCGCCTAAATGACCGTACCGCACCCTACTTGATAGCTCCCCATATAATCTAGCCCAAAAAATATTATCTCTTTGGGGGCACCCATATCTAACAATAAGGGCCATAAAATGGAGTGGTCTACCAAATCAAAAGCGCTGCTAAGGTCAGCAAAACACAAATATAAATTTCCCTCCTTAGCTAATGTGTACTTGCCGATCAAAAGATCCAAGTTGACACACTGCTCCAGTGTGCCAACTCCCTTTCTAAACCCATATTGCACTTGGGTAAGGACTGACTTTTCTTGGACCCAGGTTTCGAGTCTCGATAACATGACCCTACTCATGATCTTTATAGACGAGTCCAATAAAGAGATCGGGCGATAATTACAAGCATCGGTCTTAACGCCCTTCTTATAAATTGGTATTATAATTGACTGGCCCCAAGATAAAGGAAAATGAGTCTCAACAGCGACATTAAAAACTCTGGTTAAGAACGGCAACCATAAAACCATTTCATTTTTATAAAAGTCTATCGGGACCCCATCGGGACCCGGTGCCTTACCCCCTTACTACTAGTTATGCCCTCAAATACTTCCTCTATACTAATTGAAAAGGGCAATTTTGGCCATTCAACAGGATTTTGGTTGGACAAAGTGAATGGAACATCTTTATCAAATGGATTAAAAATAGTGGAAAAATGGGCTACCCAAGAATTACAGTTAATGTAAGAATTAAATTCTGGAATATGGTCATCCTTCAAAAAGGTACTATTGACGGTATCCCAGAAAAGTTTATTATTTTTAGTATCGGCTGCCAGACTTAAGTCTTCCCAAGCTCTTTTTTGGAGTTCCGATTTCCTAATTTTTAGGGCTAAAGCATATTCTGCACGTAAGGCCTTAATAATATCCGGGTTTCTTGGCTTACACCCCAGAGCTTGTTTAAGACGGCCCAAAGCCCCTATGCAGTTATCATCAAACCAGCCCACCTTAGGTTTTTTATTTCTACACACTGGTTTCAACAAAAGGTTCTCCACAGTATTATTGATCCTTGTAAAATTATCAAGCAACAATGCTGGGTCAACCTCATCCCCTAAGCAGACTTGGATTTCATTCTGACACTGTGTAATAACATCATACTGGATTTTAGATGGGTCCAGACCAGCCCATTTTATCCGGACACCATTCGGTCTGGTGGGGGCAATACATAGGCTATGTGGAACACTGGTGATATTTTTAAAGCCCCAACATAATAAATACAAAGAGATACTATTATGGTCACTAGTTGGTTGGTCCGTTATCCAGGGGGTTGAAAATAAATGTACACTATTACTAGAAATAATAATGTGATCAATATTAGACGTTGCATTCCTACCTGTGAATGTGGGACATATCATGTTGTGTTTATCGGTAGCACAATACAATAATTCTAAATCCAGTTTAGCGATAACATCATTTAAAGCCCTACCATATTCACAATGTGGGAAATGCATATAACAATCGTCTTCAAATTCCCCCCTCCTAGGCCCACAAACTTTGGTCAGGGACAGTGGGCATATTTGAACATTAAAATCGCCAACCCAAAGAATAATAATCGGTTTCCTAATAGTACTAGTCAGCTTCTCGAGTTCGCTTTCCAGGGTATGGACAATAGAACTACGTAGGGAATTAAACAAATTGTTATAAAAATTGATCAAAATAACATCATTACCCACAGTGGAAGCCATCCACATAATCTGAGCATAAGTTCCCACAGTAATACAACCTTTAACTTTACATTTATTCAAATTAGTAGAAATCAAAATCAAGAGGCCGCCCTTAGCTCTACCCGAAAGGGAGGCCTGGGCTGGTAACCAATATGAGGTAAAACCCTCTACATATATTGGATCGGTGCACCACGTCTCCTGTAAACATATAATATCATGTTGGGCCAAGATGAAATCAGACCATGATGGTGTACCTATTTTGCTTTTGAGCCCAGCAATGTTCCATGTAGTAACTTGGTACCCTTTGTCCATATTCGTTTCATAAAATTCCTGAGGGTGTACTTCATATCCCACCTCTTTATTCTACTGGAATACT
This sequence comes from Calotriton arnoldi, assembly GCA_963921515.1. Taxonomy (NCBI): domain Eukaryota; kingdom Metazoa; phylum Chordata; class Amphibia; order Caudata; family Salamandridae; genus Calotriton; species Calotriton arnoldi. The sequence goes on along the minus strand of CAWUFW010001267.1, from coordinate 2,952,543 downwards.
TTCTGAATTACATGGGATACTAACTGTCCATAATACGTTAGTGGATAACGACTCACACTGCTCTATCATGCATAGACCAACTTTACTTGGCATTTGGATTTTCCATTGTGGGACTTTTAAGTAAATAACTCTCCAATGCAACCTCACTAGCCTGTATCAGTCCCTCACGTCAATCATTGGTATCCAAATTACTCAGAGCCTGATACCTATTAGTTACTGGAATAGGAAAATAGGGCAGGGTGGAAACCTGAGAAGAAGCTAACAAGGATCCATTTGGAGGCCAGCTTACGTTTCCATGCATCACCCTCAGATGTCTATAAAAGTACCCCAGAGGGAGAAGAGTGGTGTTAAATTCCCCCCGTATGGGAGGTGGAGCATTTTTAAGGGTATTAGATGCCCATCTTGGTGATCTAAAATTGATAATAATACAGTCCCCATCAAAGCATTTTTTCAAAGGCCCGATCCAGCCCACTCTACGAGTTGTTAAAATCTGGTTTATTCCTTCCATAGGATAACCACAACTATTGGTCAGCCAAAACACTACTTTGTTCATAAGTGAGCCATGTTCTTCTGCCTGCCCAATTTGAAGTTTGGGGACGTTGGCCAGAATTGCAACATAGGGACTACATTCGGTAGGCAAATTTGCAACCGAGGCCATTATCCTATCCCCATGGGCTAAGGGTCTTAGACCGTCAGGCTTTGTAAAATCAGATAATTTAAATTTATCTGGCTTGTTCATTACTTGCTCCTTTTGGGGTGGTGCAAATCCACTATTAGTAATTGGATTTCCTATTACTATATTTCTATCTTTTTCCCTATTTTCCGCTTGTATAATGGGGGCCCGCTCCTTAGGATATTTGCTACAATCACTACGATTGTTACCTACGACAATAGTCGGGTCAATAGGACCTGTAATAACATCCTTTTGGTGATCCCTAGTTGACTCTTTTTGGAATTTACAATTAACTATATCCAATACTCCACTAATTTTATGGATTTCTCTAGCTAAAATGTCCAATTTATCATAAAGCGGCCTTAAAAGCTCTATTATTTTATCAGAGATAGTCGCTAATGTTGGTTGTTGAGATATAGGGTCTGTACAAGACAAAGGATCAGCAGGCGGTCCTGGTTTCCAATTACGAATACTCTTAACATTTTTAGCTTTGGCCTTAGAATTAAAATTCCCTGTTCTAGGGTATTCTTTCTACGTCCCCTGGTCTTTATCAGTAGCGGCGGGCTTTCAAGGGCAGTCAAGTTAGGGGTCATAGATATTCGAGTAAGATCCCCACTGATCCCTCCCGAAACAATAACGACCGGCTCAAGCTCCTCGACCGCCAAAGAGTTATTGGTCGATTTACTGGATCCGCTCACACTAGAGGCCCCAGCCCCATTTCCCTGTTCTACCCCGATAAAGCTTGAACCCATAGAGAGACGCCTCTCAGTACGGTCAATTTCCTCAGTGAGAACATTGACCGCTTTAACCAAAAATGAATCAATCGTAGGACATGATTTAGCAGTAAACGGCTTGGCTAGCTTCCTCCTTGCCATGAGGATGCTACAAAGAGGGCTATACGGGCGAAGGATAAATATGTGTCCCTATAAAAGTGCCTACAAGGGCATAGGGGTTACTTCCCCGAATATGATACAGTGGCTAAAATAAGACTAGGAGGGCCGATACAAGGCAGTAAATTAACCTCCTACAATCTTAATGCCTTGAATCTATACTAAACAAAAAGTTTGCCCCCTTAATGGATCTCTTGCTGTAAGGTTTCACCTTTAAAAATAAAGTACAAAGTAGGTTGGCTATATAATGGCACGTGCTACACAGTATAGATTAGTCTTCCATAGGCAAACTCACTATACATAACCTTTGGGGTTTAAACAACCCACTAATAATAAAATATAGAATCAATAAACCTTATATAAAATGGCGTGTACTAAAAGAAAACGGTACAACAATAAAACTGTTGGGCTACAAATCAGAAACCCACAGAATCAATACAAAATAGATCTATCTACCACACAAATGTACTCACTATGCTGGGACTTGATGTTTAAATGGTCCGTTAGTAATAAAGTGCAAAAAGAGGAAACCATTAAAGTGACATGTGCTAAGCAAAATTGATATATCGCATAATTATATATAAAATCCCACTGTGTCACACATACAATACAATGTTAAAAATGGGAAATTAAAACCAAGAAAATGTTAAAAAGGAATAAAAACCAAAAACGATGGCAACAAAGAAATATTAAAATACAGGGGGTCAGTTTGCAGTAACGAGCACCAAACAATGCTGGCCGTTTCCCTCACGGCTCCCAGTCTGATACTGCGGGAAAGATACTGACTTAAAACATCCCAAATCGCCTTTTCTTTCACAGTCAGTTTACATGCAGGGTGTTTGGGAATACTGGGAAGGCTTTCTTGGGACAGCAATAAAATTCCGACTACCACAATCAATAATGTGGCCCTGCCCGGCCTCCTTCGGCCTCTGACGGGCGCAGACGGGCCGCGCCTTTATCCTGGCGGGAGAAGCTGGGGCAGCTGGGAGATGTAGGCCGTTCCCCTCACGGCAGCGTAGAGTAGGCAGGAGCCGTTCCCCTCATGGCAGCGTAGAGTAGGCAAGAGCCGTTCCCCTCACGGCGGCAGCGTGGAGTGAGCAAGAACCGTTCCCCTCACGGTAGGTCCCAAGCGATGCAAAGGCGTCCCGCGCTGCGGGAGGGCAGCCGCGCCTTTATCCTGGCGGGAGAAGCTGGGGCAGCTGGGAGATGTAGGCCGTTCCCCTCACGGCAGCGTAGAGTAGGCAGGAGCCGTTCCCCTCACGGCAGCGTAGAGTAGGCAAGAGCCGTTCCCCTCACGGCGGCAGCGTGGAGTGAGCAAGAACCGTTCCCCTCACTGTAGGTCCCAAGCGATGCCCCAATCGTCAGAGCCAGTTAAAGAAAAATAAAGTGATATTGAAACAATATCATTTCATTTTTCTTTGACTGGATTTGACATGCGTGGAGGGCGGGGCTGGGCCATGACAGGTAGGTGGTGGCACTTAAAAGTGTGCATGTATGTGTGGCCAGCTGACCTAAGCCGGCCAAACATACATGTGCACTTCTATTTCTCCAACGCTGCTGTGAACGCAACTGTGTTCAGCCGGGTTGGAGAAATGCCTCAGGCTCACAGGCAGTGCAGTGTCTGAGTGGCAGAGCAGCCCGCTCAGACCAATCCAGACGCTGCTGTCCCAGTAGAGCAGTATCTGGATTGGCTGAGCAGCCTCTGCCTTCTCAGAGACTGCTGGATGAGCTCCAAATTGGGAGGCGGTTGACAGCGTCGGATGCGGCTGGGGCAAAGGTACGTTTTTAGGTCTCGCCTGACCCAGCGCATGCGCTGGTCTGGCGAGACTTTTAGTAAGGGCTTCAAAAAATGCTACCATGGCCGGCCACCAGCTTGCGTGCATGTGCGCAGGCGCGCGCTTACGAGCAGAGGCGCCATATGGCTTTCCTCGTCATGCTCATTAAGCGCATCGCTCGCCGCGCTTGATCGCGATCGCGATCACTTTCACTTTCGCGTCCGCTTTGATGTTCTCAGTGAGCCAGTATTTTAACAGCCGTGTTACTTTTACGGCCGTGCGCCAGTATTAAAATTTCTGTTGTTCACATCCCTTCTCCCATTCTGGATACTATGTGATAGTGATTGTAACCACTTTTTATCAACAAAGGATGTTGTGAGGTCAATAGCAAAGTAACTTAGTTGGTAACAGTGGTTCACAGCAAGGAACTCGTTTCTAGATCAATGTTTCACATCCAAGCCCCCTTACTTTCAGAGTTTGTGTTCCGATATAAGTTTATCACTGGAGCATAATTTGGTGAAGTGTAATGTGGGAGTCTTTCATCCCAGCAAACCTCGCAACATTAAATTGTCCACAATTCCGCTGGGTTTGCTTGATTCCCAAAGCAAACAAGCATTGGCATAGCCAATAGGTCTCGCCTTTGGGACCTTATAAGTGTTTAGCTATGCAACAGTTGATGTTGTTGCACCAAGGATATTGTGCTGGATAACTAAACACTTATAAGGTCCCAAAGGCGAGACCTATTGGCTATGCCAATGCTTGTTTTAAATGATTTTTCCTCCCACCGCCCCACCCCCGCCCGCCCTTCCTCCTTCCCCCACCTTTGTGTTGTGGCGGCCGCGATTGCTGGTGCATGAGGTCCCTGAAGGCCAGCATATCAGCTGCTTTTGCAATGTCCTGCAGAGAGAGAGCTCTGGACAACATAAAATATTCGCAGGGAAGCCCTCTGCCACAATAGACTGGGCCTGAGGCAATGAATGAGGGCATATTCAGTGTTTCCTTGCAGATGGCCATTGGCACACTGACTAGCATACCACAAGGGAACCCTGGCCAAATCAGAGACAAGGCCTTCTTCCTCCTTGCACTCCTGTAGAGGGAGCAGACTTACCTTATCCTACTCTTGAGTAGTTGAAAGTCTGCTTGAGCCTTTCCAAAGTCCTGGCCCTGTAAGGTCCACATTGCTCACCGGTCCAGAGTGGGGGGGTTTCCTGGCACTTGTAATTTCATGATCAGGATGTAGTTGATGGGGAATGCTTGAGTTGAAATCCCTTTCTGTTATCTCGGTAGTTAATTCTTCAAGAATGTGGGAGACACAAATAGGCGTTGATAGCATAGTCCACGACATTGAGGATTGATGCTCTAGGTGGACAACACTGCAGTTTTTAATGGTCTTTCATATGGTAGAATGGTGGAGAAATCATATTTCCATAATATTAGCCACTTATAACATGAGTGAAAGATTTTTACCAATTAGAACCCCTATGTTCTTTAATATATGCACCGGGAGTGGGCATGCTCCTAGAACAGCAACCAGATCTCCTTCAACCAATTACCATCAGGGGACCGATGTATTCACTATTAGAGATGTCATTTGCATCAACAGCTATTTAGCAATGTGTTCATTATCTCTCTGCTAGTCAGTCAAATGTTTAAAATCTGCTGTTTTGAAAAGGTGTCAGCATCACTTATCTCGGTTTTTTCCTGAAAAGAGACAATTCTGTGCCATGCCGTTCAGCTGATTCCCATCTTATTTAATTTGGAAAAGCGTATTTCACGGTGGATGGTGTCAATGTGGGAAAGAGACCATAAAATCAGGCCCATCCATATCACATTAAAGAAGTACTGAGCTCCATGTGAAAACGACTTGTTTAAGATGTTATTTACTTGAACTAAGAACCAAAAGCCAAAGAAGTATATCTTTATAAAAGAAGTACTTAGACTGTAACAGTGAAAGCCCATTACCATTGATGACCTTTGATTTTATCTGTCTATTGACTGCAAAACTGAACATTAATTATACCCATTCTGCAGTCCAACGCTTACTCAAGGAGGTGGTGTGGTGTAGAACATTAAAATTCAATCAATCAATCAATCATGGCATTTATAGAGCGCGCTACTCACCCGGGAGGGTCTCAAGGCGCTGGGGGAGGGGGTAAGTTACTGCTCGAACAGCCAGGTCTTGAGCTGCTTCCTGAAGGAGAGATGGTCCTGGGTTCGCCGAAGGTGAGTGGGGAGGGAGTTCCAGGTCTTGGCTGCCAGGTAGGAGAAGGATCTTCCTCCGGCGGTGGTTCTGCGGATGCGTGGTACGGTGGCGAGGGCGTGGCTGGTTGATCGTAGCTGGCGTGTGGGCGTGTAGAAGGTCATGCGGTCGTTGAGGTACTTTGGGCCCAGGTCGTGGAGGGCCTTGTGTGCGTGGGTGAGGAGTCTGAACGTGATTCTCTTGCTGACGGGGAGCCAGTGCAGGTCTTTCAGGTGCACGGTGATGTGGCTGTGTCGGGGGATGTCCAGGATGAGTCGTGCGGAGGCGTTCTGGATGCGCTGGAGTCTCTTTTGAAGTTTGGCTGTGGTTCCGGCGTAGAGGGTGTTCCCATAGTCCAGTCGGCTGGTGACGAGTGCCTGGGTGACGGTCTTCCTGGTTTCAGTGGGGATCCATCTGAAGATCTTGCAGGGCATGCGCAGGGTGTTGAAGCATGAGACATCTAATTACAGTCAGCATGTCATTGCCTAGCCATTGCTTCTTCTTAAGATTGAAAGTATTTTAATTTGGACATACTACACCATACAGTACGTGAAGGAGAAAGAACAGCAATATGGTGCACAGTTATCAAAGACATAACCACTGTGTGAGGGGACCAGCGGGTATTGGCTTCGGCTGTTTTCATTGGTATTGTATTTCCCCCTTTAGGAAAAGTGTTGTGTAAGCATCTCGTGAGACCCAAAAGTGATTGTGTTTAGGTTCTTGGTAGAGCATTAACTGTTCCAAAGTTGAGGTTCTTCCCGCAAAGTCTCACCCTTGCACTTAATCTAAGGGGGCACCCTCTCTTAGCTGGGGGGGGGAGGGTTGTGCTGCTCCCAGTGGTGTGTAGTCCCATATGAACCTAACACAGAGACCGCACTGACTTTGCACGATATAGCACAGGCTGACATGGACCTTCATGTATTGTGTGCAGTCAGTGACCAATTGCTGGTGAAGGTGGGGCTGCTCACACACATGTCCATACACTCCGGAGCATTTATTTATTTGAAGAGTTTTATATAGCGCTAGCTAAACCCGGAGGTATCAGAGCGCTTTACATGAATGTGGAGTAAGGAAACAGTTGTACATAATTACATCAGTTACCAGAGCATAAATAACACAAAAACAAGTCCCATGGTGCATAGAGGGTGAGTGGGGGAGGGGAATTGAGTCCAGAAGCTGGAAAACGGACCAAGTCAGGCAAGCCGGCAATGGAAGATAGTACATCAGGGGACCCTCAAAGTCAAAGTCCACTTGCCCACAGTCCGGTGGGGTCACAGAATCACATCATCCGGGGCCAGACTCGCTCTCTGCGCCGGAGCACCATAGGTAGTGGAGAGGGCCAGAAGGAAGGGGCAAAAAGGCTGTCTCACAGTGGCCATCCTTATCGAAAGGGGGTGTAGTCGTCCCGAAGGGGGGGGTCGACTTGAAGCAATAGACAAGCTGGAGACACCAAGACGAAGACCGGCGGCATACAGCGATCTTAGTAATCGGTCAAAGCCGTCAAGATGGAGGACCCAGGTCACGGACCCATATACCTCCAGCACAAAATGTAGGGATATCAGATCAACAAAAACCCAATCCAAAATCAATGAGGAAACCCACCTCAGGGAGCTGAACTGGATGGGGGAGGCAGCCACGGGATCGGTAGGGCGGAAGACAGGAAAACGCCGATCTCGCTCGGGTCACCATGAAAAACACTCGGGGACACAAAGGCAGCAGCGTCTCGGTTGTAACTTGCTGCATTGTCAAGGAACGTAGACTCGGGTGCCCAGGCAGCAGCCCCGGATGGGAGAGGCAGCTACGGGGTCGGGAGGGCGGAAGACAGGGAATCGCCGCACTCACTCGGAGTTCCCAAAGGAAAAAGCTCAGGGACATAGGGCAGCAGCGTCGCGGCATTCGCCTTGCAGCTTTGTCAGGGGAGCTCGACTCATGCGTGATGGTGATAAATGCAGGGAAGGAGATACCAGCTGACTGCGGTTTCTATCTGGGTCTTGCATCAGGCTTCTCTAGATGCTTCTGCTAAGGCCCCCAAATTTGGTTGTAATTTTTCTATAGTTCTTCTGCGGGAACCCAAGATTGCAATTGCAGATCTTCCTGAGCAGTAAGTCGTCACAGGTGCTGCTTCTGTTTCTTACAATGCTGCAGGGGTGCCTGTGTCCCAAGGTCTCAACACATGGCCTGGTGGTGCAGATCCTTCCCTGGACTGCAGTGGGATGCGTACAGACTTTCCTGCTCTAGATCCCCACGCTTTCCATTTTCCACGTTGCCTATCTTTAATGCAAGTGTACCTCCAGCAACCCTCTTAAGCAGTCAGTCAGCTCCTTCATGAAGACAGGCTCAAGGCGGATTCCTGTTCCAGAACCTTGTATAGGAGAGCTGGCAAACAGCAGCCCCAGCACTGGAACTCAGAAGAGTTTCTTATTCCCGCTACAGCAGGACTACGTCCCAATACTATGAGACCCTGGATATACTGGTTGATTAGATCCCGGTACCAAGACAGGGGGTATCTACTCATATTTACACCAAGTTTGCACACAGAGATTAGGTATTCCACAAGTTCAGCTCTGAGCTGGTTTCAGGCAGTTGTTTATTTGTGTCAGATTGGTGAAGCTAGAGTCGTTGTTCTCTAGTATCAGCAAGAAGGTTTGGCGACCCTGAGATCTCCCTTTCAGGGGACATCCAAAATAAAGGAACAAAAGAGGGAGAGGCTTCCTCACTCAGTTAGCTCTCAGACTGTGAGGGTAACACCTGTGGGGAACAATGATTCAAGAAGGAAGTAAGAGTCTGTTCTACACCTCAAAGGAATCCTTTGCCTCCTACCTTCCATATCCTGGAATTTGATCCACTACAAAGAATCTCAGGAATGCTTTGGGGAGGCCCTCTAATTCAGATCACTGTTTGGCAGACTCTCCAGTCTCTATCTTATGTACCGCTCAGGTGCAGGAAATCAGAATGGATTTTTGGGCTGCAACAGCCATGCAGAGCATATGTACACCACACATATCCTACTGCACATACATAAGTAAACATATCTGTGTCACACATGTCCTCATGGATGGAGCAAAGGCTGGGTTGCAGCAGGGGACTGTCAAACCAATTTAGAAATAGGAGGGAAACTGCTGAGGAACATGGCCGCTTCTTGAGGCGGCTCCGTCCGAGCGCGCCTGCTCCAACTTCAATCCGCCAATTAATCCGCCACTAATAGAGGCAACGAGACTTGCATTGAGCTCCGCATGCTTGCATGAGTCGATTGAGCCGCGACACCGCCGATTCCAGCTGGCGGTGCCGGAGATCGGCTCGTAGTCGCACTTGGCCGTTTGAGCGGCGATCGTGGTGGAGGAGGAGCGAGCAGGCCCAGTATCCTAATGGCGCAGCAAGTCTAAAGTGTCCGCCTCCGTGTGTGCCGTGGTGCCTGCGACTGCCCGCTGTACCGAGACATCGAGGGGAGCCGGCCGGTGTGTTTCTCGGCGCCCTCATAAGAATTAAGTGACTGCCCGGACGGGGTAAATCCAGTGCGAGGCCCGGCGGCCGATCGGGCCTAAGCCTTGCAGTCAGTGACTCCTGCAGCGGCTCACGCCCTGAAGGCGGCCGCGTCACGGCTCTCCTGCCCGGCGCTGTGATTGAGAGGACCCCCCCTCCCGGCACCGCTGAGGCCACTGGCGGGCACTGCGGGGGTCTGCTGTGCGATCCAGTGAGTGGGGAGCCCGGGCGGAGCAGTCGTTGTGAACTCTGGGACGGCGGGCGCCCCGGGGGCTTGTAGCTCGGCCCCGCTGCAATTGGGATACTATCGGGCCGCACCTAGCATCCGAAGAAGCCGGCTATTTCTCTTTCGCTACCCGCTGTGGGGCTGGCAGGATCTCGGGCCCTCCTCGTCTCCGGACCCTTTCTCTTTGATCCGTGGCCCCCTGCTATTTGCCAGCTGCATCGGGTTGTGGTTCCCCCTCCCCTACCAGCATTCAGTTCATTCTGTCCCCGCTTCGTGGACCGCTATTTAACCCAGTGTGGCGCATGTTCTTCAACTGTGAGACCAGGCCTGTGACTTTCGTGTTGGGGGGCATCAGTGACACTGTTTCCTCTAGACTTAGGGGCCGATTCCGATCTCGGCCGGTAGGGTTCCGAATCGGATTCGGCATAACCGGATCCGATTCGGAGCCCTATTTCCCGACCAATTCGTACGCGCGTCCGGACGAGCGAGTACGATGTGAATTCGCCGACCGACTCGTTCGGGCGTCCCAACCGCTCCGACTGACTCGTTCCCGGGTCTAACCGCACCGACCGACTCGCTCGGACACGACTCGCACCGCGCAATGGAGACGTTCCCCGGCCGGGTAAGTACGATGCGGGCCGCGAGCAGTCCGACCGAAACGCGCCGTCCGGCTCAAAAGAGCAGTCGGAGCCGTACTTCGGGGGTCCGTGTCGGACCCCCCTGTACGCGTAGCCGCGCGAGTCGCACACAGGGGGGACCCATGGGTCCCCCCTACCTGTGCGTGTACGGCGCGAGTCGCTTCGCCGCGTACCCGCTGTAGGGGGCGCCCTTGTTCGCCTCGCACCCATTGACGCAATGGGAGCCCGCGTACGCGTTGTACGACCGGCTCCCATTGACTTCAATGGGAGTCCGACCGACTCGAGTACGATAGCATACGGACGCATCATACTCGTTCGGTCGGGCTGCACGGGTCCGATTCGGTCGGAAATCTCTCCGGGTCCGGCTCGGTCGGTTAGTGTAGTTCTCCCCCTTTGGGGCCGCCCTCACTGTCCCTGCCTGGAGGCGCTGTCTGGTGGGGGCATCGAGAGTGGGTCAGCGCTCACATTCTTTACATTGCACTAAGGGGGTGTAACAGTAGCTGTGCCGCTGTGGCCGGCGACCACTGGGTGCCACGTCCTAAGGCCTTACGCTTGTGTCTCACGCTTTGTTGGCCCCACGTCTACACTACACGGGCCACATGACACAGCGACGTTTGGGCTTCTGGCGTCATAATCTGCCCTGAGAGGGGGTCCCGCCGAGCAGTGTGGCGCCAAGGGATAATCGCGAAACGCCTGTGTGCTTCCTGTCTCTCTGCGCGCTCCACGCCTGGTGGGCCCCGGTCATGGCTGGACGCAATTCCAAGGCCGTGCAGGCCAAGCTGGAGAAATATGCCTGGGTCAAGGGCTCAGGCGCGGCCCAGAAGGGGGGCGACGTTCCATCGGGGACGCAACAACCGGAGGAGGGGGCTAAGGAACTGGCACTACAAGATATTCTTACAGCTATTACCACGGTTCGCACATCTTTGGAGTCACGGATTGACTCCGTATCCTCAGAGGTGTCCCTCATCAGAGCGGACATGCGCTCCATGAACACTAGATTGCAGGATGTGGAAATCAAAGCGAGCTCGCTGGTCACTGACACTTCCGATTTACAGCGGAGGGTGGATGATCTTCAAACTCTCACTACGAAGCTGGAGGCGCAGCTGGACGAATACGAAGGGTGCTCCCGGCGCAATAATGTTCGCATACTGGGGGTCCCGGAAAGAGCAGAGGAGCCGGCAGCAGATCTATTCGTCGAAGAAATGGTCACTACTCGCCTGAAATCAGCTAGGTTGTCCAACCTTTTTTCCGTTGAGAGGGCGCACCGTGTGCCAGGGAGAAGACCGAAGCTGGGGGCCCCCCCTCGGCCTATTGTTGCTAGGATCTTCAACTACAGGGATAGGGACGTTATCCTCCAGGCTGCTCGAGTTGCACCCCCACTGGCATTCCAGAACAGCACGGTAACTTTCTTTCCGGACTTTACCCTCAAGGTACAGCGACAACGGCGCAGCTTCTTGGATGTTAAAAGTGCGCTCCAAGACAAAAATATAAAATACGCCATATTATTTCCAGCCAAGTTGAGGGTGGAGTCGGAGAGGAGGGCCTTGTTCTTCGCTACCCCTGAGGAGGCTTGGGACTGGCTGGATGGCTGGCGCTTGGCGGGCGGGGGAAAAATAATTGTTCTCAGGGGCCTGGAGCGGAGGGGGTTCAGAGTGACACCGATGGGGGTGCCCCGTCGGGCGGACACATGGCTGCGGCTGGTGGCGTTGGATAATCTGGTCTGTATCTAAACCTTTTTTGGTGTGCTGGTTCCTCCATATTGGCCTGTTGGACTGGGCAGAGGCCGGGTCCCCCTATTTGTGGTAGACCATGCTGCAGGACTGTGTGTATGGGACTGTTTTGTATACTGGGCGATCGTCAATTAATGCTTGTTACGATGCAAGTGTGACTACAGCTTTTTGGTATTACTGTTTATTCGTAGCCTTCCATGTATGGAGCGGGTGCTCAGTTGGCTGCACGCACCTCCTAGTTTAAGGGGTGGGCGACAGGCACTCTGCAAGTTTTGGGTGGCGGTAGGTTGTAATTCCCCCATGCAGGGAGGCAGGGAGGGAGGTTGACTTTGATATGTTGGGAGGGTTGGGTGCCTGTGCACTATGTCTCTCCGTTAAGAATCGCATTCAATGTGCCCCTTTCGGGCTTTTGACAGTGCAGGGTGGGGAGGGGGGGATGTTTCAATTTGTTTCGTTTTTTGTTATACAGGTATGACATACTTGACTTCATTTGATAACTGGCAACTATTACTCTATGCTTTTGGTACTATTGTCTTGGTGGGCGGAGGGTTCACAGGCTTGTTTCATGATATGGGCACTCGCGGGGGGCCCCCCATGGCTGAATATCCACACTTCAGGCCATGGCGGGAGTTACATCTAGAAGAGGGCTTAAATTGTTGTCATGGAATGTGAACGGGCTGGGGGACAGAATCAAGCGGGGCATAGTGCTCCAATTCTTAAAGCGTCACTCCCCCGATGGGATCCTGTTACAGGAAACACACTTGCTTGGAAACGCCTGTAAAGCCATGTCCAGATGGGGATTCAAATTGGTGGCGCATTCTGCTTTTGGGTCTGGTTCCCGGTGCGTGGGCATAATGGTACGAAAATCATTCCCTATGACCATTGACCTTGTTCGCACGGATGGCCTGGGGAGTTTTGTGGCCATTTCGGGGACATGGGAGGGGAGTAACTTGAATCTCCTTTCTGTCTATGTGCCGCCGGGCCTACACGCCCAGGCTTTTGCGGATCTGGGGAGTCTTCTCTTGGTGTTGCCAGAGGGTAGAGTCTTAATTGGTGGGGATTTCAACTCCATTGTCTCCAGCTCCCTTGATCGCTGGCCCCAGAGGCCCCTGCCCCCCTCCCGTATGCAGATTCACAGTTTCCTGGGAGCACTGGGCCTTGTGGACGTTTGGAGGAAACTGCACCCTGTTGAACAACAGTATACACTCTATTCTGGAGCGCATCGTAGTATGTCCCGGATTGACTACGTCCTGACCTTAGCTCATTACGTTGCCAGTGTTAAGGAAATTCAGCACTTAGCCGATCGCCGATCCTGTGTCGCCTTGAGGTGGGGGAGCCCATTATAGGTCGCACGACCCCGATTAACCCCTGGTACCTTAAGATTCCCCAGATCGGTGATAGAATCCTAGGCGATTCTGATCTTTATTTTCAGGAGAACGAGGGGTCAGACGATTCATCAGCGACGCTACGGGAGGCTTTCAAGACCGTTATTCGGGGGGTGGCTCTGTCTCAAATCACGGGATTGAGGAAGGAACGACGTGTGGATATGATCCGCTTGGAGGGAGATATTTTACGGCTAGAGGGGGCACTTAGAGGGCAGAATTCGGAGGAGACACAACATGAACTGCAAATTAAAACCAAGGCATACACTGACTTAACTACTGATGCCGCCAGAGCAGGCGGAAGATCCTTCTCTCACATTGCAGCCAAGACCTGGAACGAGCTAACGGCAGACATCAGACGCGACCCCTCCCTGAACACCTTCAGGAAGACCCTCAAGACCTGGCTCTTCGGCTAAACAGATCTGCGGACCCTCCCCCCTCAGCGCCTTGAGACCCTCACGGGTGAGTAGCGCGCTTACAATTCCCTGATTGATTGATTGAGAGCATACCATAGAGCAACACTCAGCAGGATTTACGACGTAGGGGACAAGACTGGTAAACTGCTGGCCTGGTTGGACCGTAGGGATCAGGCCCACCGAGTGGTGGTTGAAATAGAGACGGATAGTGGTAGCCATCTCACTGCCCCGCAAGATATAGCCGACGCCTTTGGTCAGTACTATCAGACCCTCTACACATCCCAATCCTCGCACACGGAGGAGGAGGCATCCTCCTTTCTGCAAGACATCTCGTTACCACTGCTTACCGAGGACGAGCGTCTTGACCTGGATCTAGACCTTACGGAGACGGAGGTTGAGAAAGCCATCCATGATTTACGCGGAGGGAAAGCCTCGGGTCCCAACGGCATGCCTATTGAGCTGTTCAAACTCACGGCGGGCACGATTGCACCTTATCTTACCAGAATGTTTCTCGAGAGTAAAGAGGCGGGGATATTGCCTGTCGATCAGAGGCTTGCGACTATTGTAGTCATTTGTATTTGTATTTAGCAGTATTTATAAAGCGCATCAATCATCCCGAGGGACATCACGGCGCTAGAGGAGGGCAAGCCAAGTAACAAATGCTCCTCCTATAGGCCAATTTCCCTCCTCAATTGCGAGGCTAAGGTCCTGGCGAAGGTCCTCGCCTCTCGTTTGCTGAGAGTTATCGCCCGCTTGGTCCATCCAGACCAGTCGGGATTTTTGCCCACTAGGAACACCTCCCTCAATCTGCGCAGGCTCCATGGTGTGCTGTGCCGTGCCACATCCATTAGCGAGGATGCAGTAGTGGTTTCTCTCGACGCGGCTGCGGCATTTGACACCATTGAGTGGTCCTATATGTTCGCAGTACTCCACAAATTAGGTCTGGGTCCTGAATATATTAAATGGGTTCATCTCCTCTATCAACAGCCACTAGCCCAAATAGTGGTTAATAACAGGAAATCTTCCACTTTTGTACTCGGCAGGGGTACCAGGCAGGGTTGCCCCCTGTCCCCGTTGCTTTTTGCCCTCACTCTTGAGCCACTGGCGATGTGGGTCCGAATGGACCCTGTTGTCAGGGGACTCAGGTGGACCTCTGGATGGGAAGACCGCATATCGCTATATGCGGATGACATCTTACTTTATCTTGCGTCACCGACAGCGTCTCTAAACAGGGTCCTGAATATATTTCGGGTGTTCGGCGGCTTTGCTGGGTATACAATTAATTGGACCAAGTCAGTGCTCTATGTCCTCAGTGGGGTGGTGCCGCAACTCCCCCGCGGGTTTCAACTGGTGGAGGCCACTGATGGTTTCAAGTACCTGGGGATTTGGGTCTCTAGGGACCCATCCAGGTTTTACAAGCGTAATCTCTTACCGCCCTTGCAGCGTCTCTGCTCTGACGTCCGACATTGGAAATCACTCCCTCGCTCTCTTTTGGGGAGAGCGGCCCTTTTCAAGATGATGTCCCTCCCTCGATTCCTCTATGCTTTGCAAAATACTCCCCACTACGTTAGCTCCGTGTATTTTAAAGAACTAGACGGTCTCTTACGGGACCTTCTTTGGGAGGGGAAACCCCCCCGGATAGCCACACACAAGCTCACGCTGGGGTGGTTTGACGGGGGCATTGCACTGCCGGACATTAAGAGATACTATTGGGCATCCCATCTTGCAGCAATTAATCAGTGCACATACAGGCAACAGGGCGATCCGGCCTTCCAGATTGACAGATGGCTTCTTCCGGGAGGGAGCTTTGAAGGGGCACTGTATGTGCGCTCGCTGAAACCAGCCTTGACCGGGCCCACCGGCCACGCGGTGCAAGTGTGGAAAGCCGCCACGAGGATTCTGGGATGGGAGGGCAAGATCACACTGGCCACACCATTGTGGCACAATGAGCAATTGGGCAGGCTGACCCACTCGAAGGGTTTTGATCGCTGGGACCTCATTGGCATATCCAAGGTGGGAGACATGTGGAAGTCTGGAGACATCATTCCTTTCACGCAGTTGCAGCAAGAATTTGAGTTGGCTAGTTCAGAGTATTTTCGCTACCTCCAAATTAGACATGCCTTGCTCTCCGCGCTCCCCAGAGGAGAGTCACTCCCCGAGTCCTCTCCTCTTGAAGATAGAGTGTTGGATGGCGAGTTGCCGGAGAAGGCCATATCACTGATCTACAAGAAACTTATCAATAATGTGTCTGATCCCCTCATTCAGCTAAGGGAAAAATGGGACCATGACGTAGCAGGCTTGGATGACGAAGAGTGGCTGGCCGCAGTGGCCTCTCCTCGAGAGGTTGCTATTTCTTCAAGGTTTCGATTAATTCAGCTAAAGATCCTCCACAGGTCCTACTTGTCAGGTCCACTATTGGTCCGGATGGGGTACACTATAGACGGTGGGCATTTCTGACAGTGTGGGCATGAGGATACCTTTGTTCACACACTCTGGGAATGCGCTATAATTCAAAGGTATTGGGCGGCAGTGGTGGGACTCATTGAGGAGGTGTTAGGGCAGAAGATCGATTGTAACATCAAGCTTGCTATTCTAAATGCCTGGGGCCCTAGTGACCTTAACTCCAAGGAGCGCACATGGGTAACCTTGGGATTGATGGTGGCAAAGCGCAATATCGCAAGACTGTGGAGGACCCAGTCCCCGCCAATCATAGGGGACTGGAGTAAAGATATGGATTGGTGTATGGCCACAGAAAGAACCATATATGAAGCTAGGGGGTGCCCCGCCAAGTGGACTCAGATATGGGACAAATGGAACACCTACAGGGGAGGTATCTGTGAGCCTCAGAGGGCGAGGTACAAAGTTGTTGCATGAGACCTTAATATGCTCTAACTGTGATTTTGGTGCTGTTGTTTTGCTATTTCTCCTCCATGTGTAACCCTTGTATCACAACCCTTGTTGCCACTGTATGTAATAATGTACCATTCTTGAATGTCAAGCCTGCTTTCAATAAAAAAAGATTTGACAAAAAAAAAAGAAATAGGAGGGAACAGTAGGCAACTGTCCCTGGCAGGTGACAGGTAGGAGGGCATATGCTGCCACTAAAATGTGTTGCTGCCACCACAGTCAGTCCTCCACCACCTGTGAGCAGACAGTAGTCATACTCAGTACAAGAGGGTGTACATGGTGTGCCCCTCAAAACTACAGAGCACAGCTGTGGGTGGCAATCAGTGTCACGGTGTACCTTCAGCGTACACGTTTGTCATGTGTCCTGATTCCACAAAATCAAAAGCCATCAGAAATTTGCTACGGAAAATGTAGAACAGGGGCGCGCATTCTCCCAAGCTATGCTGGGGACATTTTCTCCCAGCACTCACTTGCAATCATTTCTGCAACACCGTTTTCATAGCATACTAACACATAGCAATTCTCATTCACTGTCATAGAAATTAAAGCTCACTCAAACCAAACGCCAGTGAAAGGATAATTCTGGATTTTGAGTGAATCTTTATCAGGGTCCTCAAAACTGATAGTATATCGAAGATACAGGATGGGAAATGCTGAACATTTCACATAGATGATGGAAAAAGGCTGACTATTTCATTGTTCTCTATTATGATGTGCATTGGGAGAGGAAACGCACCATAGTTCATTCCTTTCTACGCTACTGAACTTAACATTATTGCAGGGGTTTCTTTCCAGAATAGATATCAAAAGATTGGCTTTAAAAAATATTTCTGTTTACTGTTTATACCTTGGGGAGACCAAGAGTTGCTGTACTAGTCATAGGCGATTCAAGGGGTGCCATAGAGGTAATAAGGATGAACTCTAACATCCATAAGGTAACACCATTTGATATACACTTCCTAAAAGGCCACAGTCACAGTTTGTTTCCAACATATCTCTCCCATTTCCATTGTGTCGCTCAAAGAAGAAAAGTTGTTCACAATTACACAGGACCCTCAGTTTTGCACGTGCCCAAATTACTCTTTACTCACAGACCTTAACTTGCATTTGTATTTGTATTTTGAGTCTGTAAAGCACACTTATACCAACGGGCGTCAAAGCGCTGCCATCAGATGAAAAGGACTTCAGAGAAAAAAGCAAAGCACTTTGATCAGGGATGAGAGAAAAGCCAAGTGTTAAGTTGCTTGCAGAAGGTCATACAGGAGTTTAAACTTGCAATATGGAGGGAGAGTGTGTTCCAAAGTTTGGCCGCTGTGACAGAAAAAGAACAACTGCCCCATCTGGCTTTCCGAAATCTCGGAATGTTCACCTTCTCCAGAGAGGAAGATCTAGACGGTCTCTTACGGGACCTTCTCTTAGGGGAGTACCAGTGGAATGCTGTCCTCAGTGGTACAGGCCCATGGAGGTGAAGGGTCAAATGGACCATACAGAGTGATTTAAAAGTCACCCGCTTCATAACTGACAGCCAATGTAGAGAGCACAGCCCTTCCCTGACAGAAAGACGTTTGGGTACATCCCAAACCAAATGTGCTGCCACATTTTGAATAACCTGTAGTTTGTTGAGTGATGACTTATTGATATTTAGATATAGTGCATTGCAATCGTCCAAGGATACAAATCAGGATCACATCAAATCTGTTGCTAAGGTATTGAGATATTGAGGGTGCTTATAGGGGTTGTGATTCTCTCAACTAGATTCTTGTTATGGATATCTCTTCACCAGAGGATAACCTGTTCCTCTTCAGTATTAGAGAGTAGGTGGAAAAAAGGAAATGGTAGTGTAGAATAGCATATGTGCTCAGACTTTGCAAAATGTCTTCAGCCATGTTAAAAAGGGATCCATGAATTTAAGAGATTTATATGTCATGGCAGGATTATTATTTATCTTGACAAGAGGTCCTTTGCAACTACCATTCTGCAAGAAACCAAGTGGCAGCTTTACATTTAATCAATGTCTGGGCCAGCAGTCAATGAAGCTGTTGCAAGTAAGCAGTGACACTTTGACATCTTCGTAAGTTAAAAATCAGTCTCTGTGGCATTCTGAATGACCTGAAATTTACAAATGCTATTCTTTGGAAGTGCTAGAAAAATCAAATTATAGAAGTTAATCCAAGAATGAATATAGGCATTGGCTACAATAATCCGATGAGGAAAGGCAAGGGCTCATTTCAGAGCACAAACACTGAAGAAGCAGGTTCTCACGACTGATGCAACATGATGTTTAAATTCCAATTTTGAATCCATCCTCAATCCTAAATTCTTAATTTAATACACAGTAGGGAGGTCACATCCCCATCGAGGGAGTCCACAACTTATTCTCCTACAGATTGATTTTGGCAGTTAATGGTAAGATCTCAGATTTAGTCTGATTCAGTTTTAAAAACCATCTCCCCATCCAAGCATTAATCATCTCCAAACCCCCAAAGAGCCCAAAGCTTGCTGCAAATTGGTTGCTCTTATGACTCACCACTAACTGTGTATATTCATGTAAAATTATGGAGTTACCAGATATTACTCCAAGGTTGCCAGTGTTTGAAGGTAAAGATTAAAAATGAGGGGGAGGCAAGGATGAACCTGGTGGAGCTACCCATCTAAGTTCTTTTTTATCCAAAGTGAAAGACCCCAGATGTGTTACATGACTCCAATCTTTTGAAAAAGAGGAGTGCCACTCCAAGACCACACTCCCATGCTCTTTAATTCTTTAGATCTTGATTGACCATATCAAAAGCGGCTAATGGATCAAGTAATATTACCACCCCAGAATCAACCTGGGCTAGCATCAGTCTCAAAGCGTCTGTTAACGCAGTTACTACTGGTTCAAGCCCCAGACCCAGCTGGAAACCTTTCTTGCATCTCTTCCACCAATTTATTGCCTTCTGCGGAGTATTGTAACTGAAATATAACTACACTTTCCAAGATTTTTTCCGGATATGGCAATAGGAAGATCGGGAATAGATTAGCTGGACCATTGAAGTGTAGCCCTGGTTCCTTATTGGTTGGCTGCACAGTAGCTTTTTTTTCTTCTAGAACCATCCCTGTTCTCGAAGAGGTATTTATGATGTCAGAGATGAAAGTGCCTACCACTTGTCAGGACTCATTTAATACAAGAGATGGACACATATCCAATGGGGATGCAGTAAGTTTATGCTGCCTCATTAAAATTAATACAATCTTCTATCCGGAAAAGAGCAAACATAATGAGCTGACTATACTCAGTTGGATGTGGACGATTCACATTTAAATTATCTTGTTTTGAACACTCCTCATTATTATCCAGCTCCTTCCTGATTATTGCCACTTAATCAATAAAGAAATGTGAGATCTCACTTGCCATATCTTCAGTGGTGTAGAGACTAAGGGGTCGATTCTGATCTCGGCCGGCAGGGCACCGAATCGGATTCGGCTGAACCGGATCCGATTCGGACCCTCTTTTCCGACCGAGTCGTACGTGCGTCCGGGCGAGCGAGTACGATGCGAGCGCACGCGAAATCGCCGACCGACTCGTACGCCCGTCCCAACCGCACCGACCGACTTGCACGGACATGACTCGCACCGCACGATGGAGACGATCCCCGGCCGGGCAAGTACGATGCGCGCCGCGAGCAGTCCGACCGACTCGCGCCGCCCGGCTCCAAGAAGCAGTCGGAGCCGTACTTTGGGGGTCCGTGTCGGACCCCCCTGTACGCGTAGCCGCGCGAGTCGCACACAGGGGGGACCCATGGGTCCCCCCTACCTGTGCGTGTATGGCGCGAGTCGCTTCGCCGTGTACATGCTGTAGGGGGTGCCCTTGTTCGCCTCGCACCCATTGAGTCAATGGGAGCCCGCGTACGCGTTGTACGACCGGCTCCCATTGACTTCAATGGGAGTCCGACCGAATCGAGTCCGATAGCATGCGTACGCATCGTACTCGTTCGGTCGGGCTGCTAGGGTCCAATTCGGTCGGAAATCTCTCCGGGTCCGGCTCGGTCGGAGAGATTTCCGGCCCGAATCGGAATCGGCCCCTTAATATCGAATTTTTAATATCGAAAGGACAAAATATTGAGTACAAAATATCGCGAGGACAGAATATAGCAAAGACATAATATAGTTGGAAAAAATATCGACATATAGGTAAGTAATGTCGAATGTCATTATATCGAATTTTATTATATCAAAAAAAATGTTATTGTTTTATATGTTACTATATGTGTTAAAAATATATAATATTTTTTTAATGTATATTACAATTTTTTTAAGGTAATGGATTTTATGTGAATTAATTTTTGCGTATATTAGTTCCGTAGAGGGTTGTGGGTTTATAGGGGAATAGGGTGGGAAGTAATTTAATTTACATTATAAAAATTAATAATTTATTAATTAATAATTTAGGGGCCGATTCCGATCTCGGCCGGTAGGACTCCGAATCGGATTTGGCTTAACCGGATCCGATTCGGAGCCCTATTTCCCGACCGATTCGTACGTGCGTCAGGGCGAGCGAGTACGATGCGAAATCGCCGACCGACTCGTTCGGGCGTCCCAACCGCTCCGACCGACATGTTCCCGGGTTGAACCGCACCGACCGACTCGCACCGCGCAATGGAGACGTTCCCCGGCCGGGTAAGTACGATGCGCGCCGCGAGCAGTCCGACCGACACGTGCCGCCCGGCTCGAAAGAGCAGTTGGAGCCGTACTTCGGGGGTCCGCGTCGGACCCCCCTGTACGTGTAGCCGCGCGAGTCGCACACAGGGGGGACCCATGTGTCCCCCCTACCTGTGCGTGTATGGCGTGAGTCGCTTCACCGCGTACACGCTGTAGGGGCGCCCTTGTTCGCCTCGCACCCATTGAGGCAATGGGAGCCCGCGTACGCGTTGTACGACCGGCTCCCATTGACTTCAATGGGAGTCCGACCGACTCGAGTACGATAGCATACGGACGCATCGTACTCGTTCGGTCGGGCTGCACAGGTCCGATTCGGTCGGAAATCTCTCCGGGTCCGGCTCGGTCGGAGAGATTTCCGGCCCGAATCGGAATCGGCCCCTTAGTGTTTAATAATTACTATTGTTTAGTAATTTTTGCGTATATTAGTTCCGTAGCGGGTTGTGGGTCTATAGGGGAATAGGGTGGGAAGTAATTTAATTTACATTATAAAAATTAATAATTTATTAATTAATAATTTAGGGGTCCATTACGATGGCTGGCGGACAAAGTCCGCCCGCCATCGCAACGGAGAAAGGGACCGCCCGCCACATGTGCGGCGGTCCCGCGATTCAAATTAGGATGCGCCCGCCACACTGGCAGGCGCATCCCCATACTCAGGATTGTGGCGGGCGGTGCTCACAGCACCGCCCGCCACAATGCTGGAAATGCATGTTGTGCATTTGCATGCACAGGGTGACAGGCTCCGGGCGGTGCCTGCCACCTTGTGCATTCAAATGCAGGGGGGTACCATAGGTACCCCCCATGTGCACCCCCCACCCCCCAACACCCTGGGGGCCCGCAACGGGCCCCAATTGCAATTACTGTATGCCTTTCCATGGCGGCAACGCTGCCATGGAAAGGCACACCTCCGCCAGCATCGTAATATGGATGGCGGTGTCTTGCAGACACCGCCACCATATAATGCCCCTTTTCCGGCGGTCGATGAGTCGACCGGCGGACGGTTTTTCCGTCCGCCGGGGTCCCCCCGCCATAGTAATATGGCGGGGGGTAAATGTGTGGCGGGCGGAGGGAAATAGCGGGCGGATCGCCACCGCCATGCGGGCGGTGGCGATCCGCCCGCTATTGTAATGACCCCCTTAGTGTTTTATAATAACTATTGTTTAATAATTTTTGCGTATATTAGTTCCGTAGCGGGTTGTGGGTTTATAGGGGAATAGGGTGGAAGTAATTTAATTTAAATTATAAAAATTAATAATTTATTAATTAATAATTTATTGTTTAATAATTACTATTGTTAATTAAGTTAATTAATTTATTATTAAATATAAAAAGTGAATAATAATCTTTTTTAATTAATTGATAATTATGTAAATATTTTAACTTTTTATTAATTAGTAATTAATTACATATTAATTATTAAAAATGTATTTATTAATATGTTAATTATGTAAAGAAAATAGTAGTGTGTTGAGTGTTGATAGGGGAATAGGGTGGGAATTAAGTTAAATTTAATTCAAATTTTAATAATTTTTAAATATTATTTATTCAAAGTTATTTTATAGTGTTAATTGTGTTAATTAATTTAGATATGATCGTTATTAATTTGATTGTTAATTGTAATTAGCTAATTAATTAAATGTTAATTAATTATGTTTATTCATTAATATTTTACACTATTGGAGGTGACGTTTATAGGGGAAAATGTTGGAAGGTAAATATATTTTTATTAATTAATTATTTGTTAATTAATTTTAATTATATTGTATGAGTGGGTCTACTCAATTATTCCCCTATGCTACCCAACACTTTCCCTACTGTTGCACTCACTGGAGTGGGAATAGTTATTTTTACACTCCCGCTATCCAACACTTTCCCTACTGTTCCACTCACTGGAGTGGGAATAGTAACTTTTAGACTCCCGCTATCCAACACTTTCCCTACTGTTCCACTCACTGGAGTGGGAATAGTAATTTTTACCCTCCCGCTATCCAACACTTTCCCTACTGTTCCACTCACTGGAGTGGGAATAGTAATTTTTACCCTCCCGCTATCCAACACTTTCCCTACTGTTCCACTCGCTGGAGTGAGAATAGTAATTTTTACCCTCCCGCTATCCAACACTTTCCCTACTGTTCCACTCACTGGAGTGGGAATAGTAATTTGTACCCACCCGCTATCCAACAAATTCCCTACTTTTGCAGTTGTTGGAGTGTGAATACTAATTTTATTCCCTTAGCTATGCAACGTTTTTAATTAATTAACATAAAAAAATGTACTTTAATTATTTAAATTATTATATATTATTTCTTTTTATATTTATATAATATGTTTATTTATATATATATGTAAATATATTTTTTAATAATGTTTTAAATATTTTATAATTAAGATTAATAATTATTTTATAATATTATTAAGTAAATATATATATGTTAAAAAATAATTAATACAAAAAATATTTTACATTACATTTATTATTTTTACATTTTAAGCTTTTTTACATTATTTTAACTATATTTTATTTAATTGTGTTTATTATTTAATTACTTTTATATTATTTTTAATACATTTAAAAAATTTGATATTTTAGTTAACTATATTTTAAACATCGATATTTTGTACTCGATATTTTAGTACTTACCTGTTTGTAGATAGGGACTCGATTTTCTGTCCCTCGATATTTAGTCACTGATCCATCTTCAGTAGGTCAAAACGCCAGTCATCACTAATTAATTATTTAAATAGTTTTCCATTTTCTTTAGAGGTGCTAGTTGCAGGTAGGAATCTTTGGAAATAATAGGCCTTCAATGTTGCTCCAATTGAGTAACTGTACCTGCAAAGAGCTTGGCCAAATGTTAGATTATCAGTTGGATCACATTTTCTTCTCCAGTTTGCTTCCAGTTTATTAACTGAATTTTCTGCACTTTCAATTCGGGGCAAACTGTTTACAGTTGTTACATTTATGATTGCAAGTGATTGCTTATAAGCGCGCAATAGCCTCCAGGGTCATTGATACACCTTTATTAAAACAGGAATTTACCTTCCAAGTCGACATCTTTTAGCTAGCTGATGTCTCTACAAAATAAGAAGGGGTGCTCCTGCTGCTGACTGCAATGGGATTTTAACTCCTCGCCCAGTTGCTCAGGCTAAACAAAAAGATGAAAAAATTGCTATCACCTCCAATTGATTGTTAAACAATGGGGGGCTCATTTACATGTTTTTGACACAGGGCACGGCATAAAGTCACTTCGCTTCGCTACGTCAAAAGGAAAGGGCAGGAATGCACTTGTAAATCTGGGAATGCGTAAAAATCCATGGGTATTGCGTGGGAGCACCCAACTCTTTGACGCAGAGTAAGGCAATGTAGCGACTTGTGCTGCTTTGACTCACTCTGTATCTATGAGGCCATGAAAAGCCACGCAAAGTGGCTTGACGTAGCCTCATAGATAGGGGTCTGCACTCTGCGCCGCTGGTGCGTCAAAAAAAATAATGCTCTGGTGGTGCAATGGGCTTGTAAATGAGTCCCTGGATTCCAAAGTAAACTGAGTATTGGCTCTCTTCAGTTGATGTGCTTGATTGACAAATTGATGATATAAATGTCCTACCATTGCTTAAGAACCAATGGCTGAAGAAAGATGACTAAGGCCTCATTTACAAGTTTTTTGATGCAGGGCAGTGCTGTAAGTCACTTTGCTGTGCTGCCATGCTTCAAAAATAAAGGGCAATAATGCGTCATATTTATGATATTCTGCAAATTCATATCCTTTCCTATTGCTCTGGTGCCGTTTTGTCTGTCTCGCACCAAAGCAGGCACCTTTGCACCATGGTACAAGGGTGTCTGCATTGGAGGAATGATTGTTTTTGTGTGGGAAGTGACACCTTCCTGCACCTTTCCTCCTTCTATGTGTGCTGCAAAATGCAGCACATATAGAAAGAGTAAAAAACGAGGAGACATAAAATTATTTCTCCTTGTTACCTGGGGAGGTGTAGGCTTTTGATGCGTTCCCTAGTTTACAGGTCCTAGTAAATCTGGGAATGCATGAAAATCCATGGGTGTTGCATGGGAACACCCACCGCAATGTCCATGGAACGCCTCTTTGATGAAGAGTAAGGCAATGTAGCAACTTGCACAGCTTTGCCTTACTCCATATCTACGAGGCCATGAAAAGCCACGCAAAGTGGCTTTGCGTGGCCTCGTAGATATGGCTCTGCACTCTGTGCCGCAGGTGCATCAACAAAAGTGACACACCGCAGGCGCAATGGGCTTGTAAATGAGCCCCCAAATCTCCAACTTTAGATATGCTGTCCACGGAATGAACTAAAGTGTGAATGAGACTCAAAAAGACTACTGGCTGAAGGAGATTGACCCAAAGTACCTCTTAATAGATTGTATTAATAAGAATACGATTTATTAATTTTCGAGATTACATAGTCTGGCTAAACAGCTACAACTGGCATCCACTTTAATCACTAAGAGAGTTATTGCTGTGGAGAGATTGGCAGTAAAAATCGGATTTCAGCAAAATGCTATTCAACTGAAGTAGTATTTGAAGGGCCAAAGGTAAAGAAAATATGTTGTCCAAACTTACCAGTTGTATACATCTTGTCTGGTCTAAGTCCTACTGTGTTGTGCCAAATATGACCTGTTAATTCTGACGGTCCCAGTAACAATAGTCAAGAGGCCTATCAAGTGAATACTCTGGGAGGAATACCTGGGGAAAACATGTCGAAATTGACATGGTAAGTGCAACTTCCAAATGTTACTTCCCAAAAACTCATAATTCTGGCTGTTCACCACCT
Source organism: Calotriton arnoldi (assembly GCA_963921515.1). Taxonomy (NCBI): domain Eukaryota; kingdom Metazoa; phylum Chordata; class Amphibia; order Caudata; family Salamandridae; genus Calotriton; species Calotriton arnoldi. The sequence continues at coordinate 2,926,689 of CAWUFW010001267.1, read as the reverse complement.
CCAAAAGTACAGTGACCCCCAATAATGATAAATCATAAGGGGAGGAGGGGGGGTAACAGGCATTTTTACAAGCTTTGCATGATGAGGGCCTATATGACACTGTACAGGAGTGGCCACTGTGTTGGATGAGTCTGGTACTGCGCTTGCAAGGGCAGCCATGTAGTTGTTCAAGTATGACTCACAAGTGTCACAATGCAACCTCAATGTTAGTGCTGGCTAATGCAAAAGGCTATTGTGCAAGTATCACAAAGCCCTCATGAGGGGTGTTGTGCAATGGTGGGAAATTCATTTCCTATTCATAAATGTACACCTATTAAAGTTTGAAACGTATGAATGCTTACGTAAGCAGTGACTTGTGCAGATCCATGCTTTTGGAATTCTTTGTGAATTCCAATAAAAGTAAAAGAAAGTATGAAGCGTAAGACTAACCTTTTAGGAGCGAACTTCCGACTTTCTTTTTGAATAAGGGTGTTCATCTTTACCATTGACTCGTGCCACAATTACCTACTTTAGAGAGCATCACCTGTATTTTTTAAGCAAATGTCAATTTGTAAGTTGAATTTCTAAATAGGGTGGTCTGAACTCTGGTTGTTGGAAATGGCCCTCTCTGCAGGGTCATCCCCAAATATTTTGCCTTCCTCCTCCTATTTTTGCAGAATTCGATTTTGTTGGCTTTAGGACTCTGTGCACTCACTGCTAACCATTGCTAACATGCTTGTGCTCTCTCCTTTAAATAACATGGAAATATTAGATTATACCCAATTGGCATATGTCTTAGTAAAATGTGTTTGAAGAACAAAAAAGGAAATGTGTGGTTTCCACACCTTGAATCCCAATTCTGCCGGTAACGTCTGTTAGCAGCAGAATCTGGTTTTCCATGATTTTCATAATGAGGGCCTTGGTGTTGTGTGGCAAATTCTTCATTTGGAGTTAGAAGCATTTATTACAGTTTGAGAAAAATACCAGAAGACCCACTAGCAACTGTTTGTGTGGAAGGCTTTCATTGTGTTCCTAAATGTTTAGGGATATCTGTGTTCATGTTTGTATGCCACTCACATGGTCTCTGCTTCAGACTATTTCAGGCTCCCCTACTATACTGCATCGATTTTAAGTATACCATAACTAAGTTATTAAATGAACTGGTCTATGTATTAAAAAGGACGTTTTGGGTCTGGCAAGAGGGTTAACTTGCCAGGTCGACATGGCAGCTTAAAACTGCACACACAGGCTCTGTAATGGCAGTCCTGAGACATGCCTAAAGAGCTACTTAAGTGGGTTGCACAATCACTAGTAGCATTTAAGTTACGGGCCCTGTGCACATGTAGTGCACTTTACTAGGGACTTATAAGTAAATTAACAATTGTGGATAGGCCAATGTTACCATGTTTGAAGCAGAGAGTACATGCAGGGCAGACTAATCAATACCTTGATGGACTTCCCTGCTTAGGTGATAGAACATGGACAATGGCCCACAACTGAAGGGGCACTTGTCAGTTCTATGCCTCACTGAACACAGTTGTATCCCTCTGTCTACACTCTCTTGAGCCAATGAACGGACCCCTGGGGAACCCTTCTCCTCATTTGTGGAAATATGTGCAGCACCTAACCTTAATTTACTCACATGTGCATCCCAGTAGGCAGCCAGTACCACCATGGCCAACAAAGTGATGTGGCCCATTCCACCCCTTGGGTCTGACTTCTGTCCCCAACCCAAGGAAAACTCTGTCCATAAGGACAACAACCAACAGAGGCCACTGAAAGCTGTCAGTGTCCAGAGCTAGGTCCCAAAGCCACCCAGGAGTCTCTAACCTCTGTGGTTTCTCAAAGTGGGGGGCAGTAGCACCAGGTGTGTTGCACCCTTTTTCCACTTCTCCTCCCACCAGTTTTGGGGTGGAATCCTGAGACTGGTCACTAAGCCCAGGTTCTGAACCCGGAGGCTGAACAGGCGATAGGGATGGCCTCTCCCCCACCATGTTCCTCCATCTTGGTTTCTGTACCCTCCTCTTGGAAGTGGTACCCCTAGAAAACTGAACTGTTAGGGTGCCTGCGGCAGCTGCCCCACCTTGTTCCCCTGACACCAGGGGCAACTCATTCCCCAGAAGGCAGTCTATATGGGCATTTGGGGACTAACTATGACCCTCCTCTGTGTTACCTCCGCACCCTACTCTTGGGATACCAGGGCCATAAGGTGGAAGAAGTCCTGCCCATGGGCTAGAGTTACCCTACACACCTGGCTGGTGTACTGCTCTGGGGAAACTGAACTTTCCACAAACATGACCCGGCTAGCCCCGGTGTCCTTCAGAGCAGTGACTGGGACCCCATTCACTGTCACCTGGTGGAAGTGATGAACCCCACCCTCAAGGATCACCTACTCACCCTCTGAGTCCACCTCCCAACTAAGGGAGATCACGGCATGGTCTATGTTCTGCCTCTGGGTCCTATGTTCTGCCCCTGGGGACTACTTACCCCTAAGACCACATTGGCCACCCCTGAATCCTCTTTCTTAGGCTAGACAGAGTCCCAATGCTTCTGTCCTAACCACCATGCACCAGAATCTCCTTCCTGTTTCTCAGAAGGGGCATTAGAACCTTTTCCTCCCCCCTTACACTGGGACCTATCTGTGTCTATCTTGACCTCCCCCTCACTCTCCTGCGGGGAGCCTGAACCACCTCTCTTGGGGCCACTCCCAGGTACCTTCCTTTGGACCCTGGTGCTGATCGAGAGGTCCGCCACCTTAGCAAGCTCCCTGGGGTCAGTGAGCTTACTATCAACAAGGTATTGGCACAGATCTGGAAATCAAAGACTGAACAGGTGCTCTTGTGCAATCAAATTATACATCCCCTGGTAATCCTTTACCTCACTGCCCTTCACCCAACCATCCAGTGGCTTGAAACAGGAATCCATACAATCTACCCAGGTGTTTTGGGGTAGCTTCTGACTGTTCCTGATCGTCTGTCTCTACTTCTCAGGGGTCAGACCAAACTTTCAAATTAGGGCCTCCTTCATGTGTGGATACCTCATCCTGTCACCCCCTCACCCCAGGGCCAGCAGGATGTTCATCCCCTCATTAGGTATGTGCCTCCACAGTCTAGCTCCCCAGGGACCTGGTGCATCTATGAAGCAATCTCATAGGCCTCAAACCATCTATCTGTGTAGTCTCTCACCACAAAGTCAGACACCAAACCCTTGGGTATGTGGACCCTCCTGTCTGAGGGCACTGAAGAATTGCTGCCACCACTGGACTGTACTTGCTTAGCCTTTAAGTCCAGTTCCTTCAGACTCAGGTCATCAGCCAACGTGAATTTCCTTTCCTCCGTGGCCACTCTTTTCTCATCTAAGGCTCTCTCAGCCTTCCCCTTCTCCAGTTTGAGCTTGGCTAGCTCCAAATTCAATTTTCTCTCCTCTCTCCTGTCCTCCAACTCCTCTATAGACAGGCCTCTGGATGATACACTGCTCCCTGCCTGCCCTGGAATCTCCAATCCTGGAAGGATGTTGTCCCCCTCCTCCACAGGCAGCAGTCCAAGACCCTCCATGGGCTCTGGTCCAAATCATCCTCCTCATCCAGCTCCTCCTTCTCCTCATCCTGCTCTGGGGTCTCATTCAATGCAGCATGGGCTTCTGAACAGGATCTCAGTGCAGTTGCAGCTCCACCTTCCTGGTGGTGCTCTTTACATGAAAGTCCAAAGTCAATGCACAAACCCTTGAGCTGGGCCACAGTGTAATCCTCAAGTTTGGCCAGCTCAAAATCCATTTTTGTAGGAGCAGATGCAGAAGTAGAACCTCCAGTCAGAGACATGATTTTAGGGAAAAGCAAAAATGCCAATCAGGGAGAATAGAAAATTAAAAATGCTAATCAGAGATGACAGACAAAGAAAAAATGCCAATTAGGAGGAATTGACACTAATTGGGCTTAGATGTGGCTGGTAGTGTATATCAAGTTACTGTGAGGCAATGCACAAACACAAGTCCTATCCTCACTGCTGATCACCAATGTTAGGGATTGCATCTCTAGTTGTCAGAGGTATGCACCCTGTCCAAGTAGGGACCACAGTCCTAGTCAGGGTAAATCAGACACACACCCTAAATTAACCTGTGCTTACCCTCTGGTAGGTTGACACAGAGCAGTCAGGCTGAACTAAAGAGGCAATGTGTAAATTATTTGTGCAAGATTTAACAGTGAAAACACTACACAAAAAGGTCCCACACCTGGTTAGAATAATAAAGCTTAATTTAACGAGCAAAAGAAGACCAAAACAACAAAACTCTAATAAACAGAACTTGAGACATGAATTTTTATAGAAGTATGTGAAGATAGTACATAAAAGGGCAAAGCGCCAACTGTGGTTATCTGGTCGCACCAGACTGGGACTAAGTCACAAGTTCCGCCCTACAGCGATGCAGTGGGGGCCGGCTATAGGGACTTTAGTGCCCTGGTTCTGTAAGGTGGGAGGAGTTTGTGCAGGGAATCCCCTTTCTCTCCTGCCCTGGCTCCAAGCTGGCTGTAGTGGCAATACAGGGTCATTCGGCCTATTGTATGGAGACAGGGCACAGCCTATCGAGGTGCAATTGGGGCTGTACTAGCTCCGTCCCCCATCAAGCCAGTTAATGGCCCATTAAGGCCCATCAAGTCACACCTAAGCTCCCATTGTGTCTGACGGTCTACAGAGAATGCACAAGGCCCAGCTGTCACTCACCCAAGACATGTATTCAGAGACAGGCAGAAGGCACAGAATGGTTAAAGTAAGAAAATACCAATTTTCTAAAAATGACTTTTTCAGACTTACAACTTAAAATCCAACTTTACCATAAGTTGTGATTTTAAATTTTGAATCTAGAGACACCATACTCAAAATATCTATCTTCTCCCAATTGGAAATTACATTTATAAAATGTAATAAGGTAATACCAATGTTAACCTATAGGAAAAATGAATTTTTGAGTTTTTCACCACCTGGACATGTAAAACTTCAAAGTACTTTTTAAATACACTGTACCCTGCTCTTGGGCTGTCTAGGGCCTACCTTAGGGGTGACATATGTATTAAAAAGGAAGGTTTGGGCCTGGCAAGAGGGTTAACTTACCAGGTCGACATGGTAGCTTAAACCTGCCCACAGGGTCCCTGCAATAGCAGTTCTGAGACATTTTTAAAGGGCTGCTTAAGTGGGTGGCACAATCAGTGCTACAGACCCACTAGTAGTATTTAGTTTACAGGCCCTGGGCACATGTAATGCACTTTACTAGGGACTTATGAGTAAATTAAATAAGCCAATTGTGGATAGGCCAATGTTACCATGTTTTAAGCAGAGAGCACATGCACTTTATCATTGGTTAGCAGTGGTAAAGTGTCCAGAGTCCTAAAGCCAACAAAAATTAATTCAGCGCAAAGGGGAGGAGGACGGCAAAATGTTTAGAGGTTAAGAGTTCAACCCTGATAATGCAATACTTTGTACAATAGCGTTGATACTACTTTTACTGTACTGTAACAAAGTATGTGATAAAGGCCAATAAACATATGTTTGAAAAAAAAAAATGTTTAGGGGCGACCCTATAGAAAGAGCCATTTCCAAACATTGTCACAGCCAGTAGGTTTCACACCTGCACCCTATTGCCTTTACCAATGCTTGTTTCTGATAGATGGTAAAACCTCCAGTACAGTCTCCCAAAACAAGTTATCAGAAACAGCAGAAACTAATTGTTGTAATCAGCGGCGGCTCCTCCACTAAGGCGGAAGAGCGCTGCCCACTACTCTCTGCGCAGTGCAAAGGAAAAATTAAATTATAATGGCACGTTATTATCATTTTATTTTTAGTATAGAGCCAGGCTAGGGTGCGGCAGGGCTGGGCTCTCGTTAGAGGGAGGAGGAGTGGTGGGTACTCTCTAAGTGTGCATGATGGTTTGGCCAGACGCCTTGGGCTGGCCAAACCATCATGCGTACTTAGCATTTCTTCACCTGGGTGTGTTGCACAGCTGGGTGGAGAATTGTCCCAGCACTGCCTGAGCAGCCAAACAGGCCACTCAGACCAATCATGATGCAGCTGTCATGCTGGTGACTGCAGCGTCGTGATTGGCTTAGGGGAGTCTGTGAGCCTGGGTGCTGTCAGGAGCCGGAACAAAGGGAGGACGGAGGAGAGTTTTTTTTAACCCCCACCTGCCCCCGCCACCGTTCCCTAGCAGTCGCCACTGGTTGTAATGCATCCCCACCCCTGTGCCCAATAGATAGAAGTGAAATGCACGTAGGGAAAAAGAAGAGACCTCCTCCTCTTCACATATTTTTGCTTTGCTACCCATCCACTCTCAGAGTGAAGGCCCCCCTCTCTCCCAGACAGTTTACCTGAACAGCTGAGCTGTGCATGTACATACCAAGTGAGCCCACCAAGCTGCCTGTGCTATGTGCAGAGCCCAGCACTCACGCCAGCGTCATGTGTGCACCTGCCCCTGTGTGCAGGAGTGCAAGCACACAGCTCAGGTGCTCTGTGACCACAGCATGAAAAACTGCACCACCTGACTGTGTCCTCTTCCTGCTGCTTCTTCACTCTGCTGCTTACCTTTCTCACTGAAAATGAATCATCTCCTCGCTGCTGCTTCTCCTTTCAGTTCCCTGAACCATGGCAATATCGTTATGTATCAGTACCGTTTTCTTAAATGATATCAAGTGTTTTTTGCACAATAACTCTATCAAAAAAATTATTTAATATTGTCTACTGCTGAGGCTGGCAGACTTTAGACTTGTTTTGCCACTAAAGTTATCATTTTTAATAGAAGGCAAATCTTTTGCCGTATATCTTACACATTGCTCCATTTAGTAGATCAGTGTTGTGTATATAATACAAACTTTATTCTTTTTTTTGCAAGATGTTTCTTTAAATATCTATTCATGTATTTAGATAAAAGTGTTTCAAGAATAAAAACAGTTGAAAGACCGGTCTCTGCGTTATACTGCTACCATTGATCCATCGCTATGAAATATTTGTGTATAGATTTAAAAAGATGCAAATCGAGCATTAGGTGTTAAGCTAAAGGGACATACTTACAACATTAGCGCCGCGGCTGGACTGCAGTAGTAACTGGGTTTGTGAAAGTCCTTCCCGTATATTGTGCTGGGTCTCCTGGGGTTACTATATGAGGCCCAGCCCTGGAGCCATCTGCTGATGTGAGCTTGGCAGCTCCCAAGGCGGGATGCCTGGCTTTTGAATGTCATTCCCGCGCTGTGGCATCCGCAGCCCTTGTCAGATCTCCTTTCTTGGCTCCTTTCCTGGCTTTTCTTACTGGCCGACTCGCTCGTCTTGCGAACATTCAGTAGTATCTTGTTGTCTTCCTTTGATGTCTTTTTTTTTTCTCTGATTGGCAGTAATTTATTTCCTCTAATAGGTCTAATAATGGCAAGAGGCGGGGCTGCCCATACCTGCAATGAACATGCCTGCTGTAACGCCGCATAGATGCCTGTGCTTAGCCTTCTGGACCTGCTGCGACGGCGGATATTATGCAGACTCAGAAATAGTCCACTCGTGGTTTAAGTGACTTATTTCCCTTTGTATGCGCTTCCAAATATGCTCTATTTCAGGAGGAACGGTGCTCTGATGACAATGTGTCCCTCATAAATGTGCCCTGAGATGATAGGCATAATTCCAGTGTTAGAACAAAGGAGAGTTTCTCCACTTGATTATGGAGGTATGCATGCCGCATATTTGAGACTTTACAGCTGTTCGGTGGTGTCAGACTCGCTGCCCCTTTTAGCAAGAATGATGATCGCAGCGTTTGATCTGATGGACCGTGAAGAAGCCGCAGCAGCGTAATGCTTGGAAGAACTTTGTACACACCATTGTCATCATCCCTCTCGGCCTAGAAAATTATGTTCATAACAGGCTAAATATAATCCCAATTCTGCTCAAGGCCGGCCCACGTGTAGCTGCGGGTCGTAGGATGTCTGACGTTCACGTATTTCCTTCTTGATTACTGTTAACATTCTTTGACTTTTCCTCAGACCACAGTAAGCGATTGACTTCTCTGAACTAAGGGGCATATTTACAAGCCCCTTGCGCCACTTTTGCGCCGCCGTTGCGTCACGCATGTGACGCGGCGGCGGCACAAGCCATGCGCCGCGTTGTGCTATATTTACAACGTGACACATCTAGGGAGATGCGTCACGTAGTAAACCCCTGTGCCACATGAAACCTGCGTCAGGTTTCATGTGGGCGTACCGACGCAGGGGGGTGTTCCGGCGCAGGAACGCCTCGGAAAAGTGACGTAGTGAAATCTCCAAGATTTCACGCAGTCACTTTTCCGACGCTGGTGCGTCAAATCCTTACGCCTGCTTCAAGCAGGCGTAAGGATTGACGCACCATGTTAGGGATAGGGAAGGTTGGAACAGTGCTGGAGTTGCGTCGCGCTTGCGACACAACTTCAGCACTGCGCCAACCTTCCGCCGGCAGATGCGTCACGCATCTGCTTATCCTTGCGCCACGATGCGCCGCATTGTAAATGCGGCGCATCGGACGTGGCGCAAGGGTAAACTTGCGTGACGCATTTTCCCTGGCGCATCCCTGCTGATATGCAGGGATGCGCCAGGGAACGTAAATATGCCCCTAAGTGTCCCACAAACTAAGAATAACATTCACCCAATAGAAATTATTTAAACTCCAAATGTCGCATGCTTTATTAGAGCCCAACTCAGTTTGTTCTCCCTGGTCTCTGTGCGCCCAGTTTGTTATGGGCTGCAGTAGCAAAGTCACAGAAAGCCTGCCCCTTGTGTTTGCTGGGGATACAGACCATTTGGAACAAGGCGGCACTCAAGATAGACGGACACAATATAAGTTGGGGCTCGAGGGTCAGAGCTGGGATACTGACCCTCGACCAGCTAATTTTGCACAGAGACATCTGCTCTTTCGAATCGCTGCAAGACGAATTCAAATTAATCGCCCACCACCGGTGGATCTATGTCCAACTACAAAACTGCTTACGGGATTGCCAGCCCCCCCCCCCACTTCCCTCCCTCCATGGAATATAAGAGACTCTCCTGTAGAACGTTACCTGCCACATTGGGGGTCGCACCGGGGTGTGATGTCAGGGTTAGACAATCTGTTAATATCCCTCAGATATGCTAAACCACATCTCGCCAGACTGTGAGCATCCTGGCAGAGGACGTAGCAGATAGACTACACTGAATATGACTGGGCCACACTTTTGGAGGAGCTGGACAAAGGAGTCTGGGAAGCCAGAATTAAACTGTGTCTTTTTAAAACATTACAAGACTGGTACTGGACCCTGCATAAACTCCATTAAACAGGCCTACTTCACCATTCCAAATGATGGAGGTGTGACCAAACGGACTGTACCTTAATCCACATTCTTACTAACTGCCCCTAAATCCAGCTATTTTGGGGCAGGTGGAATATACCTTTAATGGGATCCTGCATTTTCCTCTGCCCTCTCCGTGAAAAAATGATCATATTACATGACATGGACGACTCCCCTACCCTCAACACCCATGAGAGGCGCTTATTAGCCACAGCGGTCACCGTGGCAAAGATTTGCATCCTTCATCATTGGAGATCGCCCCAACTCCCGACCCATGACGAATGGATAACAGAAATGTACAGAATAGCTTTGTAAGAACTGATGATATACAGAGTGCAGGACAAATTGGAGAGCTACTCCAAGATCTGGTCACCCTTTTTAGAACACCTACCTGTCTGAAGGACTTGCACCCTAAATCCGCATACTGCACCCGGAAATTCGATAGTGGAACTTGTGGCCTCCTTCCTGCCTTCTCCCCACCCCCTCCAATCCAGCCCCCCCCCTGTATGATCCATTCACTACGCCTGTGTTGAATATCCTAAGCTTACAAGACCTGTGTCCCGGCTGGAGTGGCACCATGGTCCTCTACCCCGGCCTGGCCCTGCCTTTCTATCCTGTATAAATCCCCAGGTCCACAGTAAAGAAAACACCCTCCTCGAGGCTCCGACACAGTAGCCGGGACACTGGATGAGTCCACATTCCCTCCCCTCTCCCTTCCTACCTCTCTTCTCCTATTTCTCCCTCTCATTCCTCCCTTATATTAATCCCTGTTGTTTGATCGCACATTGTTTAAACCGTCTAAACCATGCCACCATAACACACTGAGTGGATGTTAGCCATGCCTTTGTTTATTAGTCATGGTATGTCCCCCCCACCTTGTTACGGGGGTTGTAATTCTCAACACGCCTTGTCTGAGGTTCTAGTATGTACCCATGCAATGAGACTGGAATGGTATTGGAGATCACTTGTACTTGTATTTCTTTGAAAACTATAAATAACAAATTTTTAAAAAGTAGTTTATCCCATATCTTTAATAAGAATGGGTGTATGAAATACACATAATTTGCTTTTGGGTAATTAGACAAAATTCTGCAAAGAGTAAAGCCGGTATTTAGCGCTGTATTTTAGTGTGAAATGTGTACTCCCGTCCATTTTGGACTGAAGGATACACTTTGCTTTTAAAGAATAGCGCAAGAACCATGAATGTCGCAAACAGCTGCCTGCTTTCTAGTCGTTCCTAAAGTTTGTGTGATGAAATTGTGCAATGAATGCAGCATATTTATGCCATGTAGGATAATGGCATAATAATGGCAGGAATTTCGCATATCAAGCATAACGCAAAATTTGCAAAATAAAGCAGATGTAATAGAAATTTCCCCAGGGCCTATGAAAAAGGAGGTTGTCATCAAGGTTTTTGACTTTTGCAAGCTTGCCTTGATGGTGTCAGTTTAGATGAGGGTAGTGTTAACAAGAGGGTTGGTTACTTACATTCCATTTGCAATGGAACCTTATTATGTAATGCTGTCACAGGGGTTCTGGTCAAGCGTTAGATGGACAGTTAGTCTGAGTGGGATGAGCTACTGGAAGGGTTGTGTGCTGTCTTTCTCTAATAAAGCTTTAGATCTGCTTCGCAGACACCCATCTCGTATTGTTTATTCGCAAAACGTTTTGGTGACAAGGATTTGGAGGGGCTATGTAAAACAGGGTTGAGTATTTGGGGCATAGTGTGTCTGGAGGTGGTATAGAACTAAGACCCGGTTTGGTTAATGCCATAATGGATGTGCAAGCTCCCACTGATAAATCTTCTCTTAAATCATTCATGGGAATGTGCAAGTTTTATTCTCGTTTTATTCCTGATTATGCCTCTCACATTAAACCTTTGACGTTACTCTTAAAAAATAATGTTGGCTTCAAGTGGAATGCTGCATGTCAAGATTCTTTAGTATGGGTAAAAAAGAAAGTTGGCTGGTTCTAAAATTCTTAAACCATTTGACCCGAACCTTACATGTTGTATCAATGTAGATGCCTATAACTATGGTTTGGGTGCTTTCCATACACAGGAAAATGGCCTGGTAGAAAACACAGTCAGTTACGCATCTACGGTGTTGAGGGATGCTGAAATCCATTTTTCAACTAGAAGGATTTGCTTGCTTGTTGGTGGGCTATTCAAAAGTTTAAATCTTATATTTGGGTTACAAGGTTTAGTGTTAAAACAAATCATAAAACTCTGGTTGCTATCTTGTCTGGTGAGAGGGTCAAAGAATAGACTCCCAGAATTTCTAGGCTTACAACAAAACCTTTACAGTTCCATTTTGACATTGTGCATATCCAAGGGGGTACGAATGTGCGTGCAGATTTTCTATCTAGATTTGCAATTCAGGCTGATGAGTTGGAGGACGCAGATGCTATGGATGCAAATTTCTTGATTGCTGCGTTGGATCTTGAAGAAATGTGTGTGGTTCCAGGACCAGAACATGAATGGAGGAAGGAAATGGAGTCGGATGAAACTATGAAAGAAGATATGTCGTGCGTTTATAAGGGTTGACCTTCAGATAAATCTCTGCCTAGTACATGTCAGCCATTCTGGAAAGTAGCTGAAGAATTATCAGTTGACGATGGTCTTCTTCTGAGGGGAGAAATGTTGGTACCACCAATAGGGTTAAGATTAAAGTTTATAACGATTGCTCAAGAGGGTCCTTTGGGGGCCACCTTCACTAAAAGACATTTAAGACAAACAATGTGGTGGCCTTCGATAGACAGAGAGGTCGATTGATTTGTAGGTGAATGTGCTTTGTGTCTAAGTTCAGAGAAGGGTTTGGTTATAAGGAAACCTCCTCTGCAATCTATTGATTTTCCATCTAGAGCTTAGGAGAAAGTGGGCATCGACCACTCCATAGGTTATGAGGTCAGTGTTGTTTGGCGTTGGTTGTGATGGATTCATACTCCAAGTGGCCAGAAGTAAAATTTGTACCAGAACCAAGTGCTAAAGCAGTTATTGAATTCCTTACAGAAATTTTCCTTCTGGAGGGTTATCCTCAGAAGAAGAGGTTTCTTAATTCTGGTGATGTCAAGCATTTAAAGACGTCCCTGTATCATCCCCAAAGTAATGGTCAAGTGGAACGCATGAACCAGGTGCTAGTACATTGTGTTCAATGGGCTATCAACAACAAGTGTGTTGTATTCAATGCAGTGAGGTCAATGTTGTGGTTCTAACGGACCAGTCCACAATCTATTACTCAAATTTCTCCATTTGAAATGTTATGGGGTAGGAAGCCTGCCACCAAAGTGTGCCCAGGCTGGATGAGTAAGTGGGTGAAATTTGGTGTAGATTTGGATGAATGGGAGGCAAAGGTAAAAAGAAAAGTGACTGAAGCTAAAATTAAACAAAAGGAACATTTGGCAATCATAATCCGGTGAGGGATGCAAAATTTTGTGTCGGTGACAGCGTGTTCATTAAGAAAGGTAGTTATGTCAGGAAGGATGGTGAAAAGTTTGGTGGACCGTTTGTTGTGGACAAAGTGTGTGGTAATGCGGTTAGAGTCAATAGTGCGAATTTGTGGAATGTGGCAAGAGTGATTAGGTCCTGACAAGGAAACATTTCGGCCAAATTTGGATGTGACTGGTGAGAATGGAGGTTCCATTGTTTCAGATTCAGCTATTGGTAACAAGGGCGGTGTGCTGTGCAAATCCAATGTGTGCGAATCCAATGGGTGGGAAATAAACATTCCTGAGGTTCGCAGGAGAGGCCACTGTAGACAGATTACTCATAGGTTCAGGAAGTAGCCTGAGGTTCATGATCAGTTTGTGGGGAATATTTAGATAGATAATTGCTTCTGGTTTAATACATATTATTTGGGATTTTATTGATCCCAGTTTAATATGTTAAATTTGAATTTGCATACTTCTGTTTTTGTTTAGTTTTTTTATATTGTTTTTGGTTATTTGTTTTTTTCATTAAAATTAGATTAGTAGGTTTTTTTAATATGGGGAAAGAGTAAATGTAGTGTTCACGAGATACTGTGTTAGTTCTGATGAGGTCATGCATTGGAACCTGAGTGAATAATGTGTGGGAAGTTATGTTGGATTCCATGTCAGTTGGTGGGGGAGCAGCTGGCGGTGCAACATTGATGAGTGCAGCTCTTTACAATAAATAAACATTGTGATACAGTTAATCGTGGTGTTATCGTTATTGGCCGTGGAACCACTACAATGAGGAGGAAGGAACATGCGAAGTGTGTGATAGTGAGCTATCTTAACCTTTAAGGATGGAGTATTATATGGTCAGGTCTCTTCTTGATGACAGCTGCGCCACCTCCAGATTTTTTTATTGCATAGTTATGCCTATGAGTTAAGAATTTTGTAAACAACAGGCATAGTATCATGATAGATAGACAGGGCATCATCTCCAAGTCTCATCTCTGTGATGAAGAATAGATCTAGGTTTGGGTTAGGGATGTGTTCAAAATTACGGTTCCAGTTCTTGATGATGTAACATGCACTAAGAAGTGTGCATAAAAAAGAATTAATAGGGCTAGGAAGGGGTGGTAAGTTAATAGATTGCAGCTATTTCAAGGAGGAAGTGGAACAGACTAGGACACAGAGGGATAGTGGCAAGTGGTGTAAGAAGGAGGGACAGGTAATACCTGCTCACAAATTGAAGGTTGAGTAAAGGTGTGGAAGGAAGAGAAGAGGCAATGGCCATTTACTAGAGGTAGAAACTGATAGAAGGTGCAGGTGCTGATAAGATGCTCTTTTGTCTCTAGAGGCTTTAATCAAAAAAGAAGGGGAGGAAAAAAGGGCTAAAGTGGGTCATTGAAGAGCTTAGCATTGTATGTTGAAAAGGTTAAGATGTGAGGCCATATAAGGGCAGGGGGGTGGAAGTAGATACATTGCTGAGAAGGAAGCATATGTGTGACTGTCATCTTCGGGAGATACTTTGTCTTGTACAGAGTTATATTACAAAACGAAAAGTTGAGGGATAGTGGTTGAATGAATGCACTGGGATGTCAAAAAGAGGTGCAGTGGTGCTAGTATGGTTCGATGCACAGAATCAAGTGAGAGGAGATGAAGAAGGAATGGAAGGTACTGAGAGATTAAGACATTGACAGGAAAGCACAAGTGCATGTGTCCTCATTAACATATACATTTATAAAGGGCACGCTGTCCTGTGCATAGCTTGGCAGTGAATAACAGATGTTTATTGTTACCCAACTCAATTTCACTCCATTCAACAATCTCATAAAGATGAAAGGCTGAGTCTGTCCACTTGAATTCAGACTTGGGACCATGGGGTCAAGCACATTTCTTTACAGTGGATGCAGTAGTTTATTGAGCTATCAGACCCTTGCTCAGGACATCTGGTCACTGAGAGACAGGTAGGTCTGAGTAGTTGTTAGACCTGTTAGACCGAGGGTGTCATTCCCCCAAACCTTTTGTCTTCCTCCTTCATTTTTTGCAGACCTCTTTTTCTCTGGGCTGAGGAATCTGCAAACTTTACCACTGCTACCCAGTGGTAAAGTGCATGTACGCACTCCTTAAAGTGTAGTAAATTGACTTATCCCCAATTGGCATATTACATTTACTTCTAAGTCCCTAGTTAAGTGGTACTATGTGTACTCAGGGCCTGTAAATTAAATGCTACTAGTAGGCCTGCAGCACCGATTGTGCCACCCACTTAAGTAGCCCTCTGAATATGTCTCAGACCTGCCATTGCAGCCTGTGTGTGCAGTTTTAAACTGCCATTTTCACCTGGCAAAAAAACCTTTTGCCAGGCCCAAACCTTCCTTTACATACATCACCCCTAGGTTAGGCCCTGGACAACCCGGAGGGCAGGGTGCAGTGTATTTAAAAGGTTGGACATGTACTTTTAAGTTTTATAGGTCCTGGTAGGGAAAAACACTTACACTTGTTGTTCACTACTGCAAGGCCTGTCTCTCCCATAGGATAACATTGGGGTTACCTTATTACATTTAATAAGCTGTAATTTCCAAATGCTAACAGGTAACCAGTTCATACCTGGGGCTTAATTACGATGTCAGGCGGACTTAAGTCCGCCCGACATCGTTTTGGTACTGGAACCGACCGACCTCGTGTCGGTGGTCCCGACCGACCAATTAGGATGCTTCCTATTCCTTACAATGGGAGAATGCATTCCGACCGGAATGCATGCTCTCATTCTAAAACGAAGAGATGCAGTTCATCCCTGCACCCCGTGGCAGGCACCTCAGGGTGACTGCCACAAGGTGCAGGGATCAACAGGGGAGCACCATAAGTGCCCCTCGGCCTCCAACCGGGGGCCGTGCACCCATGGGGGCCCTGCTGGGTGCCCCAAAAGTCGACTTCTGACAGCCTTTCTGTGTCGGAAAGGCTGGCACAGAAAGGCTGTTGGAATCCGACATTGTGATCCCTTGGGTGGAAAAAGCTGCCCTTAGGATTTATGAAATCATTCCGACTGGCGGATGGGCTCTCTGAGCCCGTCGGAAGCCAATCGGAATGACAGGTCGGATTCCTTTCCGACCGACATCATCATAATGGGTCTGCCAGAAAGGAATCCGACCATCTGATTATGATGAGTTAGGAACGGCTCCGACCAACGGTTGGGGCCGTTTCCTAACACATCGTAATCAGCCCCTTGGTGTCTGTGGAATTGTAATGAAAAATCATATCCTATGGTAAAGTCGAATTTAAAATTACAATTTTGAATATGCCACTTGCAGAAAGTTGCCATTTGCCTGCCTTAGCCATTTGGGGCCTGCAGCCTGTCTCTGGATCATATGACTGGGTGTAGCTAGCAGTTAGGAGTTGTGTAATCCTCCTAGACAGCCACATACAATGGAGAGCTTAGGTGGGCTTGGATGGGCTATCACTGGCAGGATGGGAGGGCGGAGCTGGGCACAGCCCTAGTTACACGTGAATAGGCTGTGTCCTGCCTTCACACTGTGGACTAAATACCCCCTGTAGTTAGTCTGGAGCAAGGGCAGGGAGAGCAAGAAGCCTATGGACTTCGAAGGGAAATCTCTAGAAGCTTCTCCCACTTCAAAGGCAGAACTAGGTATAAATATTGGCCCTGAGACACCAACTCTTGATTACACTTCTGGACCTGTGGAGATTCTGCCATGAAGAAGGACTGCTGTGCTGTTGAAAGGAATGCCACTCTGTTGGTCTGCTGCCCTGCTGGACTGCTGCCTCGCTGGAGTTCTGTCCTGCTGCCCTACTGCCTGAGTCAGAGTGATTGGACCTGCACCTGAACTCAGGACTCGCAGTGTGATTCCAAGGGCTAGTCTGATGGCCTCCTGTTCATAGCCACAGGGACATAGCAGGCTTCTACCACCTGAGCCAGCTCCCAGATCCAGCTGGAGCAAGTCCCTGACCCCCAAGTGGTGCCCCTCAGGTCCTGAACCCTGAGGTGTGGCCTCAGAGAGGCTGAATTTAAGCTTTTGGGCTCTTTGTGACCACGAACAGGCCCATTGGTGCCAAAGCCTTCAATCAATCAATCAATCAATCACCGGCTTGCAAAGCATGACTACTCACCCACAAGGGTCTCAAGGCGCTGGGGGGAGAGATGCAAGTCAGTTGATGCACTATGGTTCAGTCGAAGAGCCAGGTCTTGAGGTCCTTCCTGAATTGAGGCAGTGACAGTGATTGCCTGAGGTGGAGAGGCAGGGTGTTTCAGATCTTTGCTGCGAGGTAGGAGAAGGATCTGCCTCCAGCTGTGGTCTTGCGGATACGTGGGACAGTAGTCAGGGCCAGTTCGGCAGAGTAGAGGTCTCTGGTGGGTACGTGGAATGCAAGGTGGTGGTTGAGGGCCTGTCCCGCGTCATGTAGGGCTTTGTAGGCGTGTGTGAGGAGCTTGAAGGGGATTCTTTTGTTGACTGGGAGCCAGTGGAGGTCTCTTAGGTGGCTGGTGATATGGTTGCAGCGGGGGATGTTGAGGATGAGTCTGGCGGAGGCGTTCGGGATGTTCTGCAGTTTCTTAAGAAGTTTCTGGGTGATACCGGTATTTAGTGCATTGCCATAGTCGATTTCCAGGGTAAAAAAGACCAAATGGAGCGGCAAGAGCTTCATTACATCCACAGCTAAATTGTGGAACTCGCTGCCCACCTCTCTCAAGAAGGAGACTAGCCTGCTGATCTTCAGGAAGAGACTAAAAACCTGGCTTTTCAGGGCATAAAACACATATTTCCTCTGTAGCCAGACGCATGTGCTTTCAGGTAGCGCCTAGACACCTCAGGATATTGCTGCGCTATACAAATTATTCATTCATTCATTCATTTTGCTACTGATCAGTGCATGGGTTACCGCCTTTCTGGACTCATTAGGGATCATTTGAAGATCTTTCAGAGCAGGCGTAGCATGTGGAAACAGTATGATGAGATGGTGTTGATCTGACTACTCATGGTGGTCTAGGATGATGCAGAGGTTACATGCATGGTCTGTGGGTGTGGGGGAGGTTCCAAGTGTTGCGGGCCACCAGGAGTCGTCCCAGAGGGTGGAGGCCATGTTGAGGACTTCAGTCTTCTCTGAGTTGAGCTTTAAGTGACTGTTCTTCATCCAGGCGGTGACAGCCTTCATCCCGTTGTGGAAGTTGTTCTTGGTCACTGTTGGTTCATTGGTGAGGGAGAGAATCAGATGGGTGTCGTCGGCATAGGAGACCAAGTTAAGTTTGTGGTTCCTGACGATGGCTGTGAGCGGGGCCATGTAGATGTTGAAAAGTGTGATGCTCAGGGAGGAGCACTGAGTCACTCCGCAGCTGATCTCTGTAGGTTCCAAGAGGAACGGAGGTAGTCTGACTCTCTGTGTTCGGCCGGTGAGGAAGGAGCGGATCCATTCCAGGGCTTTGTCATGGATGCCGGCGTCATGGAGTTTTGTGCATAGGGTGCGGTGGGAGATGGTATCAAAGGCAGCCGAGAGGTCCAGGAGGATGAGCGCTGCCGTTTCGCCTCAGTCGAGGAGGGCACGGACATCGTCTGTGGGGGCGAGGATTGTGATCTCGGTGCTGTGGTTGCTTCGGAAGCCGGATTGGGAGAGGTCTAGGATGTAGGGTGGTTCGATGAACTCAGAAAGTTGGGCGATGATGGCTTTCCTGATGACCTTGGCTGTGAAGGGGAGGAACGAGATGGGTCTAAAGTTTTTGAGGTCGGTCGGTTTGGCAGAGGGTTTCTTCGGCAAGGGGTTGATCTCTGCGTGTTTCCAGTCTTCCGGGAAGGTGGCAGACTTGATGGATAGGTTGATGATGAAAAGTTCCTTGCTGTTGAGTGCCTTGGCGTTGATCCATTTTTGTGGGTCTGCTTTCTTCGCTGTTCTGATGAGTTGGTGGTGTGCGGTGACAGCAGTCTTGAAGGCTGAGTGGTCTTCCGGAGTCTTACTGCTCCTCGATCTCTTCTCGAGCCGTCTATAGGTGGGTCTGGACTCATGAAGGGTGAGAGAGAACCAGCTGACTTTCTTGGAGTGTCGTTTGCTTGGAGCTTGTCACTTGCACAGCCCGCCAACGCGAGGTTCCGTCAGCCTGACCCTTCGCATTACAGCATTGACCAAGCGCAGAGAACACCATCGTGAAGCACCAGCCTTACCGTTCATGACGACAACAGAATCTTCGTGCTACAGCGACGCCCATCCACGATGCCTGGCCTGCACTTTGCGTTACATCAATGACCATCTGCATTGTTTACCTGCTCTTCGTGGCCCCCTCCACTGTGAACAGGACTCTTTGCGCTGGACTGACTAGGTAACTTTTCAACAGGACTAACTTAGTATCTGTATCCGACTCGCGCTCCATTGTGGTAGAGCTGAACTTGTGACTTTCTCCCAGTCTTGCACGACCAGAAAGCCGCGAGTGTTGCTTTGGCCTTTTTGGCACTATTTTTACTTAAATCTTTAAGATTGTATATCTCTGAGACTACTGATTGGATTTTTCTCAAATTGGTCTTGTTTTATTTATTAAAATCTACTCTATTATTCTAATTTGGTGTGAAATCCTTCTTCTGTATTGTTTTCATTTTATTAGTGTTTGAAGTGTTGTACAAATGCTTTATACTTTGCCTCTAAGTTAAGCCTGACTGCTCTGTGCCAAGCTACCAGAGGGATGAGCACAGGTTAATTTGGGGTTTGCTTGTGGCTTCACCCTAACAAGAATTGTGATTGTTGCTTGAGAATGGTTTCACCCCCCTCAACCAGTAACCCAATTCCTTTTTTTTTTTAAACCGTCTTTATTGCTTTTTCCAAAACATTAAATTCCCCTCCCACCCCCCCATCCAAGCATATACAACAACTAACCAAATACAAGTTGAGTAAGTAGCCGGAGATATAGTAAGACATATATATCCTAGCAACATCATAACATATCAAAAGTACAAAACACGAATTTCATTCCTGTCCTTGAGATATAAACCATTCCCTCAGAGGGGCCCAAATTTGAAGACCCCTTTTCCTAGCTCGGACGCCTTTGTGTGCATATACAACCCTCTCCATCTGATACACTGAGATTAGCCGAGCCAGCCAGTGACTAAATGGTGGAGGTACCGGGTCGAGCCAGACAGTTGCCAAGCACAATCTTAATACCCCCATAGCTAAAAATAAAAACGGAGCTGATGGGAGAACCAAGGGAAGAGCCTCTTGCTCTTGCTCCTGGATTCCCAGCAAAATCAGTTGGGGGGTGACCTTGATCTGCAAGTTTAATTGTACCGCGAAAACTGAGATATCTCCCTTCTCAGATTTGCAAGACCCGGACATTCTGCCAGCATGGGTACCAAATCTGCCCCTATTTCCTGACACCATGGGCAGTTTGTGCCGGAAACTCCCCCCCATTTACAAATTTTAGCTGGGGTGATATATAGATTGAACCAGGTTTTATAATGTTGGATCTGGGGGTTGGCAGATATAAGTGTTGACCGAGCTAATTCTAAGGAAGAGTGAGCGTCCTCCTCTATTGATTGTAGTGACTTCATCCATTGAGCAGTGTGCTTATCTATATCATCCCCCATCCTATCATTTAATAGCTTATATATGTCTCCGATCTTAGGTTTGTGCCTAGCTAGTACATCTACAAGTTGACACATGTTAAACCCCTCCCCACCTCCCATTTTCTTCCCTATAAAATCCCTAATTTGCAGGAATTTAAAGAACTCGTTATTCCCTAGGGGGAATTTACTCCTCAGATTTTCGAAAGTTGTAAAACTATTAGCAAAAAAGAAATCCCCAAAAATAAATGGACCTAAATTTGTCCTCCATCGCTTAATATACGAGTCGTGAAATATATCCGGTAAGAGAGGGTTATCAAAAAGAGGGGTATAGAAACTGAGGTCCGGAGTCCTTCTTGCTTCTTCTTGCTCTTTCACTCCGTCTTTTTGAGCGGGAGAGACGTTTTTGTGTCAAGGGTTTCTCCTTTCCCCCACTCTGATTATCCCCCGATGAGTAGGGAACCGAATCATCATCCGTCATTTCTTCACTGAGGCCTGAGAGATTAGAGTCATCGGTCAAAGAATAAAAAAATTCGGCCGCTTCGGGGGATCCTCCTACTGCCCCTGGATCCAGACCCATCCCTGGGGGACAGCACTTGTCACCCTTACTCTGTCCATCAACACATAATGCATCAGTGCTGGGTGTCAGACCCTGAGTCCTGGCCCTGGTCCCAGCCCCCGCCATTTCTCCCAGACATGTGAGGTTTCCCCTTTCCTTTCCCAATCCCCTTGGCACAATGAACCAGCTCCCACTGTCTCTGAAAAAGTACTATGTTCACCTATCTCTGGTGTAGCCAGGGGGAGCGGGGCAGCGGGGAGTACAGGGGGGGAGGACTTACCCTGCTCCTTCAGGTGTAGCCCAATGCGCTTCCCAGAGAAGATCTCTGGAATTGAGGGTTGCCTTTCTTTCTCTGGAAAAGCCAGTGTTCCTTGATTTTTTGACACTGCATCCGTTTTCAGCCCCTCTTTCAGCCCCTCTTTGCCATTGAGGGGCCTCCCAGACGAGGCAGCAGCTCCAGCTGTCTCCTCTGCCTTGCGCGCTGTCAGCCTCTTGCTGTGCGAGGCTGCGCGAGCAGGCAGGACAGGCAGGGCAGGCGGGGCCCCCAGGAGCTCCGTCCGCTCCTTCAGAGGTTTTCTGGCTTTCAGGGGCATTCCGAGGCTCCACAGTGAATGAGGCAGTCGGGGCTGGGCAAGGTCGATTCTGCCGAAATACACCGCTTTCCAGGCGCTTCTGCCTGATGCCAGCAGCCTGAGTGCACAGTCCAGGTGGCGAAGGAGCTGCACACCGGCACGCTTGAAAAACGCGGTGAGTGTCCGCATCGGCGCCGGTAGCTCAGAGCAGGGGGAAGGAAGCGGCTACTGGTGAGTTAGGCGGCGGCCATCTTGCTCTCGTTCCCCCAGTAACCCAATTTCTTACAGTAGGTTATGAATGTGTGTCTGTGAGATAAACACCTATGGTTAATGGTGTGTCATCACCCCTTTAGAAACGTAACATGAGAGATGTTAGTAGCTGTTGGAAATTACCCTTTGTGCAGGGCCACCCCAAACCTTTTGCCTTCCTCCCTCCCTTTTTGCTGACTTTGTTTTTGCTAGCCTTAAGATTCGGTGCACTTTACTTCTGCTGACCAGTGCTAAAGTGCTTGTGCTCTTTCCCTAAAACATGGTAACATTAGCTTATCCCCAATTGGCATACTTAATTTACTGATAAGTCCCTGTGCCCAGGACCTCTAAATTATATGCTACTAGTGGGCCTGCAGCACTGGTTGTGCCACCCGCTGAAGTAGCCCTTTCAACATGTCTCAGGCCTGCCATTGCAGAGCCTGTGTGTGCAGATTTTTAGCATGTCAACCTGGCAAGTTCAACCTCTTGCCAGGCCCAAACCTTTCTTTATAATACAAATGTCACCCCTAACATAGGCCCTTGACAGCCCAAGGGCAGGGTGAAGTGTATTTTAAAAGTAGGGCATGTACTCTTACGTTTTTCGTGTCCTGGTAGTGATAGGATAACATTGGGATTGCCTTATTGCCTTTTATAAGTGTGATTTCCAATTGGGAAGAAATTTGACCCCCCAAGTTTTTGTGTCTCTGGAATCACAATTTAAAATCACAATTTATGGTGAAGTTGTATTTTAGGTTTAAATCTTTTTTATTGTTTTGTTATCATATATACAAACACCTTTAGATACATCACAATTCGCTGAATGAAACATTACATACTGCCTCTCCCATTGCCTCAATTCGCTATGGCCACTGTATAACAAGTTTTGCAGTTATCGTGTGATGTCCTTTGCTTAAGAAGTGTGGTAATCATCAACCCTCTTCCCCGAGCAAAAACTTTTAAACAATCCCTCCCTCCCTTATCTCCCCCCTCCCCTTCCCCCGGTATTCACAGTTACAGCTTGGTGTACAGAAGTGTATCGTAGTTGGGTATCAAGTGGGATCGTAGGGTTTAGTTTGTGTTTGTTAGCCTAAGTAGGCGAAGGTATTTTGGGCATGTGATT
This sequence comes from Calotriton arnoldi, assembly GCA_963921515.1. Classification (NCBI taxonomy): domain Eukaryota; kingdom Metazoa; phylum Chordata; class Amphibia; order Caudata; family Salamandridae; genus Calotriton; species Calotriton arnoldi. The sequence continues at coordinate 2,903,940 of CAWUFW010001267.1, read as the reverse complement.
TCGTTGAATTCCGAAGCCAGAAGGTTAAGAAACGTCTTTCACACCTCCTTAAAGGCATCCTCTGAGTTTGTCAGTGTGGCATTGATTCGTTCCATCTTCAGGACAAACCACAGTCTGTGTAGCCACCCTAGGAACGTTGGTGGTGTTGGCGATCCCCAATGCGACAATACGTTCTGGATTGCTGCGCCCAATGCGCTGCCCATCTGTCGTCCCCTCTGGGATTTTAATGGGTAAGTCAGTGGATTAGGTAAGCCCAGTATCACATAGGCCGGAAATCTTGGTATCTGCGTGTCAAAAAGCCGGTCTATTTCATCTAATATTTTAGGCCAGTAGGATGTTAATACTTGGCAGCCCCATAATATGTGCAATAAAGTACCATCTTCCCCACATCCCCGCCAGCATGTGGGACTTCGATCCGGATTCCCTTTATTTAGCCGCATTGGTGTCAAATACCAATGCGTCGCTATTTTTGTAGCGGCCTCTATACTGGATGCGTTTCGCGCTGTTTGTCTAGCCCTGTAATAAATTTTCCCCATTCCTTACGTGATAAATCTCTTCCTAACTCCTTGGCCCATCGTTTCTGGCTCGGGGTGGGTTGTGTGGGAGCTGCAGGGCGAAGCATAGCGTATAGTTCCGAGATCAGTTTCTTATCATTGCTTTTGGTAACTAACCATTTTTCATATCTCGTTAGTTTCCTGCTGACCTGTGGGTATACACTAGGTTGGAGCAACCAGTGCCGCAGTTGCAAGTATCGAAACCGCTCAGCCTCCGGCAGTGTGTAGTCTTGCCGTAGTTGTGTGAACGGAATGATCCCCTCTACATCAAACATGTGTCCCGCCGCCTTACAAGGTGTAGCGTGCCATGCCGTGAATGCCGTACTTTCCAACCCAGGGAAAATTCCTTGTTCCCAAACAATGGCATCATCGGGGCGGGAAACAACGTCAGCCCTCTTTTGGTTGCTGTCCTATCCCAAACCTCCATCACGGACTTTGTGATGGGTGACCGCTGAAGACTTTGTGGTCTATCTGCTTTCTGTAGGAAGGGAATCTTCCACAGTGAGAGAGCCGCGATTGCCCTGTCTTGGAATAACCATCATTTTTCCGACTCTTCTCTGCTCCACTCCACTCCACTAGATACCTCATCTGGGCGGCACAATAGTACTCCATGAGGCTTGGGATCCCCAGCCCCCCTCTTCTGGCGACATGTATCCCAGATCCCGGCTTATCCGTGGACGCGATCCCGCCCAAATAAAGTGGAGGATGTCCTTCTGTAATGACGCTATTGTTCCCTTAGGTGGAGATATCGGGATCGTTTGGAACATATATAGTATTTTGGGCAGAGTGGACATTTTGACGGCTTCAATACGACCTAGAAGTGAAAGGCGATGATGTCTCCAGCTATCTAGCTCCCTCTTAATCTGTCGTCTCAATTGGGCATAATTTAGTTTGACCGTTTGCTCAATGCTAGGGGCCAGCGCTATTCCCAAATATGGAATTGAGTCGCCTGCTATCACCACTGGAAGGTTCTGTCCCCCAAACGTCGACCCTGGGGGTCCCAGATAGATTGAGCATTTGTGATTTGCCGACATTCACCCTGAATCCCGAGGCCTTGCCAAAGGTCTCCAGTTCTGCCAGGAAGGCTGGTAACGAGCTCTCTGGTGACTCAAGGGATGCTAATATATCATAGGCGTATAAGCTTATCAAATGGTCTTCCCCCCCGAATGGAATGCCTTTAATGTTAGGGTTGTCTCTCACTTGTTGAGCCAGCGGTTCAATGTACAGAGTAAACAGGAGGGGCAATAGCGGACACCCCTGCCTGGTGCCTCTTTGAATAGAGAAAGGGCGGGAGGATACTCCATTCACCCTGATCGTAGCTGTTGGAGAACTATAACAACCCTCCACCCACGATCTGAAACGCTCCCCTATGCCGAAGTGGACTAATGTTTTAGTCAGATAGCCCCAGTCCACACGATCAAACGCCTTCTCGGCGTCGACCGTCAGCAAGATCGCATCTCGATTCGTCCGGTGGGCCTTATCAATCAAGTGCAGGATCCTTTTGGTGTTATCTCCGCTTTGGCGGTTCTGAATGAAACTTGCTTGGTCCGGTTCAATTATGCCTGGCATCATTGGGCTCAATCTCATGGCTAGAATACTCGTGAACAGTTTTAAGTCCACATTCAGTAGGGAGATAGGGCGATATAACCCCCACAGTGTTTTGTCTTTCCCGAGCTTCGGAAGCACCACAATGGTTGCTGTTAGCATATTGGCAGAAACAGAGCCCGAGCCCCCAAAACAGTTATAAAGTCTAGTCAATACCGGAGCTAGGAGATGGCAAAATGTTCTATAGAAGATCGTCGAGTATCCGTCCGGGCCCGGGGACTTGAGGGGTTTGAGGCGCGATATCGCCCCTATCACTTCTTCAATTCGTATTGGGGCATCCAGGGTGTCCGCCTGGCTCGTAGTTAATCTAGCTGTGTGTACACTCTCCAAATATGCAGTTGCGTGGTGGTCTGCCAGGTTGCCCCCTTTGTCCAGATCCGCATGGAAGTCTCAGAATGTTTGTGCGACGTCGTCATCTTTTGTGTTTACTTCCCCCCTTCTCCTATAATTGATTGAATTTTGGTCTGTTGGCATCTCGCTCTGAGTTTACTTGCCAGTAGGTGCCCTGATCTCTCTCCCCCTACATAGTAGGAGTGTTTTAAGCGCAGTGCTGCATGCTCTGCCCTATCCAGGTCTAGTCCAACCATTTGTGCCCTCACTGCTTTCAATTGCCGCCAAACTCTCGGTGCCCCAGTGTGACTGTGAACCCTCTCCAGCTCTTTAATCTGAGCTGCTAGCTGCTCCTTTTTCTCCCTGCGCTCCTTGTTCTCTGCAGCTGAGATGGCTATAAGCTCCCCCCGCACTACCGGTTTCAGAGCTTCCCATAATGTAGAGAGAGATATTTCGGGGGAATCATTTAACTCTAAGTAGTCATAAATGCATTTAGTGAGTTGTGTCCGCACTGCCAGCCTATTGAGCATACTGTCTCTCAAGCGCCATGTCCCTGGATGTTTTTTTTGTGGTGGGAGCTGTATTGTAACCCTCACCGCGTCGTGATCAGAGAGTGCAGCCGGCTCCATTTCTACTTCTTGGACTGCTTTAATTACTTCTGTTGTTCCTAAGAGATGATCTAGCCGTGCGTAGGCCTTGTGCGCGTGTGAGTAGAATGTATATTGTGAGGACTGTGGGTGCCCCTCCCTCCAAATGTCTACCAGCCCCATGGACTGTAACCACTCTTTCCCTTCGTTGGACATTACTCCAGTTTGGCTGAAACGACTCCCCGATCTATCTTTGGCCATGTCCATGATGGTATTCAGGTCGCCCCCCACTACTACCATCCCAGATGGGGTATTCATAACTTCCGGAATGGCGGACTTCAGAAACCTTTCTTGACCTGAGTTAGGTGCGTAGATTGTCCCTACCGTGATAGCGTTTCCCCCAACCATGAAGGTGTAGGCTAATAATCTCCCCTTAACCTCAGCCACCTTGTCTTGAACTTCTCCTCTAAAGCGCCTAGCGACTAATATGGCCACCCCCGCTTTCTTATCCATGGTGGAAGAGAAAAATTGATGAGGAAATGCCCGTACCTTAAGGCGGTGCCAATCTTTGGACAGCAGGTGCGTCTCCTGTAGGAGACAGATGTCTGCTTCTGAGTTTTCTAGGAATGAGAGGATGGCTCTCCTCTTGATAGGATTATTTAGTCCTTTCACATTGAGTGTGAGGACTTTTAACGTGTTATGTGACATTGGTTGAGGAAGTGGGTTTCTCTAGCTTGGGCGCAGTCTGTCTCATTGGACCCTTTGTCTTCCCCTTTACTTAAGACCGCACCTGTCCCTTGGTTACACCCAGGCCTCTTCTGTAGTACCCTATCTGTGAATACCTCCCCCCTACCCGCCCCAACCCCAACGAGAAAATGAAAAATACCCCACATTAGTCCGAGACCCGCAGGTCGAGTCTGTGTGTCCCTGGAAAAATTCAAAGTTGGGTGCATATGGTGGCCGTGTGACCTCCCCCCCGGTCCCGCCACCCGCCGTGCCTCTTTTCATGCACTTATCTGCCCCCTTCAGACTGTTCTGACTTCTGCGGGGATCTCTTGGAGGTCAGTGATTCTATGACCGCTTGTCCTTCCTGCGCCATTGTCTCTGGGTCTGGTCTTATCGCGTGCTCCTTGTTACGGTCTCTGCGAGCCCTCTGCCATCGATCTCGGGGAGCTGGAGATCCTGTTATCCCCCCTGGTTCTTCTTTCTGTGGATTATCTATGCCCAGGACCCGGCATGCGTCTTGTAGTGATCGAAGTTGGAGCAATTTACCCTCCCACCGAAAAATCAGCCTGAAGGGATGCCCCCAGGAATATGCTATCCGTTGGCTGCACAAGTGGGACGTCACAGGGCGAAAGTCTCTTCTCTTTTGGAGTGTAACCATCGCCAAGTCCTCAAAGAGCGCAATTGGGTGGCCTCGGAACTTAAGCGGTTGCTTGTCTCTAGTTTTTTTAAGGATACGCTCCTTCAGCGGGAAGTCCGGTAGATAGGCAAGTATGTCCGGTGGTGAGGCCGGAGCCCTGCGCTGCAGGCTAACCCTGTGTGCTCGTTCTATTCTAATTTCAAAGTCCGATGTTTCCTCCAGTATGTCCCTAAATAATTCCTGTAGATAGAGCTTGATATCCAGGCCTTCTTCTTTGGATGGAACACCCTTCACCCGAATGTTGTTCCGTCAAGAACGGTTCTCCAAATCTTCCGTATGCGCTTGGAGATCGATTTGCTGGGCCCTCAACCGGATCACTTCTTGTTGGAGCTACTCCACCTCCTCGTCACGGAACTGTTCGTGTTCCTCCATGCTGGCCACTCTCTCCCCAACGGCGTCCACATCTCTTCGAATCTCCTTCAGCTCTCTCGCAATTTCCCCCTTGAGAGACTGGAGGTCATCGCGCAGCGTGTTGAACAGCGTTGCCAGGAATTAGCGAGTGACCGGCTCTCCGATGCCTTCTGAGTCCTGACCCGCCGGTGTAGTGGGTGACGCCCTTTCGTCGCCAGCGGACGACGTTGCAGGTTTGCTCAGCATGTCGTTTAGGGTCCTGTCTTTCTTCACCCTTGCTGACACCATAGCAATCCCCAGCTCGTGTGTCGTATCGTTTGCGGCCTATTAGCTCTTGGGCCTGGCCCCGGGGTAGCTTCGTGTCTGCTAAAATGCAAGTGCTCAGGGAGTCCCGTGGGGCCTCTTTCAGGCGTACTCTGCACCGTGTTCACTCCTTTTCCCCAAATGTTGGCCTTCTTGGGTCAGACGGGCATCTTCTCCCACTCTGATGTATCCAAACCCCCACGGCATGCACCTCCTTTCTTGCTCCTGGTCCTCGTCCTATGCCAACCTGGAGGGGTTCTACTCACTCGGCCTCGAGAAACGGCAGCAGTGCCTCTCTTGATGCAGGGCCTGTGGATGGTGTATCCCTCTGTGTTTCTCCAAGCGTACTGCCGGCTCTCAGGGGCTTGGCCGCCCCAGCACCTCTCCACCGCCCCCCTCTTGCAGCCACTCACGCCCGTCGCAGTTTCTCCCTTCTGCTGGGCCACGGGCAGACCCTGCTCGCGAGCTGCGCCTTCTTTTCCTTTTGCGGTGTCCGTGGGCTCTCTATAGTGCCTCTTTGGCCCTGGGTTAATGCTGCCTCCTATGCTGCTCCCAGCTAGTCTCGGGGCCCTCACGCTAGCTATGGGATCGACGGGGGACTGCTGTCCCGTCCCTGTTGCTGGGGGCTCACCCGATGCCTCAGGTCGTCCTCCTGCTCCGCGCTCTCTCTCCAGGGCTCCCGGGGGTCTACCTCTGCTTTGTCTCCTCCGGCCTCCGCTCTCACGATCTGAGGTCCACCAGACTCTCCAGGGGCAGATCGCACCACCAGTCGCCTCCCGCAGCTTCCGCGGATCTTTGTGGCACCTCTAGCCGGAATAGCTCGCTTCGGTCGGGCGTCGCGTCGCTCGCTCAGGCCGACATCGTCATCTTGCTTTCCCGTGCGTGCGGGCTCTGGGCAGCTGTGAACGGCTTCTCCGCTGCAATCACCGCTCCAATCTTACCCCCGGGATCTCCTACGGGCTGTGGGGCCCACTGGGAGCCGTTTGTATCGCTGTAGCTGCAGCTAGCACAGCGGTGGGCGAACGGGACCGGGGAGGCGACTAAGGCACGTCTTGCCCGGTCGCCATCTTGACCACGCCCCGTCGCCATCTTGGCCACGCCCCCTGAAGTTGTATTTTAAATTGCAAATCTGAAAATGCCACTTTTAGAAAGTTGAAAAAAGAATGAGCCTGTACCTTGCGTTCTTTATTTAGTATACAATTTCACTAAATAGTCAAACCCATCGATTTCAGTTTGAGCAGGTATTTTATTTTAACCTTTTTATTTTCACTAAATTCTTATTTTTTTGCTGCTTTTTTGATCAGAAAAAAACATGTGTCTGGTCATATCAAAAATTCTAGACATAAATGTGCTATACAACATATATTTACATAAATCAGTGTGTGACTTTTACAAAAAAGAAGAAAATCTAATACATATATCACATCCAATACAAATATCACAATTGTTATTCTCAATTTTAATCCTGAAACTCTTAAAGCGTCTATATTCAGTATCCCAAATCAATACAGGGGAAACTATTATTTTAGAAATCTTCTCAGATTAAATTTTATTCATTATTCCTCTGTATTTTTATGTGCCGTGTGCCTGTGCCATGTGCCGACGCGTTTCGAGTCCTGGGAGTTGAATCCCAGGAATCTCATCAGGGCTTTTGAATTTTAACAGCAATGGTGGTTTCTGTAAGGGTGTGTAACATAAAACGATTATTACAAAGGGCTCCTTTCTGTCTCACCTTAAATTCACCATTCTCATTATTTCTATTCGGGTTCTTTACCTGAGAATTCTTACTAATCTTCACCTTAAGGTATACGCTTCACCAAAGGACATTTAATCTCAATCACTAGGGATTCTGTTAAAAAACAGAGAGCACTGTCAGTATTGTGCATTCTTTACTGCGACATTTTAATATCTCTTTTTCCAGCAGTCGTCTCCTACCTTATCTTTGTCTTCTTATAAGGCAATTGCATCTAGTTTCCTGTAAATAAGGAAAATACTTAATCATACTTTTAAAGGGTACGATATTTTGTAATACTTCATTTCCCTATATTGCGGCTTCAGCTTTTTGTACCTTATATGCCGGGCATTTTCGCTATCGGCTTTTCAAACGCTACCTGGATCACCTCCTCTCTTGTAGCGGCGCTCGCTGATTTAGATTAACTTGCGTTCTCTGCAAAAATATTACAGAACGCAATTATACATTTCAGCATTTATATATTTAGAGATAACCTTTTCTCTTCTCATTTTAAGCTTACCTATTCTCTGACTTGGTTAAACTGCAATTGCTTTCATCTCCTGATCCTTCTCTGCCTCTGTTTGGTCAGCAATGGAGTTCGGCCATGAGGTTCAAGCTAATATGGTGTCTCTCTAGGTACCCTGGGAAATGTAGTTTCAGATATTAACCAATAGAAAACTATCTCTTTTTTTTATTTTTTTTTATTTATTTTTATTGAAAACCATGAATAATACAATACAATAAATCCAGCAATACCTCCTATAAATTTCATCAAAAATATTGCACACACAGTAATAAATAACATCTATTGATCAATACATAACAAGTCTTAATCAATCAAAAAAACAGGGGGAAAAAAAAAAAAAAGAGATAAAATAAAGAATAATCCACCTAGCATCTTTTAAATAGATCTCCATTATGACCATCGAAACTAAGAATGTGCTATCTCTCTAAAACATGTTCTCTCATAAACAAAAGGGGCGAATGGCTTCGAATAGTGATTTTTAGGGAGTAATATCAAAAAACTTTGCCCAGATCTTCTCAAATTTCTTAAATCCCCTGTTCGGATGGCATATTTTTGTTCACTATTCTTTACTAAAGCCATTTTTCGAATCCATTCAATTTTGGAAGGAATTAAATCCGATCGCCATCTTTGAAGTAAAAGAGATCGATTCCTGGTTCTCATTTCCCATTGTGGTTTGTACTTTGCTATTTGTTGTTGACCGCCCCTTCCTAAAAAGCCACCTGTTTTTTAGGGGCACCTTCTCTAGGACCTGATAAAAAACCTCTAGACAGACTAGTTTGTGTATCAACGTTTAGTCCAGACACAAATAAGTTTAGACAAATTGTATTGAAGAATTGGCACCTCCTTGAAAACCTTGAATGTCCTTTTCCAAAACAACTATTTGCGATGAAAAAGGGCCAAAGCATTGGCCAGCAAATAGTACGTGCAGACATTTCCTTACCCAGACAAAAAGTGATCTATTAACGCAATGGAATCTTAAACCAATTGAAGGCCACCGAAAATGCGGCAATTGTATTGCTTGCAGCACTACAATAGAAGGAACAGAATTTGTCCATAATAACATCAAATGGAAACATCTGGATCTGGATCTGGATCACTAATTGCAAAACCAGAAATGCAGTATATGCTATAATTTGTCCATGTTTGAAAATATACATAGGCAAAACGAATCAACAGGTTAATACTCGAATCACACAACATAGATCGCGAATAAAGAAAAAAGTGATTACTGCACTAATGGTAGAGCATTTCATAGAGAAATCTCATGGCGAAAATGACTTCAAATGGACTGTGTTGACGGTGGACAAAGCATCAAAATATCCAATTGATATTGATAGTGCTTTACTTCAAAAAGAAGCCTATTTAATACTTAAATATAATTGCACAATGACAGGTCTTAACAGCATGACAGAGCTATCAAAGACTTAAACTATGTCATCCAGAATGCAACACATAGGCTCAACAAGAGATCGTTTTCTATTGGTTAATATCTGAAACTACATTTCCCAGGGTACCTAGGGAGACACCATATTAGCTTGAACCTCATGGCCGAACTCCATTGCTGACCAAACAGAGGCAGAGAAGGATCAGGAGATGAAAGCAATTGCAGTTTAACCAAGTCAGAGAATAGGTAAGCTTAAAATGAGAAGAGAAAAGGTTATCTCTAAATATATAAATGCTGAAATGTATAATTGCGTTCTGTAATATTTTTGCAGAGAACGCAAGTTAATCTAAATCAGCGAGCGCCGCTACAAGAGAGGAGGTGATCCAGGTAGCGTTTGAAAAGCCGATAGCGAAAATGCCCGGCATATAAGGTACAAAAAGCTGAAGCCGCAATATAGGGTAATGAAGTATTACAAAATATCGTACCCTTTAAAAGTATGATTAAGTATTTTCCTTATTTACAGGAAACTAGATGCAATTGCCTTATAAAAAGACAAAGATAAGGTAGGAGATGACTGCTGGAAAAAGAGATATTAAAATGTCGCAGTAAAGAATGCACAATACTGACAGTGCTCTCTGTTTTTTAACAGAATCCCTAGTGATTGAGATTAAATGTCCTTTGGTGAAGCGTATACCTTAAGGTGAAGATTAGTAAGAATTCTCAGGTAAAGAACCCGAATAGAAATAATGAGAATGGTGAATTTAAGGTGAGACAGAAAGGAGCCCTTTGTAATAATCGTTTTATGTTACACACCCTTACAGAAACCACCATTGCTGTTAAAATTCAAAAGCCCTGATGAGATTCCTGGTATTCAACTCCCAGGACTCGAAACGCTCGGCACATGGCACAGGCACACGGCACATAAAAATACAGAGGAATAATGAATAAAATTTAATCTGAGAAGATTTCTAAAATAATAGTTTCCCTGTATTGATTTGGGATACTGAATATAGACGCTTTAAGAGTTTCAGGATTAAAATTGAGAATAACAATTGTGATATATGTATTGGATGTTATATATGTATTAGATTTTCTTCTTTTGTAAAAGTCACACCCTGATTTATGTAAATATATGTTGTATAGCACATTTATGTCTAGAATTTTTGATATGACCAGACACATGTTTTTTTCTGATCAAAAAAGCAGCAAAAAATAAGAATTTAGTGAAAATAAAAAGGTTAAATTAAAATACCTGCTCAAACTGAAATCGATGGGTTTGACTATTTAGTGAAATTGTATACTAAATAAAGAACGCAAGGTACAGGCTCATTCTTTTTTCAAGTATATATAAACGGCCCTGCCTGTGCCTTGCCCCATGGGCCTAACTCTCTTTTTTTCTGACTTTTAGAAAGTTGGCATGTGCTTACTTTAGCCATTTGGTGACTGCTGCCTGTCTCTACTCACATGTCTGGAGGGGTGACAGCTGGGCTTTGTGTATTCTTCCTAGACAGCCACATGCAATGGGAGCTTAGGTGTGAAGTGATAGGCCATCCTGGCAGGATGGGAGGGAGGAGCTGGGCACAGGCTCACTAACCACTGACTTGGGTGTGTCCTGTCCCCACACAAAGAGCAGCATAACCACCTGTAGTGATTCCAGACCCAGGCAGAAAGGGAGGGCATCTGTGCACTTCAAAGGCATCTCTTTTAAGTCTCCCCACTTCAAAGGCACCACTGAGTACAAGTACTGGACCTCTGACATCACCACTTCAGTGCACCTCTACCTGTAGATCCTCTGCCAGGAAGAAGGACTGCTGTACTGCTGAAAGGACTGCCACTGTGCTGGACTGCCCCACTGAAGGAGCAGCTGCCTTGGTGTGCTGACCTGCTGCCTGCTGCCGTTTTGCCTGGAGAGGAAGAACTGTACTTGGAACCCATCATGAACCCAGGACCCCAGAGAGACTCAAAGGGCTAATTTGCTGGCTTCCTGATCTCAGCCTACCCACAGCTTCTGGTCCCGTCTTCAGCAAGTACCTGACTCCCAAGAGGTGCTTCTCAGGTCCCTGGGCATGGTTCTCGAGCTCTTAAAGTGAAGTTTATGGGCTCTTCGCGAACTTGAATGCGCCTGTTCGCTTCGTAACTGCGCTGCTCGCACAGAAAACCAGTGCAAGCTGCCACAAGTTTATCTCTTCACACAGCAAGCATCGTCCGCCGGCGTGGATCGTCACTGCGAGGCCCCAGCCCATCTGTCCGCGATGTCGAGTCTGATCTTCACTCCCCGCCAACCATCTCCATCAACGCTCTTCTTACTCCCGGCGAACTTCTCCCCCGTGAGCAGGACTCTTGGCACAAAAGTTGGGAAGGTAAAACTTCAGCGGGGCTAATCTGGGACTGTATCCGACCCACACTTCATCACAGTCGGCGTGAACTTGTGGATCTGACTCGGTCTAGCGCGACCAGATATCCCTGGTTGGCACTTTATGCTTATACGCTCTATTTTTCAATTTATTCTTCAGAAATTCATAACTCGGGTTCTGCTTATTGGATTTTTGTCATTTTGGTCTTGTTTTATTTATAAAATGAAGCTCTATTTTTCTAACCTGATGTGGAGTCATTTTGTGTGGTGTTTTGACTGTTTTACTGTTCGAAGTGTTGCACAAATACTTTACACATTGCCTCTTAAGTTAAGCCTGACTGCTCTGTGTCAAGCTGCGAGAGGGTGAGCCAAGGTTAATTTAGGGCGTGCTTGTGCATTACCATGAGTAGGATTGCGGTTGCTGCTTGACTAGGGCTCACACCACAGTCAACCAGTTACCCACTTTTTAGCAGTAGCAAAGGAGGGAAGTCCTAGTAGGTGTGGTATGCGGAAGTTTGAAAAGTCTTATTCAATCAATCTAAGAAGTACATCCTGTAGTGCTGTAGGTGTGACCAAGGAAAATGCAACTGGCAGATGTTACCCAGGGAATCTACGGGATTCACCCAGGAGTGGTGTAGGTGCAAAGTAGCAAGGCACAGCAAGAAGCAGCACTATGTGTGATCCAGAGAGGCGGTACTCCCAAGAATGTTAAATTACTTTAGCCAATAAGTCTATTGTGTCCACTCAGGAGTGGAGTACTTGTAATCTGTGGGGGGGGGGAGGTGGATCCCAAAAAAGTTCTGGTAAACTTTACTTGGCCAAAGTAAAGAATTCACCCAGGAGAGGCGCAGGTGCACCCCAAAACGATGCCTTTCGCAGGCATTTGATAGGACTTTACCCAGTTCATCTATGAGATACTATCCAACAGTTGGGTAAGACTTAGCCAGGAAGGTACAGCCCCTAAAGTTTATAACAAATTTCACCCTCTAAATGTATGTGATGCATCCAGTGGTAGCAACTTAAGTCCGCACACTTCTCAAATACACAGAAACCTATTAGTCTGTGTGTCTTCGTGAATTTTTGCATGAGGACCACTCTGAATTGCCCACAAACCCTCCACAACCCTTAATATGTGACTGCAGAAATTCCACCATACTGGCAGTATTTTCCATTCTTGATTCTGAACCTTTCAGACTCGGCCCAGAATGCTCAAACATGCCTATATATTTTCGTGTGAAGAAGCCTAATGTTTTTCTATTCGTTATACCCATTTTTATATACCCACTGGCCACACTCTAAATGTTTGTTGCACGGTGTTCTGTAAATATATGTCGAGAAAATCTGCATAGGCATTTGCTACGGTTTCAAATGCACGAAAAAAATCAATTTAGACATATATTCCACTTAAAGTTATTCTAGGCTAAACACCTTTACAATATCAGTCATCGTGTTAGTTAATTTACATGCTTCAGATTTAATGATGTTTACATGCCTAGAGCATTGGCACTTGGCCCAAAGTAAGGGGCACTCAAAGTCCACCGCAGCGGCCACCACAGCTGTCTGCGAGCAGGCCGAGCGGCTCTTTTGACCGGGCAGCTCACTCTTGACAGTCTGAAGCGTAGTGATGGCCGCTCGTGTCAGATCAAGTGCCAAGTTCTTGTTCGGCTTCACTGCGTACCTCCAACATGTTTGATATTGCTCTGTAAATGTTTATTTATAAGACTGTTTTCTGTTAGTGGCTCCCACAGGCGCCACTCCTTCGGTATACATGTGTTTTTCAGTCAGCATGAGACTGACGAGGAGGAGTGACGCAGTTCCTCGTTGGGGCGTGTAACGGGAGTCCATCAATAACACATCCTCTGAGTTTAGGCTGCGCGAGAGCAGCTGAAGTTCATCCGCGCGCCGTAAATGGCTGCCTTTTTGCAGTATGTACAACTTACGCCTAGTGGAACCAGCACTCTCAAACACCCGTGTTGTCCTAGATACGATTAGCAAGAAGATGTCTTTTTTAGTTCCTTTTCTGCAGTGCTCCCTGACATGCCATTGAAGTCGTTTTCTTTTTTTCCTACAGTGGTGCTGGAACAGTTTTCAGAGCGGGGTGCGGGCATCGGCGTTAAGGCAATCTGAAAAATCCAAGAGTCACACAAAGGACAAGTGTAGCGAATGCGTCACACCCAATCAGCAAGAGGTTAAGGGTGTGTAGTACGTAGCCAGTGCATTTTGGAGCACACTGTTGCAAATATATCACTAAAGCATGGTGGTTGGAATGCACTGCCATTTTCCAAACAGCACACTGTTCATCGAAGTGACTTACGTGCAGTTGTTACTGATAAAACTATATGGTGCACAAAGGATAAAGTGTAGAAATGGATTTTCAGCAAATATTTACCATTTGCACACCACCAAGCAAAGTGTCTTCATTTGTTTTGATCCTATTAACATGTTTGTTTCCATCAGCACTTCGGAATTAGAAAAAATATACTGCATTTGTGCTTTCCTAACTAATGATATATTTAGAAATATTTGTACAGTTATTTTACAACTATTTAAGTGTTGTGTGTTAGAAATAAACTGACATCCTACAGAGATTTCTTTCACACTCACTGAACCCCAGCAAGATTGTCTGTTAGTGCACTTTATAAACTTCTCTAACTTTGCAGTCAGAAAGAGAAAAGTAAACACCAGCCTCCATGTTATAAGAACAAGCAGCAGTTTGTCAGAAGACAATGCCTGTCATATGATCTTTGTTTTTGAATGCACAGCCAGTGGAGTAACCTAGGACCTCGCGGTGCGGGAGGGCCTAAGAGCTGCAGGGGGCCTCCTCAACACAGTACCCTGGTCTGATAGCTCCTGATTGAGTCCAGAGCGGGGGCCCTCCATGTACCATGCAGGGAGGCCCAACAAGTTTTTTTATGCCACTGTGCACACAGTGGCGGCTGCTACTGAATAGAACGGGTGAGGAAATGAAAAGAAAAATTCACTTACCTGCCGGCCGCTGCCTCTCCTCCGTCCTTCTGTCCACGACGCACAGAAGCAGGAAGCACATAGGCTCCCATTCTCCCCTAGCCAATCATGACGCTGCTGTCACCAGCATGACAGCTGTGTCGTGATTGGTCTGTGCGGCCTGGTTTGCCACTCAGACATGGAACTGGGAGCCTGGAACAGTTCTCCACTCGGCTGTACAACACAGCTGGGTGGAGAAATGCTGAAATGCGCATGACGGTTTGGCCGGCCTAAGACAAAAACTTTTCACTGACCTGCACACATTTTTCCAAGTTGTCAAAATAAGAAGAGACATTTTTTTTTTAAACAGGTGGTATGATCATGTTATATCAAAATTTATTTTCCGTCCTGCACAATGGGAAAACCGACCTCTGTAGTACTGGTATTTTTCCCGGGCAGGTATACGTCTCCGGAAATACACGGCAATGACAATTAGGGCCTCCATCTTAACCTGTTCCCTTGCTGACTTTATTTTCACGTGGGCGGGTCTGAAATGCAGGCATTGCGGAAAGTTTGTTGTATTCTCGCCCATTCCAACCCATTTTTAACATGCTCTTTTCTCATTTACTGAAGGCTGGTAACGCTGTTTATATTATTAGTGCTTTGAAGTTTCTTGTCGTCATTTAGAGTTCTCATGATGAAGCTGGTAGACCGCTCATATTTTGGCCATGATTCCACCTGCCGCCTGGGCCTTGAGGTCCGTCCAGTGGATGGCAGCTGCTTGTGTTGTGGGCATGCAAATTTACTTTTTTTAATTTTGATTCATGTTGTGCGTGCTTTACAATGTACTCTATTGACCAGTCCCCCTGCCCACCCCTCCCTAACAATTTCCAAATCATACAGTCAGTCAGAGCCGCGTCTGAAGCCACAGATTCCTTCCCGCGTGCTTGGGGTGCCTTGGACTGCGCTCACCCTGCTCTCTGCCCCGCCGCTAATATGGAACACCTGCTAGGGAACAGGAGGCATTTCCACTCCATCAATGCGCCGACATTCTGCGATGCCAATTACATTGGTACGGAGATTGCGGTTAGGTTTCTTAAAAGCACAGGCAGGCAGTCAGCTCAGCTGTAACAACACTAACCCCAAAGAGAGGCTTACTGCAGAGGAGACACCTCCACCGGGCCCGATGAGAACCTTCTTCTGTCGAAGCTGAAACAGAATGAAGGCAGGAGCGGCACACATCCTGCCTGGCAATGTGAAGTCAGCACAAGGCATGCCAAGAGGTCTCTCAAAACACTTGCATCCACCACACTGGATGTAAGCGCTGCCAACAACCTTATGAGGTGTAAAAGAGGAGAGCATGAAAAGGGAGACTGTATATCGCCTTGTAGGTATTATTTGACGCAAAGTTATTTCAGCTATGAGTAAAACAATAAAAGTACATTTTACGTGGCTGCCTTAACCAGAGGCTGAGGTAGGTCTCGTTACCAACAACTAATCATTTCAAGAATGTACCAGCTCTGTGAGCCATGCTGCTGCATATGAGAGCTTCCTTTATCTCCATATGGAGCTGGCCGAATATGCATATGAATATTATTCCGTTCGAAAGCTATAGGAGGTGCAAAGCAAGTTCTTATTCTTCATGTGGGTAGTCATTGTTTTTCGGTTTGCAAATAATATTTGAAACTGCACGTAACATTTATTTTGCAGCAAATGGCTGCTAAGTGGTAAAATTGACACTGGCACAATACACATATAAAGAAAGAAGTTGTGGTTTTAAGAACTGTTCTTTTTGTTTGTTTTATTACGTAGTGTACCCCTTTGCTGATCTGAAGAGTCAACAAAGGCACCTTTTTCATTATTCATTGTTTATCTGTAAGTTTGTATGTATATAGCTGTATATGTGCTCAAGGCAATACAGTAAAGTGCACAAAGAATAGCACAATATAAGGTCAAATTTAGAGTGTTAAAAACAACACCGGAAAATATATAGTATATACTACAGAGATATGGAGGGATAGACTGAGGAAACTGTTTTTAAAGCCAATTTTTTGTGAGCCCTCCATGTATCAAAATAATTAGCTATATGATCAAACAGCTATTTGACAACGTGTGATTCATATTTAAAAATACTTGCATATGTAATTAATTTTAAAAACTAATACATAATGTATATGGTGGGTATATCTTTATACACAATATGCATTTCCTTACATTTTATCCACAATAAAATGACTTTGAAACCTGTATGCTCTCATGTATGTAGGTGCAAAATAAAGAAACTGAAAAAGGAAATTTCACATTTAAGGAGAAAAAATAAATAAATATCTCCAAACAATTACCCTTTTGGGGGCTGTTCTGCGATTACCCATCTGAGCACAACATATCTGCAA
Organism: Calotriton arnoldi; assembly: GCA_963921515.1. NCBI lineage: Eukaryota > Metazoa > Chordata > Amphibia > Caudata > Salamandridae > Calotriton > Calotriton arnoldi. The sequence goes on along the minus strand of CAWUFW010001267.1, from coordinate 2,887,456 downwards.
ACAGCTTTCAGTACCTCTTAAAAATCAACTCCATGCATTGGGATGGAAGCCTGAAAATACAGTTTTTTGCCGGTCAAAATCTTCCCATTTTCAGATTTTAAAATCTAGGTGGCAATAAACAACAAAGAAGATGAGTAGCTCCAGGAGGAAACAAGCAAATGGAATGCTGGAAATCAGCACGAAAAACTCTCATTAAATAGTATTTTTGCCTCGATAAATGCAGTAGCGGCCCATGGAGGGAGTTCCGTGGAGCGGTGAGGCGGGGCGGGGGGTAGTAAACACCGGAATATGGATGAACGGAGGTAAGTAAACAATTAAATAAATAAAATGAATTTCGTTGCGTGCGCAGCATCGCAAAATGCGATGCAGCGCACGCAACAAAATTTATTTTGTTTATTTAATTGTTTACTTACCTCCGTTCATCCATATTCTGGTGTTCACTACCCCCCATCCTTCCCCTCCCCCGCCCCGCCTCACCGCCCCACGGAACTCCCTCCACGGGCCGCTACTGGATAAATGTTTGTCCACGGTTGTCCTTATCAACAGAAATCAGCTTTCTCTGAATGCTTCCCAATTCTTGGTCATGTCTTCAGCTTTCAGCCAAGCTTGGATATGAGACAAAAATGTTGATCATTTTTTTGATCTGTGTCTCACGAGCTGATTGGCTTGAGGGACAATAGTGAGGAGGAAGAGCATTTTTTATAAGGTGGGACACAGGATCCGCTCCTGAAAGCTCGTAAAAGGGTATGTTTTGTGATAATGGTACCAGGGTTGCATCAGCACTAGAACGCCTTAAAATGTCTGTAGTAATCTTGCATGGAACCAGTGGTTTACCTTCTCTTACTTTTAAAATACCCTTTTTGAAGACTGTTTTTCTCCACTGTGCATTTTTCTTAGCTCTCTTAAACCTCTAGAAGTACTTGTGGTCAGTTTGACTAGGCTCTTTTGATGATTGTTGGACACATTTTCATTTTTGGTTTGGGGCATTACTAAGGGGCCCATTACGATGGCGGGCGGACAAAGTCCACCCGCCACCGTAACGGTGAATGGGACCGTCTGCCATAGGAGCGGCGGTCCCTCCGTGAGTATTAGGATGCCACCGCCACGGTGGCATCCCCTATTCCCAACATTGTGGCGGGCGGTGTTCACAGCACCGCCCGCCACAATGCTGGGAATGCACGTTGGGCATTCACATGCACAAGGTGACAGGCACCGCGCGGTGCCTGCCACCTTGAGAATGCCAATGCAGGGGGGTACCATAGGTAGCCCCCATGTGCACCCCCACCCCTCAACATCCTGGGGGCTAGCTACGGGCCCCCAACAGTGAAGACCGTATGCCTTTCCATGGCAGCAACGCCGCCATGGAAAGGCTGCTCTCCGCCATCATCATAATATGGACGGCGGTGTCTTGCAGACACCGCCGCCATATAATGTATGTTTTCCGCCCGGTCGACAAGTCGACCGGCGGAAAAGCGGTGGACGGTCTTTCCGTCCGCCGCGGACTCCCCAGCCATCGTAATATGGCGGGGGGAAATGGCATGCGGGCGGTGTGAAATGGCGGGCGGATCGCCACCGCCATACGGGCGGTGGCGATCCGCCCGTCATTGTAATGACCCCCCTAGGTGTTAGTCGCTGGTCTAGGTAGTGTTAAATTGTTAAAAGAGTTATTTCCATTCCTCTTTAATGGTTTTTGCCTTAATGTTCCTAAGGAATTGTCATTTTCTTTGCTGTCAAAGACTATGATTTTTTTACATTTGTCTCCTCGTTTGCAGTCATGAAATCTGACAAGATCTAGGTCTGAAAGACACCAATTTCCCTATTTGGTGAAGTTCTTAATTTCCCTGCACTTATTTTCGATTCCAAAGGGTCACATGACTTCTCAAATTGTTCAAAATATCTTCTTTTGAGGTATGACTTAAAGGTACCTTTAGCTGTTGTAGAACGTTTGTGAGGAAAATTAACACACCATAAAAAATAATATATAGCGAACTTTAGGGGCCTTGCACAGTACTATTCTTTAAATCTATTGGTCTGCCTACTTTAGCCATTAGTTTGTTGGAAATGTCATTCCAATTGTGCATCAACACCCAGAATATCCATTTGATAATTGGAGTGTCCGTCATCATGAGAGACAGCATTTTACCTCTTTACATCTGACCGCACTAGGAAGGGGCAAGCAGAACGCCCATTCAAGCATGCACTCTGTGTGGTTATTAAAAACTATTAATATGTTTTATGTTGCACATACTCTTGCATTATACTGGGTAAATGCAGCATCTTCAGTTAAAGCACTTAAAGCAAACACCACACACCTAAAATAAATCTTTATTTGCACTCTAAATTGAACATTGGTTTGATTTTCTTTCACTGTGATTTACAGATTATAACTTATCCACTGCATGCTTGGGCACACAGGGCTGTAGATGGACGTAGCACTGGATGCAATCTACCACTTGCTGTTATTTGATTCTTTTTGAACTTGTTGTAGTTCACTGCGACAATTGGATTGTTTTTACATTCAATGACAAGAATGTTATTTCAAAAATATTAAGTTGCAAGAATATTGTGTCAGAATATCGAGGAACAGAATATGAAAATAAGAGTATAATATTTTATGATGTATTATATATATATTTTTTTTAAATATAGTATATAGTTTTTAATTTAGTATAGTTTTATTAAATGTTGTTTTAATGATTTTAGTATATATTAGTTGTATTAATTTTAAATTGTTATTGCTTTCATTGTTTTAATATATGTTTAATATAGTTTGTAAGTTTTAATGTGTAATACATTTTCTTTTACATTTGAGTAGCAATTTATAATTTAGTGATGGATTTTTGAATTTATAGGGAATAGGGTGGGAAGATATTTAAATTAAAGATTGTTGTTTTATATTTTTAATTATTTTTATGCTAGTTAGCTATTTTATTGTAATTCATTACGCAAATATTTTATTGTTTAATTCTTATTTTAATTAAGTGTATTTTGCAATTTTTAATGTGTTAAGTTCAATTTTCTACAGTTAATAATTTAGTAATGGGTAAGTTGGGTTAGTAGGGGAACACAGTCAGAAGTTATTTAATTTATAATGTTTGGGTTTTGTTCAAAGTAATTTTTATTTTAATTAAATATGTAATTGTTAGCTAATTACATATAGGATAGAAGTGATTATTTGTTATATCAACGTGTTGTATTTTAATTCATTGTGTATTCATTAAAAGTGTATTTAATAATAAAAATGTAAATGAATTTTATCTTTTTTTATTTTTCATATTTATCTAATTTAATAACTATTTTAATGTAATTATTTTTTTATTTATAATGTAATAAAAAGTTTTGTTTAGTTAGTGTTTTTTTGGGTAGGAGGGACGAAAGAGCCTTAAGTGTATTTATTTTGTTTTATATTTGTTAAAGTTTTTATGTTTTTCAAATACATTTAATGTTATTTGTTTACGAAGCATTTAGTTTTTTATTTTAATTTGCCTTAACATTTTTATGTTGTGAAGTATTTAAATGTTTAATAAAAAAAAATGATTAGCAAATGGAATGGTATATCAATGGTATTTTTAACTCTTTTGAAGTTTTCCTACTTTTGTTTACTGTGGAGTGGAAAAGTACATCTAACCCCTGTTGTTAATTAGATTGGAATAGGAATATTTAATCCAACCCTCAAAAGTCCAACACTTTCCCTACTGTTTCTTAAATTGGAGTGCAAATAGTAAATCTGATCCCTTCAAAGTGCAACACTTTCCTTGATTTTGCTTACATTGGAGAGGGAATAATAAATCTAGTAAATCTAATCCGTCCAAAGCCCAACACTTTCCCAACTGTTGTTTAGGTTAGAGTGGGAATGGTAATTCTAAACCCTCCATATTCCCACACTTTATGTACTGTTGCTTAGATTGAAGTGGGAATAGTTAATCTAACCCGTTCAAAGTCCAACATTTACCTTATTATTGACAATATTCTGTTCCACAATATTTTTGAATCAATAATTTGGTAGTGTATATACAAAGTATGTAAACTCAATATTTTTGTAGACCAAATTTTTGACATGATATTCTGGAATCACAATAATTGCTGTTCTTGACATTCTTTCATACAACCATTTTTACTCACTATAAAGTAAACTGAGAGGACTTAACTTGGATTTCTTTTTTTGTAGACTTGTTAGAAGTACACAAAGAATATTTTTGAGTCAAAATGGCTTACTTAAATGTAGTTAATTCAGAACATCACTTACTAGATCAAAAGGATATTTTTTAGGATTTAATCAGTGACTTCCGGTAATTTTACCAGAGGGGGGGTGGAGGGCTACACTCGCACACATACACACTCACTCACACCCATGCATTCACACACACACCCATTCACTCACAAATACACATACATTCATACATACACGCATGCACGCACCAAACATAAAAAACACATAAAACTTACCTTAACTGCAGCTCTCCAAGAGGAAAGCCTCAGAGGTCCCCATGAGGGAAGGCAGCAGTCCCTCATTCGTCATAGAGTGGGATGGGGTCAGTGAGACTGATAACCCCACCCTACACTGTGACGAGGTTTAACTGATTGACACTTGGCCCTGGGCACTTCAGGGCTTAAAACTGAAGTGCCTAGGTCCAAGGTTTTCAGTGATGCTCCCCCTCATCATGAGGGGGAGGGCCTTGAGGCACTTTTGCCAGGCTGAGGATGCCACACCCACAGGGCTATGAAATTCTCAGCCTGGCAAAGTTCAGCTCAGGCAGCAAGGAGCATGGGCATTTAGTGCATGTCTAGCTCCTGGCTGACTGACCTGAACAAGAAGAGTGTTTGTCAGGCTGACCTTTGTTCAGCCTGACAGACACTCTTCTAGCATGGAAAAAGATGAGGGGTGTGACCCATCAGCCCATACAGATGGGCTACTGCTGGATTTAACTGCAGAGGCCTATGGAAGTCCTGGGACATAACTTTGATGTGTGTTACTCTTTCTCGCAAGTGTTTCAGGGCCAACAGTACAAGTGTCTGCAATTGGTTAGCAAAGACAATAAAGGTTAATGTCCAGTCAAAGGTAGGGTAGCAAAAATAGGTATCAACAAAACAAATCCTATGTCCCTTTCGAATTTAAAATCAGAGATATGAGTGCAAACATTATTAGAGTGCTTAGAAACGTCTCGGTTAAATAGAGTTTCTAACTCAGCACTTTCCAATGGGTAAGTGACTGTGGCCACAGAGAAACCCGTAGCTTTTGCCAAATCCGTGAAGGCAATGCTTGGCTTGTACTGTTATATTTTTTTCCTTGTTTGAATTTTCCTTGTGGCCCGCTGATGTTTGGTTTTTTGTTTCTTCATATTCATTGATGTTTCTTCATTTTAGATGGTGTCATTGATGTTTGTGATGTTTTATTTGTTGTTCATCTACATTTATCTTTTTGCAAATACTTATTTGTTGAACATTCTTACAACTGCCAGGGTATATTTCTGTATGGCAGTATTCAAGAAGTGCTGCTTACCCATGTATGTTGTTGCTAGCTTGACCTGGTTGGTGGTGGACACTCAAGATCAGAAAATGTAAGCCATTGATGTCTTGATTTCTGTTTAATTGTTCCACAAACACAGAGGTGATGCCCCATGCCCAGCTCTCCAAGTGCTGCTGCATCACTCAGGTGCCTGTCATCTCCTTGCTTTTTCCCCAGTTGTTGAGTACCTCCTCCTTGCTTTTCCCTCATTTTCATTGCTTTCTCCAGCCTTTTCCCCCCATTTTTGAGAGCGCTCTCCTTGCTTTTCCTTCATTTTCACTGCTTTCTCCTGCGTTTGCCCCCCATTTTTTGAGCGCATTCTCCTTGCTTTTCCCTTGTTTTCACCGCTTTCTCCTTGCTTTTCCCCCCATTTTTTGAGTGTCTTCTCCTTGCTTTTCCTTCGTTTTCACTGCTTTCTCCTTGCTTTGCTATCAACACCTGGCTGTCCGAATGAGCCTCCGGGACCAGCAAGCGCATGGATACCCTGTCAGATGATTAGCTGTGCTTTCCAGGCCCAGCTCTCCCAGTGCTGCTCCATCGCTCTTGCTCCTGTCTTCTCCTTGCTTTTCCCCCCATTATTTGAGTGCCTTCTCGTTGCTTTTCCCTTGTCTTCACTCCTTTCTCCTTGCTTTTTTTCTCATTTTCTGAGTGCCTTCTCCTTGCTTTTATCTCGATTTCACTGCTTTCTCCATTCTCTTTTCCCCCATTTTTTGAGTGTCAATTCCTTGCCTTTTCCTCATTGTCACTGCTTCTACTTGCTCTTTCTCCCTTTTTTAGTGCCTTTACCTTGCTTTTCCCTCGATTCCACTGCTTTCTCCTTGCTTTTCCCCCCATCTTTTGAGTGCCTTCTCCTTGCTTTTCCCTCGTTTTCACTGCTTTCTTCTTGCTTCTTCCCCTGTTTTTTGAGCACCTTCTCCTTGCTTTTCCCTCGTTTTCACTGCTTTCTCCTTGCTTTTCCGTCCATTTTTCGATTGCCTTCTCCTTGCTTTTTCCCCTATTTTTTGAGTGCCTTCTCCTCCTTTTCCCTCATTTTCACTGCTTTCTCCTTGGTTTCCTATCAAGACCTGGCGGTTCGAATGAGCTTGGGGACATGCAAGCGCCTGGATACCCTGTTGTGTGATTAGCAGCACTTTACAAATCCATATTGATTGATTGATTGATTGATTGATTGATGTAAATGAAGTTTTGACATCCCTCCATATGTTACAATCAGAACCTACACGTGTAAAGTGATTTTTTTCCCAAGAGCAGTGTTTAAGCATAAGAAGGCAGGGCATTGGCTGCAAAGAGCGAATCAGATTTGTGTTTTGTAGAAACTCTGACATAAAGATATCACAAAGGTGCGGTTGATGTAAAATACTGTCCATCTTGAGCTATTACACAGAAGAAATTGTACACGCTCAGTGCTAGAGCACGCTTCCTGCCTTCCTGAGACGTGTACCCTTCCCAAATGATCTTGTTACCAGGTCTCTATTGCTGCAAGCTCTCCAAAGTGAGAATCTTTGTGCTAGTCACATCTTGTGTTTGGATAAAATAAATCCTGTCTAAACCCCATTCGCCTTGTCTGTCATTCAGAGCTTCCTCTATCCCATGGCTTTGTATAAACTCACATATTATGGTCACTGTTTTTACTCAAATGAGTGTGGGAAAGTAGGATGGTATTACATTCGCTACTACCAGTGAATTGTTGCAGATTTCCAGATGTGAGCATATGGAAAGATTTGTTTTTATACTATATGCTGTAATTTCTAAGCCATTTATCGGTAAGAACTGATTGCTTAAGGAGTGGAAGTAAAACCTCAAGTAATTGTTCGTTTATTCATGCCAAACATTCAATTTTTCCAGGTAGATGGCTATCATTATGCGCAAACCACCAAATTCCAAGACACACGACACAACCATCTAATCAGGACATAGTACACAAACACATCCAGCATTATTCTGGTAGCTATCTTCAGCTATTATTAGGCACCCAAACGCATATTTCCCCCAAAAACAATCACTGCACAACATCGTTTCATTTACACGTATTACATACCTTTCTAAAACAGAGAGCACCCTTGACACCATGAAGAACACAACACAGACTAATGCCATATACTTGGAAAAGCACTGCCAGCTCAACAGCACTTCACGTCACCACAACAACAAACACCAAAAAACATTCAGATAAAGTTAGCACAAATGTTCTTCACATCGTCTGCACAACACTGAATCACAGATAGCTACCTGGCTCACGATGCTGTATGAAAAAACAAGCTACATAAACCGGGTAATGGACAATGAAGAAACCTACTTACAAAAAAGTCCTTTGTGACGCCCACCCATACACATTAGTCATCGTTAGAAGGATGTTTAACAAAATCAAACTCATCTTAACTTCACATTAGCCAACGCAATGCCTTGCCTAGGTATTTCACTAATCTCTGCTAGCAATACGTAACTGCGCATCAAAAATTGGCAATTAATAGAAAACCGAGAACCATGCAATAGAGGTGACATTGTCGAGAAAGCACACTGACAATGGGGGATGGATGGGAGAGGTTGGGGCTGCAACCTGACAAAGGAGGGCTGGCTGGATGGACTAGGGGAGCACATGGACAATGGAGGGTCGGGGGAGGGGAGGCTGGGGGAGCACACAGACAATGGAAGACTTGTGGGAGGAGCTGGGGAAGCAAGCTGACAACAAGGCCAGGCAGAAGGGGCTGAGGGAGAACAGGGATATTGGAGGGCCAGCTAGAGGGGCTGGGGAGCAAGCTGAACATGAAGGGATAGTGGAAGGGGCCGGGGATCAAGTTGACAATGTACGGGCTGCAGGAGGTACTGAGGCAGCAAGCTGACAATGAAGGGTGTGCTGGAGAGGCGGTGGTAGCAAGTTGACAACAGAGAGTAGGAGGGTTGGCTGGGAGGGGCAAGCTGACAACAGGAGGTGGGCTGGAGGGGGTGGGGGAGCAAACTGATAATAGCGGGCCAGCGGAAGGGGCTGGGCGAGCCAGCTGAAAATGGAGGGCCGTTAGAATGGGATGGGTTACACACGGACATCAGAGGGCCAGCAGAAGGGTCTAGGGGAGCAAGCTGACAATGGAGGGCGGGCAGAAGGGACTGGGAAAGCACACAGATGGTGGAGGTCTGGTGGGAGGGGCTGGGGGAGCAAGTTGCCAAGTCAGTGCGGGCCATAAAGGTTGGGGGAGCAAGCTGACAATGGACAGCCAGAGGGAGAGACTTGGGGAGCAAGTTGCTAATGGAGAACCATCAGGAGGAGCTGGGGAGCACATGGACAATGAAGGGCAGGTGGGACGGGATGGAGAAGTACAGGGAGGGCCTGGGGGACCAAGCTGACAATGGAGGGTGGGTGCAAGGTGCAGGGGAGCACACAGACAATGGGCGGTCTGCTGGAGAGGCTATAGGAACACACAGACAAAGGAGGGCAGGTGGGAGGGCCTGGGGTAGCAAGCTGACAATGGAGGACAATTGGAAGGGGTTGGGGGTGCAAGCTGACAATGGAGGACCATTGGGAGGGGTTGGGGGAGCAAGCTGACAAGGAAGGGTCAGCAGGAGGGACTGGGAAAGCACACAGACAATGGAGGGCCAGTGAGAGGGATTGGGGCAGCAGGCTGTCAATCGAGTGCCGGCAGAAGATGTCATTTAACATGTCATGAGTGATGATATGTGAGGTCATAAGCGGTGAATGGTGGGGGCGCCAGTTAGATTTAGCTCAGTAAACAATAATTGGTGAATTACAGGTTTTTTGTTTTTTTATACACTAGTTTTTATGTTATTTTAACACTCAACGATAACATTACTTTAAAATTTGTATTTTGTTCGGTCAATTGCTAGGCTATTTTTTTTTAAATAGAAGCTAAGCTTTCATTACCATACTATAACGTCAGTATAACATTTCTCACTCTCTCTCTATATATATATGTAAATCGCCTCCTGTATTTGTCGTATCCAACTGGACCAGGCGAAGACTCCACAACCCTTCAATTTCCAAAGTGTTTATTAAACCACTCTGTCATAACGTGTTTCGGTCAACTCAGTGACTTTGCTCACACAATGTACAGCAATTCAGTGCCATTTAAATATAACCATGTGTCAATTCCCAAAAAGAAAGACTCTGCTACTCGGATAACTACCCAGAGATGCTTTGTCTGAGCATATAAAACTAAATAAATATTCATGATTTAAAATATAAAAATTAAATGTTATCAAATCATATTCATACTACTAATACATCAAAATTTGGTCACTAAAATGTTACATGATTTATGATTTCTGTTTGATTTCAATTGACTGAATTCATTCTTTGTTTAAATACATTGAAGTGCAGAAGTCATTCATATGTTAAAAGTATACATACACCCTTAGTTATTCATAATATAATTCAATAAAATACTTTGCTGCATAAATGCTGCTTTGCTGAACAAACAAACTACATCCAAAAGTACTAAAATACTACGTTCATAATAAATCATATGTATATATGTATATATATATAGTCACTAAAAAAGACATTTTTTATCTTATTTCAACACCTTGCTATAACATTATTTTTACCTTTGGTTTTTAGTAAGCAAATTTTGAGTGTACCTTCATTTAATGGAAGCTAATATTTCATTGTCATACTATCACGTCAGTATAATGTCACCTCTCTCTCTCTCTCTCTCTCTCTCTCGCTATATATATATCTCGGGCTGCCGGTTGATATTGAGAAAGGCAGTCGCCGAAACTCGTCTTTTGTGTATTTAATCCCAATAAATTTGGATTACAAGCTCCCGCGAGTGCTGGTACTTTTGTACTTTGAAGCGGAATATATATATATATATATATATATATATATATATATATATATATATATATATATATATATACACACACATATATTCATTCATTGAAAAAACTGTTATACTTAATTATAATTTCAGCCGCACCCAAAACTGTCTATAACTCTCACACCTCAGTACAGATTGTTCTAAACTTGCTTGACAGACTGTATCTCAACTGTAACTCAAGCTTTCACCATGCACTGCTTATACCCTTTCATCTTACATCACTTATAGCATGTTCATTCGTAACATTCATAAGAACACTTATTCCATATCAAGTTAAAAAATTGATCAGAACACAGTGCATGGAAGCAGGGCGAGTTATAGTTGGTTTAGTCTGCCTTGTGAGGTTGGATCTGTCTGTACGGAGGTGCATGAGTAATAGAAATTTTTGGGTGGTGCGGAAATTATAACTTTAAGACATAACAATAACTTTTTAATTTCTAAGGTTAGTGTAGTTTACTTTGGTTTTTTGGTTTTGTATAGAAATAATAAATTATGTTTTCTTAACTATAACTTATCTTCAAACTTTGGTTTTTTCCATTGAATTTCTTTGGGTTTTTGTATTTAAAAATGGTTTCTAATCATATTGATGTTCTTTATTTTTGCATTAATTCTTTCATATATGTGTGTGTGTATATATATACATATATATATATATATATATATATATATATGCATATATATATATATATATTCACTGAAAAAACCATAGGTTTTAGGGACAGTTATAGTTAGTTGGACATTGCACTCGTACAAAACCCGTGAAATTCCCCGTTATAGTTAGTCCAGCTAACTATAACTCGCGCCCCGCAATGCACTGCTGATGACGTCACATATTACATCACTCATGACATGGTCAGTGACATCACTGATGACATCACTGATGACATCTCAAATGACATCACTGATGACATCACTGATGACATCATCCAGTGACTGTGTGTTTCTGTAAAGTTTAAATATTTTTAATATATATAGGAAAAGACGTATTGAAGAATGAGTGGGTGTGTAAGTGTCTGTATGGATGATTTAGTAGGTGCGTGACTGACTCTATAAGTGAGTGATTTAACGTATCTTACTGAATGCATGGGTTAGTGACTAAACTGGGTGAATGTCTGTATCCGTCTGTCTGTTGCTGTGTAAGTGGCTGCATGTGTTTGTGAATAGCTACATGAGTGTCTATATGAGTTATTGAATGCTTGTCTGAGTATCTGTATGGGTGCCTGAGTGTTTGTGTGGGAGGGGTGTGTGCAACTCTGTGCATAGATGTGTGAGTGGGTGATTCACTGGGTGGATGGTTTCAAGAGTGCAACTGTGATAGACTGTATGGGTGGGTAAGTGTGTGTAAGAGTGTGTTAGTGAGTGAATGTATGTCCCAGTGGTACATGTGTGAGTAACTACATATGTGAAAGGCAGTATATATGTGTGTTGGAGTATATAAATAGCTATAAGCGAGAGTGAGTGATTGTGATAGTGGCTGTATGGATGAGTGTGTGCTTGTATCAGTGATTGTATAAGAGCGTAAGAATGTGCTACTATTTGTATGAGTAAGTGAGCTGGTGTGTGTATAACTGTATAGGTGAGTAAATGGTAGTGTGTTTAATTATTTGCATGACTGACTAGGTGTGTGAGTACCTCTATGGATGAGTGGCGGTGTTTGAGTGTCTATATAGGAGTATGAGTGCATATGATAGTCCTGTACTGAGTGACCGTAAGTATGAGTGACTGTACGGGTGAGTGAGTGGATGTGTGCGTAGACCTAAGAATCAGTGAGTGGGTATGTAGTTATTGGTGTTGGAGTGTCTATGGTTTTGCGAATGGCAGTCTGTAATTTAGAGTGGGTGTATCAAAGGTTATATTAGAGTGTGAGGAGGTGCATCAGATTATCACGTGGATGATGTCATCAGTGATGTCATTTGAGATGTCATCAGTGATGTCATCAGTGATGTCACTGACCATGTCATGAGTGATGTAATATGTGACGTCATCAGCAGTGCATTGCGGGGCGCGAGTTATAGTTAGCTGGACTAACTATAACGGGGAATTTCACGGGTTTTGTACGAGTGCAATGTCCAACTAACTATAACTGTCCCTAAAACCTATGGTTTTTTCAGTGAATTTCAAAGGTTTTTTAAATGCTAATTTGTAACTATAACGTCCCTGAAACCTATGGTTTTTCAGTGAATTTCAAAGGTTTTTAAATGCTAATTTGTAACTATAACATGTCTGAAACCTACAGTTTTTTCAGTGAATTTCAAAGGTTTTGTAAATGACAATTTTTAAATGTATTAATTGTTATATAAATTTTTTTCATACTGATTTCCCAATTTTTTAGAAACAATTTTTTTTACATATTTTATTTTTAAATTACATTGTAATTACATTATACATTACATTACAAAAAATACTTTCTCAGAATGAATTACTTTAGTTAAATTACTTTGCACATAGGCAATAGACTTTTAAGTACAGTAGTTACAGTTGTTGCAATGGGCAACACATTTTCAAACACAATGCAACATTCAGCTCAATGTGAATTTCTAGTTAAATGCAATTAGTTACTTTATGGATTACTTTTCTAACCACATTACTGGATCCTAGATTCAGTCCTGGGACATCTCCTGTAAACAGTTGAGTAAAAGCGTTTTGGTTACAGTCGTGATTTTTAAGGAATATTATTGTACTTTAAAAGTTCACACTTAGAAACTTTTCTCATAGAATCACCAATGTTATCCTATGGAAGGAAATTCACTTAGAAGTTAAAAACTGTTATCGTTACTTTTTCTTACTCAGTGTTGGATCCTGGATCCAGCACTGGTGCATCTCCTGTAAACAGTTGAAAGAATGCGTTTAAGTCATACAGGCGATTTTTTAGGAATATTTGTAGTTTGTGAAAATCGACACAAACTTTTCTGCTGAAAACCAGACAATGGATTCCTATGGAAGGAAATTCAAGTTACTGGTAAGTACGGTTAAAATTACTTTTGAGGATCAGTACTGGGCTGAAAGATGCAGCACTGAGGTCTCTCCTGATAACAGGTGAGTAAATCGGAATTCGTATTTTGGCTGATTTTAGAGGACTATTTTAAAGTTCCAAAACTCCACACTTAGAAGAATTTCCAAGTGAAACCAGTCAATGTTAGCCTATGGAAGGAAATTCAAGTTACTGGTAAGTACGGTCAAAATTACTTTTCAGGACCAGTACTGGGCTGAAAGATGCAGCACTGAGGTCTCTCCTGATAACAGGTGAGTAAATCGGAATTCGTATTTTGGCTGATTTTAGAGGAATATTTTAAAGTTCCAAAACTCCACACTTAGAAGAATTTCCAAGTGAAACCAGTCAATGTTAGCCTATGGAAGGAAATTCAAGTTACTGGTAAGTACGGTTAAAATTACTTTTGAGGATCAGTACTGGGCTGAAAGATGCAGCACTGAGGTCTCTCCTGATAACAGGTGAGTAAATCGGAATTCGTATTTTGGCTGATTTTAGAGGACTATTTTAAAGTTCCAAAACTCCACACTTAGAAGAATTTCCAAGTGAAACCAGTCAATGTTAGCCTATGGAAGGAAATTCAAGTTACTGGTAAGTACGGTCAAAATTACTTTTCAGGACCAGTACTGGGCTGAAAGATGCAGCACTGAGGTCTCTCCTGATAACAGGTGAGTAAATCAGAATTCGGATTTCGGCTGATTTTAGAGGAATATTTGTATGTTTCAAAAATCAACACTTAGAAACTTTTTCAGCAAAAAGCAGGCAATGATATCCTATGGAAGGAAATTCAAGTTACTGGTAAGTACGGTTAAAATTACTTTTGAGGATCAGTACTGGGCTAAAGATGCAGCACTGGGTTCTCTCCTGATAACAGGTGAGTAAATCGGAATTCGTATTTCGGCTGATTTTAGAGGAATATTTTAAAGTTCCAAAACTCCACACTTAGAAGAATTTCCAAGTGAAACCAGTCAATGTTAGCCTATGAAGGAAATTCAAGTTACCGGTAAGTACGGTTAAAATTACTTTTGAGGATCAGTACTGGGCTGAAAGATGCAGCACTGAGGTCTCTCCTGATAACAGGTGAGTAAATCGGAATTCGTATTTCGGCTGATTTTAGAGGAATATTTTAAAGTTCCAAAACTCCACACTTAGAAGAATTTCCAAGTGAAACCAGTCAATGTTAGCCTATGAAGGAAATTCAAGTTACCGGTAAGTATGGTTAAAATTACTTTTGAGGATCAGTACTGGGCTAAAAGATGCAGCACTGGGTTCTCTCCTGATAACAGGTGAGTAAATCGGAATTCGTATTTCGGCTGATTTTAGAGGAATATTTTAAAGTTCCAAAACTCCACACTTAGAAGAATTTCCAAGTGAAACCAGTCAATGTTAGCCTATGAAGGAAATTCAAGTTACCGGTAAGTACGGTTAAAATTACTTTTCAGGACCAGTACTGGGCTGAAAGATGCAGCACTGAGGTCTCTCCTGATAACAGGTGAGTAAATCAGAATTCGGATTTCGGCTGATTTTGGAGGAATATTTGTATGTTTCAAAAATCAACACTTAGAAACTTTTTCAGCAAAAAGCAGGCAATGATATCCTATGGAAGGAAATTCAAGTTACTGGTAAGTACGGTTAAAATTACTTTTGAGGATCAGTACTGGGCTGAAAGATGCAGCACTGAGGTCTCTCCTGATAACAGGTGAGTAAATCGGAATTCGTATTTTGGCTGATTTTAGAGGAATATTTTAAAGTTCCAAAACTCCACACACAGAAGAATTTCCAAGTGAAACCAGTCAATGTTAGCCTATGGAAGGAAATTCAAGTTACTGGTAAGTACGGTTAAAATTACTTTTCAGGACCAGTACTGGGCTGAAAGATGCAGCACTGAGGTCTCTCCTGATAACAGGTGAGTAAATCGGAATTCGTATTTCGGCTGATTTTAGAGGAATATTTGCACAATGGTGAAGGGAGGGCGGGGCCTGAGGTGACATCTGTGCAAACGCGCCCGTGGCGCGTTTTAAGTTGGGGGATTAAGTCCCCTTGAATCATGAGGGTCCCTACGGGCCAACTAGCCCACCAGGAACCTCCAGTATGCGCCAGGGGCTGTGTTGCAGAGACATGTACAGAGGCCACACCCCTTTTACACCTCTCTGCAACGCAGCTCTGTGGCGCTTTCTGGACGTACCTGTTGGGCTAGTTAGCCCCCAGGGACCCTCAGGATTGAAGAGGATTTAATTCCCCATCTTAAAAACGCGCCACGGGGCCTGTTTGCACACATGTCACCTGAAGCCCCGCCCTCCCTTCACCACTGTGCAAACGCGCCCGTGGCGCGTTTTAAGTCGGGGATTAACTCCCTTGAATCCTGAGGGTCCCTGGAGTCCAACTAGCCCACCATGTTCCTCCAAAAGCGCCACAGAGCTGCGTTGCAGAGAGGTGTAAAAGGGGCGTGGCCTCTGTACACCTCTCTGCAAGGCAGCCTCGACGCATACTGGAGGTTCCTGGTGGGCTAGTTGGCCCCAGGGACCCCCAGTATTCAAGGGAATTCGTTCCCCCTCTGCAAACGCGCCAGGGGCGCGTTTGCAGAGTGGTGAAGGAAGGGGCGGGGCCTGCGGGCCCGATCGTTTTTTTTCCCTGAAGGGGGCCGTGTGGCCCCCTTCCTTTTCCTATTTTTAGGCCCTGGGGACCCCATCCCCCAGGGCCTTACTCCCTCTTTAAATTAAAATTGAAAAAAAAACGGGAAGGGTGCCGCGTGGCCCCCTTCCCTGGGCCTGTATTGGCCCCGGGGACCCCATCCCCGGGGCATGGCCTCTTTTTGTTTTTATTTGGAGGGGGCTGCGTGGCCCCCTCCTCAGGCCATTTAAGGCCCCGGGACCCCATCCCCGGGGCCGGCCTTGCACTTTTTTTTTTTTTCCCCATTTTTGTTACTTTGGGGAGGGGGCTGCGTGGCCCCCTCCGTGGCCTCTTATGGCCCCGGGACCCCATCCCCGGGGCCTGGCCTCTCGTTGGGGACTGCGGGGGTCCCCAAGCCCCCACAGTCCCGCCGGCTCCCCGTGACCTACGGGAGCCGGCATTGCTTACACATGGGGAGCAGCTAACATGCTGCTCCCCATGTGAAAGCTGTCGGCTTTGGATATTGGAAGAGAGAGCAGGTTTCCTGCTCTCTCTTCCAATATCCAAAGCAAGTTTGCAATGACAGGACGGGAGCCGCGAGGCTCCCGTCCTGTCATTGCAGAACAGCAGTGTCCCGGGGTAGGCACCCGGGACACTGCAGGAGCCGGCCCTGGGGGTGGCGGTCCCCAGGGCCACCACAGGCTCCAGGAGGGGGCCGCGCGGCCCCCTCCCTACATCGAAAGCCCCGGGGAGGTGGTGGTCCCCGGGGCTTGGGGGTCCAAAACGGACCCCCATTTTCATTTTTCTTAGTGCCCCGGGGAGGTGGTGGTCCCCGGGGCGTGTGGGGGGGCTGGAGCCCCCCACACAGGTTTTTCAAATACTCCTTTGCCATTTATCATCTATGCCACTGCGGTTTTATCCCTGTCTAGGACTAAAAACAAAAGGAAGAATTTGAACTCCAAACTTAATAAGAAATGCTATTGCGACCATGTAACATTTTAAAAACACACAAAGGGAGGAACCATGTTAGAACCTCATTTGATACACAGCAAGATAACAGTTGAGCCATCTATCTCTCCTCTATATTGTCTCACCCAATATAGAAACCAATCAGTTTATCATAGATGGGAATGTAACTCCTCATCCTGATTCAGCCCCCATGGGGTCAGAGTTCGAAAATTTAATATGTGCCGGGACTCTTTTTGGCTTAAGATTTTTTCTCTATCCCCGCCTCGTGCCTGTTGTTCCACTTGTTCCAATGCAAAGAAAGTCAATAATTTCCAATTTCCACCATGTTCTTTCTCCATATGCTTAGCTATGGCATTGCTCCTGTCAGTGTTAGTTGTTGCTCTAACGTGTTCTAGTATTCTTTTCTTTAAATCGCATATAGTGCTACCTATGTATCTCAAGTGACACGGGCACTCCACCATATAAATCACAAATTGGCTTTTACAATTTATGAGTTGTTTGATTTCCCAGACTTTTTTATTTGCCATTTCAATTTCTTTCGTATTTTTGGCTATTGCACACACTTTGCATTTTGTGCATTTAAAAATCCTGTCGACCTCAGCCAAGATGTTTGCTTGGGCTTGTTAGTGAAATGACTGTGTACGAGTTGATCTTTTAGATTTGTAGCTCTGCGAAATGTCACGTCAGGAGTATCACCCACAATTGTGGCAACTGTTGAATCTGATTTCAGTATATTCCAGTTTTTCCGAAGAATGTTTTTGATCTGTTTATTCTCTGTTGAGTAGGTGGTTATCAATCTGATTTTTTCGGAGTCCAACTCGTTGTTCAGTGGTAGTTGTTTTTCTGCAATCAATTCTGTACGTGCCAGCATTGATGTTTTTTGTTTACATGCCAAGACCAATTTGTTATTATACTTTCTCCTCTTGAATCTTTCCGCAATTAGCTTGCTATTCTTTTGCCATTCTGATTCTTCTGAGCAGATCCTTCGTGCCCTTAAAAATTCACCATAGGGTATATTGTTGATCCAGCTCGGTTGATGATAGCTCTCTGCATGCAATACAGAGTTAGTGGCAGTTGCCTTCCGGTGTACTGTTGTGTGGACTTCATTGTTACTTATATAGACTTCAGTATCTAAAAACACCACCGACTGTTACTGATGGTGTATGTGAATTTTAGATCAGTCACTGTATTGTTAAGGATGTCGAAATATTCAGCAAATTCTGGTTTTGACCCATCCCAAATTATAATCAAGTCATCGATGTAACACAGCCATTTGACTATTTTGTTCACATGATGATCATTATTGGTGTTCCATGCCATACTTCGTTCCCACCAACCCATTGTTAGACAGGCATAGCTAGGGCTGAATGAAAAGCCCATAGCCATACCTTTTATCTGACGGTAGATCTCATCACCGAACATGAAGATGTTTTCATTTAGGCAGATCCGTATCATCTCCAATAACATTTTGTTATGGTTGGCAAACAGGATATTTCGCTCTTGTAAAAAGGATTCAATAGCCACTAGCCCAATCTCATTACGAATATTCGTAAACAGCGATATCACGTCCATTGTGACTAGATGGTAAGATGTGACCCATGGGGTTTCTTGAAGATGTCGTAACAGATCCCCCGTATCTTGAAGATAAGATGTTAGTTTGGTCACGTATGGCAAGAGAAAGGTATCCAAGTAGTTGGCTATTGGTTCTAATAACGCCCCTTTATATGAGATGATCGGTCTGCCTGGTGGTCTAGTGGGATGTTTGTGTATCTTTGGTAGGAAGTAGATGGTTGCGGTTTTGGGATGGTCTGTTGTCAAGTATTTTATTTCATCATCATCCAGTGAATTATCAATTTTCCACATCTGTAATTTCCAATCTAATTCCAATTTCAGTTGTTTTGTGGGATTTTCCTTCAATCTCTCATAGTATTCTTTGTTTCTTAGTTGAGAGTGAGCTTCCACTGTATAAAATACTTTGTCCATAATGATGATGTTCCCACCTTTATCGGCTATCTTTATTTCAATATCTTCGCATTGTTTCAAATTACTCAATGCCTCTTGTTCTTGTCTCGTTAGATTATTTGATTTTTTAATCCATTTTAATTGATACAACTCCTTTGTCACTACCTCATGAAATACATCTATTTTATTTCCATGTGGGAGCTGAGGGTAATATTTAGACTTTGCTTTTTTTCCGCTTAAACCTGCTCCAAGTTGCATACAATGTGCCCCTATCTCCAGGCCCGGAAGGTTGGGATCTTGATCGAGTTCCATTAACGTTACAAAATCAACAGAATCCCTTACTGCTAATTCCATGGTTGGTGCGGGTATGCTTTTCTTATACTTGGCCATCTTTTCGTTTTACGCAAATATTTTGGCCAGCTTTATTTTGCGGACATATTTGTATAGATCAATCCTGACTTGAGCCAGATCAGTAGTGTTAGTTGGACAGAAGTTCAAACCCCATTTAAGCAGCTTTGTTTCTGCCTCCATTAAATTTTTCTTGGAGAGGTTAACCACTTCAAGTTCTTGTACTTCCGTTGGGGGATTTAGGTCCACTTCTGTCGCATGCTCCGTGTTGTAGCACCCGCCCTTCTTGACTCTGTGGAGCCGCTTGCCTCTTCTTGTTGGTTTTGTCGTGCGCATCCACGCGCTCTGCCTCTTCCCCGATTTCCTGGCGATTGGACCCCCCATGGATTTTTCCCAATGCTTTTGCTGGAGGGCCAACCGCATGTCCCCTAAAAAAGAATTCATGGGGCGTGCTGCTGTTAGTTCCTGTTCTCCTTCACTGGCGTCAGTAGATGTCAATGAAGATAAACTTTCAGTAGATGTAGTTGTGGGGTCCATTTTCTCTTGTAATTGAAATCTATCAATTTTTTTTGCATACGTAAAAATCCGTCCCTCTAAATAGTCCTCTTTGTCACGTTGGAACTTGGTCTTTTTTCTCATTTGGACTGTTTCCTCATGTTTTTCGATATATCCTTCCAGTTCCTCTTTAAATTTCGCTTGTTCTGGTGTAAGGTCAACTGCTGCTAATTCCTTTTCCAGCTCTTTAAGTTGCATAGTCGTTTTTTCCAAAGCCAATTCAATATGTTTGATGAGAATTTCCATCAATCCTAATGAAGATTTTAATATATACTCCCCCCATTCATTTAGTAGCTCATTGCTTGTTTCCTGGTGATTAGGCATTAGATGTATCCTTAGGCCACGAGGGACTCTTTGTACTTCCAAATATTTCTTTAAGGATGTAATCTCCCACCACTTATTAATTTCCTTTTTGGATAGTTTTTCCCAATTCCGCAATTTGTTTTTAGTGTCCATTAATCTTGGGTTAGGAGTTGTATCACCTCCTTTTGTCTTTGCTGTATCTTGCTCAAAAAATGTACTTAACAATGCTGACCTTTTGGTCTTCCTTTTCTCCATTGTGCTGACTTTGATTACTGTTTGCTTTCAAATGCGTGATAAAGTACTGACAATTTCCTCTTATTCAGTTTCTTTTACTCGACGGAGCTGTCTCATGTTAACCTCTCGTTTCGGGTTCAAATTAAAGACACAGTTCCCATGGTTACTCTAACCCCTGTTTGCAATTTTGCCCTTTCGAGAGTTTATCTCCTGAGTCCAACCGGTGAATCAATTTCATGCGTCATTTATTACAACAAATACTCGTAGCGTAGCTCACTCACCTAATCCAAGGATACTCGGTGGAAAGTTCAGCCTTCCGGTTGCTCTTTTCACTTTTCGCCTCGTTTCGATGATTTCCGTGAATTCCAATTGAATATTTGATCTTTTGTCCAGCGTTCGCCCGGGTCAAATTACCAATTATTTCCTGCATGGCCCCATTCTCTGACCCTGTGGGCGCATCTTTGGTGGTGCATTTTGAGTACGGCAGGACCAAGCCGTTTCAAATCAACAAAGTTCTCCCAAGGCAATTCCTCTCCGCACTCACAGCTCCGTCCTCTTTGCCAAATAATTTTGCCAGTACTCCAGTGTGGTACAAATCCAGGGTGTTTTTATTATTAACAGCAAATCAGCACACCCCCCCTACGCGTTTCAGTCTCAGCCGAGACCTTGCTCACGGGGATACAAAACACACAAAGCAATCCTCCATTTCTGCCTTATTTAACCATATGACATCACATCCTGTATTAGGCACTAGTG
Source organism: Calotriton arnoldi (assembly GCA_963921515.1). Lineage (NCBI taxonomy): Eukaryota > Metazoa > Chordata > Amphibia > Caudata > Salamandridae > Calotriton > Calotriton arnoldi. The sequence continues at coordinate 2,866,392 of CAWUFW010001267.1, read as the reverse complement.
CAGTCTGGTATTCGTAGTCATACCATCTATATGCTTTGTGAATTTTAAATACAACCTTGGACAAATTAAAAGAAACCACGCAATGCATTTACATGTTGTAACCATAATTTTGATAATGGTGACACAGTTATAGTTCATTCCAAATAGCCCGACCCAGTACGGCTAGCATTCTCTCATTCTTCCTAGTTTATCTTCGTTTCATAATCAATCCTGTGCATAACTTTAATTATTCTTTATATTTAATTTTTTTTTAATTTTTTTTTTTTAAAATATAAATTGGGTTGGACAATATGTGTTTTCTAACAATTGTGACATTGGTAGTAAGAACTCCTAGCATACAATTACCACGTTTAAAGTTATGCACAGGATTGATCTTCATGTTCGGTGATGAGATCTACAGTCAGATAAAAGGTACGGCTATGGGCTTTTCATTCTGCCCTAGCTATGCCTGTCTAACAATGGGTTGGTGGGAACGAAGTATGGCATGGAACACCAATAATGATCATCATGTGAACAAAATAGTCAAATGGCTGCGTTACATCGATGACTTGATTATAATTTGGGATGGGTCAAAACCAGAATTTGCTGAATATTTCGACATCCTTAACAATACAGTGACTGATCTAAAATTCACATACACCATCAGTAACAGTCGGGTGGTGTTTTTGGATACTGAAGTCTATATAAGTAACAATGAAGTCCACACAACAGTGCACCGGAAGGCAACTGCCACTAACTCTGTAATGCATGCAGAGAGCTATCATCAACCGAGCTGGATCAACAATATACCCTGTGGTGAATTTTTAAGGGCACGAAGGATCTGCTCAGAAGAATCAGAATGGCAAAAGAATAGCAAGCTAATTGCGGAACGATTCAAGAGGAGAAAGTATAATAACAAATTGGTCTTGGCATGTAAACAAAAAACGGCAATGCTGGCACGTACAGAATTGATTGCAGAAAAACAACTACCACTGAACAACAAGTTGGACTCCCAAAAAATCAGATTGATAACCACCTACTCAACAGAGAATAAACAGATCAAAAACATTCTTCAGAAAAACTGGAATATACTGAAATCAGATTCAACAGTTGCCAAAATTGTGGGTGATACTCCTGACGTGACATTTCGCAGAGCTACAAATCTAAAAGATCAACTCGTACACAGTCATTTCACTAACAAGCCCAAGCAAACATCTTGGCTGAGGTCGACAGGATTTTTAAATGCACAAAATGCAAAGTGTGTGCAATAGCCAACAATACGAAATAAATTGAAATGGCAAATAAAAAAGTCTGGGAAATCAAACAACTCATAAATTGTAAAAGCCAATTTGTGATCTATATGGTGGAGTGCCTGTGTCACTTGAGATACATAGGTAGCACTATATGCGATTTAAAGAAAAGAATACTAGAACACGTTAGAGCAACAACTAACACTGACAGGAGCAATGCCATAGCTAAGCATATGGAGATAGAACATGCGGAAATTGGAAATTATTGACTTTTTTTGAATTGGAACAAGTGGAACATCAGGCACGAGGCAGGGATAGAGAAAAAATCTTACGCCAAAAAGAGTCCCGGCACATATTAAATTTTCGAACTCTGACCCCATGGGGGCTGAATCAGGATGAGGAGTTACATTCCAATCTATGATAAACTGATTGGTTTCTATATTGGGTGAGACAATATAGAGGAGAGATAGATGGCTCAACTGTTATCTTGCTGTGTATCAAATGAGGTTCTAACATGGTTCCTCCCTTTGTGTGTTTTTAAAATGTTACATGGTCGCAATAGCATTTCTTATTAAGTTTGGAGTTCAAATTCTTCCTTTTGTTTTTAGTCCTAGACAGGGATAAAACCGCAGTGGCATAGATGATAAATGGCAAAGGAGTATAAGTGGCTGGATATATATCAACCACATATAAGCAAATTAATATTAGTTGGAGACATGTCCAAAAGCTTTCAGTCAGGATTGTTATGGGAAAGCATAGTTAACTAAGATCGGGGGACACGTCAGATAAGTGGGCCCACTGGAGGGCAGGATAATGATGAAAAATCTGTGGCTCATAGGAGTTTAATTATAATCGTGCAACATCTATGCATAATATTGCAGGTGAAATAAAATGACCCAACTGGAAGGGCCTTAATAGCACGAAGCATTGGGGCGGCCCTGATAAAACTGGGAACTCAGGGTTCGATCCCCATGTGGTCACACTCTTTTTTATTTATTCTTTATATTTCATTTTTTTATTTTGAAATATAATTTGGGTTGGACAATATGTGTTTCCTAACAATTGTGACATTGGTAGTAAGAACTCCTAGCATACAATTACTACGTTTAAAATTATGCACAGGATTGATTATGAAACGAAGATAAACTAGGAAGAATGAGAGAATGCTAGCCGTACTGGGTCGGGCTATTTGGAATGAACTATAACTGTGTCACCATTATCAAAATTATGGTTACAACATGTAAATGCATTGCATGTCTCTTTTAATTTGTCCAAGGTTGTGTTTAAAATTCACAAAGCATATAGATGGTATGACTACGAATACCAGACTGCACTAGTGCCTAATACAGGATGTGATGTCATATGGTTAAATAAGGCAGAAATGGAGGATTGCTTTGTGTGTTTTGTATCCCCGTGAGCCAGGTCTCGGCTGAGACTGAAACGCGTAGGGGGGGTGTGCTGACTTGCTGTTAATAATAAAACCACCCTGGATTTGTACCACACTGGAGTACTGGCAAAATTATTTGGCAAAGAGGACGGAGCTGTGAGTGCGGAGAGGAATTCCCTTGGGAGATTTTTGTTGATATATATATATATATATATATATATATATATATATATATATATATATATATATATATATATATATATATATATACGTGTTTGTTTGTTTTCTTTTAAATACAATTGTATCGCAGTACTTTGTTGATAATGTCTCGCGAAGTGGCATATAGTGGCGTGGCATGGTGTACAGTGCTGTGGAGTGGTGTAGAGTTGAGTAGAGTAGATTGCAGTAAAGTGGCATATAGTGGAGTGGAGTTTTGTGGAGTGGCATAGAGTAGGGTGGCATACACTACAGTGGCGTACAACACAGTGGGATAGAGTGAAATGGGGTAGAGTAGAGAGTGGGGTAGAGTAGAGAGTGGAGTAGAGTGGCACTGGGCAGAGTGGGGTAGAGTGGCCCTGTGTGGAGTGGAGCAGCATAGAGTGGAGCGGCATACAGTTGCATCGAGTGGCATGAAGTGGCATAGAGTACAGTAGAGTGGCATACAGTAAAGTGGACTGGTGTAGAGTGCACTGGCATGCAGTGTAGTGGCGTAGAGTAGAGTGGTGCAGAGCACAATGCAGTGGCAGAGTAGAGTGGTGCAGAGTAGAGTAGAGTGGCATACAGTACAGTGGTGTAGAGATCAGTGGCGTACAATAATGTAGAGTAGAGTGGCATATAGTGCACTGGGGTACAGCAGAGTGGAGTAGAGTGGTGCAGAGTAAAGTGGTGTAGAGTGCAGTGGCATTGAATAGAGTGGTGTATAGTGTAGTGGCGTAGACTGCACTGGCATACATTGGCATAGAGTACAGTGGTGCAGAGTAGAGCGCCACACAGTGCAGTGGCATAGAGTGCAGTGGCACAGAGTAGAGTGGTGCACAGTAGAAGAGAGTGGCATAGAGTACACTAGCCTAGAGTAGAGTTGTGCAGAGTATAGTAGAGTGTCGTAGAGTGCAGTGGTGTACAATGCAGTGGCATACAGTGCAGTAGTGCACAGTAGAGTAGAGTGACATAGAGGATAGTGTTACAGAGTAGAATGCAGTGGCATAGAGTGCACTGGCATTCAGTGCAGTAGCATATGGTAGAGCGGTGCAGAGTGGAGGCATAGTGTGGACTGGAGTGTGGTGGAATGTTGTAGAGTGGAGTGGCATGCCGTACAGTACAGTGGAGTGCCGTAGAGTGGAGTTCATGTTGTAGAGTAGAGTGGAGCGGCGTGTTGTAGAGTGGACTGGCATGTCATAGAGGGAAGTGGGATAGAGTACAGTGGCCTGGCATACAGTAGAGTAGCATGTCATAGAGTGTCTTAGGAGGGGCATAGAGTGGAAGGGCATATCATAGAGTATACTTGCCTGTCGTAAATTAGAGTGGAGTGTCATAGAGTGGATTGACATGGAGTGTTGTGGAGTGGAGTGTCTTAGAATGGTGTGTTGTGTCATAGAGTGGAGTGTTGTGTCATTGAGTGGATTGACATGTCGTAGAGTCGAGTGGAGTGGAATGGCGAGTCATGCATGTTTTAGAGTGGAGGGGAGTAGCTTGTAGTTCCATGTCATAGAGTCAAGTGATTGTCGAAGAGTAGAGTGACGTGTCATAGAGTGCAGTGCTATGACATCAAGTGGAGTGGAGTGTGATTGAGTGGAGTGGCATGGCATGTCATACAGTAGAGTGGAGTGGAGTAGTGTATCGCAGAGTAGAATGCCATGTCATAAAGTGAGAGTGGAGGTGCACAGAGTGGAGTGGTAGAGTGGAGTGGCTTGAAATGAAATGAAATGAAATGAAATAGGGATTTATAAAGCACACGGTTACTCACAAAGAGTGTCCCGGCGCTAATCTCCAAAAACCACCAGACAGAAAACCCCAACCTAACCTACCATCGTATTATTGTTGGAACAGCCATGTTTTAAGTAGTCTTCTAAAGGACAGCAAGTCCTGAATCAGTCTAAGATGAAGGGGCAGGGTGTTCCATAGACAGGCCGCTTGAACCTGGAAGGAACGACCTCCAATCCGAGAACGAGTGAATTTGGGAATCACCATCAGGGATTGTCCCGAGGACCTTAAAACACGTTGAGGCTGATAGTGCTGGATCCTACTTCTCAGATAGACCGCACCCGTATCGTAGAAAGCACGATAGGCAAACACCAAAGCCTTAAACTGAATCCTCTTTCTCACCGGGAGCCAGTGTAGTGCTTTCAGATGAGGCGACATGCGTGTTCTGGGGCTAACCATAAGGATAGCTCTGGCTGCGGCATTCTGAACAACCTGCAGCCAATTGAGCAAATATTCAGGGAGCCCCAGATACAAGATATTTACATAATCCAACCTGGATGTAATTAAGGCTTGCACTACGATCTTCCGGGATTCGACCGGGAGTAGAGGAAGGAAGTTTTTGCCATTCTAATCAGCCCGATACAGGTACCAGCAACAGTTTGGATATGGGACTTCATTGATAGACTAGTGTCCAACTTAACTCCCAAGTTTTTTTACTGTGTCGACTGGAGCAGCCGGAGGAGACATGTCACACGGCCACCATGAGCTCCAGTCGACGCATGGGGGACATCCAAAAAACATGATTTCTGACTTTTCAAGGTTACACTTAAGTTGATTAAGTTGCAACCAGGAAAAAACCTCCGTTAAGCATCTATTTATCTCCATTCCCTGAAAATTCGCCCCTTTGTCACACGTGAACAGTAATTGAGTATCATCAGCGTAAGAAATAATCTTCGCTCCGTGTGACTCAGCCAGACATGCAAGTGGGGCCATATAGATGTTAAAAAGCGTAGGGCTCAAAATAGCGCCCTGCGGGACACCCACTTGCATTGAGGGAATAACAGCTGTAAAGGGCGGGGACCAGATTTCCTGCTGCCGCTCAGACAAGAAAGAGGCAAACCAATTGTACACCGCGCCGCCAATGCCGCACTCGGCTAACCTGCACAAAAGCCGGTCATGGGGCACGGTGTCAAAGGCCGCGGACAAGTCCAGCAGTATCAACACTGCACTACCCCCTTTATCCACCTGAGATTTGATGGTCTCCGAAACCTCAAGAAGAGCAGTCTCAGTGCTAAGAGAAGGTCTAAAACCTGACTGACTGTCATGGAGGACATGGTTACCTTCAATGTAATCTGTTAGCACGGAGTTGACATACCTCTCAAGGACCTTGGAGAAAAAAGGCAGCAGTGAAATGGGCCTACAGTTGGAAGCAACCTCAGGGTCTGCAGTAGGTTTCTTTAGAAGGGGAACAATTTTTGCCTTTTTCCAGCAACTGGGTACCATACCCTGGCCAAGCGAAGAATTAAGGACTGAATTAACCGCAGAATTTATAGGTGCCGCGATATTCTTCAGAATCCTAGCTGGACAGGGATCAGAAGGGGAGCCCGACTTCAATGTTCCAATAATGTCAAGAGACTTTTCCAGAGAGATGGGAGGAAATTGGGTAAGGGAATGACTGGCCCTCGACGACAAATCATAGGCATTCCACATGCCACCAGTTTCAGATGAGTCCCTAGGGGAAAATGACTGTTGTATCAGAGAAATTTTGTTGTAAAAGAAACCGGCCATCTGATGAGCCCAACTGGAGGTAGGGATAAATGCCTTACTCATAGCGCTGGGGGATGAAAAATCCTTAACAATTTAAAAAATTTCCTTGCTTTTATTGGCAGCATCTTGTATTTTTAAAGAAAAATAATTTTTCTTTGCAGTACGGACCTCATTGTAGTAAGCTTTTAAAGCTAGCTTGAGAATAGCTTTATCCTCAGAATCAAACTTGGTCCGCCACGTTCTCTCTAACCGTTTGCAGGCACTTCGGCTTTCCCTAAGTGATTCAGTAAACCATGGTGCGGAAGTGCGACCAGTTTTGGCTTTCCGGGTAGAGGAGGGAGCCAGCTCCGCAACCCGATCTCCAAGCCACATTTCCAAGCTGAGGGCATCAGTCTCAGGGTTTCCACTAAAGGGAATCGGGTACTTGCTCAAAGCAGTTGCCAATCTATCGGCCGTGACCTGACTAAAGGATCTAAAAGTGAATGGACGGGGCTCAGCCCTATGTTGAGCATGAGTTAACGACCTCGGGGGTTTAAAACTCAGGAGATAGTGGTCCGACCAAACTAAAGGTTGAGGGGCATCCGTTGTCATACTAACGTTAGAGAATACTTGATCTAGCGTATGTCCCTTACCATGAGTGGGAAGATGAATGTAAGGGGACAACCCAAAAATCGCTAAAGATTCCAACAGCCGAACAGCCTCAGGGTCACATAACTCATCCATATGGATATTAAAATCACCCAATACGAGGCAGTGTTTATATTTAATAGAAATAGGTGAAATGGCCAGAGCAAGTGACTCAATAAAATTACCACATTGACCAGGTGGTCGATAAACAAGAATGCCTGCAATGGATTGATGATTGGAAACAGTGAGCAAAAAACTGAGGCTCTCGGCGCCCTCAATATCTTGCACCGATAAAATAGAGCAAATCAGTGACTTTTTATAAATTATGCCAATACCGCCCCCTCTACCCACAGGCCGATCCTTCCTTATAATCTGATAGCCAGATTGAAGCCAGTAGAGTGAAATGGTGTGGAGTGTCGTAAAGTGGAATGTTGTGGAGTGGTATGTCATAGAGTGGAGTGGAGCGTTGTACAGTGGAGTGCTGTAGGGTGTAGTGGCATGTCATAGAGTGCCATGGAGTGGCGTGTTGTAGAGTGTCTTACAGTGGAGAGGTGTAGAGTGGAGTGGCATATCATAGAGTCGAGTGGGCTGTTGTAAAGTGGAGTGGCATGTCATAGAGAAGAGTGTAGTGTCATAGAGTGGAGTGGTATGAAGTGGAGAATTGTAGAGATGAGTGTCATGTCGTAGAGTAGAGTGGAGTGGCGTAGAGTGGAGTGATGTGTTGTAGAGGGGAGTGGAGTGGCGTGTCGTAGAGTGGCATATTGTACAGTGTCTTAGTATGGAGTGGCCTGTCGTAGAGTGGAGTGGCCTGGATTGTTATAGAGTGGACTGGAGTGTGGTGGAGTGTTGTAGAGTGGAGTGGCATGTCGTACAGTACAGTGGAGTGGCGTAGAGTGGAGTTCATGTTGTAGAGTAGAGTGGAGTGGTGTGTCATAGAGTGGAGTGACATATCAGGGCGTAGAGTGGAGTGACATATCGTAGATTGGAGTAGAGTGGAGTAGAGTGGCGTAGACTGGAGTAGAGTATTGTAGAGTGCACTGCGTAGAGTGGAGTAGTGTGTCGTAGAGAAGAGTGCAGTGGCGTGTCGTAGAGCATCTTAATGTGGAGGGGCATAGAGTGGAGTTGCATAGAGTGGAGTGGCATGTTGTAGAGTGGAGTGGCATGTCATAGAGTAGAGTGGTGTGTCATAGAGTGGAGTGGAGTGGCATGTTGCAGTGTCTTTTGCCATATATAATTTTTTCTTTTTTTAAATTTCCATACATACCGCAGTACATTCTAGATACTTTTGCGAAAATGTCATGGTACTCTGTAAACATTTTTACTCATACTCTAGATTTCCCATTTAAAACTAGAACAAACAGGAAGTGTGATCTAAACAATATGGCTGCCTTTTAATTTTGTATGGTCTTTCACTAAACAATAGTATTGTGTTTTGACCCTCCCTTTTTTCTTTGCACCCCCTTAACTAATCACCACAAAAGTTTGCATCATTAGCCAATGTAGAAAAAGGAATAGGTCTGCAAAGTTTCATGGAAATTCATCAAATGGTGACAAAGTTATTACCAATCTAAGATCAGAGGAATTCCTATTTCTAGGATTCCTAACTATAAATAGAGTGGTATATATACCAAGAAACTGCAAGGCAATTCAAGCATATTTGTAAGGAGTGCAGACAAAGACAGAAGTACTGTCTTGTGGCTACCCAAAATGTATATGAAGGTGGCATTTTTGCAACTCAGCAACAGGGATTGTTATAAAGAAACAACTGCCACTAAAGCTAGAGAAATCAAGATGGAATTTCATAGTAAGCTCACAGAATGGTATAATGCTGGGCTTTTATCACAAGATGAGTGTTTGTTCCTCAGGAATGACAATCCTAAGGATTCTGATTCTGTATCTGATCCCAAAGGTACATAAAGATCTAAACAAAACTCCAGGATGTCCAATCATTTCCGCTATTGAATGCCTGTTTGAAAATACTTCTAAATATGTGGACTACTTCCTGCAAGACTGCATAAAAAGCCTACCATCTCATATACAGGATTTAGGAGATTGTGGACATAACCACACTGTACACTAGTATTAACCATCGAGATGGCTTAAAGTCCATGCAGATTTCCTCAGTGCAAGACCTTTGGCATTGCTGAGGCACACAAATATGTTGGTAAAAATGGCCAAGTGGTGCCTAGAGAATAACTACTTTTTGTTCAATGACCAGGTATATTGTCAATTGAGTGGTGCTGCTATGGGCACCTGCTTTGCCCCCAGTTATGTGAATCAGCATATGGGCTGGTGGGAGGAGCAGGTACTGCAGGCTGAATATAGTGAGATGTGGAACAATAATATAATTCTGTGGACTAGGTTCATAGATGACCTTTTTGTCATCTGGAAGGGATCAGAAGACAGTGCAAGGGTGTTCACCACAGGCATTAATGAGAACAATTTTAACCTTCACTTCACCAGTACTATTAGCAGCATTTAGGTGGTGTTCCTGGAGTTGATGATCTATGTAAAAAAACAGAAGTTGAAAAGTAAAATCTACAGGAAACCCACCTCAGGTAATACTGTGCTGCATGAGAGCAGTTTCCATCCAATTAATTTAAAAATAGTCATACCTTATGGTGAGGCACTGTGTATGCACAGAAACTGCAGCGAGCAGGGTGGATTTGATAAAGCCGTAAAAGACCTTGCAGGTAGGTTTAAAGAGAGAGGATACACTGAAGAAGTCATTTATAGATCTACAGAAAAGGCCAAGAATATAAAAAGAGAAGATATTCTATTTAAGACCCGCGTACCAAAACATCAAAATCAAATACAATTTAGATTTATAACTCAGTATAGCACAGAACAAGGAATCATCAGACAAATTCTCAATAAATACTGCCACCTAGTTAAAAACGACCCAGTAATAGTCCCCACACTTCCTCAGAGATTAGGGTGTACCTTAAAGAATTCTAGATCAATGAGGGATGCACTTGTCAAAACCTACCCTGGAGATAGTAAGGGCAGTTGGTTCCAGAGGAGTTTAGGAGTCTGAAAATGTAGCAACCTTAGGGCCTGTGAGTACGGAGTGAGTAGGATATACTTTAAGACGCCATGTTAGGGAACCCCAGAGGACATCAGGGGGGCCTATACATGTAAAACTGAGGATGCTGTATACGTGCTGGGGTGCCCGTGTGGACTGCAGTACTTGGGAAGCACTAAACAATAGGCACACAAGCGGATACTGCAGCATGTCAGAGCACTCAAACATAGAGACAAAACCTACCCTGTAGTCAGGCACTTTGCCAACTGTCATGACAGAGATAAAGAGATGAAATATTTTGTCATAGAGGCAGTCCCAAAAACTATCAGCGGGCACGCAGGGAAAGTGATCTTAGAAGACTGGAATCCAGTTACATTCTCAGGCTAGACAGTAAATGTCCATTAGGACTCAATGTAGATGAAAAATTATATGTACATCTATAGAATGCATATAGGGTTTATTGTATTCGACTCAGCTTATCTATTTCCTCATATAGTATAATTTTAGTTTCCCAGTATCCACTACTTTGTTTTTTTAGGGGGGATCTCCAAAAATGATTGTGCAAATAGTGCCGGAAGGGGGTTTGAAGAAATTCCAATCTCCTACTGCGCCATGTATTGATAAAGTGCAATTGGTTCTTATCATGCAATGATTTGCTTATTTGCTATACAGAATGCACAGGTAGAGTTATTTAAAGAGTTATTGAAAAGTTTCCTTTGCTTTTTCATTTATGTTTTTCATGGAATGGTCCTTACAGAGTAATGGTAAGGTTGCATAATAGTAGGTGCCCACTTGGGCTTCATTGTTCTTGGCTACAATGAACTCAGAATTTCAAACCATCTTGCAGTACAGAAGAAAAAAATTTCCTTTTTTGTTGCTGGTATATTAATAATAAGTATATAAACCGGTTAGAGCACTCAGCAGTATGTCAGCGTACTTATACTATTTTATTTGCAGTCAGGTATAATAGCTGATGCTGAATTACATTAATATCAAATAATTCAATGTTACAAGCAATTTTGTTTGTAAATGCAGCATGTTAATTTGACTGTCTATTCTTATATATTTACTTATTTATGTATTCATTGGCCACTCGGGCTCGATTGCGCAAGAAACATGGAAATGTAAATGAAACTGATTTGTTTTTCATTTAGTTTATAGATAAGACAATTGTATTGATTGATGTTTTCATGAATTATTTAATCAATAAAGGCACAACGAAGTGCTGAGAAAGGCTTTTTGTCAAAGACTAAATTTAAAAAGAATTCGATTCCATGCATGACGATAGTATGTTTATTATGTTGCATGAGGCACATATGCACGTAAATAATTTTTCACGGCATTTCCTCAAATGTGAACAAGGCCATAGCAGGCCGAAATGCGTTATTGGCGGCATCACAAATAATACATTTTGAGGGCACTGGATGTGTTGGCATCTGGTTCTTCATTACAAGTGACTGTAGTTCATACATATGCATTTATACCCACTTGCATTGTATGTATATATATATATATATATATATCACCAATTCCTTCGTTTGTGAGCACTCCCCTTCCCACTGGAAAAAAAACGAAGAGCGGACCGCCAGTAAGGTGCTTAATTCAATTTTTATTCTGCCTTCTCTGCCACCATGACCGCCATGTATGTATATAAATATATATATGGCTCGGATGATGATGGACGTGTGAGCCCATAGCTCTGCACTGGCCCATTTCTCCATCCTCCGATATCTATGTTGAGAATGCCCCTTGTTTGTTCTTGGGCGTTGCCCTAGGCTCCGGTGCACCCTTGGAGGAAGAATCGGGAGGCAAAAACACTGATGTCCCTGAAGGAACCGGTGATCGGCAAGATTACACAGGTGTGGCCTACATGAACGTAATGGCGGCCTCGAGGTGGTGATTCGCCTGGGAGTCGGAGGCGGACCGGCTGGGACCAAATGTGAGGGCCGGAGACAGGCCAGCGGGGAGATCAGCAGCAGCTCTGCGAACAGAGGGAACCCGCCCGCACACGCACAGTACTGGACCTAAGCCGGAGCGGCAGCTGCTGGCAGTGGTGGTGACTAGACCATCGGCGACATGTGGGGAAAGGCCCAACTCTCCCTGGAGAGAAGTAGAAGCCGGAGACATCCAGAGGAGGGACCACGCCTGGCCTGCCGCTGTATAAGAGGAGCAGACGCCACACGCCACGAGACGGCCCGAGGCGGTCAGAGGGAGTGCAGTGACCGGTAAGCGAGAACATGGGCAGGGATCTTGGATGGAGGCGGCGGCCCCCCTTAGGGGTGGACTCGGGGCCCGGTTCGGGGCCCAGTGGAAAGCTAGCACGCCTGTGCTAAAAGGATGGTTGGCCTACAAGCCTGCAAATCACCTGAACCTAAAGTTTGCAGCGAGGTGTGTGGCCTGAAGGATTGAGTAGCCTGAGGGGATTGTAGAGGAGAAGTAGTGCACTCAGAGGATACATTCGGCCGATCTTCCCTCTGACTCCCCCCGGATTGCTGTAGCTTCAGTGGCCATTATACCTGTACTGCTGTGGGAACCTGTGTACTGCTGACCCATTGCTTGCATGGGGTCTGATGGGTGGTGATTGACGTGGTGGACTGCTTCTGGAGGCTCCCCCCCCCGGGTACAAAGGGAAAAGTCGAGGCCTAGTTAGAGGCCTGGGGGATGAGATGATGCGGTGGAGCACATGGACCCTGCAGTGTAGGAAAGCTTTAGCCTTGACATAGGTATCAACATCCTGAACTGGTGACCGTGAGGGTAAGATACGCCCATAAACAATGGTGAATAGCGGAGTTAATTGACCCTGGCAGCTTTAATTGGCCCGTGGACTCCTCCGCCTCCCTTTACAACTTGCTTAGTGGCTGGACCTGGGAATGCGGAGCCCAGGAATTGGTGGTGGGAACTTGATCATCACTGCACTGATTTTCCGAATCGCTCGTCAGGGCGGGCCCCTATCTGAAGATGTAATTTATACTTTAGAGGCACGAGTTGTACACCTCTGAAAGCATGGGTAAAACTCGGACAAAGACGACGAGGATACCCCTGAGGCAAACGGTGTCTCCCATGAGCAGGGGCTGGAAAAGCCAGACCTCGAAACCCCAGGGGACCCTATCCATCACAACTAAGCAAAATACTGGAGGCGCTCGCCGACACCAAGACTGCACTGCACCAAGAAAACAGTACGGTGTCAGTGGGGCTACTGAGAGCAGAACACTCGATCACAGACCTACAGCCCACACAGCAATCCCTCTCCCGCCAGGTTAGGGAACTTTCTCAAAGAGTTCGCACACTGGAGTGAGGATCCAGAGGGGACTAATTGATGGTACAACATACGAGTGGTGGGGCTGCCTGAGGGGACGGAGTGCAGCAGCATGATCATCTACCTCGAAACATGGCTTAAGACAGTGTTAGCTCCGGAGGGCTTGTCGATCTTCTACACGCTGGAGCGGGCGCAGCAGGTCCTGGCACGCCCCGGCCGGTAGTTGCAAGGCTCCTCCACTATAAGGATAGAGATGTAATCCTTCAGAGGGCCTGCTCTGAGGGACCGTTTGTTGTAGATAACTGCAAGGTTTCTATCTTTCCAGATTACACAGCGGAGGTACAACATTGCCGACCTCCTTACTGGAAGTTAAAATGGCCCTCCGTGCAGATGGTCTGCAGTACTCCTTGATATTCCCTGCCCAGCTTTGGATAATCTTAGATGGAACCACACATTTTTGTGAGTATCCCAAGGAAGCCTGGGAATGGCTGGAAGCGTACAGGTCTGGACAACCATTTCCGGAGAATGCATCTGTCCCCAAAACACAGAGGCAGAGAATGAGGAAGAGAACCCAGAGAGGACCCCGAGGAGGGGCACCAAGAAACCAAATCCCTCCCAGACTGAACAGGAAAGGGTCGCTGCCCTTCAGACAGTGGCTGAAATTGTGGGATCACAGGAGGCCACCTCTGGAGCCGGTACTCCCTCTGTAAGGGCGTTGGGTGGGTCCGACTCGGACTCCTCATGGGCAGACAGCTTAACAATGCCGAAAATAATCCTGAGGGCCACTGATGACCTCCTCTAATGGGAACTTTTGACATGGGGCCATGACGGAATGGAAATCCTGTATACTTGTATTGCAATGAATACTATGCCCAGACGTAGTTGCTAATATAGGCCGGTGTGGACGAAGTGTGAGACCGCTATCTCTAGATTATAGTCTAGCCCTTCCCGGGTAGTCTCACCCTGAGGCTAGCAGAGACTTTCCGATAATGAAACTGTTGGGACTACAGTTTGGGCAGCAGGCCGTTGCCATGCTACTCTTGTGATGGGAAGTTTTTGTTTGTATGGATTTTTGGTTGCTGTTTGTTGCAGTGTTTGCAGGGAAGGTTGTGCGATTTCTGATGGTGAGATTCCAGTTCAGGGGGAAATGGCTTGGGAGTGGGGGAGGTGCCATCTACATGACCGGATATGGTGGCCACAACTTGCATGGTAAAATTTCTGTCATGGATATTAGAGGGATGGGCTTCGTTGTTAAGTGCCATAACATACATAGATACTTATGCAGACGGGGAATACAGGTGGCCATGTTGCAGGAGACACATCTTACATTAAGCGAGGTGGAGAGATTGCGCCGGAGATGTAGGGGACAGCTGTTTGCCACATCCTACTCAGCCTATGCATGTGGTACACTTATATGGATCAGAGCAGGGGTCCCGTTCAAACCCTTACACACCTTCATTGATAAGGAAGGTTGTTATGTGTTATGAACATTAAGACTGTTGGGCCGCAATATCACCCTGGGTAGTGTACATGCCCCAAACCAAGACCAAGTACCCTTCTTGCACTCCCTCTCTATATCACTGGCCCCATTGGGTACTGACACTTTGCCCCTAGGAGGGGACTTCAACTATGTGACAGATGTTACCCTGGATCGCTCCTTCTCTCTGTTGCCAGGGGCTCCTACACATCGAGTGTCTGAGGGTTTCAGGGATTGGCTGGGACATTGGGCTTTAACAGACATTTGGTGGACACAACATACGGGTGTTAGGGAGTACTCCTTTTTCTCTCCCATTCATCAATTGCATACGCGGATAGATGCATTCATGTACTCCCAGAGTCTTGGTCATTCTATTACACACACTGAATACTTGGGGCGTACATTACCTGACCACAGCCCAGTCCTGTTGAATTTTACACCCATGGGGGAATGCCCACCGATTCCCTTATGGCTGCTGAACCCATCATCCCAGGAAGATACGTGTTTTTGGGAAACTCTAGGGAATGCCATAGATGGCTACTTCACTGCCAACACAGATTCAGAGTCCTCAAGACAAATAGAGTGGGAAGCGTTTTAGGTGGTTGTGCGGGGACATTGTTTGGGACAATCGATTGGAATACAGCACAAAGTGCATAGGGAGCTTGGGGAACTCTAAGTCAGGCTACATGACCTTGACAATGCCAAGGGAACAGAGACAGTAGCCTCTAAATACCTTAGGGTAACCTGTGACCACTACAATGTTGCACTAGAAAAGCTCATTTTCCATGGCTATAGAAGTTACATTTCCAAAGTGCAGGAGGAAGAGGGACGCCTGTGCAGATTGTTGGCATGGCTCATTAGACCGGAAGCACGGGGTCGCTGATTACCCACATTCAGTCTGGAACTGGGGACTCTATTTATGCACCTGCAGCCATTAATGAACTGTTTGGGGATTATTACAAGGATTTATATGGCTCACCCCTCCCCCATTTCACAGGGGACCCAGGCAACTTTCCTTGCTACACTGCAGCTACGGGTACTAGATCGACAAGCGAGCGAGGCGCTAGGGAGGCCCAGATGGACTCTCTGCAGAGTTCTATTCAGTCTATGCCCCAAGGTTGATTCCCCGATTGGTGGTCCTGTATGCAGAGTCTCAATGGCTGTGGAAATTACCGGCATCCACACGGATGTGGTGGTGATCTTCCTTCCTAAATTAAATATATTCAGGGCGCTCGCACTACGGATTTCCGCCCCCTCTCCATGCTAAACATGGACTTTAAGCTGCTTACTAAAATGTTGGCTCTTCACCTACTCCTGTACATGCCCACTCTTATACATGAGGACCAAAATGGGTTCATCCCGGCGAGGAATACATCGTTCAACCTTTGGAGGCTATACTCTGTGTTATACCACCCAGCAGCACAATCATTTCCACGAGCAGCCTTGCGGTCGGGAGACCTGGAGAAGGCTTTCACCATGATTAGATGGGATTGCCTGCTTGAAGTCATGAGGCGGATTAGCTTGGGAGACTGCTGGATTAAATGGGTAAAACTTTTATATGCAACACTCACTTCGCATGTCAAAACTGGTAGACCAGTATCTTCGCAAATGACATCTTTTGCGGTACTAGGCAGGGTTGCCCCTTGTCCCCACTCTTGTTTGTGTTAGCCATTGAACCTCTGGCAGAATTGTTTAGGTGGCGAGGGAGAGGTCTGGGACTAGACTTTGGGGACAGGGAACACATTATCTCCCTGTATGCCGATGACCTGTTAATATAACTGAAAGACGACACTGTTGGCTCTCCTAAAGCACTTAGCCTCCTACGCGACTTTGAGCAACTTTTTGGCCTGAAGGTCAACCAGACTAAGACCTACTTGATCCCTGTGCATCCGGGAACGCCTCGCCCACAGGAGCATCCTGCAGATCTCAATTGGGCCCAGACCACATTCAAATATCTGGAGATACAGATATTCGATACGCTGGAGGATCTCCGGGATGGCAGCCTCGGAAAAGTACTCAGATCTCTCAGATCCTGTGTCCCCTTTTGGCGCTCTTTACAGCTGCCGATTATGGCTCACATCTCCCTATCAAAAAGGGTTATGCTACCATGCCTCCTATACTTTTTTTGTCAACCTCCCAGTGCTAGTGCCCTCGTACTGGTTTTGTCAATTAGACACCTTGTTGGGAGAATTAATATGGGACATAGGCCGCCAGAGAGTGTCATTAGTGACTCTACAATGTCCAATTGCAGAGGGAGGTTTGGGAGTGCCTAATTTTGAACTTTCTTTCTTAGCCTCCCAGATCCAATGGATCACTCAGTGGCTGGATGGGCTGTGACAGGAGGAGATAGGATTGATGGGATCCTCTACCTGGCGGTTGACATCCCTTGCCCACCGCTGCTGTTGTCCTCTGCATTGAGATGTTGGAAACGCTGCGTGGTCAAGACAGTGAGGTCCCCCCTATATGCGCCAGAGCTGGCACTAGTGGGCCTCCCACACGGAGACCCGCTGAGGTTCTTCACAGCGGATCAGTTAACAGCCTGGACTGATGCAGGGTTGGTGACGGTTGGCGACTGCTATTACAACGATGCTCTTACCCCTTTGCAGAATTGGTAGTTAGTTCTGGGATATCACCCAGCCAATTCCTCACCTATGAGGCCTTAGTCCGCACGTTCAAAGACCTTTGGGGCACGAGTCGGGAGGAACCCAAGACACGTAGTACTACAACATCTGCTTACTTTGTGCACGGCAAGACATTTAGTGAAGTGGTTCTATGGTTCGCTATCGGAGATGACCCGTAGGCCACTGTTAAAATTACGCCAGAAATGGGGAGAGATCTTAAATCGGGTGCTCCCAGACTCTGACTGGCAAAAGATTATAGCTTACCCCAAGAAAGTCTCAAGGAACACAAGGCTAAAATATACACAATTTAACAATCTCCATATGATTTATATGACCCCCTATAGGCTTCAGGTAGTTTATGGCGGTGAGCCACGCCACTGCTCTCCCTGCCAACATGCAGACGCAGATTTTATACATATGACATAGGAATGTACTGCACTACGTCCCTTTTGGGAACCAGTGATGGCGACCCTGGGGACCATGCTGGGACACGCTCTTGACGCTTCAGTGGAGGTTTGTCTGCTGGGACTTTTTTCACGCTCCCCTAAACAAAAAGTGGGAACTAGTTTTATTGCCCTGGCACTAGTCCTGGCCAAAAGGAGGATTGCTATGACCTGGAAGTCCGGAGATGGGCCTACGTTGGGGGCCTGGGTGAAAGATGTAACACTATGGGCTAGAGTGGAAGGAAGGGCCCTAGTTAGGGAGGAGTCTTGTGGGATATGGCGACGCCCCATGACAGACTTGTGGATGGAGGTATTTGACACCTGTGAACATCCAGAGAGATACATGGCTGGGAACCTAGAAACCCGGGAAGACGAAATGATGGAGGAGGGGACACAGTCATAAATATAATGACTGACATCTGGGGCATTAAGATCTGAAGTTGTGTGGGACGGGTTAGACCGTAGACGTGACATTCAGTGTAATCTACAATGTTGGTAGGGATCATTGCAACTTGCTTGGTTGCTGACCCCTGTGTACCCTCGTCGGTGTTTAGGGACTGCAAACATGTGCGGGTGATGGGAATTGGCCATGAGAACCTCCCCTCCCTGCGCTTGCCCCGCACTGATCATCCCCTGATACATATGCACCCACAATCCCTGCATTTGGTTTCAAAGTTTAAACAGTTTTACAATTTCGTAATAGGCTTCCCTTTAAAATGCTTAATTAAGTGAGGCTAACACCTCTTACTGGTATAGATGCATGCAGGTCAGATGATGTAACCAAATGGTATATATCTTAGATATCCTTGTTAGCATGCAGTACTTGAATCATTGCCGGAATATCATCTGTACCTAAATTGTTTGATACCTTTAGCACTGCTATGACCGATGTGTGACACCTACTACTTGTAGTTATGTGCTTGTTATTTCTGAACTTGAGTATGGGCAACATGTGTGTCCCTGCAGACATGTTTATTGAACCGTTATAAATATTAAATTGGCAATAAAAATATGTTTAAAAAATATATACGTTTCGGCGATTGCCTTCCACAGGACCATAGAGTCCTGGCGTCTAGCTTGTCCTTTAATAGTGTTCATGACCATAGTCCATCAATTGTGTTTACCTTTTTGGGTCGTAACTAGACCACACATTATATTTATCCTATCAAGCAATAAATCCTTAACTTTCAGGGTAAAATTAATGTAAAATACAATAATTTAACATATTGCTTGCATGAAATTATTTCATAGATCATGCAGAAAGGTGGCAGCTCAATTCAATTCAATGTCGCAGTAAAGTACTGAAGTTTGTTTTTATACAGTGCAATTGCTTTTTTTGTTAATTGACTAGCAATTCAAAGCTAGAGGAGCCCCTCCTATCTATGTAGATAAAAAGAGAGAGAGAGATATATGAAGGGGGACTAGAGGGAAGAGGAAAAGGAGGAGGAGAGTGTTTAGTTTCGAGGAGGAGGAGAATGTTCATATATATATATATATATATATATATATATATATATATATATATATATATATATATATCCAAACGAACATCCTACTCCAGCAAAGAAGAGGCACGTACACAAGGTGATCAGGGATAAGGCTTATTTATTTTTTAGGTCTCTCTCGACCCCGCAGTAGGAGAGATACGCGTTTTGGCTGCGCAGCAGCCTTTATCAATCTAATTGGCGCCGTAAAAAATACGAGTTTAAATAGTCATCACCACCTGGGCATGAACATAGAAAATAGACTTAAACTGTTGCACCCATCCGCAAAATTACAGCAATAATGCTATTTATGATCAAAGTACATTTTAAAATCCTTTGATGTAGTTGATGAAGCTTACTTAGCTCTTCATAACATTAAATGCAAAGTGCAATGAGACAAACTATATGACTATCGGCATAGTGCACATTAAGCATATTGTCTCCAAGGATCAAAACATATTCAGCCTGATGATAAATGCACAGAAACAATGTATCGCATGTCCTAGATGGAAAACATGTCATAATGACAAGCCAAGGTATTGTATATTAAACATTATGGCGCCAATGCTCTCTACAACATTATGCCCTCCTCATTACAGAAAATGAGTCTATCATAAAATAGAAATGCAATATATGAATTAAAACGTGCTGCATGTATTTTTAACACATATAGAAAGTGCCATCATTTCTTAAAAGACATCGGGTCAAAAATCAAACAGGACACGCAAATGCGTGTTAAATCAAAAAACACAGGACATAACTCAGTGTTAATATTAGTGTCCTCACCACGGAGCTCTGATTGCACACAATGTGTGTATGTCCAACATAAATGCCAGCATCCGGGTAATCACTGCTTCACTCGACAGGACTACAAGGCCCACAATCCTCTTGAACGGCCATGCGAGTACCTGAGTTCGTACACAACACCTGTGTTCCAGTTTAAATTAGAAATGAACCTTGTGTTAATTGTACCCGTGGCGGAGATGGTCATTCCATCTTTGCAAACTTGTTCTAATGGAAAATGTTTTAAATGTCACCATAAATCAGCAGCAGCACCAATTGCAACTTGTGTGAAGGACACACGTAACGGGGTCGGAGGAGATCGGTCGATACAAATTAGTTATGCCACAACACACCTCACCGCTTTTGCCTCGGCATCCACGGTGCCCAGTCACCAAAGGGCGCCAGTATTCTGGGCAAGGCATTACTAGCTGAGGAAACACAGAACCAAGTGCTGGCAGTCGGAAAACCGCCCCGCTCCTCACTCCAGAATCCCCGCAGCTGTCATCCTTGTTCCTTCTCCCGGCATACTCTCTGGGGGCTCCACCGCATAGCACTCCCATGCTCCTCCAACAACAGTTACGGTCAATGGTGGAGCCACATTCACGACTGGTGGTACGTGTACAACGCCGACCGTCGACGCTGAAATTACATCCAAACGAACATCCTACTCCAGCAAAGAAGAGGCACGTACACAAGGTGATCAGGGATAAGGCTTATTTATTTTTTAGGTCTCTCTCGACCCCGCAGTAGGAGAGATACGCGTTTCGGCTGCGCAGCAGCCTTTATCAATCTAATTGGTGCCGTAAAAAATACGAGTTTAAATAGTCATCACCACCTGGGCATGAACATAGAAAATAGACTTAAACTGTTGCACTCATCCGCAAAATTACAGCAACAATGCTATTTATGATCAAAGTACATTTTAAAATCCTTTGATGTAGTTGATGAAGCTTACATAGCTCTTCATAACATTAAATGCAAAGTGCAATGAGACAAACTATATGACTATCGGCATAGTGCACATTAAGCATATTGTCTCCAAGGATCAAAACATATTCAGCCTGATGATAAATGCACAGAAACAATGTATTGCATGTCCTAGATGGAAAACATGTCATAATGACAAGCCAAGGTATTGTATATTAAACATTATGGCGCCAATGCTCTCTACAACATTATGCCCTCCTCATTACAGAAAATGAGTCTATCATAAAATAGAAATGCAATATATGAATTAAAACGTGCTGCATGTATTTTTAACACATATAGAAAGTGCCATCATTTCTTAAAAGACATCGGGTCAAAAATCAAACAGGACACGCAAATGCGTGTTAAATCAAAAAACACAGGACATAACTCAGTGTTAATATTAGTGTCCTCACCACGGAGCTCTGATTGCACATATATATATATCCTCCAACGCACAAGCTCCTTCTGGAAACACTGGGACCCGTGAGAAGTGGCACACTCGCCGGCAGAGCATACCGGCATATATAATCCCCCAACAAATCCAATATGTGTGCTCTCAGGAAAACCAAATCCACGACTCAAAGTGCTGTCTTGCAAAGCGTTTAATTTACATGACGCATTTCAAATGCTGCCGCATTCTTGGTCACATGTAAGGTGCACACAAATAGAAAGGCTTATATACAGTCACATGGTAGTTTAGTTCAAAACAAATGAAAATGTCGAAAAACAGGGCGGCCATGTTGGAAGAGTACAAAATCAATGGAAGGTATGCGTACCTAAATTGAAATAACATACTGTCATGCAAGGAATCAAATCAAATTGAGTAAGTCTCACTGTAGAGTCAAAAACTAATAATTCACAAAGTGTGTGAAGAAATTTAGCAGACAGAGGACAGTTCAATATATGATATCGGTACCGGTTCTAAAATAAAACCCAAGTGGGCTTGAGTCAGATCGCATTGACAGGCAGCCACAAATCAACAGAATAAAACAAGATAAGCATGTCAGTAAAAATTCAATACTACTATATACGCTGGATAAGCAATAAAGTTAGCATAATAAGCATGCGAGTGGGTAAGGAGCCTACAGGGTGACACAGGCTCTGCTGGAAATACCGGGCAAGTGCCCTAATGAGTGCCAGTGACAACTCACAGCTGTAACACGACAGTCCTGACTAAACGGTAACAGGGGCAACGATAAAGCAGACATGTAGAACCGCCTCAAGGAAGTCAACATGTATGTCCTGCTGAGGAAATAAAAGTGAACAGTATTACCATGTGACGAGGTGGTCAAAAGGTGAGACATGAAGAAAAGGTTAGGCGGCCCGTGCTCGTGGTGTCGGGTGAAGTGGGCCCCTTCCTTTCCTCCTGCAAAGGAAACAGAAAACATACACAAGTTTAAAAACAGTGACCTCACCAGCCGGGGGTCATCTACAAATGAAGTTTCAAATGCACTGTGTCAGAGAAAGAGAGGAAAGAAAGCAGACAGTGCCAAAAAGCATGGTCAAAGGATGACAGGAAAACTGAGCATGGTACAAGTACAAGTACATAGGAGAATCGGTTGCAGGAGTCATCAATAAACAGTAGAGTGAAAAGTAAACTGTTGATGCTGCGGAGTATGGCCTATTCTGTTCTAAGATGTACGGCTAACTCTTCATCCTGGTTGAGCCCCCTTGGAATCTTAGTCTGGAGCTCCACAATGTACTTGGATTCTTTCTGTCTAAGTCTAAGTGTTCTGTCCCCTCCCCTAGGGTCAATGTTGATTTGCTCTATAATGAAATAGCTCAGAGCTGAGGAATCGGAGAAATGTTTGGCCTGATAATGTCGGGCCACAGGATATTTGGGGTCCTTGTTGGTTATGGCTCGCATATGCTCCAAAATGCGTTTCTTGGCCATCAAGGTGGTGCTACCAATGTACCACAATTTGCATGGACATTCTATCACGTATATCACAAACTTGGTGCTGCAAGTAAGGAATTGTTTGATAGCCCTCCTCTCGCTCCCTGAAGTGTACTCTTTGCGAAACAAACTGTGTCTGCAAGCTTTGCAATGTCCACAAGGAAAGAAACCCTGTAGACTATGCTCACTGGCGGTGGTGTGTCTAGTGATGTCACTGTGGACAAGCATATCCCGAATGTTCCTACTCCTTCTGAATGTAATACTAGGTCTTTCTTTGATGGATAGCCCTATTATTGTGTCATTTTTAAGGGTTTCCCAGTTCTTGGCCAAGATGCGTTTGACATTACTGATATCAGAGTGGTACGATAATATCATCCTGGTGTTATCCTCAACTGTTACATCACTGGGTGAAATTTTGTCAGTAAGAGTGTCCTCTCTGTTAATCCTCTCTACTTTCTCTGTGGCTCTCTTCAATACCCAATTGGGGTAACCCCTTTCTCTGAATCTTTCCAACATGTTGTTGCATTCAATGGTAAAGGCTTCATTGGTGTTACAGTTTCTTCTTGCCCTCAGCAGCTCGCCAAAGGGAATGCTCCACTTGAGCGTCTCTGGGTGACTGCTGAGGGCATGAGGAATACTGTTACCAGCGGTCGATTTACGAAAGAGAGTGGTATGTATCTTGTTGTTCTTGATTTCAAGTTTGATCTAAATATTCCGCCTCTGTGTTGCTGATATTGCCTGACAGTTGTATGTTGCGTGTGTTGGTATTCAGTTTGTCGATGAAATCCTGGGCTTCTTTTTCCGAACCCCTCCAGACAATGAACAGATCGTCTATGTAACGAAGCCACATGACGACCCGCTCGAAGCCACTGGAGAGGTCCGGATCAATGAAGGTCTCCACTTCCCATAATCCCATGAAGAGATTTGCGAGACTTGGAGCAAAGCAAGATCCCATCGCTGTCCCAGTAGTCTGAATGAACAGCACACCATCAAACAAGAAGATGTTGTTCTTGAGACAGAACTTGGTCATTTCAAGGATCATGTAACTGTGCTCCAAGAATCTGATGTTTCTCCTCATGAGAAAATGTTTACAGGCTGAAAGACCTTGTTCATGGTTGATTATGGTGTATAATGAATGTACATCCAATATGATGAACCTGAACTCTGGATCCCATACGATGTTCTGTATTTTGACTAAAAAATCTTTGGTGTCCCGGACATAACTGGGAAGATTCATGACGTGTTCCCTAAGAAAATGGTCAATGTATTTGGACACGTGTTCAGCCACACTGCCTCTGGATGACACGATGGGTCGTCCTGGAGGGTTGGTGATGTCTTTATGCACCTTGGGAAGCAGATACAATACGGGTAAAATGGGGTGATCTTTCTTCAAATAACTGTACTCATCCCATGTAATGATCCCCTTATCCCTCCATTCAATTAGTTTGTCCCATATGGTGGTTATACTGTTGTTATATACATCTTTGGTAATAAGGAGATAGAAATTGTTGTCTTTCAGTTGGCGGAGCGCTTCATTGGTATATTGTTCCCTGTCAAGGATCACAATGTTCCCACCCTTGTCAGAAGGGCGGATGATGATGTCTTCATCATCCGCAAGTTTTTTCAGTGCCTGTCTTTGTTCAAAAGTCAGATTTTGGGATCTTTGTGGGGTTCTATGTTTCTTGTGTCTCAGGTCAGTAAGTGCTTTAGTAACATTCTCATTGAAGGTATCTATCCCATCATAGGGAAGAGTAGGAAGGAATGTGGACTCAGGTTTAAAGTTGGTGTTGGCAGCAGCGTCACATGTGATGTCAAGGTCGGAAAGAATACTGATTTCATTGGCATTAAAGGACCTGTTGTGAGGATTAAGTTCGAGTTCCACCATAGTGACCAGGGTATCAATGTTCCCTATGGTAAGGTCACTATCGCTTATGGTAGGTCTGGATGTGATGGGTGCGTTAGTGTTCAAACGTTTTAATTTATGCCATTTCTTAAGTTTGAGCTTCCTTACAAACCTAAAAATGTCTATTCTGGTGTTGGTGTAGTCAAAGGAAGAGGAGGGGCAAAAGGACAGTCCTAGGCATAGAGTACGTTTCTCAATGTCACTGAGTGTTCTTTTAGACAAATTAATGATAGTTTTATTCACCATGTTCATATCCATTATTTGGCTTTTCCGGCGCGTGTCCTGTTGTTTCCCATGGCGCCACGTTCCTTGTCTTTTCTGCCACCGTTGTCTGATACGTCTTCGTCTGTTCCTTCTCTTCCTCTGCCTCTGCCCTGACCTCGTCCTCTTGGTTTCGGTTTCGGTGTGTCCCGTGTCGTTATACGGCCTCTGCGCATGTGTCTGTATTCATCTAAAAAATTGACGGGTCTTGGCATCGCTTCACTGCTGGATGCAATGTTGGCCGATAGATCAGAGTCACTCCCACTTGCAGCTGACGTCTCCGAGATAGAACTTTCTGTGGGTTCCATCTGTCTTGCTTTCAAGTATCTATTGTCTGCATATAGATGGTCATATTTTCTGCTGAATGTCAGAATTCTGCCACTCTCGTAGTCAGCATAATCCCTATTAAGCTTTCTTTGTTTGCGTGCCTTTATATCATCTTCGTACTTTTTCATCCGTTCCTTCATTTCTTCAAGTGCTTTGTTCAGCGCTGTTTGTTCCATGTTGCTGCTGAGATCTTCGAGTAATTCTTTGATCTGTGCTAGTAATATATCCCGATCTACCCACGCATACTTAATGAGTATTTCTAGCATTCTTTTCGAACTCTGAGCAGAATTCTGGGACCATTCTTCTAACATTTTCGGATTCGGAGACTCATATGATGGTGCAGTGAATATTCTCAGTCCTCTTGGGGCCATTGATTGATCTACATAATGTTGGAGCGAGGTTGCTTCCCACCATTTGGATGTTTCGGAACGTTTCATTTTCTCCAATCTCTTAAGTTTATCCGCCGTAGGTTGGACAGATTTGGTATGATCATCTTTGTTGTATATTGCTCCTGGTTTTCTAGTGAACATGGCAAGAGCAGCCGCTCTCCTGTCGCTTTCTTCCTCCATAGTGCACAAACGCTTGCCTGTATCGCTAGAATCGTGGTCTGGTAACCCCCCTGCCGTGATGCAGGTTCTTCTTACCAGTGTGTTGCCTCGTTAAAGAAACGGGCAGTGCAGGTACATTTTACAAAAAAGTAGTAAAAGGAGAAACGTGATGTATAGCCGGTAAGCTATACGGAGATCTGGTAATCGGCGAGCATGACCGCTAACGCCGTGGGTGGAGGAGGCGAGGCAGCATAAACGAGCACTGTCAGCCGCTGCCTTGGGAGGCGGGAAAACAACAAACACTCTCCGGTGTCGGGAAATCCCTCCCCGCACAAAGGACGGACAAAACGTGCACCCGCTTACCTCAGCATCCAGATCCACGTCACAGATTCTCTCCTTCTCCTTGCGATGTCCTGACAAAATAAACAGCGGCCGGTCCAAACGTGTTCCTCAATATTCCTCCAACGCACAAGCTCCTTCTGGAAACAGTGGGACCCGTGAGAAGTGGCACACTCGCCGGCAGAGCATACCGGCATATATAATCCCCCAACAAATCCAATATGTGTGCTCTCAGGAAAACCAAATCCACGACTCAAAGTGCTGTCTTGCAAAGCGTTTAATTTAAATAATAAACGTAAATTAAACGCTTTGCAAGACAGCACTTTGAGTCGTGGATTTGGTTTTCCTGAGAGCACACATATTGGATTTGTTGGAAAATATATATTTAAGGAAAATCTCTGGAGTGGTTTGGCAGGATGATTTTCTTATGATTGCTTTAGATGTAACCACGCTATATACGAGCATTGAACACACTGATGGTATAGCAGCAATCAAATATTATTTGGCACGTAGGCCTGTGCAATACAAGGAACATAGCCATATGTTAATTGAAATGATTAAGTTTAGTCTGTTTAACAATATGTTTATGTTCAACAGTCAATTGTATCAGCAGATCAGAGGGGTTGCCATGGGGGCCAGTTTCTCACCCAGTTATGCCTGTCTTCATATGGGTATGTGGGAGGAGCTGGTCCTCATGGAAAGATACAGACAATATATGGTAAACAATGTCAGATTGTGGTTACGCTATATTGATGACCTGTTTGTGGTGTGGCAGGGAACATTGGAAGAAGCCAACCAATTTGTAGAAAGTATTAATTTGAATAACATTAATCTGCATTTTACTGCGACAATCAGCCATACTAGTGTCGAATTTCTTGATACCCAGATATACATTAACAACTGTAAAATTGAAACCCGCTTATTTAGAAAGCCAACAGCTGGTAACTCTACTCTCCATGCGACTAGTGCACATCCCAAACACCTTATTAACAGCATCCCCTATGGGGAAATGCTGCGTCTACGACGCATATGTAGCAATAGTCAAGACTTGAGAGCAGCACAGCTGGAGAGTAGTGAACGGTTCAAACATAGAGGATACTCGACACAAGTAATTGAGAAAGCAATTACTAAATCGTTGCTATTGACAAGAGAGGAAGGATTGAAAGAGAAAACAAGTGTTTTAAATCACATAGCTACCAGTGAGGGTAATATAAAAGATCATGGCAATGATGAATTTAGATTGATCATGAAATATAGTAAGCAACACAAGTCATTGAGTAAAATTATCCAGCAAAATTGGCCCCTGGTACGAAATGATCCTGTGATTGGACCCCTGCTACCGCAGAGGGTGTCCATCACTTTCAGTAAGGCACCATCCATGAGGGACATTCTGGTAAAGACAAGCCCAGAAATTATAAACAATAGTAGTTGGATACAATCAAACAAAGGTTTTTATAGATGCAAATCTTGCAAGGCATGTTCCCATGGTATAAATAAGAATTCTTATAACACGCCATTCAGTGAAAAAGTCTATAAGATCTCAAAGTTATTAACATGCAAGACAGAATTTGCAATTTACGTGTTACTTTGTCCATGTGGCCTTCAATATGTTGGCAGCACAAAATTACCAGTACACAAGCGAGTGTTGCAACATTTGAGGGCTATCACAAACCAGGACAATACTTACCCTGTGGCGCGGCATTTCAGGGAAAAACATGAATCTAATAATGTATACCTGAAATATTATGTAATTGACACAATCCCCCTAGCAGAAGAGGAGGTGACCGAGAAAATAAATTAAGAAAGCTTGAAACTAAATATATACTTCAGCTAGATTCCAAACAACCGGGGGATTAAATGTAACAGAAGATTTGCACACGTGTCTAACATGAGAGTACTTGGTTCGGATTTAATGTATAAGGGGGCATATTACTTGGCAATGATTTTAAGAAAAAGTTTTGAGAAAATTTTAACTTTTGACATTTCAGTTTTATGAATGTATTTATATGAAGGCAATTTTAGATGATTTTATAAGGGAGAATATATATAGGAATTTATTTATATTTATATGTATTTATTTATTGATGAACAGATATTTATGGTTTTAGAAGCTTTTTTATCTGTTTAGAGATATGTATTTATTTATATTTGTCAGCAGAAGTTTTGCACATTATTCCTATCCTTTAAAGTTGAGGTATCAAATTGCCATAATATAGGATTCTCTAAAAACAATTGCAACAGGGAGGAACATCAACAAATCTTAAGTATAAGATTGTTCATACAAACCTGAACTTAAACTTGAACAAATTAAGACAATAGAAAGCTATTAAGTAGACCTAGACATTGCAAACCGCCAATTTTAGAATTTAATAAGAATTTGAAAATCTTTCATAAAAAATATATAATTTTTCAATATTTAACACTTATGCACTTTTTCAGCACTTAGCACTTTGGGTTTTAGTATCATGTGTATCAATTGGTTGATTCATTTGAAGAGACAAAGATATAGATTTAACCAAGAGGATTTATCCCATGATGTTGTGTTATTTATAAGAGTTGCATGAATATCCAAGACTCAATATGGTATTTTACCTATATTTAATAGTTGTGCATCCCATGAGTAACTCTATTTGGAAACGTAAATTATTACATTTTATGATATTTATGTTTATTACTGCTTGTTGATGATATCAATTCATTTAAAAAAAAATTTATGTGTGAAACATCATATCAAGCGCAATTGGTTAAAATGTATAAAATTTTGAACTACATATATCAACATATACATAAAATTTCTTTTATGTTCATGATTACCAAATCACATGATACATGTTTTATGAGGCACTATGACTTTAAATATCGCGTATTCGAAACTTGCCACTGTCATGTGATCAAGGCTCGGACGAGCCGAAACGCGTTATGACGACCAACGAGGATTAAATAATTTTGCCCTAAACCTGGGTCCGTGTCCGTTCTTGGAGAGATCCTATGGTACGACGGAGTAACCTGTGATGTAATTGACCGGATTGTTTCACGCGGTCATTCACGGACCCCCTCCTCGATCAGGTCGACGCTACTAGTGAGACATCACTTCCGGGGCAACCAGGAAGCATTTTTTGAGCCGATGAGGATTTCGAGCGTCTGACCCCCTGCAACCTGGAGAAGCCGAAAGAGACCTGCGGGAGCCTGCGGACGCCGAGTCGGAGGGCTCGGTGAAAACGGAGTGGAGCAGGTAGGAATTAGCCGGGTATTGCAGGGTGAGGAGGTGTGCTGAAAGTTGCACAGCAATCAAAAGTAATCGTGACGCTGTTTGAAACTTTCTATATATATATACAAAAGTGTCCTCATGTCGGCTGACGTGGGGAGAGCGCGGGAGATGGCGGCTATGGAGATGTTCTCCGATACCCCCCCGACAACGAGTGGAGCCACAGAACAAACTAAAGAAAGCCCACATATGAACAATTCAATGAAAGATTTATTTAAAAAACTTGAGAAGAAAATGAGATCTGAGCAGAATAAATGGTGGGAGTCTAGGTCATTACAGCGGTATATTGACGTAGAAAGAATTCCCAGAGGCTTAAGAATCCTAACAGCGCCAAGTTATGACGAACCCAATCCGGAACTAATGAAAGAATGGGCTGAGTGTAACCTTGAATCATCAAGAAGGTTAACACTCATCCTTATAAAGTATGCGGATATTGACAGGGCAAAATTATTAAAGGAGATAGACGAAATCAATGAGGAATTGGAAACATCAAATCACAAAGATGAGCAGAATAGATTACGAAATGATATGACAACTAGACTGAAAAAAGAGGAGGATAAAATCAAAGCACGGAAAACGTTCAAATTTCAGAGAGACAAGAACGACTACGATTTGGGTCAGATTTTTACATTTGCCAAACGATATGATGCCATAAGGAAATCGAAATTCCATCCGATAGAGGGGACCACAGCAGCATCTGTACCAGCTACAAGTCAATATTGTCGGTCATCTAATACCTCTCAATCCGATGCCAGTTCAATGGGAGGAAGCGAATCTGAATCTGAAATGCGTAATGTAATTACGATGGGAAAAAAACCCAAACCGTCACCTGGGGAAGAGCTCAATTTTTTATGTCAAGAAAGGCACCAAACACTACGCCCAAGGCCCCCAAAAAATCTGGAAGTGCAAACTATAAGCGGCAGCAAAGACGCAAAGCAAAAGCCAGGCGAGCCAAATCTGAACAGAAAAAGAGGGCGGGGATACTGGAGAAACAAACAGTAAGTGAAGATAAAACAAATAAAACGATTGTCAATATCGCTAACATAAAATTGACAAAACAGGAGGAAAATATTTTATGCCTTGGATTGTCATATGCTCCACATACGGATTTCGATTATGCATCCACTAGATTGGATGTGTATAGAGGAGTACGCAAACTGAAATTGAAAAAACATTTTCTGACAAACAAGGCGTTAACAGAACCCAGTCAAAGTCAAATGACTTCGATGTCGGCTGCCCAATTAGATCTATCATATTCAGATGCTCCTATTCTACAAGTGATGCAGGATCTTTATGATGAAAATGAGGGACAGGCTGATTTAAACATCATGACACGTAACAATTGTGTATCGAATGACGGAAATACCTCAAGACCACCAACTCCATTTAAACCCAGGTCCTCATTCAATCCGATAGCTGTGCGGGACTCCATTGACATCTTTCACGAGACAGTTGTTTCGCAAATCAAAACTTTGAACAAAAATGTGCAATCGAAACATAAAAAGTTTGACAAAATAAATCGACAATATAGGAATTTGGTGACGAAACTGCAGAAAGATAAAACTATTGTTATCCGCAACAGCGATAAGGGTGGCAATATTGTGATTTGGCCATTAACGAATTACAACAAAGAAGCTATTAACCAGTTGAATGATCGAACTTGCTATAATCGTACCAATATAGCCATTTTGAAAGCTACATACAAAGAGTATTACATCAAACTTTCCGGATGGAAGGGTGCAAATCTTTTAAGTATGGATGAATATAAATATTTGAAAAATGACAATCCCACAATACCTACCATGTACTTTATCCCGAAAGTGCACAAAAATGCTTTGAACCCTCCAGGACGACCGATTATCTCTGCTAGAGAAGGATTATTGGAACATACCACGAAATATATTGATTATTTTTTACAAGATTTTGTACAGGGCTTAACATCATATGTCAAAGACACTAGTGACTTTTTAAGGAAAATCTCTGGAGTGGTTTGGCAGGATGATTTTCTTATGATTGCTTTAGATGTAACCACGCTATATACGAGCATTGAACACACTGATGGTATAGCAGCAATCAAATATTATTTGGCACGTAGGCCTGTGCAATACAAGGAACATAGCCATATGTTAATTGAAATGATTAAGTTTAGTCTGTTTAACAATATGTTTATGTTCAACAGTCAATTGTATCAGCAGATCAGAGGGGTTGCCATGGGGGCCAGTTTCTCACCCAGTTATGCCTGTCTTCATATGGGTATGTGGGAGGAGCTGGTCCTCATGGAAAGATACAGACAATATATGGTAAACAATGTCAGATTGTGGTTACGCTATATTGATGACCTGTTTGTGGTGTGGCAGGGAACATTGGAAGAAGCCAACCAATTTGTAGAAAGTATTAATTTGAATAACATTAATCTGCATTTTACTGCGACAATCAGCCATACTAGTGTCGAATTTCTTGATACCCAGATATACATTAACAACTGTAAAATTGAAACCCGCTTATTTAGAAAGCCAACAGCTGGTAACTCTACTCTCCATGCGACTAGTGCACATCCCAAACACCTTATTAACAGCATCCCCTATGGGGAAATGCTGCGTCTACGACGCATATGTAGCAATAGTCAAGCTGGAGAATAGTGAACGGTTCAAACATAGAGGATACTCGACACAAGTAATTGAGAAAGCAATTACTAAATCGTTGCTATTGACAAGAGAGGAAGCATTGAAAGAGAAAACAAGTGTTTTAAATCACATAGCTACCAGTGAGGGTAATATACAAGATCATGGCAATGATGAATTTAGATTGATCATGAAATATAGTAAGCAACACAAGTCATTGAGTAAAATTATCCAGCAAAATTGGCCCCTGGTACGAAATGATCCTGTGATTGGACCCTGCTACCGCAGAGGGTGTCCATCACTTTCAGTAAGGCACCATCCATGAGGGACATTCTGGTAAAGACAAGCCCAGAAATTATAAACAATAGTAGTTGGATACAATCAAACAAAGGTTTTTATAGATGCAAATCTTGCAAGGCATGTTCCCATGGTATAAATAAGAATTCTTATAACACGCCATTCAGTGAAAAAGTCTATAAGATCTCAAAGTTATTAACATGCAAGACAGAATTTGCAATTTACGTGTTACTTTGTCCATGTGGCCTTCAATATGTTGGCAGCACAAAATTACCAGTACACAAGCGAGTGTTGCAACATTTGAGGGCTATCACAAACCAGGACAATACTTACCCTGTGGCGCGGCATTTCAGGGAAAAACATGAATCTAATAATGTATACCTGAAATATTATGTAATTGACACAATCCCCCTAGCAGAAGAGGAGGTGACCGAGAAAATAAATTAAGAAAGCTTGAAACTAAATATATACTTCAGCTAGATTCCAAACAACCGGGGGGATTAAATGTAACAGAAGATTTGCACACGTGTCTAACATGAGAGTACTTGGTTCGGATTTAATGTATAAGGGGGCATATTACTTGGCAATGATTTTAAGAAAAAGTTTTGAGAACATTTTAACTTTTGACATTTCAGTTTTATGAATGTATTTATATGAAGGCAATTTTAGATGATTTTATAAGGGAGAATATATATAGGAATTTATTTATATTTATATGTATTTATTTATTGATGAACAGATATTTATGGTTTTTAGAAGCTTTTTTATCTGTTTAGAGATATGTATTTATTTATATTTGTCAGCAGAAGTTTTGCACATTATTCCTATCCCTTAAAGTTGAGGTATCAAATTGCCATAATATAGGATTCTCTAAAAACAATTGCAACAGGGAGGAACATCAACAAATCTTAAGTATAAGATTGTTCATACAAACCTGAACTTAAACTTGAACAAATTAAGACAATAGAAAGCTATTAAGTAGACCTAGACATTGCAAACCGCCAATTTTAGAATTTAATAAGAATTTGAAAATCTTTCATAAAAAATATATAATTTTGCAATATTTAACACTTATGCACTTTTTCAGCACTTAGCACTTTGGGTTTTAGTATCATGTGTATCAATTGGTTGATTCATTTGAACAGACAAAGATATAGATTTAACCAAGAGGATTTATCCCATGATGTTGTGTTATTTATAAGAGTTGCATGAATATCCAAGACTCAATATGGTATTTTACCTATATTTAATAGTTGTGCATCCCATGAGTAACTCTATTTGGAAACGTAAATTATTACATTTTATGATATTTATGTTTATTACTGCTTGTTGATGATATCAATTCATTTAAAAAAAATTCATGTGTGAAACATCATATCAAGCGCAATTGGTTAAAATTTATAAAATTTTGAACTACATATATCAACATATACATAAAATTTCTTTTATGTTCATGATTACCAAATCACATGATACATGTTTTATGAGGCACTATGACTTTAAATATCGCGTATTCGAAACTTGCCACTGTCATGTGATCAAGGCTCGGACGAGCCGAAACGCGTTATGACGACCAACGAGGATTAAATAATTTTGCACTAAACCTGGGTCCGTGTCCGTTCTTGGAGAGATCCTATGGTACGACGGAGTAACCTGTGATGTAATTGACCGGATTGTTTCACGCGGTCATTCACGGACCCCCTCCTCGATCAGGTCGACGCTACTAGTGAGACATCACTTCCGGGGCAACCAGGAAGCATTTTTTGAGCCGATGAGGATTTCGAGCGTCTGACCCCCTGCAACCTGGAGAAGCCGAAAGAGACCTGCGGGAGCCTGCGGACGCCGAGTCGGGGGCTCGGTGAAAACGGAGTGGAGCAGGTAGGAATTAGCCGGGTATTGCAGGGTGAGGAGGTGTGCTGAAAGTTGCACAGCAATCAAAAGTAATCGTGACGCTGTTTGAAACTTTCTATATATATATACAAAAGTGTCCTCATGTCGGCTGACGTGGTGAGAGCGCGGGAGATGGCGGCTATGGAGATATTCTCCGATACCCCCCCGACAACGAGTGGAGCCACAGAACAAACTAAAGAAAGCCCACATATGAACAATTCAATGAAAGATTTATTTAAAAAACTTGAGAAGAAAATGAGATCTGAGCAGAATAAATGGTGGGAGTCTAGGTCATTACAGCGGTATATTGACGTAGAAAGAATTCCCAGAGGCTTAAGAATCCTAACAGCGCCAAGTTATGACGAACCCAATCCGGAACTAATGAAAGAATGGGCTGAGTGTAACCTTGAATCATCAAGAAGGTTAACACTCATCCTTATAAAGTATGCGGATATTGACAGGGCAAAATTATTAAAGGAGATAGACGAAATCAATGAGGAATTGGAAACATCAAATCACAAAGATGAGCAGAATAGATTACGAAATGATATGACAACTAGACTGAAAAAGAGGAGGATAAAATCAAAGCACGGAAAACGTTCAAATTTCAGAGAGACAAGAACGACTACGATTTGGGTCAGATTTTTACATTTGCCAAACGATATGATGCCATAAGGAAATCGAAATTCCATCCGATAGAGGGGACCACAGCAGCATCTGTACCAGCTACAAGTCAATATGGTCGGTCATCTAATACCTCTCAATCCGATGCCAGTTCAATGGGAGGAAGCGAATCTGAATCTGAAATGCGTAATGTAATTACGACGGGAAAAAAACCCAAACCGTCACCTGGGGAAGAGCTCAATTTTTTATGTCAAGAAAGGCGCCAAACACTACGCCCAAGGCCCCCAAAAAATCTGGAAGTGCAAACTATAAGCGGCAGCAAAGACGCAAAGCAAAAGCCAGGCGAGCCAAATCTGAACAGAAAAAGAGGGCGGGGATACTGGAGAAACAAACAGTAAGTGAAGATAAAACAAATAAAACGATAGTCAATATCGCTAACATAAAATTGACAAAACAGGAGGAAAATATTTTATGCCTTGGATTGTCATATGCTCCACATACGGATTTCGATTATGCATCCACTAGATTGGATGTGTATAGAGGAGTACGCAAACTGAAATTGAAAAAACATTTTCTGACAAACAAGGCGTTAACAGAACCCAGTCAAAGTCAAATGACTTCGATGTCGGCTGCCCAATTAGATCTATCATATTCAGATGCTCCTATTCTACAAGTGATGCAGGATCTTTATGATGAAAATGAGGGACAGGCTGATTTAAACATCATGACACGTAACAATTGTGTATCGAATGACGGAAATACCTCAAGACCACCAACTCCATTTAAACCCAGGTCCTCATTCAATCCGATAGCTGTGCGGGACTCCATTGACATCTTTCACGAGACAGTTGTTTCGCAAATCAAAACTTTGAACAAAAATGTGCAATCGAAACATAAAAAGTTTGACAAAATAAATCGACAATATAGGAATTTGGTGACGAAACTGCAGAAAGATAAAACTATTGTTATCCGCAACAGCGATAAGGGTGGCAATATTGTGATTTGGCCATTAACGAATTACAACAAAGAAGCTATTAACCAGTTGAATGATCGAACTTGCTATAATCGTACCAATATAGCCATTTTGAAAGCTACATACAAAGAGTATTACATCAAACTTTCCGGATGGAAGGGTGCAAATCTTTTAAGTATGGATGAATATAAATATTTGAAAAATGACAATCCCACAATACCTACCATGTACTTTATCCCGAAAGTGCACAAAAATGCTTTGAACCCTCCAGGACGACCGATTATCTCTGCTAGAGAAGGATTATTGGAACATACCACGAAATATATTGATTATTTTTTACAAGATTTTGTACAGGGCTTAACATCATATGTCAAAGACACTAGTGACTTTTTAAGGAAAATCTCTGGAGTGGTTTGGCAGGATGATTTTCTTATGATTGCTTTAGATGTAACCACGCTATATACGAGCATTGAACACACTGATGGTATAGCAGCAATCAAATATTATTTGGCACGTAGGCCTGTGCAATACAAGGAACATAGCCATATGTTAATTGAAATGATTAAGTTTAGTCTGTTTAACAATATGTTTATGTTCAACAGTCAATTGTATCAGCAGATCAGAGGGGTTGCCATGGGGGCCAGTTTCTCACCCAGTTATGCCTGTCTTCATATGGGTATGTGGGAGGAGCTGGTCCTCATGGAAAGATACAGACAATATATGGTAAACAATGTCAGAATGTGGTTACGCTATATTGATGACCTGTTTGTGGTGTGGCAGGGAACATTGGAAGAAGCCAACCAATTTGTAGAAAGTATTAATTTGAATAACATTAATCTGCATTTTACTGCGACAATCAGCCATACTAGTGTCGAATTTCTTGATACCCAGATATACATTAACAACTGTAAAATTGAAACCCGCTTATTTAGAAAGCCAACAGCTGGTAACTCTACTCTCCATGCGACTAGTGCACATCCCAAACACCTTATTAACAGCATCCCCTATGGGGAAATGCTGCGTCTACGATGCATATGTAGCAATAGTCAAGACTTGAGAGCAGCACAGCTGGAGAGTAGTGAACGGTTCAAACATAGAGGATACTCGACACAAGTAATTGAGAAAGCAATTACTAAATCGTTGCTATTGACAAGAGAGGAAGCATTGAAAGAGAAAACAAGTGTTTTAAATCACATAGCTACCAGTGAGGGTAATATAAAAGATCATGGCAATGATGAATTTAGATTGATCATGAAATATAGTAAGCAACACAAGTCATTGAGTAAAATTATCCAGCAAAATTGGCCCTGGTACGAAATGATCCTGTGATTGGACCCCTGCTACCGCAGAGGGTGTCCATCACTTTCAGTAAGGCACCATCCATGAGGGACATTCTGGTAAAGACAAGCCCAGAAATTATAAACAATAGTAGTTGGATACAATCAAACAAAGGTTTTTATAGATGCAAATCTTGCAAGGCATGTTCCCATGGTATAAATAAGAATTCTTATAACACGCCATTCAGTGAAAAAGTCTATAAGATCTCAAAGTTATTAACATGCAAGACAGAATTTGCAATTTACGTGTTACTTTGTCCGTGTGGCCTTCAATATGTTGGCAGCACAAAATTACCAGTACACAAGCGAGTGTTGCAACATTTGAGGGCTATCACAAACCAGGACAATACTTACCCTGTGGCGCGGCATTTCAGGGAAAAACATGAATCTAATAATGTATACCTGAAATATTATGTAATTGACACAATCCCC
Source organism: Calotriton arnoldi (assembly GCA_963921515.1). Taxonomy (NCBI): domain Eukaryota; kingdom Metazoa; phylum Chordata; class Amphibia; order Caudata; family Salamandridae; genus Calotriton; species Calotriton arnoldi. The sequence goes on along the minus strand of CAWUFW010001267.1, from coordinate 2,828,690 downwards.
CTAGCAGAAGAGGAGGTGACCGAGAAAATAAATTAAGAAAGCTTGAAACTAAATATATACTTCAGCTAGATTCCAAACAACCGGGGGATTAAATGTAACAGAAGATTTGCACACGTGTCTAACATGAGAGTAATTGGTTCGGATTTAATGTATAAGGGGGCATATTACTTGGCAATGATTTTAAGAAAAAGTTTTGAGAAAATTTTAACTTTTGACATTTCAGTTTTATGAATGTATTTATATGAAGGCAATTTTAGATGATTTTATAAGGGAGAATATATATAGGAATTTATTTATATTTATATGTATTTATTTATTGATGAACAGATATTTATGGTTTTTAGAAGCTTTTTTATCTGTTTAGAGATATGTATTTATTTATATTTGTCAGCAGAAGTTTTGCACATTATTCCTATCCCTTAAAGTTGAGGTATCAAATTGCCATAATATAGGATTCTCTAAAAACAATTGCAACAGGGAGGAACATCAACAAATCTTAAGTATAAGATTGTTCATACAAACCTGAACTTAAACTTGAACAAATTAAGACAATAGAAAGCTATTAAGTAGACCTAGACATTGCAAACCGCCAATTTTAGAATTTAATAAGAATTTGAAAATCTTTCATAAAAAATATATAATTTTTCAATATTTAACACTTATGCACTTTTTCAGCACTTAGCACTTTGGGTTTTAGTATCATGTGTATCAATTGGTTGATTCATTTGAACAGACAAAGATATAGATTTAACCAAGAGGATTTATCCCATGATGTTGTGTTATTTATAAGAGTTGCATGAATATCCAAGACTCAATATGGTATTTTACCTATATTTAATAGTTGTGCATCCCATGAGTAACTCTATTTGGAAACGTAAATTATTACATTTTATGATATTTATGTTTATTACTGCTTGTTGATGATATCAATTCATTTAAAAAAATTTAATGTGTGAAACATCATATCAAGCGCAATTGGTTAAAATGTATAAAATTTTGAACTACATATATCAACATATACATAAAATTTCTTTTATGTTCATGATTACCAAATCACATGATACATGTTTTATGAGGCACTATGACTTTAAATATCGCGTATTCGAAACTTGCCACTGTCATGTGATCAAGGCTCGGACGAGCCGAAACGCGTTATGACGACCAACGAGGATTAAATAATTTTGCACTAAACCTGGGTCCGTGTCCGTTCTTGGAGAGATCCTATGGTACGACGGAGTAACCTGTGATATATATATATATATATATATATATATATATATATATATATATATATATATATATATATTGCAAGTGGATATAAATGTGGTTGCTCAAGTGGCAGGTTTTTCTCACTTTGAGTTGCCACATAATGTTTACATTGGTTTTCAAGCTTATATATGTATATGCACTTTTGCTAAGCTTTCTTCAGCCAATCCAACTTTCATATCCTTCGTCAATCACCTCCAGTCCATGCTTGGGTTAGATGTAATGACCCCAGTCTTTCCTCCCAAGGCTGGAAAGTGAGCTTTTGTGCTAGTCCACTCCCAGCAGCCATGTTAATATGTAGTTAATTGAGTAGAGATCACATGTACGTCACCCTTTCATGTTGCATCAACTTGAGGATGTGAGGATCCTGCGCTGGGCTTTTCTATGACCTCTCTACTTTATTGTGTCTTGCACATTTGCCCTTGTCTTACTGGGGAATTGCCCTGTGATTCCTTCTCAACTTCCTCCACTAGCACCGCAGGTTCCCTTTACATATTTTTAACTTTGGGTCTTGCAGATGCCATGGTAAAAAGAAATGTGGGTTTGAAGGTCTGGATGGAGAGGAATTCTTGAAGGACGATGATGGATTGAGTCATCGAAAATGTCTTCAACAAGATCAAAATACATCTATGTGTGTTTGGTGTCCTCTGGCAATGTCTGAACCTGGTTGGAGTGCTCCTTTCAGCAGGCCTTGGTGTGCACTTCCTATCTTTATGGCAATTTCCTGTTGTTGAACACTTCACACATGGCTTATAATACTGGGTTACTTATTTCTGTGCCTTGTATTACCAGGTGTGATATTGTAGGGTGCAGTAACATCGCACCCGGCATCTAACCTGGTATTTACAACACAGGGAGATTGACACGTGAAATTGCATGTCTAGGACCTGGTATTGCCCACGATACAGGAAAAATCAGAAGCCACACTTGATTTCTAACCAGGTCGTAATTTGGAGTAATATGTTAAATTAAGGTTTTGTCATTCAAAAGGCACATCTAAGCCATATTTTCCATTAAGACCAACTTTTTCAAACTCTTCTCTACTTCACTGTGTAATTTACGGGGGTTTCTCATTCCAGCAGGTATTAGACCACCACATCAACTATTCCCCTTTTCCCGTAAACCCTATTAGGGTCCGAACTAATAACCTGTTTTCATTTGCATAACACCCCATGTAATACGGTGTTTTCAGCAGCATGACACTGTAAGTACATGTTTTCAATTTTTTTCTTGTGCATGTATATGTACACACTCAGAATAAATATTAAATATATATTGAGCAGTAACAGTAACAGTTCTCTATTTTGTACGTTGACTTTTGTTACAGGCCTTTTACATTCTGTGTAGTTCAGCAAAATCTTACTTATGTGCTTTAAGTCTTCGGCGAAGGTCAAAGCTAAAAGACACACTTAAATACAATCAGAGTTTTCCTTTGTCTAGACAGCAAACACAGGGTGGTGCACTCATTGAGTTGCAAGGTGGCGACAGCCACACTCTACATAGAGCCAATTAGGTAAGGTTTAGACCTAGGCTCACCCTGTTAAGAATTGAGGAAATCCTGACTATACACCTAAGCACTAAAAGCAGGCCTACAAATAAAATGTTTTCTTGTGTTCGGCATGGTAAGTTCAGCCATGACTATGGTATTATTCCTGCTTCATACCAGTTATACTTTCCTTATTCTGAGCTGGTATTTATTGCGGTCCATAGTACAATCCTTCTCCTGTGATAAGGATCCACACGCTGCCATCACTTCCACGCAGGACAGGAAGGCCATGTCACTTCCAAAGACAAACCCAGAAAGCAGGGAATTGTTTTTGGAAAATGAAAAATCAGTGACCCTGGTGCTTTGGGAATTTTCCCCCATCGCTTGGAGGACATGTGCTTTTCCCCTGTTCAATACCACCATACCCTTCTCGGGGGTCTACAACAGAAATCAAGATGACCAACACCACAGCCGAATGCCCAATCTAAATAGGGCGGAGGTGTCAGTCAGCCAGAGGAATTGCCATTGACAGGGTGATTCTGATTGCGGAGGCAGCTGTGGTTCTATCAGTAACATGGCGCCACCTCACCTCAAAATAACACGGGGGACCAAGAGCTGGGAGGACTGGACATCCGTCAATTCTTTTTACAAATGTTGCCTTACCACCCAGCCTTTAATGAGCCCCTAAACCATCACTATTGGTTGTCACTGCTAAAGTCTAGAGTGCAACTGGACATGAGGCCTGCAACAAGTAATGCCTTCGTGCTACATTGCAATAAATGAATTAAAGTTTAACAAATAAATGCATGTAATCTGTGAATATCAACTCCTAATTCATCCCACCCATCCCTTAGGGGTTTAAACATCACTTCACAAACAAATTGACTTTGTCTTCAGCTCACAGTGAGAAAATTCAAGTGGAACTAATGTTATGTTTTCCTCAAATATGATATGACTGCGAGGGAGAGAGGCTGCAGAAGTCATAATTGTTGACAGGCAAAATAGCAGACAACTGTCTTACGTCATTCATAGAACAGCGCGTCATTTGCCGCAAGATGGGCCTTAGCTGGCAGTGACTCCAAAAACAGTATGGAACAACCATGACTGTGCGTGGGAGCCAGGATCTAATAAGCATGGACGCGGGCCAAGTAAATCCGTCATGGCGCTTATTGTCAAACTATGGAAACAAAACACGCTGCTGTGTAAACATATCTTACAGAAATGTTGTTCGAGTTGCCTTTCAAGACATCGAAATCCACGTTTGTACTGCTTCTGCTTTTTCAATGTTTGGAAATGATAGTATTTATGTTTAAGAAATACTGCTATAGAGAAAGAACCGTCTGCTAGCACATACAGTATTAGCCGAACAAGCATTACGTCCCTCAATTACAGCTTCAGAAAAGTGTGGAAATAGCCGCCGTGGAAGGGAATCTTGAACGCGGAAGGGCGCGGTTTAATCGAGAGCATATGGGCAACATCTGGCGTGAAGACTGTACGGCTGGACTTAAGTTGGTAATCAGAAATTATGATTGATTTTGGAAGAAAAGTGAAAGCCTCAGAAGTGGCATATGGAAACTGTGAAAAACAGCTCCAATTGTCACAGTCTATTTGGAAGTTATCAGGGCTAAACACAAAACAGATCTGGGATGGAGTCGGAGGACTAAAGGACATTGCACAATCAATTAAGGCACTAATCCATTCAAAGATGGATTCACTGCACTGCATGGACAGGCCCATCGGCCTAATAGAGTGTGGAAATGCTGCTACGTGCAGACAGGCGTGAGCCCCACGACTGCAGTGGGTAGCTTTTCTGCCAGTGGGCTGTGTTTAATTATTGCTGGTTTCCTACATTAACTGATTTGGAATGTGTGGGAGTGTAATTGGTAACAAGCTTTGTTGTTACACCTCAAAAGAGGACTGTAGAAATCTATTTACACGTGTGTTTTAGGAAGGGAATCCATTGTCTTTCTCACAAATTAGGGATACCCTGTGGAAGCAACTGGTACGGTTGTCGCGGGGGTTTCTCTACACATGCAAACTGCAAATAGATATTTCCGCCATCCCCTTGGAATCTGTCAAAGGCATCCTTCAGGGCACACTACCTTTCTGCTGCCGACCTACTAATGCCACTTTGAGTAAAGCGGGTTAGAAAATCAAAGGGCGAAGGGTAACTCAGTAGTGTGGAAGACATGACTTTGCCAAAGAAAACCAAAACGCATCTGGGACTTTGAGCTTCTGGGTTAAATTGGAAAAGCATGTGGTGAGTCCTCTGAAATCCTTAAGAGGAGTCTCCATTTTGACGCTTAGCTTAACCCTCTCAGGACAGTTTTACAATCAGTCAGTCATGACATTGAGAAGATGGATGAGGTTCCATACAGAAATATCGTTTGACATAAATATTGTGCTCTAAATATCATTCACAAAAATATTATCCCACTGGTTGTGGCTTTTCAATTACTAACTCCAATGGGGCAATATTTTTGAATATAGTATTTAGGACCAATATTTATTTCTGACGATATTTTGGTACCACATTACTGAGGGCGCAGACTTGGCTTTAAAAAAGTGTCTTCCTATTGTGAGCAGGCAGTATAAGAATTTTTTGAGGTGCTCCAGTTTTAATTGTATTTAAGGTGCGAATTAAAAAACATGTAATTTCTTCACCATCAGGTTAGCGTGGTAGTGAAAGCTGAGGTGATGGTCCATAATTATGGAAATGGTGCATTCTTTTGTCACTGTTTTTGGAAAAGGGTGGGGGATATATCTGTCTGTGACAGTGAGTAGTGTGTCTCCTTGTAAGCAAATGACACCTTGACGCCACTTAGGACACATTTGTTGTTCTTCATCCAGCTGTGTATATATTCCAGGTGGCCATGAAGCTGCTCCCACCTACTCCTTGAGTCCATCCTCTCCTGTTTTTACCTTAACCGCTGGCTAAGCATCAGTTCGAGGTCTGAAGTAATGCTTAAACAGCGGTGGAAAAAAGAGAGGAGCCTAATGGGAGTTCACAGAGGAAGGGCCTGTCCTCGACAGAATGTCAATAGGAGTGATTTGTACAGCAAATAATAAGTTAAACCACAACGGAATTCCTCTGGTTCCCTCTGCCCACCTACATCAACTTCAACACCTGCAGCATCATCCACAAAACAATCATGCATTCCACCGAGCAGGATAGTCAAAAGCAAAAACATCCATGGCGCGGGGCTTTGCAGAACGGGAGCAGCACTGGACTCGAAAGCGTAGAATTCAGGAAGGAAAGGACCTTTGTTTGCTACACCACAAGGGTGTGAAATATCACCTGAGTCGAAATCCACCAAGCGCCATCCTTCCAGTTTCAGAAAAGTGCTGAACACCATACTATTCAAGCAGCACCTCATGGCTGTGTTACCTTATGCTTACAGCATGCAGTAGATCTGCCATCTTTGACCTCCACTTGCAACTCCAGCCTCCATGCCAGCTTGAGCACACCCCTGAGTTAACCCCATCATCCGCTAATCCTCACAGTAAGCACCCCCAACGAACATCTAACTTCTCCTTCCTAGTTGCACTTTTCCCCCTTCTATCAAATAGGTTTGCACAATATAAGTAATCTTACGTACATAACTAAAAGCAGAATATGGAGGTGACACAAACCAAGGTCCATGTCTGGCTAGTAGGATGGTATGGGCCATGGGCATCTTACCAGATGTCTAACAGCAGGAGGATTTCCTGGCATCTGTGCCGTTAAAACTGAGTAGCGTGTTCATTGCGTTCATGAAAGTGGTCTCTGTTACATCAGTGAGCCTCCTAGTGAACTGGACCTTGCCCAGGAGATAGAACTGTTACATGTGTAGATTAGAGATTTTGAAGGAGCCCCAATCTACCTTTTTTTTAGATCATACTGGAATGAGAAGAGGAACCCTAATTTTTTTTATGTTCTGACTCCAAGCACTCTGCTAGTTCTGTCCTGCACTATGCTCTTCTCTCTGCCTCACTTTCCTTTCCTTGCAACTCTTCTCTGAAGTTCTCCCCTCTCACAATCACTTCTCAACTTTCCGCAGAAGCCAGCTCACATGTATAACGTATTGCCTACCTTCTCTCATTGCACATGTAATACTTCTGAATAATGGTTTGAATAGAACAGTAGACCTAATCTGCCAAAACAAGAGCACCATTCTCACAGTGCCACATAGTTGGCAATCGGCCAATGGTGGAAGGGTCACCCTCAACAAGACCTAGTTTTAAGCCACCAACATTTTGGGTTCTGGGATTTACCCCACTTTTAGAGTGTGCAGCATACGAATGACTACAGTAAAGGTCTGGCTTATTATATCCCTTATAATGAGTAGCCATTTAGCAATAGGTTTGCATTTCTTCTTTGGAAACAATGCCAGCTTTAATCAGGTTTCCAGTGCTGACTTGTGGGCACATGGCCAAAATGCAGTGCCCGTCTGAACAGATTTTGAAAGTGAAACTGATCCATTCCGGCAGTATCTGGAAGTGGGTCTCCATACTCTGACATTGCCTGCAAAACACTGGCGTAGCAAGGGGGGGGCGGAGGGGGCGGCGGCCGCAAACATCATCGCCAGCACCCCCCCCCTCAGCGCGGCGGCAAAAGGCAGGAAGGCAGGGACCGCCACGGGCGGCAGAGTGCCTAGCTACGCCACTGCTGCAAAAGATTTCGATAGGCACTGAAACAGGATCACAGAACCCTTTTTGGAGGGAGCTATGCCCCCTCCTCACTATGGCCAACCTTGTAGTTCGTCCAGGGGCGTAGTTTCAGGGAGGGTGTTTGGGATGTTACCACCCTCCTAAAAAATGTATTCTAGTAAATAGTTGGGTACAAGTGCTTTGAGTCGGGCATAGTGAGGTATCAGATTTCTCCTGGAAATTTTACATGCGCACACAGACAAAAACACACACATACAAACACACACACTTGTATCAATGTTTTGAAGGTCTAAAATATTGTTGGTTAGTTTAAAAAATATTGGGCCCTATTTACGAGAAACTAACGCAGCGCGGTGCCGCAAGTCATTTTGCTGCCCTCCGCTGTGTTAGTTTCAAAGCAGAGGGATGCGACATATTTACAACAATATGTCACATCTTTGTGCTTTTCCCTGCGCTGGCACACAAACTGCTGCCATGCGCAGGCACCCTTGCACCATGAGGCAAGGGTGCTTGCGTATTGGGGAGATTGTTTTTGTGCAGGAAGGGGCACCTTCCTGCACAAAAACAATTAATTGAGGTGATTTCCTCTTCCAATGCGTGCTGTAGAATTGAGCACGCATTGAAAGAGGAAAAAACCGAGGAGAAATTAAAACATTTCTCCTCGCTGCGCCTCGCTTGGCCACCCGCTGGGGTGGCCTAGCATTCTGACGCATTTGCAGGTTTACGATTGCTCGTAAGTCTGGAAATGCATCAGTGGACATGGGTGTTGCGTGGGGACACCCACAGCAACACCCATGTCACGCCCCTAACACGCAAAGTGTTTCGTGGAAAGGGGCGATATTTACAAGCACACGTAAAGCCATGCAGGGTGGCTTAATGTATGCTTGAAAATATCACGCAGCAGGTTGTGCCGCCTGTGCGTCACGCAACGTGAGGCACCAGCGGCGCAAAGGGTTTGTAAATAAGCCCCATTGTGTTTTAAGTAGTCCTAACAATCCAGACTGCCCCTTAAGCTCCCTTCATGCCCTGCTTCTCCTATAATGCATTTTAACAGTATATGCCAGCGAGATAGTTGGGAAATCTGAAGTTCACTACCTCCCTCCCCCAATCCTACTGAGCAAGCTTTGCCCCTGAGTTTGCCTTTTCCTTTAACAATTCCATGTCACATCTCTCACCTGAGAAGTGCTCCTGTGACTCTGGGAACTGGAATGGTTGCATTACCAAAGGTAAGGGGTGCCTCACCTTCGCTGTCTTCCCTACGCCACTTGAGTCATGGAGGCTCCTGCTAACGATGCAGGTCTTCCATACCACACCTATAAACTTATCTCCAGGTTGAGCTGCTGAAATTCTCCTGGGAATAATTGCGGCGATGCGGTACGTAGGTGAAACTCGTGATTCCGATACCTTTACAAATGAGTTTCTGCAGCCTTTGGAAAACAGGCGAACCTCTCGCGAGCAGGGCATCATGGTGAGACTTGAAATCAATCAATCAATCACGGCATTTATAGAGCGCGCTACTCACCCGGGAGGGTCTCAAGGCGCTGGGGGAGGGGGTAAGTTACTGCTCGAACAGCCAGGTCTTGAGCTGCTTCCTGAAGGAGAGATGGTCCTGGGTTCGCCGAAGGTGAGTGGGGAGGGAGTTCCAGGTCTTGGCTGCCAGGTAGGAGAAGGATCTTCCTCCGGCGGTGGTTCTGCGGATGCGTGGTACGGTGGCGAGGGCGTGGCTGGTTGATCGTAGCTGGCGTGTGGGCGTGTAGAAGGTCATGCGGTCGTTGAGGTACTTTGGGCCCAGGTCGTGGAGGGCCTTGTGTGCGTGGGTGAGGAGTCTGAACGTGATTCTCTTGCTGACGGGGAGCCAGTGCAGGTCTTTCAGGTGCACGGTGATGTGGCTGTGTCGGGGGATGTCCAGGATGAGTCGTGCGGAGGCGTTCTGGATGCGCTGGAGTCTCTTTTGAAGTTTGGCTGTGGTTCCGGCGTAGAGGGTGTTCCCATAGTCCAGTCGGCTGGTGACGAGTGCCTGGGTGACGGTCTTCCTGGTTTCAGTGGGGATCCATCTGAAGATCTTGCGGAGCATGCGCAGGGTGTTGAAGCATGAAGATGAGACGGCGTTGACTTGTCTGGTCATCGACAGGGAGGAGTCCAGGATGAAGCCCAGGTTGCGTGCGTGGTCCGTTGGCTTGGGCGCGGTGCCCAGGGCCGGGGGCCACCAGGAGTCGTCCCAGGCGGAGGGTGATGAGCCCAGGATGAGGACTTCCGTCTTATCTGAGTTCAGTTTAAGGCGGCTGTTCCTCATCCAGTCGGCGACGTCTCTCATCCCGTCGTGTAGGTTGGCTCTGGCGGTGGTGGGGTCGTTGGTGAGGGAGAGGATCAGCTGGGTGTCGTCGGCGTAGGAGATGATGTTGAGGTTGTGTCGGCGTGCGATGGCTGCGAGGGGGCTCATGTAGACGTTGAAGAGGGTTGGGCTGAGTGAGGATCCTTGTGGAACGCCGCAGATGACTTCGGTGGCTTCGGATCTGAACGGGGGAGGCGGACTCTCTGGGTTCTTCCGGCGAGGAACGAGATGATCCATTCCAGTGCTTTCTCTCGGATTCCGATGTTGCTGAGGCGCTTCACTAGGGTGCGGTGGCAGACGGTGTCGAACGCCGCAGAGAGGTCCAAGAGGATGAGGGCAGCTGTTTCCCCGTTGTCGGTTAGGGTTCTGATGTCGTCGGTGGCTGCGATAAGGGCGGTCTCGGTGCTGTGGTTGGCCCGAAACCCGGACTGCGAGGGGTCGAGGGATCCATTCGTCTCGAGGAAGGCGGCAAGCTGTCTGTTGACGGTCTTCTCGATGACTTTGGCCGGAAACGGAAGGAGCGAGATGGGACGGTAGTTCTTGAGGTCGGTGGGGTCCGCCGTTGGTTTCTTCAGGAGGGCGGTAAGCTCGGCGTGCTTCCAGCTCTCCGGGAAGGTGGCGGTGTGGAAGGAGGAGTTGATGATGTCCCGGAGATGGGGTGCGATGGTGGCGTCGGCTTTGTTGAAGACGTGGTGTGGGCAGGGGTCGGTTGGTGATCCGGAGTGGATGGAGTTCATCGTGCGGGTGGTGTCTTCGGTGCTGATCGGGGTCCAGTTGCAGAGGGTGGTGGTGGCGGGCGTTGGTTCGGCGGTAGGGTGCGTTGTTTGTGCGTCGAAGCTGTTGTGTATGTCGGTGATCTTGCGGTGGAAGAACGCGGAGAGTGAGTTGCAGAGGTCTTGCGAGGGGTGATGTCGTTGTTTCCGGCGCTGGGGTTGGAGAACTCTTTGACGATGCTGAAAAGTTCCTTGCTGTCATGGGCGTTGTTGTCCAGTCGTTCTTTGAGTGCCGACTTCTTGGTGGCACAAATCAGCTGGTGGTGTTTGCGGGTGGCGTGCTTGAGGGCGGTCCTGTTGTCTGTGGTCTGGTCGAGTCGCCAGGTTTTCTCGAGAGTGCGGCAGTTCTTCTTGGATTCCTTGAGTTCGTTGGTGAACCAAGGGGTTTTCTTGCTTCCGGGTCTGCTGGGAGGGTTTTTAGTGGTGCGAGGTCGTCGGCGCAGGCGGTCAGCCACTTGGCGAGGTTGCTGGCTGCTTCGTTTGGGTCCGTTGTGTTGGTGGGTGTGTTCTGGCTGAGGGAGGCGGTGAGCTGCTCGGCGGTGATCTTGCTCCAGCTCCGGCGGGGAGCCTGTTGCGGGTGGTGGTGGGTCGCAGTCTTTCTGAAGCTGAAGTGGACGCAGCTGTGGTCGGTCCAGTGGAGTCCGGTGGCGTGGCTGAAGGAGATGTGCTTGCTGGACGAGAAGACGGGGTCAAGCGTGTGGCCGGCGTAGTGGGTGGGCGTGTTCACCAGTTGCTTGAGTCCGAGGTTGGCGAGGTTGTCCAGCAGGGCGGTGGTGTTTCTGTCGTTGTTGTTCTCCAGGTGGAAGTTGAGGTCCCCTAGGAGGATGTAGTCGGCTGAGGGCATGGCGTGCGGGCTGATGAAGTCTGCGATGTCTTCGCTGAATAGTGTGCGTGGTCCCGGGGGTCTGTAGATGAGGGTGCCTCGGAGGGTGGTCTTGGGGTCAGTGTGTATCTGGAAGTGTAGGTGTTCGGCGGCGGAGAAGGTCTCGTCGGAGTTAGTCGAGATGCGGATGGTGTTCTTGTGTACGATGGCGATGCCTCCTCCCGTCTGGTTGACGCGGTCCTTCCGGGTGATCTTGTATCCATCCGGGATGGCTATGGCGATGTCGGGCGCTGAGGAGGCGTTCATCCAGGTCTCGGTGAGGAAGGCGATGTCCGGTGCTGTTGCGTCGAGCAGGTCCCAGAGTTCCACGGCGTGCCTGTGGACGGAGCGGGTGTTCAGCAGGATGCATTTCAGGTGGTTGCTGCTGTTGCTCGACTTGGCGGAGGTGGTGCACGTCCGGGGGCAGGTGAATCGGCAGGCTTGGCAGGCGAAGGGTCCGTGGGTGCGTCTCGGTGAGGCTCGGTAGCAGGCCGGGTTCCGGCCGGCATTGAGTGCGGTGAGTGTGGCGGCGTCGTAGGTCCGTCGAGTAGTGTTGCGTTGGTGGGTTCCAGGGGTTCTGGCGCTGGGCGCGGTCCAGTCGCGGACGGGCGCAGACGGGCTTGCCTTAGGCGCGCCTTCGGCGCGCCAGCGGCGCGGCCGTGCAGCGGCCGCCATTTATGGGGAGGTGGGAGGGAGGAGCAGCTGGGAGGCGGGAGGCAGGGGCAGCGAATGGGCAGTCAGGGGGCGGGGCCGCAGGGAACGCAGCGGCGGGAGTGGCGAGAGGCAGCGGGGGCACAGAAAGGAAAAACAGGGGGAGAGCAGGCAAAATCACGGGCACAACAACAGTGGGGCAGCGAGGGGCACAGAAAGGAAAAACAGGGGGAGAGCAGGCAAAATCACGGGCACAACAACAGTGGGGCAGCGAGGGGCACAGAAAGGAAAAACAGGGGGAGAGCAGGCAAAATCACGGGCACAACAACAGTGGGGCAGCGAGGGGCACAGAAAGGAAAAACAGGGGGAGAGCAGGCAAAATCACGGGCACAACAACAGTGGGGCAGCGAGGGGCACAGAAAGGAAAAACAGGGGGAGAGCAGGCAAAATCACGGGCACAACAACAGTGGGGCAGCGAGGGGCACAGAAAGGAAAAACAGGGGGAGAGCAGGCAAAATCACGGGCACAACAACAGTGGGGCAGCGAGGGGCACAGAAAGGAAAAACAGGGGGAGAGCAGGCAAAATCACGGGCACAACAACAGTGGGGCAGCGAGGGGCACAGAAAGGAAAAACAGGGGGAGAGCAGGCAAAATCACGGGCACAACAACAGTGGGGCAGCGAGGGGCACAGAAAGGAAAAACAGGGGGAGAGCAGGCAAAATCACGGGCACAACAGTGGGGCAGCGAGGGGTACAGAAAGGGTACAGAAAGGAAAAACAGGGGGACAGCAGACAAAATCACGGGCACAACAACAGTGGGGCAGCGAGGGGCACAGAAAGGAAAAACAGGGGGACAGCAGGCAAAATCACGGGCACAACAACAGTGGGGCAGCGAGGGGCACAGAAAGGAAAAACAGGGGGAGAGCAGGCAAAATCACGGGCACAACAACAGTGGGGCAGCGAGGGGCACAGAAAGGAAAAACAGGGGGAGAGCAGGCAAAATCACGGGCACAACAACAGTGGGGCAGCGAGGGGTACAGAAAGGAAAAACAGGGGGACAGCAGACAAAATCACGGGCACAACAACAGTGGGGCAGCGAGGGGCACAGAAAGGAAAAACAGGGGGACAGCAGGCAAAATCACGGGCACAACAACAGTGGGGCAGCGAGGGGCACAGAAAGGAAAAACAGGGGGAGAGCAGGCAAAATCACGGGCACAACAACAGTGGGGCAGCGAGGGGCACAGAAAGGAAAAACAGGGGGAGAGCAGGCAAAATCACGGGCACAACAACAGTGGGGCAGCGAGGGGTACAGAAAGGAAAAACAGGGGGAGAGCAGGCAAAATCACGGGCACAACAACAGTGGGGCAGCGAGGGGCACAGAAAGGAAAAACAGGGGGAGAGCAGGCAAAATCACGGGCACAACAACAGTGGGGCAGCGAGGGGTACAGAAAGGAAAAACAGGGGGACAGCAGACAAAATCACGGGCACAACAACAGTGGGGCAGCGAGGGGTACAGAAAGGAAAAACAGGGGGACAGCAGACAAAATCACGGGCACAACAACAGTGGGGCAGCGAGGGGCACAGAAAGGAAAAACAGGGGGACAGCAGGCAAAATCACGGGCACAACAACAGTGGGGCAGCGAGGGGCACAGAAAGGAAAAACAGGGGGAGAGCAGGCAAAATCACGGGCACAACAACAGTGGGGCAGCGAGGGGTACAGAAAGGAAAAACAGGGGGACAGCAGACAAAATCACGGGCACAACAACAGTGGGGCAGCGAGGGGCACAGAAAGGAAAAACAGGGGGAGAGCAGACAAAAACGGGCACCGGGGCCACAAGCGGAGGGCGATCTTACCTACAGGAGCAGCGGGCAGACAACACAGGCGGAGCTGTGTGGTGGGGGAGCGACCTACCTGGTGAAGAGAATGTGTCAAATGTGCCTTGTTCCGAAGAAATGATGACAAGTAAAACATGCAGGTGAATAAATGGTCATTAGAACGTATTCAACACTGCAGATAAAAGGGACATCATACCTTTAGCAATGGAAACGGAGATCTGATGACAAATAAGGCAACAAAGGAAGTGTGTGTTCTTTTCTAAATAAAATATTAGCCCGAGATGACTGCAGAATAGTTTGTTGATTATGTGTTCAGCCTGATATTGACTATTTAATATTAGACGCCAATGAAAAGGATTTTAACTAAACAATAACACTTGCAGACAACAAGAAACTCTCAGAAAATTGATTGAGATTAATTTAAATAGCAGTTTCACCCTTAATCATAGCAAATATATTCCCTGCTAAATCTATACGCAAGTGCCTGTAACTTCAGTGGAAGTAGCCCTAACAATGACTGGTTTGCTGCAATACAATGCTCTTTTCCTGAATAAAGGTCGTTTTCCAGACAGAAGCCACAAAGGGGCTCGTGCACTGTACAGCCAGCTGTGGGCACGACTCATGAACCCATTTGATATGTGTGTAGCTATATAGATGTCAAAAAGAAAGAGGGGTGCAAAAAGTTTACTTTGCTTAGGGCACAAACATGTCTGATAATGTCATTTTTTGGTGAACTATGGTTGCCAGGCAACAGGTCCAAAAATCATGACTGCAATCCTGTGAAAAAGGCAACCTTTTTAAAGGTGCAAGCACCACACCCAGTAAACAAATCTTGGCAGGTCTGTAGTAGCTAGGTGCACATACGTTGCACATCTGCTTCTTCAATAATTTGGTAACCAATAGTACTCAATTTGGAAATGTGTTGTCATGACACAACGAGGACAAGGAGGTAGCATGAAACATAAGACCAGACAAGAAATAAGAACAACATGGCTACACAGGAAGAGATTGAGATCAGAGACCTGGAGAATGTGGAAGACTGGACAGTGGCAGCTGAGGCTGAGATACAAGCGCCAGGTCTCCCAGGTCAGTCACAGAAGAAAGACCAATCAGAACAGAAGGACTGCGTTCAAGACAAATTAAGCAGCAGTATAGGGGTAACAAGTTTTTTTTTTCTTAAGCAAACGTTATTGGGTTTTCGTCATACA
Source organism: Calotriton arnoldi (assembly GCA_963921515.1). Classification (NCBI taxonomy): domain Eukaryota; kingdom Metazoa; phylum Chordata; class Amphibia; order Caudata; family Salamandridae; genus Calotriton; species Calotriton arnoldi. The sequence goes on along the minus strand of CAWUFW010001267.1, from coordinate 2,813,627 downwards.
TCACAGAATGGTTGGCATGCATGAAGATATTCGCAGTGTCACCCAATACTTCAGTGGAAAACATGGTCATAATTAGAGCATGTTCAACATCACAACTGCTTCATAGTACAGTAGATGAGTACATTTCTCGGGGAATGATCAAGTCTTCATTCGACAATACCAGTAAATCAACACAATTTGAAATATTGAAACAGTAGTTTCCCCCCCCAACCCTAACCCCAACTAAGGAGCTGTCATATGCCAAGCAGAATGTTAGTGCTATTAAGGGAGTAGTGTCGTAGTATGTTCGGTAGGGTAGGAGAGGGCCATCGGCAGGGAGAAAGCCCATCCACAGGGAGGGCAGCAGTCTGAGGATCCATCCTAGTTGGGATCTGCTATGTGGGATCTGATGAGGGAATTTCAAACGAGTACAGCAGTCAGGTAAATCTCCTTTGTAGTGTGCATGTTTCTAGTCTTCATCTGCTTAGGCCCTGAATATTTCCAAATAGGCATCAAATGTCAAAGCGATTGGATGTTTCCTAAGCCCACAGTATTCCTCTCTCCATAGTGCATGCACCTCTGCCGCGCCCCAATGCCAAACCTCCTCCCACCAACTGGTCCACCGCGGGCGTGAGGAGACTTCCAGTGTTTAGTGATTTATCGTTTGGACAATAGAAGAGTTAAATCAATAAAACAAGATAAGGTTTTATTTTGTTTACGGCAAGGCTATAAGCCTAGTTCGCAGTGCTCCGCAGTGTTCCAGTGGGGGGCGACTGCCAATTCCGCCAAGGAGGTGTAAGCGTTGGTCCAGTAGGCTTTGAAGAAGGGGCAGGCCCAGAGCATGTGCATCACGTCTGCCTGGTCAGCGTGACACCTGGAGCAGCCGGGGGGCACCGCACAGAAAATCCTATGCAATTTCTGTGGAGTGTAATAGGCCCTGTGTAATAATGAGAATTGTATAAACTTAAATTGGAAGTTACGGGGGACCTTGGTGTGGTATGCTGTCAGAAAGTGCCACTCCGTATCATTTAGGGCACGAACAAGGTCCCCTTCCCAGTTTGTGCGAAGAGGTGTTAGGGAAATACATAGGTCTTTTATATAACCATTTGACCAATTCCCTTCCGGCCCCCATTCCGTACACTGCCTAGATGAAGGAGTGTGTCTCAGGTCCTGCACCTGTGGGGGCCATGAGTGTAGGGATATAACTTGAAATGTTGGCATGTGTTAAGAAGAGGAAGGTGTGCAAGTCGTGGGTGTGGGTAAGTTCTTGATGGAACATTAGTTCTCAACTGGCAAGTAAATCTCCCAGAATGTAAATGCCAGCAGACTCCCAAGGTTCCAGTTTAAGGGAGGTGAGTGGGCCCATAGGTGCCGGCAATCCCCACAGTGGTATATTTGGGGCATAACATGTAGTGATCTTTGTGTATTTTAGGGCCTGTCCCCAGTGCATTGGAGAATTACTTAGGAGTAGCGATAGGCGCGAAGGACGTGACACACCTGGTAGAAATAGGGCTTGCATTTTACCCGATGGCATCATCCAGGGAGTATAATATATTTCGGTGAGGTGGAAGCCTTCCAACCATTGTAATTGAACTGTATACCAATAGGCCTGAAAATCAGGGGCGCCCATCCTACCCTCGTCCGGGGGTAGTTGTAGTTTAGTCAGGCTCACTCTGTGCCTCCCTGTGCCCCGTATCAGATCAGTGAGTAGAGTATTAAGTTGTTTAACGTATGTCATAGGAACCACTATAGGTAGGTTTACGAAAAAGTACAACAGTCAAGGGAGCATCACCACTATAGAGAGTGCCAGCTGGCCCATTACTGACAGAGAAAGAGAGACCCAGAACCGGACCTGTGAGCAGAGAGAGCTAATGGTCTTAGTTAAGTTGCCGTCTAGCAAGTCAGTTGGGGGCCGGTAAATCTGCACTCTGAGATAATGAAAGATATAGGAGGCAATTGGGATAGTAGAAGTACCCATTGATAATGCATCACCCAAGACTCGTTCCCTAAAGGAGATGGCATAGGATTTGGTATGATTCACTCAGAGACCGGAGAGATCTCCGAAAAGGCTGAGTAGGGTGGTGAGTGGTGTGAGGTCCATAGTCAAGTCGCGTAGTTAAAGTATAATATCATCCACATACAGGGATGCGGCATGACACTGGTGCCCCTGCAGTATACCCCAACAGTCGGCTATTTGTATGAGACCCTGCACTAGAGGTTCCAAATAATAGTGAAGACAGGGGGCACCCTTGTCTGGAGTATCGGGGTAAAATGTTGCCTCCCAAATATTTGTTTGTATGGTTCTTATACACTCGGTTAGTTCATCATATTTGAGTTCCCTGCAGCTATTTTTTGTTTTCATTGCCTTTTCTTCGTGCTTCTTTCTACTTACCTCATAACCTACAAAGAAGGCTCCTCTGTCAGCCTTGAGTCTTCTCTACACAAACTTAATAGGATATCACTCTCAACTAAAGTTTCAAGGGTGCTTCCGGGGTTCCTTCCCAGTGCTACCCAACAGAACATTCAGGTAGCCATGTATTGGCTCAGTATTGTTATATATGCACACTTATTTTCATACTCAAACTGTATGTGCTTATCATTATATCTAGACTTGCTGTGCCTCTAGCATGTGTTACCAGTGTTACCAGTGCTGTTTAGCATACCTTGAGAGAGAGAGAAAGAGAGAGAGAGAGAAGTGTCATCTTGAACTTCAGAAACTTCCAGTGTGTTTCTCTTCTATTCTCTAGCCCCTCTTACCCCTCATAGTGTTTGAGTACATTCAACAGGAAGAAATTGGATTACTATTTGGGGTGGGCAAGTGCCCACAACTCTTGTCAGGGTGAACCCTCTAAGTCACTAACCTAACCTGAGCACAACCCCCTGGTAGCTTTGGCACAGATCAGGCAGGCTTAAGTTTGGACAATGTGTAAACTATTCCTGAAATACCAAAACAGTAATAAGGCCAAAATGCAAAACAATAAAAATCCCAAACTAGCAACATGTAATAAACAAAATGACACCAAAATGACAAATATGCAATAAGGGGAACCAGAGAGATGATTAAAAAAAATATTTAAGGGTAAATAGTGCCAAAAAGCACAAAGCACCAATGAATCTGTGGTCGCAGTGTACCGGGGCCTAGGTGCCATTTCAGGCAGACCCAAATGGAGTGCAGGTAAGATAAGCCCACCAGGTTTGCCCGTGTCAAATAGTTTACTTTCTGACTTAGTTTTAAAGTCCAAATCAACTACAGGAGTACACTTCTAAATCCCCCCAGGACCTAAGGGGAGACACTTAGAGACTCACAGGCTGTCAGGCAGGGGCCAACAGCAAGGTCCATTTCTGTGAGGAAAAGTTCAGGAATCTGCAGGGTATATAATATTCCTACCACCCAACATCCTCGCACATCTCCTCACATAAACATTATCCCGATTCTATGGCTGGGCCTATTACCAGTAACAGTAACTCTGTCAAAACTTGAACTGTGTGAAGTCAATGTGGCATTGATGAGGGTCACATGGTTACAGTTTTGGTCCATTTTGATGACATGCGCTAGGTCCACACACACATGGGGAGCAGTATTTCAATCAGGCAAAGTGTGGGAATGGATGGTGGTAATACTTTGGCCACTGCCTTTAAGTGCTCAAGTTTTCTGTTAAATACAAATTTGAAAATCAACCTTTTTGACCCATAGTTGGACCTTCACAAGGAATTCTGGAATTCCATGCAAGCCACTTCACCCTGAATTCTCCTGGGTCTTTAGGTTTCAAAAATGCCAAGGGCTGGTAAGATTCCCATGCTGCCAGCTAATGCAGAGCCCAAATATACACCTATTCACCATGGAAAGTTAGAGGAACAAGGGAATTATCCCCTATCTGCTGGCCCATATGTCAAAACTGCATCTAAAAGAAACCACATTTCCTCTTGCTCACCATGGGGATGGGGAAATTCTAGGCCCCAGGGGAGGCAGAAAGACTGTTGAGACTTAAGTGGTGCGGTGCGTCCTGATGCCAGGACAGGCCATCTCTAACCCCAAATCTTTATTTTTTTTAAATCTATCCCTAGCATACTGTGGGCTTTCTGCCTCCTGGGGTGATATTGGGGGTATTTCCTCCAATCTTCCCACGGGTGGGCAGAAAAACTGTTGAGTCCATTAGAGGTGGGGGTCAGCTACCCCCACCGCTTTCATTTTTGCTATTAGTAATCCCTAGTGTCTAGTGGTCTTTCTTCCCCAGCGGAGGGCAGATTGGGGGTAAAACCCCCTATCTGCCCACTGGTGAGGCAGAAAAACTGTTGGGCCCTTTAGGGGGTGGTGTCAGGCACCATGAGTAGGCAGGCCACCCCCACTCCATTCTGTTTTACGTAATCCCTGATTTAAAGTTGCCCCCCAGCTAGGGAGGGCAGATTGGGGGAAAGCCACTCAATTTTATTAGTTAGGGGGTGTGCCACCCCTCAAAAATCTGAGACTTGTTCTTCCTGCCTGATTACAGAGGCAGCATTGACTCTTCATTACCTTTTGTCCATTGCTCTCACCACTGAAATGTTTATACTCAATGGTGATAGGGCATCTGTTCGAGGATAAGAAAAGAATTGAATGATCAGTGAGCAGATCTAAAGGGCTGTGCAAAAGCAGGCGAGAAGAGGAAACAACAGAAACTACAAGTCCTGAAAGACCTCAGTGATGGCAGATGGAGAACGTGGAGAACAGGTTGTTGGAAAATTATGGGAAAGATTATACCACTAACCTGAAAGTCTAACTTTCTTCTGGGTCAGACCTCCCACATCTGGGAACTTATAGGCAGAGAGAATGTGGCCTAACGGCTAGGGCGGTTGACTTCGGAGCAGGCGAACCGGGTCGAGTCTCGGCAGGGACACTCAACATTCTGTGATTCTGGGCAAATCACTTAATCTCCCTGTGTCTACCAAAAATGAATGTGTCTGTCTGTAACGTAACTGGTGCTCATGTAAAGCGCTCTGATACCTCCAGGTCTAGTTTGCGCTATATAAAACTCCACAAAAAACAAGCATTTGCAATGCAATAGGTCTCGTATTTGTAAGAGTTAGAGCTATTGGCGTTGTAAATGACAATGTCTTTTACCCATGTGTTTTGGTTTTGAGTGGATGTATGTGGTGTGGAGTGGAATTATGTGGGTTGGATTGGAATTGTTAGTTGTGGAATTGTGTGTGGTGGAATTGTGTGGTATGGAGTGGATCTGTGTAGTAGAATTATGTAGCATGGTGTGCAGTGAAATTATGTGGATAGTAGTTATGTGGTATTGAATGTATTGGAATCATGTGAAGTGGGATTGTGTGTCATGGAGTGTAATTATGTGGAATGGTATTTTGTGGAGTGGTATGTAGTGAAGTTTAATTATGTGGTATGCTGTTGAATTTTGTGGCATGATGTGAAATTCTGTGGTGTGGATTGGATGTATGTGTGTTGTATAATTATGTTGAATTAAGTGGTTTGTTGTCGAATGATGTGGTGTGGAATGGAAATGTTTAGAGTTGAATTGTGTGGTGCGTAAGTGTGTGGGGTTGAGTGAAAATATGCTGATTGGAATTATGTGGCAAGATATGGAGTGTATTTGTGTGGATTGTGTTACCAAGTTTAAAAAGGATGAAACAATTACAAAGAAAGGAGGCCTTTCATTGCGCACAAATTCACAAAATTAGCTAGATGTCAAGGTTGAAAGACACGCTAAACACTGGTGAAAAGAAACACTTCACTTTCACTATAAAGTTAATTTAGTAACTGTGTCTGGAGATTTGCATAAGGATGGCTGAAATGAAACAACCCAGAAATGAGTTAAAGAAATAAGTTATGAAAAGGCTTCAGTGCCATGAAGAGATGTTGAATAAAGGCTCCCTTTATTATAAAAGGCATGAAATGCATTTTGTTTGTGCGTGCGCCATGAAATACCAGAGCTTCAACGTTTAAAAAATGGAAAACGATGTAAAATATATCATTTAGCAGCAGGTGGAGGGCAGAGTGAAAGCAGAAGCAAAAAAAATGTTTGACCAATCTTCAGTATAGTGTATGTACATTTAGAATGTTGTTCTATGCTTATGCGAAGTCTAGAATTCTGGAAACAGATCAATAAATTTGCCAATTTATAAATGCACTGACCTTGCAGCGGACTGGGCCTTATCATGAGTAGCTGCGCTGACTCGGGGCAGAGCTGACAACCTGTTGGTTGAGTTTGAGGTGTTTAATCAATCAATCAATCAATCACAGAATTTGTAGAGCGCACTACTTACCCGCGAGGGTCTCAAGGCGCTGGGGAGAGGGAAGGGGGGGGGTGCTGCTACTGGTCGAACAGCCAGGTCTTGAGTAGCCTCCTGAAGGTCAGCAGGTCTTGGGTCTGTCGTAGGCTTAGTGGAAGGGTGTTCCAGGTCTTGGCGGCGAGGTGTGAGAAGGATCTGCCGCCGGTGGTTGTTCTTCGAATGCGAGGGACGGTGGCGAGGGAGAGGTCGGCAGAGCGGAGCTGGCGGTTGGGAACGTAGAAGAAAAGTCGTCTTTTGAGGTAGGCTGGGCCAGTTTTGTGGAGTGCCTTGTGTGCGTGGATGAGGAGTTTGAAGGTGATCCTCCTGTCGACGGGGAGCCAGTGCAGGTTCCTCAAGTGGGCGGTGATGTGGCTGTGGCGTGGTACGTCGAGGATCAGGCGTGCGGAGGCGTTTTGTATGCGTTGCAGTCGCTTGATGAGCTTGGCCGGGGCTCCCGCGTAGAGGGCGTTCCCATAGTCAAGTCTGCTACTGACGAGGGCCTGGGTGACTGTTCTTCTTGTGTCTGTCGGGATCCACCTGTAGATCTTGCGAAGCATGCGGAGGGTGTTGAAGCAGGAGGAGGAGACTGCGTTGACTTGCTTGGCCATGGAGAGCGTTGAGTCGAGGATGACTCCCAGGTTGCGTGCGTGGTCGGTGGGTGTCGGGGCTGCTCCCAGCGTCGTTGGCCACCAGTAGTCGTCCCAGGCTGAGGGGTTGGAGCCGAGGATGAGGACCTCCGTCTTGTCCGTGTTCAGCTTTAGTCAGCTGATCTTCATCCAATCGGCGACGGCCTTCATTCCTTCATGGAGATTGGCTTTGGCGGCGAGGGGGTCCTTGGTGAGGGAGAGGATCAGTTGAGTGTCGTCGGCGTAGGAGATAATGTTGAGGTCGTGCTGTCTGGCGATGCGTGCGAGCGGGGCCATGTAGATGTTGAACAGTGTTGGGCTTAGGGAAGATCCCTGGGGTACGCCGCAGATGATCTCGGAGGCTTCGGATCGGAAATGTGGGAGGCGGACTCTCTGGGTTCTGCCGTCGAGGAAGGAGGTGGTCCATTCCAGGGCCTTGTCTCGGATCCCTGCGTCGTGGAGGCGTGCGCGTAGAGTGCGGTGGCAGACAGTGTCGAAGGCGGCGGAGAGGTCCAGCAGGATGAGGGCTGCGGTCTCACCATTGTCCAGCAGGATCCTGATGTCGTCGGTGGCGGCGATGAGAGCAGTCTCAGTGCTGTGGTTGCTGCGGAACCCTGATTGGGATGGGTCCAGGATGCTGTTTTCTTCGAGGTATCGGGTTAGCTGTTTGTTGACGATCTTCTCGATGACCTTGGCTGGGAACGGAAGCAGGGAGATGGGCCGGAAGTTCTTGAGGTCTCTCGGGTCCGCCTTGGGTTTTTGAGTAGGGCGTTGATCTCTGCGTGTTTCCAGCTCTCTGGGAAGGTCGCGGTCTCGAAGGAGAGATTGATGACGTTGCACAGGTGGGGTGCGATGGAGCTGCTGGCTTTGTTGAAGATGTGGTGCGGGAAAGGGTCTGATGGGGAGCCGGAGTGTATTGTGCTCATGGTCTTGATGGTGTCCTCGATGTTCACGCTGGCCCAGGCTGGCAGGGGGTCGTGGTCGATGGTGTGTGGCGGGTCTGGTGCATCGATCTTAGTTGGGGCTGTCTGGGTGTTGAAGCTGTCGTGGATGTCGGCGATCTTGCGGTGAAAGAAGGTGGCGAGGGAATCGCACAGGGGTTGCGACGGCGGGATGTCGTTGGTGTTGGAGCTGGGATTGGAGAGTTCCTTCACTATGTTGAAAAGCTCTTTGCTGTTGTGTGCGTTGTTGTCGAGGCGGTCTTTGAAGGAGATTCTCTTGGCGGACCTGATGAGGTGGTGGTGGTTACGGATGGCGTCTTTGTTGGCTGTGTGGCTGTCCGGTGTCTTATCACTGTGCCATTTCTTCTCTAGTTTCCGGCAGGTACGCTTGTAAGCTAGGAGTTCCGAGGTGAACCAGCTGGCTCTTTTGGTGGTGTCACTGTAGGTGAGCTTTTTCAGCGGGGCGAGGGTGTTGGCACAGTCGTCCATCCATCGTCTGAGGTTGCAGGCAGCGTCGTCAGTGTTGGATGGGTCGGAGGGAGGGCTGAGAGCGAGGGTTGCCCGAAGTTGGTCTTCGGTGACTTTGCTCCAGCAGCGGCGTGGGATCTGTTAGGTGCGGTGGTGTGTGGTGGGTTTCTGGAAGGTGAAATCGATGCAGCGGTGGTCGGTCCAGAGGAGTTCCGTGGTGTGGTTGAAGGAGACGTGGGAGCTTGAGGAGAAGATGGGGTCAAGCGTGTGGCTGTCGGAGTGGGTCGGTGTTGTGACGAGCTGGCTCAGACCGAGGTTGGCGAGGCTGTCGATCAGGGTGGTGGAGTTGCTGTCGTTGTTGTTCTCCAGGTGAAAGTTCAGGTCTCCGAGGAGGATGTAGTCGGTAGAGGTCAGGGCGTGCGTGCTGATGAAGTCGGCGATGGAGTCGCTGAACTGGGGTCGGGGCCCAGGGGGTCTGTAGACAAGGGTGCCTCTAAGGGTGGTGTTGGGGTCCGTGTGGATCTGGAAGTGCATGTGTTCGGCGGTGCTGAGAGTGTCGTCGGTGCTGGTCGAGACCCTGATGGTGTTCTTGTGGACGATGGCGATTCCTCCTCCTACTGCGTTGATGCGGTCTCTGCGGGTGATCTTATAGCCGTCTGGGATGGCTATGGCGATGTCGGGGGCGGAGGAGTCGTTCATCCATCCTTCACATGGCATCCTTGACCTTGCCAGGTAGGTCGCTCCCCCACCACACAGCTCCGCCTGTGCTGTCCGCCCGCTGCTGCTGCTGGTAAGCTCGCCCCTCCGCTTGTGGCCTCGGTGCCCGTGTTTTCTTCTGTTTTCCCTCGCTGCCCCCACCTCCCTTGTGTCCGTTTTTGCCTTCTGTGCCCTCGCTGCCCCACTGTACTGTGCCCGTGTTTTCTTCTGTTTTTCCCTCGCTGCCCCCACCCCCCTTGTGTCCATTTTGCCTTCTGTGCCCTCGCTGCCCCACTGTACTGTGCCCGTGTTTTCTTCTGTTTTTCCCTCGCTGCCCCCACCCCCCTTGTGTCCATTTTGCCTTCTGTGCCCTCGCTGCCCCACTGTACTGTGCCCGTGTTTTCTTCTGTTTTTCCCTCGCTGCCCCCACCCCCTTATGTCCATTTTGCCTTCTGTGCCCTCGCTGCCCCACTGTACTGTGCCCGTGTTTTCTTCTGTTTTTCCCTCGCTGCCCCCACCCCCTTGTGTCCATTTTGCCTTCTGTGCCCTCGCTGCCCCACTGTACTGTGCCCGTGTTTTCTTCTGTTTTTCCCTCGCTGCCCCCACCCCCTTGTGTCCATTTTGCCTTCTGTGCCCACGCTGCCCCACTGTACTGTGCCCGTGGTTTCTTCGGTTTTTCCCTCGCTGCCCCCACCCCCCTTGTGCCCATTTTGCCTTCTGTGCCCCTCGCTACCTCTCTCCATTCCCGCCGCTGCGTCCCCTGCGGCCCCGCCCCCCTGACTGCCCATTCGCTGCTCCTCCCTCCCACCTCCCCATATATGGCGGCCGCTGCGCGGTGAGGAGAGCGACCCTTGACCTTGCCAGGTAGGTCGCTCCCCACCACACAGCTCCGCCTGTGCTGTCCGCCCGCTGCTGCTGCTGGTAAGCTCGCCCCTCCGCTTGTGGCCTCGGTGCCCGTGTTTTCTTCTGTTTTTCCCTCGCTGCCCCCACCCCCCTTGTGTCCATTTTGCCTTCTGTGCCCTCGCTGCCCCACTGTACTGTGCCCGTGTTTTCTTCTGTTTTTCCCTCGCTGCCCCCACCCCCTTGTGTCCATTTTGCCTTCTGTGCCCTCGCTGCCCCACTGTACTGTGCCCGTGTTTTCTTCTGTTTTTCCCTCGCTGCCCCCACCCCCTTGTGTCCATTTTGCCTTCTGTGCCCTCGCTGCCCCACTGTACTGTGCCCGTGTTTTCTTCTGTTTTTCCCTCGCTGCCCCCACCCCCTTGTGTCCATTTTGCCTTCTGTGCCCTCGCTGCCCCACTGTACTGTGCCCGTGTTTTCTTCTGTTTTTCCCTCGCTGCCCCCACCCCCTTGTGTCCATTTTGCCTTCTGTGCCCTCGCTGCCCCACTGTACTGTGCCCGTGTTTTCTTCTGTTTTTCCCTCGCTGCCCCCACCCCCTTGTGTCCATTTTGCCTTCTGTGCCCTCGCTGCCCCACTGTACTGTGCCCGTGTTTTCTTCTGTTTTTCCCTCGCTGCCCCCACCCCCTTGTGTCCATTTTGCCTTCTGTGCCCTCGCTGCCCCACTGTACTGTGCCCGTGTTTTCTTCTGTTTTTCCCTCGCTGCCCCCACCCCCTTGTGTCCATTTTGCCTTCTGTGCCCTCGCTGCCCCACTGTACTGTGCCCGTGGTTTCTTCTGTTTTTCCCTCGCTGCCCCCACCCCCCTTGTGCCCATTTTGCCTTCTGTGCCCCTCGCTGCCTCTCTCCAGTCCCGCCGCTGCGTCCCCTGCGGCCCCGCCCCCCTGACTGCCCATTCGCTGCTCCTCCCTCCCACCTCCCCATATATGGTGGCCGCTGGGCGGCCGCGCCGCTGGCGCGCCAAAGGCGCGCCTAAGGCAAGCCCGTCTGCGCCCGTCCGCGACTAGACCGCGCCCAGCGCCAGAACCACTGGGCTGCGCGCCCCCCGCACCAGCCTCAAGGACCGACGCCGATACGATGCCACCACACTCCACGCTCTCAACCCCGGACAGACACACAACTGCTTCAAGGCCGCCCCGAAACGCACCCATGGTCCCTTCACCTGCCGGAACTGCAGCTACACCAGCCTCAGAGCCACCGAGGCGCCCGCCAAGAAGGACCTCAACCACCTCCGGTGCATCCTACTGAACACCCGCTCCGCACGCAAACACGCCGTCGAGCTCTGGGACCTGCTCGACACATCATCACCAGATGTCGCCTTCCTGACTGAGACCTGGATGAACGACTCCTCCGCCCCCGACATCGCCATAGCCATCCCAGACGGCTATAAGATCACCCGCAGAGACCGCATTTAAAGTTCATGCATGTAACTCAGAATTTCCCAGAGTTACTGCATGAACTTTAGACAGAACCAGGCGGAAACACAGCGAGGCAATCTCTGCTCACTATTTTCGACTTGTACTGCCTGCATTTTATGCACAGACTAAGAGAGTTTTTGAGTTATGTGTATGAATTTAAAACACTGCGCACGCACCGAGCCAGTGCAGTTCTGCTATAAGCTTCTCTAGCAACTGTACTGTAAAGCTAAGGCTATGTTAACGTAAAGGGGTGTAAATGGATGAATAAAAATATGAAAAAAGGATCTTAAAATGCAAGATGGAATGTATAGATGGTGAGCGTGCAGCACCCCCACCTCCAGCACATTGGGGGCCAGCGTAGGCGCAGCACCACCACCTCAAGCGCCTTGGGGGCCAGGGTAGGCGCAGCACCACCACCCCCAGCGCCTTGGGGGCCAGGGTAGGCTCAGCACCCACACCCCCTTGAGTGCCAGGGTAGGCGCAGCACCCCCACCTCCAGCGCCTTGGGGGCCAGGGTAGGCTCAGCACCCACACTCCCTTGAGTGCCAGGGTAGGCGCATCACCCCCACCTCCAGCGCCTTGGGGGCCAGGTAGGCGCAGCACCCCCACTTCCAGCGCCTTGGGTGGCAGGGTAGGCGCAGCACCCCCGCCTGCAGCACCTTGGGGGCCAGGTAGGTGCAGCACCCTGGGGAGAGGATGTGGTCCATCGGCTAGACTGCCGACTTTGGTGCTGGAAACCAGGGTTCGAGCCTCGGGGTCGCGTCCACATCCTGTGATTCTGGGCAAATCACTTAATCTCCCCGTGCCTGAATGTGTAATGTAAATACGGTGCTCATGTAAAGCGCTCCAATATCTTCGGGTCGAGTTTGCGCTATATAAATATGCACACAAAAAAAAAAAGTTGCAGCACGTTGGGTGCCAGGGTAGGTGCAGCACTCCCGCCTCCTGTGCCTTGGGTGCCAGGGTAGGCGCTGCAGAGCAGTGATGGACGTATTGGGGCGTGCTGGGGGAGGGCTGGTGTCCCTGGGCAGGGAGAGGCTGGGGTCGGGAACAGTGATGGGGGAGGCTGGGTGAGGATGTGGGGCAGGCTGGGGATGGGCCTGGGGAGGGCCGCTGTCCCTGGGGAGGGAGAGGCTGTGGTGGGGAGCAGTGACGGGGGTGGCTGGTTGAGGTTGTGGGGTGACTGGGGTTGGGCTAGGGGAGGGCCGCTGTCCCTGGGGAGGAAGAGGCTGCAGGAGGAGGAAGAGGCTGCAGGAGGAGGGAGTGCCGGAGGAGGCTGGCTGAGGATGTGGGAGGAGAGCGCATTCCTCGCCTAGACCGGGGAAGAGCCGGGGTCCTGCCGAGGCCGACAGACTCACAACGCAGCTGGCACACACACACCATACCTTGCACACATGCTGACTCGTGCTTACACACACACTGACACTCACACACAGGCTGACACTCTCCCACACACAACATGCTGACACACGCACACCATAACTTGCGCACTCACTGACTCGTGCTTACACGCACGCTGACACACACAACTTACGGACACACACACAACTTGCACACAGGCGACACTCACACCCACCATTTAATCACACGCTGATACTCATGCACACACCCATACTTACACAAGCTAAATTATGCTTGCACATACACACACACCGACGCGCTCATGCATGCACCCACAACTTCACACACACTGACTCATGCTTACACATACGCTGACACACCCACATTTTGCCCACACACGGACTCATGGAGGGCACTCGAACTACTTACTGCTTTACGTGCTAACACTTTGAAATAATGAAAGCAGCGATCAATAAAACAGCAGCACTGTCCATAGGTGGAAGCACAAGGAGAGCTCGATAGCCAATTATAAATCAGCGCCAGCATTGCTGAACAATTAAACATGAAATAAAATACAATTTGTATGTGTTAAGTAAGAGCAGCAGCCAGGACGAGTTTGTGCTCTGCTCACAAGAGGCGCCTGGTTCTCTGTGAAGGCAGCAAGTGTGATAATAAGTACACGAGGTAAATAAATAGATTAGCACAGGCGGGCTTGCATAGGGAAGCTCTTGTACACCCATCCACTCTTCAACCCATCCTACCACTCATCCATTCACCCTTTCACTACTCATCCATCTACAATTCTTCCCTTTCACCCATTTATCCTTACATCCATCCTGTCACTCATTAAACCATGCACCTATCCATCCAACCTTTCACTCACCCATCAACTATTTTACTCACACATCCATCTATTTACCCTTTCACTCATCCAGCCATCATTTCACTCACTCATCCATACCCCTTTCACTCACCCATACATACCCCTTTCACTCATCTGTCCATCCATTCACCCTTTCACTCACCCATCTGTCTACCCATCATCCAGCCATACATCCATCTACACTCCCTTTCACTCTTCCATTCTTCCATTCATAATTTCACACATCCAACCATTCACCCTTTCACTCTTCCATCCACTCTTCTTCCCTTTCACTCACACCATCCATTCTTACACCCCCTCACATTAATTAAGAGCTTTTGTCTGCCGAGGCCCATCGAGGACGCCATCCACGCTGTAGCTGATAAAGAGCGGGCGTTGACGCTCCTGAACTGAGGGCCAAGGAGGGAGAACCACACAGATGGGGAGGCAACATGCAGGAGGAAGGATAGAAGCACGCACCCAGGGCAAGGAGTACACAAAGGAGACTGCAGGAATTACGAAAATACATGTCCTCTTGATGAGTGCTTAAAACTTTTTTGCAAGCCCCTCTAAAAAGTCAACGTTCAATAATCACCTAACTGAATAGAACTCCCAAACTGAAGATTTTCAAGTTTTCGTTTCATATAAAAAATACATATACTGCTAGCCATCGGCCACTCACTCGGTTTTCCAGTCAGAAGTGCTCCAGCCTCTTCTGTGGCACACAGGGCCACTCTGCCGTCGCTCAGCACCACCGCCACATGGCGCAAGCTGCAGCTCACCTGACGAATACCACTGAACTCCAGGGGACACCGGCTCGGCTGGCATTTCCCATCCGAATAGAACCACAGACATGAGGGCAGATTGGGAAGAGCGCCCCTGCCAGCGCACCACTCCCGAAGGTCTCTTCTTACCCATGCCGAGGACCACAATACCAAGTGCGCCGAACGCCTGCCAACACAGATGAGACATCCCCGAGGGAGGGCGGAGCCACGCTCCAAAACGCTAGGGAAAAACAAAAAATGAAAATCTCTCAGCAAATGGCATATTATATAACATTTTAGGCCGTGGAGGCGGGGCTAGAGGGCGTTGGGGATGGAGCTGGAGGTATTGTGTCTTAGTGACTTTTCACCTCACTGCCAAAATGGTATTTAAGTCGGAAAGGGGAACAAATGCCTTTTAGGTCACATTTTCCGCCGTGGCTGTGTGTATTTTTTTCTTAGCCATATATGACTGCAGACGGTGTAAGAGGGCGGAGGAAGCTTGTCAGGAAGAGGAAAGGGAGGCGGGAAGGAAGCGTTGACACCGCCGGAAATCTGGCACTTTCTGTCAGACCGCCCCCCTCACCAAGCGACAGTAATTTTCATATTTTTTTTCTATGAAAATAAGCCAGGCTGTAGATTTTTAAACAGTAAGCAAGATGGCAACCATACCCTGCTAAAATCTTACTCCAGAAAAGTAAACGAAAGGGGAGTGTGATACAAAGTTCAGGCGCTGTTGTGATACCCTGAGGGCGACACAAATTTAGTTTGCATAGCCAAAAATTGCCTTTTTGTTATCGTGAAGTCTGCATTCATTCCGCTTCCCGGCCCACATGTCTCTCGCTGCCACATTTAACAGAATACGCCGTCACTAGCCTATACAAAAGACGTTCCCGTTTGACAGCTGTTTCCCTTGAATGGAGTGGGAGGTAGATTGGACTGGGGCCTGGCTTCAGTGTCTTATGTTTTTCAGGGACAACTATTGTTTATTCCCTGTCACCATTTCCAAGTTCACAAATGCTCACAATATTGTCAAAAATGCCCAAAACGGATTTTGCCAAAAAATAAAAGATTTATTACGATTGACAGTCTGCCTCGAGTCGAAGAATCATGGGCCCTTAAAGGGATTTGTGTACCACGCATATTACACAAGCATACAGGGCTGACATATTTAAATACAGAAAATGTAAATACTGCACATGGTAGACTCACTGCAATGTAAGTGAACTGGCTGTCTTGTTAAAACAAGACAGGCTGCCGGCGAAGATTCTCGAGCAGCCCTTCCTCACGAGCAGCCATGGCTGCCCTGGGCAGGGGGAGGGGTGGTGCAAAACCAGTGGTGCGCGCGCACCACAGAGGAGCGGGGGGAAAGGGAGCCCGGCAGCGAGGTGAACGCGTGCTGCTGCGCGTGCTAGCCACCGATGGGAATGGGCGGAGCAAAGGCGGGACATGCGCCCGCCTTTGCCCAATTGCGTGCATTTCTTTTTTTTTTTTTAAACGCTACAGCCAATGGCAGCCGGAGAAAAAAAAAACCCACGCACGAGCGTGTGGTCAGCTTCCAAAAGCCCGTACAAGAGGTCTCGGGCTGTGCGAGCAGGGCTGCGCACTGCAACGCTAGGCCCAAGACCTAAAAAAGGATTCATAAACCTCGTGTGAGGTTTAATGAAAATAAATCCTACGCCGTCTATGAAAAAGCCTGAGATAAATGGCAGAAGAAAGAAGGTCTCCAGATCCCTAGAGTGGTCTGGAATAGAATGAACAAACTTAATCCAACAACAATTAGAGGCGCCAATTTTAGGAGAATGCAATTCTACACAAAATGGTTAATATACATATATCGTTTCTCCATGATAGATACCACCAGATTGAGGACAGGTGTTTTCGCTGCTCCAAAGAGGGAGGAGGTACTTGGTCTCGTATTGTCTGGGATTGCCCAAAGATCAAGCAACTATGGGAAGAAATTGAGAAATATCTCAGAACGACTATAGGTCAAGCATTAACTATTGACAAGTATATTGCAGTTTTGGGATGCTCTCCAAGCATAATGATAGACAAAATGCAAGGGGAATGCTTATTTATATCAGCCCTGGTGGCAAGATCATTAATTCTACAAAATTGGTAAAGTAACACTATACCCACTTTCCAAGCCTGGAGGGCTAAACTTCACAAAGTCAAAGAGCTGGAGAGACGCTACGCTTCAAGATTAGGGTCTCTTACAAAATTTGAGAAATGCTGGAAGTACATAGGAAACTAATCTGTGATTTGTTCAAAATGAAATGTTAAAGGGAAATTGTGCAATATGTGGCTTTCTTTGTCTATTTCTGATTTTACGTACTTTTAATTGATGCTTTTTGATATTAATGCGATTTGAGAATGGACTATGTTTGTGGGAATATGTCAACCAAAATTGAAATTGAGCACCGTAAGCACTTTATTTTGTAGATGTTGAATTGTGAATCGAATTCTCAATAAAAAAATAAATGTAAAAAAATAAACCTCGGGTGAGCATCAGTCGCGGCCGGCATGACTCGCAGGTGGGGGGGAGGGGGTTGCCCGGGGGGAGGCGGGTTTAATTTTAATTAAAAAATATATATATAACTAACCTTAGCCGGCCCGATCCGGTCCCGCGTCGTTTCTGCTTCTCTGCTCCTCGCAGGAAGCAGGCCGCCTCCCTTCCCTCCCCAAAGCCAATCACAACGCTGCAATGGCAGCGTTGTGATTGGTGGGGACGGCGCCCAGACAGGCGCCTATGGGGAGGCCATTTTCTCCATGTGGGCTGCATGCAGCCTACATGGAGAAAATGGCAGCGTGCGCATGACTGGTTTGGTCTGCCCCAGAGGGCCGACCAAACATTCAGGGCCTGCAACATTGGGCTAACCACTCCTCCCCTGCCCTGTTGCAGGACCGCCCACCCGCCCGCCCCCAACCAAACCCTTCTGTTTTCTCGCAGTGCAGGAAGCAGTAACATAAAATGGTATCTATACCATTTTATGTTACTGCTTCTCACACTGCGAGAAAGCAGTGGGGCGACGCTCCTCCGCCCACATGGGGGAGCCGCCCCTAGTGAGCATGTAGTAGT
Source organism: Calotriton arnoldi (assembly GCA_963921515.1). NCBI lineage: Eukaryota > Metazoa > Chordata > Amphibia > Caudata > Salamandridae > Calotriton > Calotriton arnoldi. The sequence continues at coordinate 2,796,296 of CAWUFW010001267.1, read as the reverse complement.
TGCCTGGCAACATCTTGGATAGTTGTATGGTTTCTCATTTCGAGAGTCTTTCTCCGTGTTCGATCCCTGCACCTTTCTTGTGTTTCTCCTGTACGGTTCCTTCATGTAGTGGGGTAGTGCGGGATCGTTCTCTTGTTTTGTGTCTTGCCTGTATTAGTATTTACAGACTCTGTGGCATTTTGGGTTTCGACATCTGTATCCTGGTCAGTGTTAAGCTCATCAAAACATCATCCGCCACAGAGTTTGATAAGACCCTTGTTTAGTGTGTACTGATTTCTGTCCCCATGGATCTGTGACATACATGTTTGTTTGTTCTCATTCAATAACTTACATGTGGAGCTCCCTTCCTCAAGATCCGTTGTAAATGAGAATCACCTGTGTCTCTCTTTCTCACTCCCTTCCCCCTTTTCCATTCTGACTCGCTGTATGTTTTAAATACCACAGTTTTGATCACCAGAGAGGGAGCGGTAGAAGCATCATTCTCATTGGAACCACCCGCAGAACAAACTCGCAGAGCTTGGCAAAGGCGGTCAGGAATAAATAACAATCTAAAATAAAAAGGGCAAACCAAATAAGGACAAATTGCACATCACCATGCGAAAAGAAAAGAAAAACAGTGATTAACTTTCTGTTCTTTCACTTGTATCCTTATTAGTTGCAGGGAAATGCAGTGTCCCCTCTCTTGCCACCTACCTGAAGAGTTCAGGAGCCAAATCCTCAACTACTTGAGCCTCAGTTTAGCCAGTAAACAAACTTGCCTGTGCTCGTCTGAACCTTGCATTGCCTGTTGAGAATTGATCAAATGTCAATTAAAGTCCTGTAATCATCCAAACCTTTGTTACCAAAGGTTGTGAGCTACCTCGGCTCGAAAGAACGCTGTCATTTGCACTTCCACAGTGTGCTGGACTTTACTAATTTCTTGATCATAATATAACTTTCCCTCTTGTTTCACTGCACCTTTAGAATTCTCTTTTCTAACTTGGCTTCAAGCAAGTTTACAATTATTTCCTCATATTAACCCTTCACTTTAAAGTTCACAGGCATTTATCAGAAGTGCTGTCCCATGACAAGCACATGCTCAAAACATTTTCAAAACATAAGACCCATTAACAAAGCACCTTAAATCCTATTTTAAACCATGATTATTAAAGAGAATTTGCATTTATGGCAATACTCTTTCAAATACAATCCATTTTTTTCAGAACGACACGAACCGTTCCACTTCAGGTTTTCTTTTCACTGTGAAGAATTGAGCACCCATAGGGCGCAGCTTTTGTAGCTTCAATGCCAAGATGGCCGTGAAGGCTCACAAATCTCATGGGATTTGATGGCAAACAACGGCCAGGCATAGTCTTCTCAAGGCCCGATGTCATTTCCTGAACCAAATAATGTGTGCATTTTTTTAAATGAACATAAACATGAGTTGTTACATTCCTGCTAAATAACATTCATACCTTAATGACAAGGTTTTTAATAAAGTGTGCGAGGCCACTAGGGGAGGCTGCCACCACCACCCCCGCTAGTCCGGGAGGAGGGGCCTACATTTGGGGAGCACTCAGAAGGGAGCACCGCCCTAACCCCCATCAGGGCAGGAGACGTTCCTGTAAACAGGGGCAGGGGCCTACGTGATATCATGGCCCGACCAGCGCTGCACCGGGAGAGCCCGGCAGGGGCCTGGTTTATCTGGACTTCGTCGCCCCCCCCCCCTCGTTGGGATCCCGGTGCGGGGACCTGCTGGGCTCTGTTTGATGCCGCACCTCTGCGCATAGCCCAGAACATGCACCCCCCATGTAGGGGCCTGGCATTGCGGCCTAAGCAGCTCCCACAACGAGACACAGCCTTGGGCCTCCATTAGGGGCGTTATTGGTGGTTCTACATTGCGAGCTAGACATAGACTGATGCTACCTGTTCCTACACACATCGAAGATGGGTCATGGGGACCCTTAACTTCGCAAGCCGACTTTCGACAAGCAGGGTGCCACTGACCGGCCCGACCATAGCCTGGAGAGAGGTGATGGGTCGTAGCGCGATGAGCCACCACAATCCTTGGATGGTGCCGCTGCCATAATGACGGAACTCCGGGCGGGGTTCCGCGGCATAGACGCGAGGTTTGACTCACTAACTTCCAGGCTGGACAGGATGGGAGATCGCCTAGAAGGGCACAGTACCAGGCTTGATGAGGCGGAAAAGAGAATCTCCACCCAGGAAGATCAGACCAGGGACACGACGCGTAGGTTAGAACGTGTAGAGCGCTTGCTCAAGACAGTAACAATTAAGAACGAAGACCTAGATGCTAGGTAGCGCAGAAATAATATTCGCATAATGGGCCTGGCGGAATCCATGAACATCGGACGTCCGGAACCATTAATGGAGTCCATGCTGAGTGAACTGTTTGGTGCCGATAACCTCTCCAAGAACTTTGTAGTTGAGTGGGCACACCACGCCCTTGGCCCGCAGCCTCCTCCTGGGGGCTCCCCAGGCTCCATCATAGCCCGCCTGCTCAACTACAGGGACCGCAATACAGTTCTTCCCTTACCTCGGGAGAATTCCCCTGTGCAATACCAGGGTGCGTGCTTTCTTTTTATCCCGACCATACCATCGCGGTCCAGGAGGCCCGGCGTAAATTCTTGGAAGCGAAGCGCCAACTCCGTACAATGGGCCTCAAATATGCCATGCTCTATCCAGCTAGGTTGCGGGTGATGGTGGACGGTAAACCCCGTTTTTTTAAGAACACTGCTGATACCCAGCCTTCTGCAAACAACATCAAAATGCAGTTCGTAGGAGCCCGGCACGATCCTCCGGACATTCCTCTCTAGACAGGCAACTGGCTGCGAGCGCCAAACTCTTTACTGCGGAGTGAGGGCACGGCTTTCGTAGTTGTTTATCAGTGAAGCTGTCTAAATACAACACCTAACTTGAACAGGGAACTGTGGCGGTTTCTATTTTGAAGTTAAACATGTTTCTATATCTCTAATCAGCAAATTTGCGTAGTTTGATATATGGGCATCGGACGTCCGAGGCGTTGCCCGCCTCCTCCAGACGACTCCAATCAGGTTTCTATTGAGGTTTTCTTTTTTCCCTTTTTTTCGGGTTATTTGGGGAGGGAGAATGTTCACAGGGCCTCTGAGTCCAGGTGTGGGAGGTGGGTGGGTTTTGATGTTTCTGCTCAGGGTGTCGATGACTGTTTTATTTTATTGTCGTTTCTTGATTCTCCCTTTATGTACGTCCCTTCGTAGACCCCCTCCCTCCACTATTACCTCTGTGGCCGATGTACGCTGGTGAGGCACGCACACACCCCTGTCTATGGTCATGGTCTTGGACCCCGCTGTGGATGTAAACCTCATCTCCTGGAACGTATGGGGGCTCAATAACCCAAGGAAATGTACATTGGTGCTGGCATACCTCCGGAGACACAATGTTAAAATAGCATTCTTGCAAGAAACTCACCTCCCATTACAGAGGACCCCCCATTTGCGTCCTCCTGGGGATCCATAGATTCTTTGCAATACCTATTTCCGAGGGGTATGTCTTCTTATCCACCATACCCTCCCGTTCACACTCAAGGATACTATAGCCGACACACAGGGGAGATATTTGCTGCTGGTGGGGACATTGCTGGGCAGGACGGTGCTCTTCCTCAATATTTATGTGCCCAACATGGACAACCCTATTTTTTTGGGGAACCAATCTTCCTTGGGGGGGACCTGAACCTCGGGCTTGATCCAAGACATGATTCCTCAAATCCTCTTGCAACCACCAAACCCCATGCTCTTCGAGTGGTGCAGGACCTCATACACTCCTTGGACCTGCGTGATCTCTGGCGTACACACCACACAGATGTCCCTGGGTACACCTTCCACTCAGCACCGCATTCCACACGGACACGTATAGAATACTGGCTTACAGATGTGCAAGGATGCCAATGGACTAGGGGCATCGATGCGTTGCCGCGTACACTGTCGGATCATGCGTCGGTGCTTCTTCATCTAAACATTACGCATTCAGCCGGTTGAGAGTGCAAATGGTCCTTTCCTGCTACAGCATTGCTGGATGCTGTATTTCGGCCCGAGCTGCAAGAGGCCATTACTGAATACTTTACCCTGAATACTGGTATGGTGGCCTAAGTGCGCCGGGTATGCCCAGACGTGGGTCCCGGGCTCACTGTGCCAGTGGAATCAAGCTATCCTGGCTGATGAGGGGTGAAACCCCGAAACCGGTCCTAGGATGCTTGGTTCAGGTCCAGGGAGGACCTGGCTTGGCAGTTCGGGCTGGACTGTTCCCATGAGGCACAGGGTCAAGACTGATTTGCATATGGCCAGGTCTAAACTGGGGTGGCATGGTGAGCAAAAGAATGATGGATTTAACCCAGATCTCTTGACTGGGGGTGAATGTTTTGATTTGTTCTGCATTCCGTCCATCAATTGTGTGTCTTTTGCCAATGGACTAGGGGCATCGATGCGTTGCCACGTACACTGTCGGATCATGCGTCGGTGCTTCTTCATCTAAACATTACGCATTCAGCCGGTTGAGAGTGCAAATGGTCCTTTCCTGCTACAGCATTGCAGGATGCTGTATTTCGGCCCGAGCTGCAAGAGGCCATTACTGAATACTTTACCATGAATACTGGTACGGTGGCCAAATACGCAACACTATGGGATGCCTTTAAGGTGTATATTCAGGGCGTTAGTATATCTAAGCAGGCGGGAGTCTTGTGATCGATTTGCGGGATTCATGCCTGAGTTGAAAAAGAACTGGCTTTACTGGATGCAACACCACCCTCATCACACACCCAGAGCAAACGTAGCGCTCTCATTTTGGAATTTAATGAACATGCTGATAGGGAGGCGTCCTTGCTGGGCAAGTTTCACACAGCACGCCAGTATGGGGAGGGGGAACGCCCAGGTAGAACTCTGGTGCATCTGGTGTGGTCCCTCAGAGAAGCCAGGCACATAGCGGCAATAAAACATTCGGATGACTCCATAGCCACTGACGATACAGAAATAACAGCCGAACTGGTCGCGTACTATCGCTCCCTTTACACAACCACTCTCCCTAAGGATTTTTCTCAGCACCTAGCCTACCTAGAGGAGGTCGCAATGGTATGGCTCACTACGGGACAGGCTGAGTTTCTGGGCGAACCCTTCACTGTTGAGGAGGTCACGCTCGCTATAAATGCGTTGGCCGGTGCATAGGCGCTGGGCCTTGATGGATTATTGGGGATATTCTATAAGACATTCAAGGATATCCTAGCACCACAGCTACTCGAGGTCTATGCGGAGGCCCTTTAGGATGGCACACTCCCCCCTCCATGAGGGAGGCGGCTATCTCCTTACTACTAGAACTGGGTAAGGAACCCACCAGCTGCTCCTCGTATCGCCCCATTTCTCTAATAAACTTTGATAACAAAATCCTGGCCAAAATGTTATCCTCTAGGTTGTCGCTGCTATTGGAGCAAATTCTTTCACCAGTACAGTCGGGCTTTATTCCGCATAGGTCCACTGCATTATATCTCCGAACCGTTTTCTCGGTCATCAATCAAATAGAACTGAGTACTCCTGCTGCGATAGCCCTTCTGGACGCGGAAAAGGCTTTCAATTCTCTGGAGTGGCCATTCTTAACTGCTACGCTCTGCAAATTGGGCATCCCAGGCAACTTCCTTGCCTTGATTGCATTGCTCTATTCATCACCTACTGCCCGGCTCTGAGTAAATGGCTCCCTATCTTCTTTGATTCCAATCTCACGCGGGACCCGGCAGGGTTGTCCTTTATCCTCCCTCCTTTTCATAGTGGCCATGGACCCCTTGGTTCGACACTTACAAGAAAAACATATGTTTCGAGGCTTACAGTTTCCTTCGGGGCCTCTACTGATGTCCATGTATGCGGACGACATCCTGCTTTTTGTTAGATACCCCAACACCAACTTACAACCACTATTTGATGAGATTAGCCGCTCCGGAGCCATGTCCGGGTTACGAATAAACTGGAGCAAATCCATGATGTTTCCGATTAATAACGCCGCCACTGCGGGTGAGTCAGAGTTCCCCCTCCGATGGGCAGGTGATACCACCAAGTATCTTGGCATACATCTGCACAGAGATAAGGAACAGGTTATACGCCTGAACTATGGGCCTGCGATCGAGCAACTAACCTTGCAGGTTGAAAGGTGGATCAATTACCTATATCCATGGCCGGGCGCATCGCCCTTATTAAAATGAACAAAGGATCCTGTACCTATTTGTCAATATACCTATCCCACTCACAAACGACTTTTTTTCTCAACTACGGGGCCTACTTATTCGATTGGTATGGGCGGGACGCAAACCACAAATTGCTTGGGACACCTTGACACTCCCGTACAACCGGGGAGGGTTTGAAGTCCCGGATCTTCACCTCTATTTCTTGGTGACACAGGCTCAATTTGCCTATCACTGGTTTTACCCCGACGCCCGTATACCGTATACAAAATCCGAACGCGACCTGGGTGCCCCCACGCCGCTAGAAGCTCTATTCCCACTGGGTATACCACTTGATCCCCATGACATTCAACCCCTCTCTACTGCATGCTGGGCTTGGCGTAAACTTTACAAAATGTTAAGCAATGGCCCCCTGTACGCCCCTGCTATCCCACTGCAAAACAACCCGTTTTTGCCGCTAACGTCCGAGACACTATTACAACATACCCTTACTAAACTGGAATTATGTACCCTTGGCTCACTATTTCCAGACGGTCAGGCACTCACCATGTCGGATATATCTTCACACTCCGAACTGACATACTTGGATAAATTTATAGCTGCCAGACTGCTTGGGGCACTCCCCTCATCGGTCTCTTCCTTCCCATCCCCGCCTTCGGATTTCACACCACTTACACTGCTTATTACTGATAAGGAAGGAACACACTTGGTTACTAAGTTGTACTGGGCGTGCATGGCACTCAGGCAGGTCCGAGACAGGGGAGTAAGGCGGCGATGGGAGGGGGACCTGGGCTACCCGCTGACTGATAAAGAATGGACTTACTGTCTTGATCAAGTACAGAGGGTGCCCCCCAATCATAGACATAAACTAATTCATTTCAAATACGTACACAGGGTATACATTACTCCACGTCAGTTGGCCAAATATGACCCCACTAAGCCTTCCCACTGCCCCAAATGTAAAGCGCCGGATGCTGACTTTGCCCACATGACCTGGACGTGCCCCCAAATAAATGCATATTGGATAGAGGTATTCCAGACAATCGCCAATTTAATTGCCACCCCCCTTCTTCCCTCTCCAAAGTTAGCTTTGTTAGGGATGGTCAGCAACATTAAACTGTGCCACCGTAGATTTGTCGCCATAGCGCTGATGCTGGCAAAGAGGGAAATAGCAATACACTGGGGAGCCAAACATTACCCCACAAAAACAGCTTGGATACGCAGCATGTCATATTGCGATCTGCAGACCGAAATATACACCACGCTCCAACCCCCGACCTCACGACCTAAGGACATATGGCATGTCTATCGCTGCTACTTGCGACAGACACAGCACTCCTCCCCGACCCCCTCTTCCGAACACCATCGGGCTTCTGAAGGATCCACACCCAGCACGTCCCCAGTACTGGTCGATATTCTGACGCCATAGTGCCTTACACGTTCCCACCTATGTTGGCTGTGATGCACATTGACCTTGTATCATACAGATTCTCATGGCCCCACTATGGAAGACATATACAACGTTCTCCCAGCACGGCAGATAGAGTACAATGTAGCATACGCGCCTTGCCCCCTCCCCTCGTTACCCCACTCCCCTTTAGTGAGTATTCATTATTCATTTGTTGCATTTTGTGTTTTTATATTGGATAATTGGTCCTGATCAATGTATATTTGTCAATGTTTTTCTTTATGGAAAAAATTAATAAAAAATCAATAAAAAAATACCTCCTACCGTTAGAAAGGACACATTTTATTAAGATGATCAAAGGTAGTGGTATGATTAAAAAATGTGAGATGTGAAAAGAGAGGTATTAGGTGTCTCTCACATCTATCTCTGGAAGAACAAGGACAGCATGTTTCAGCCAACTTTGCGCCCTACGGGTCATGGCTTTGGTCAGGACCGAAAGGTTGTTTTATAGGATCCCTTCATGAAGTCAAATTAAATCAAATGGGACACTTTCCCTCCAACTTTTGAAGTTTGTTTTTTATTTTTTGGTCATATGGGACTCTTTGTCCAGTCCTAGAAGGAGGCAAAAAGTCATAGAGAACAGTGTTATGTATTAGAATCTAGTACTGATGTTGTCCCATATTTCTAATAATGCATGCACCCAATGATTACTATAAATGGGTATTTTTGCTCCATTAAATGAGGACATCTTCAACCCTTTTGGGGTTGTTTGTCTATGTGAGCAAATGTAATAATTGCTCATGTATTCCATACTAGGATGGATCTTAATTTGGAGGGGCTCTATTATCGAAGCCTCCTCTATGCGAATTTTGGACAACTTATGCTGTGTAGATCTCACTGTATTTTGAAATGATAAGGAGTTTGAGTCTGGGTAGATGTAATCATAGACATTGCTTTGAAAATGGACAGTAAGGATAAAGGAATCTGTGACCGCAATGTTGTATACGTTGCTTTTAGGGAGTGAAGTAGTAAAAATGTCCAATTAGTGCCCCTTAAGAAATTGGTAGAAAACTCTCTTGTAAGGCTTCTGCAGTGTACCTTAGTTTTTTGTTTTAGAAGGTCTTCATAGGTCTGGGCAGAGGCACGGTATTACTATTCTTTTCATTAGCTATAAAAAAATGGAGACTGGAAGGTTATAAATAGATGAAGGAGTGAAAGGGGTTTCAAAATTACTCCGCCTATTGTGGAGACATTTAGAGAGTCACCCTACAGTTGTAGTTTCCCCTTTACCTTAATCCTTCAGTGTGCACTCCACAACACGTCCTCTCCGGCTTGCATCTTAAAGCAAGTGGGGAAAGCTGCCAGGTTTTATAGCAGTGTTCCTTGCCAGGTGTTCCTGATCGGTAAAACAGGAATACAGGTGTGGTTTTTTAATCATGACCCCGGGGGACACAGGGTGGTTTTGTCATGCCCCTGGGACTTAAAATGAGGTTATCTGATCTTGACACAGAGGTTGATGTTTGCTGGTGCCCCTGGGTATCTACAATAGCGACAACCTCATGTACTATTCAAAAGTCATTAGGATTGTACTTTTGTCTAAACATTCGGTTCTACAGGTGTAATGGAACCTTTTTATCTTATAGAGTAATCATGAGTTCAATAGTGGTTGAATGCAGGTATCATTTTTCGTGAATAAAAAAACAGAAAGATAAGAGTGGTTTCTAATCATGACCCTCGGGGACTTAGAGCAGTTTTGTCATGCCCCTGGGGGACTTAGAATGATGTTATCCGATCTAATAACTGAGGTTGATGTTCACTGGTCCCTGTGGGGTATCAATATTAGTGACTAATTCATGTACTATTTTAAAGTCATTAAGATGGTACTTCCGTGTAATCATTCGGTTCTAAAGGTGTAATGTAACCTTTTGATCTTAAAGAGTGATCACAAATTAAATGATGGTTGAATGTAGGTGTCACTAATCGTAATATATGCGATGTGCTCTTAATGTTGTAAAACAGTGTTTTCTTTGGAGAGAGATCCATTTTTCGAGTCTCTTGTCTATTCACTGATAAATTCCTGGGGAAGTATGAAATCTAGATGGGCACCCATTTCAAATAACTAATGCCCAAGGAATATTGTAATTGAGTCCTTTGTGGGCTGTGCCTAGACGGTGGACCCAATGCTGTTCTTTTTGTAGTAAGTTTCTTTCAACATTTTTGTTTACATAAACTAGGGTTTCCAAAATCACCTACCTCAAATCCTTAGTTGAGTGTTTTGCGGTGATGAAATGGTTGCTCATTTTTGTTGTTTCTCTGTTGCACCTTATGTTGCTTCTGTGCTCACAAATGCGTATCTTGACTTTTCTACATGTCATGCCTATATATCTTAAGCTGCAAGGGCAGGTGATCATGTAGATAGCGTGTGAAGTATTTTTTTTTTGTCCTCATATAGCAATAGTTTGGAAATGGAGGTGTCAGGGGCCCAGTTCGTTTTTGTATTCCGACCTTTCGGGGCTTCTCCTGGGTAAGCGCAACGTATGCGTGGAGAATCTCTACTTCCCCTTTTACACTTGGGTCCCTTTTTGTCCGCTTCCGGTGCAGTTCAGTTCTAGGTTGAGCTAGTCATTTTGACTACTCCTTCAAGTTCCCACTTGAATGGTTCTATTGCATTGTTTAATCATTGGACTATACAATGCTTCCACCAATGTTAACTTGTGAATTTATGGTTTTCCCAGATATTCCAAAATGTATTTGCCTTCCCCCTCTGCCCGCTTCTGTCTAGTTTATTAATTGTTTGTACGGACGCCACCCACTCTTTATGTGTTGGAGGTGTACATTTTACCCAGTTGATACAAATCTCCCTCCTAGCTAATAGTATCAGTATAAACAAAAACAATTCTTGGTCTTTACTCAGTTTGGTTACCTGGGCCACGTTCTGACTTCTCCCAAAAATAACCAAATCTATACTCACCTCCACCTGCCGTCCCAGTACTCTAGACAAAGTTTTACCCGTCTCTTGCCAGAATTCCTCAAGATGGGGGCACTGCCGAAACATGTGTAAGTCGTCTGCACCCGACTCCCCACACTTGGGGCAGCTCCTCTCATCTTGGCCTCTGATCTTTGATAGCCTCTTCGGGGTCCAGTACGCTCTGTGAATAGTGAATAGATGGTTCCTTCTCAATGGTGCAGATTTTACGGTTTTCCAACAAGTAGCAATAGATACTTGCCATTCACTTAGGATGCTCAGCTCCGGCAGTACTTCTCCCCAAATCTTGTTTGGAATTTCATAGTGTTCCTCCCCTTCTTCAATCAATGCCCAGTACCAGTAGGCTATTTCTTTTTTGGTGATCTTGTTTTTCTGCAGCATTTCCTCTACTATCCCGCTTCCATCCTCGCTGTCTTTTAAGTTCTTGACCCAGCTGCTTATTTGGTAGTACTTAAATCTGGAGACTGCGCCCTTGGTTCTTTCACTCAGTGCCTCCCACTCTATGACGGAGTTCTGTGCCTTTAGCTCGCCCCACTTTGTGATATTATTTTCCTTCAGGGCGTTTGCTAGCCTGTCTTTTAGGCACTCCGGGGTTCCTGGGGAGTCCCATATGGGCGCGTATCTGCTGTAGTATGGTATTTTAAGTATCTTTCTTATTTGATGCCAGAGTGTTGCCGCCGCCTTTAAGCTTTTTAATTTTATTTTCTTAAAGTACTTGGGATGGCCGTATTTGTATAAGAAGTGACTTCCTTCCTTATTGACTGCCGCTTTCAAATGGTCAGGATACAGATCATAACTTTCTAAAAGTATCCTAATGTTTTTGAATTGCAACTCTCTACAATAGTTTAGGATGTCTGGGCTAGCGATCCCTCCTTGTGCCTTTATTCTCCTTATTTTTTTCCAGGCTATCCTTGCCCCTTTTGCAGCCCAGATAAAACTGCTTAATTCTCCTTGCAGTTTTTTATTTGGTCGTGGTTAAATTCCAATGGGATTGTGCTGAACAGGTAGGTGAATTTAGGGAGTATGGCCATTTTGATTATGTTTGACCTTCCCATAAAAGACAGTGGGAGACCCCCATACTTTTAGCAGCTTTCGTACTTGTTTATAGATTCTTTCAAAGTTTAGGCTTGCAATTTCCTTAAAGTCCACTGTGAGGTCTATGCTCAAGTATTTTATTTTTTCCTTTACTCTAGGGTCTTGATAATTGTTGTTCCACTGTAAGATTTCTGTTTTAGCTTGGTTTTCTAGGTACCCTGATATTGTTCCATATGCTTCTAGAATTTCTTCTATTTTGGGGAGGGAGGCCTCTAGGTTGCTCGTAAATACCATTAGGTCGTCCGCAAAGAGTGCAACCTTCTTCTCCCATCCCTGATGTTTAAACGGTACTATTCCTTCCTCCTTTCTTATCATTTCTGCCAGTGGTTCGATATACAGGTCGAATAGTAAGGGGGATAGTGGGCACCCGTGTCTTGTTCCTCTTTTTATCATTATATTATCTGTTAACACTCCATTCACTAGCACCTTTGCTGTCGGGTTTTTGTATATCTGTTTAATTGCGTTCTGGAAGGTCTCTCCTAGATTAAATTTCGCCAAGGTTGCATTTAAAAAAGGCCCGCTTACCCTGTCGAATGCTTTAGCGGCATCCAGGGTTAAAATCGATAGTGGGGTTGCGTGGTGAGTTGCAATGTCTATTGCAGTAATGAGTTCATGTGTCAGTTCTTGTATGTACCTTCCTCCAATGAAGCCTTTTTGATTTGTGTGGACCACAGAGCCTGCAATCTTTCCGAGTCTTTTTGCTAAAATTTGTGTATATACCTTGTAGTCGGCGTTTAGGAGTGATATTGGCCTGTAGGATTCACTTCTCGTGGGGTCTTTCCCTGGTTTGAGTATAAGATTAATAGTTGCATCATTCCAAGAGGCTGGGAGCATCCCCTTCGTTGTAAATATTTTGTTGAGAAGTTCTGTCAGGGGGATAGCCAATACCTCTCGCAGATGTAAATACAACTCATTCGGGAGTGCATCCGGCCCTGCCGCCTTACTTTAAAAAAAAATTCTTTAAGGTTTCTAGTAGTTCTTCTTTGGATATCCCTTAATTCATCTCTGCTCTTTGTTCTTGAGAAAATATTGGGAGGGTTATTTTTTCCAGCAATGATTGTATCTGGTCTTCCGTAGGTGCCTTTTCCTCTGAGTACAGTTCGCTAAAGAATTTTGCAAACTCCTTCCTAATATCTTCCTCTTCTGTGGTATACTGTTGAACTTTTGTCTGTATCTTTTCTATCCTATTACGCGTTGCCTCTGTTTTCACTTTCCACGCTAATAATTTCCCGCATCCTTCCCCGTACTCGTAATGTGATATTTTGCTTGCTTCCCATTTATCTTTTACAATTGATTCTAGAAAGTCTGCCAGTTCCGTTTTTTTTAAGGTTCTCTCTTCCTCAATGCTGATTTTCGCTTGCTCGGTGATAGAGATCCTGTTTAGTTCGACCACCAGGGATGTTATCTCTTCTTCTAGCTCTCGGATCTTGTTTTTTCTACGCTTGTTTTTATATGCTGCAAGGCTAGTTATTCTTCCCCTGATAAAGGCTTTATATGCCTCCCAAGCGATTCGCTTTGTGGTCCCTTCTTTGTTTGTTTGGAAGAACTCTTTGGTATCTTTTGCCAGTGCTTCTATGCAGCTTTCGTCTAAAAAGATTCCCCTGTCTACCGTCCATCTGGGGGTAGGTGCGGAACATTTTAGATTAAGGTGTAAAATCACTGCAGAGTGGTCTGATAGGTGTGCTGGTACGTGTTCTACTTTTCGTGTAGAGTCTAGTAGGCCCCTATCTATTAAGAAGTAGTCTATTCTTGATGCATGCCTCAATCTCTTGTTTTGCAACGTGAATTTGTTGGATTTATTACCTTTCACCCTCCATACATCCATGATCCCAAGATCTTTAATACAAGGTTCACTCACTCCCTCATTTTTGGTAGGTTTGGACCATGTTTGGGTGGGAACCTGTCCTTCTTCAAGTCTAGAATTATATTAAAATCCCCTCCCATTATTATCGGAGCCTGCGCTGTTAGGAGTTGAGAGTAAAGTTTTTGAAGTGGTTCTGGATCGTCCAGGTTCGGCCCGTAATATCCAACCACTTTATATAAATTATTACGTATCTTTAATTTCACCACCACCCATCTCCCTTTCTTATCTACCTCTGTGGCTTCGATCTGTGCTCCTAGTGATTTCTTTAGTAATACCGCCACCCCTTTCACACTGCAATCTTGATTTGTGCATACCCACGTATCTATCCACTTTTGGTTTTTGAGGAATTTCTCCCATTCTTCTTTTAGTAAGTGTGTTTCTTGCAATATCACTATATCACATTCTACTATTTTTAAATATTCCAATATTTTGGCCCTTCTTTTCCTTAACCTGAGTCCGTTATCATTCCATGACATTATTTTAACAGACATTTACTCTATTTCCTTTTTGAACCCGTCCAAATGGTGATCCCTTCCTATTTTCTGTAAGGTTTGTCTGGGCTCCTTCTCCCTCATATTGCTTAGTTTGGACATGTTTTTTTTTCTATTTTTCCCCATTTTGCTCCCCACCTTGTGTATTTTTTGTTTTTACGATTTTTTTTTCTTTGTGCCCACCCCCTCCCCTTTCCCCTCCCTGGAGAAGCCTCCCCTAACTCTTCTTTGGGCATTCCTTGGCCCCTTTTTGAGCTCCTTGCTCTTTTATCGCGTTTTTCTTGCTCTGTCTTGCTTGATCTTACATTTGTGCTTTAATCTGCTCTATGAGGCATTCTACCTCCTTGGGGTCTCTAATGTTATGCATTTTGTTTTGCCACATTATTCTTAGTGCTGCTGGGAATCGCATTTGGACTGTTGCTCCTAGTGATTTCAATTGTTGTATGTATTGGCCAAGCTGCCATTGCCTGTCCTGCGATGTCTTTGAAATATCCGATCTAATTCTACACGACCAATTGCTTTGGGAGAATGAGCCTGCTTTCAGGCCCTCACTTAATATTCTTTCTTTAAGTGTGTAGGTCTTAAAGTTCATGAGGATCTTCCTTGGATTTTTCCTAGTTTTATTTCTCCCAAATGGGTCCCGATGGACTCTCTGAATGTCCTCTGCGAGATCAACGGACTTTGTCCAGGGTATTATTTCACCTAGTAGTTTGATCGTAAAGGCTTTGATGTCCTCCCCTTCCAGACCTTCAGGAACATTTAGGATTCTAAGATTGTTTCTCCTTGCCTGGTTTTCCATTGATTCCAGCTTGTCGCATATAACTTTGTCTGAAGCTTTGAGTTGGTCTATATCCCTTTTGTTTTCCTCCACCTTTTGCTTAGCATCCCTACTTCCAATTCCACTGAAGTTACTCTCTCGATAAGCGTATTTATTTTCTGGTCCATTACCTCGCATGCTTCCTGGATTTTTATCTGATTTTTCTCTGATATCGCGAAGTTGGATCTCATTTCTCTCATCATGGTGGTCATCATTTTTTCCATACTTTCCGTGTTTTCTTGTGGAAGTGGGCCGGCATCGGGCTTCTTGGCGCTAAGAAAGTCTGTGGTGTCCGTAACTAGCTCTTGTTGGTCAAGTGCTTCTAGGGCACCATACCTGTTGCTGTTACTAACCGTTGACATTATTTCTGCTACCTCCTCTCTGGGAGTTTCTACCTGTCTTTCAGTTTGGGTTTTGTTATGGTATTTTTCCACCTTCTGAGACTCCTGTACTTTAAAAAAGGACTTTAAGGAGGGTGTTATCTTTTGTTTTGTCGAGCCCAATGTTTTCAGCTTGGCCTGACTTGCTCTAGACACAGGGTGTTGTGATTTCCCTGTTGTAGTTTGTCTCTTCTTCTTCCTTGTACTTTTAGGGACGACAGGGGGGGATGTATCGGAGGTAGATGGGGAGGTTTTGATTTGTGCGTATAGCCTTACTATCTCAGGAGGGTGTTCTGGCTCCCCTTCTCCCAGTGGGGAATTTTTGTGCCTGTGACTTCCCTCTGTTGTTTTATTGTTGTTTTTATTTCAGTTAACCCCTGTGGGGCCGTTGGTGCCTTGGATTCCGTGCTCCCTTTAGCGTTTGCCACTTTTGCCACCTTTACCCCACTTGCTCCAGCTCTACCACCTGTGGATTATCCTATGGTTTAGTCTGTGGCTGTGGTTTGGGTTGATCTATACAATTTATGCACTTTTCCGTGGAAATACACTTGCTCTGCTCCCTAGATACAACACTTGGGTTACACTTGGTTTGGCATTTAACTTGGCACTCTGTACCTTGTCCCCCACTCGCTGTGTTACTCAGACCCCCCTCCTCTTCACTTACCCGAGAAGTTAGATGGCTCCGGTTGTCGTTTCTTCTATGCAGCGAGGTGGGTGGTCCGGGCGCTCTCCCCTTGTATACCACTCTTGCCGCAGCTCTTATGCAGGTCCGGCACGCCATGGACGCCTCAGCCCACACAGGGATCGCGCAGCAGCGCGGGACTCTTTTCACCTCCACCTCCACTTTCTTCCTTTCTTTCTTTTGCTGCGTGTAATGCAGCTCGCTGATGCTGTTGTTGCTGCCTGCTGGTGTGCGCCGCCTACGTCGACCCGGAATGGCTCCTGCTCACACCACTCCTCCTCCGCACTCGGCCCCCGAAACAGTTTCCTGCTATGCTGCGTGCTCCGCCCCCTGTGTACTCCGACCTCTCCGTCCTCGTCGCCTCCTTCTTCAGGTAGTTTGCCTCGCTTTTTTGATAGTCTCTTAATTAAATCTTGGATTTATAAGTTTGGTAGACTCTATTTTCGCCTTACTTCATCTCGCCGATGCGTGTGTCTGGATCCGTCTTGTTCTGTTATTTTTCTGATTGATTTTTGTTTAATTTTCGCGAGAGAGCGCGGAGCTCACGACTGAGCTCTCTTAGCCGGCCGCCATCTTCTCCAGCGTTTGATGTATGTGAGAAGTTGGCCTGGTATATGCTGTTCACTAATTAAAGTGGACACCTTGCACCAGAACAATTCGACTCTTATGGTAGATAGGTTTAAGACAACCTTTATAGAAAGCTATCCTAGTGGTAGCTGTGGAGAGCAGCCTTCAGGCTAAGTCTTGAAGGAATGTAAAGCAGCTTGTTTTACCACACAATCTCTTGAATCACCAAATGAAAAGACACCACACAGGTATATATATCAAATATATATGTATTTATTAATAAACAACTCTCTACTAATCTCTTTATGAGATTAGAAGTCAGGAACATATGTACAAGTCAAATGTTATCAAAATAAGTTTAGCACAATCGAATTTCACAATCTTAGTTTGGCTAGACCTAGGTCTAGGGCATCTAGAATCGAGGGACCCCCAAGAACCACCCCAGGTAGTTGTAGGAGACCCACAGGGGACGGACGCGGTGTCCTGGCACCGGTGCGAGTCCTGTACGAGTCTATCCGCACAGACGCGATTGAGATTTCAATGTTAAAGGTCCCTTGCGTGTTCGAGGCGAACACACCGATCGGTCCTTGTACGAGTCGAAGGACGCGGTTACAGATAGAGTTGCAAGGGAGATGGACGCACTGTGTCTAACACAGACGCGAACCTTGTGCGAGTCAGCGTAATGGAGATCTCTATGTTACAGGCCCCTTGTGTGTTCGAGGCGAACACCGATCGGACTCAGTACGAGTCGAAGGACACAGTTCTAGATAGTGTTACAAAGGAGATGGACGCGATGTGTCTAACACAGACGCGAACCCTGTACGAGTCAGCGCAATTGTCGCACTTAGAAAATAAGAGTTTTAGGGCACTTCTAGGGAAGCTACAAGCAAGTCACTTACAGGGTAAGTAGTTCTAGGGCCCACACCCACAGGAGCACCGTAGTGCTGAAGTTACCTCACCCAGGGGAGCCGGGTGCATAGGTGTTCTTTGGTGTCGGGTCGCAGCGTCATTTTCAATGGGAGCCAGTGAAGACTTGCTGCTTGCGGCGACAGGAGAAGTGTCCGGAGGAATCCAAGCCTGGCTTCAGAAGATGGAAGACCTGAAAGCAGAGGGGACAGTGTTGAAAGTCACTTGGCAGTGACTCGGGGCAAGGAAGATGGATGCCCACCGTCGTCGCAAGATTCAGGTCATTTGTGGGTGCCTTGACTCTTCAGCCACGAGGTCCAGGAGGCGTCGACGATGACCAGGAGCTGGATTCGGCGTGTCCCACAATGTCTGCAGCTTACTGCGGTATCGGCGACTCGATTGGAGCCAACAAGCCTTGGTAACAGCAAGTCTCGGGGAAAGTGTGAAGAGGCAATGGCGCAGACCAGCAAGGTCTGCAGGACTCACCCAGTGAGGGTAAGTCAGGGCAGGCCTGGAGCAACCAGGGGAGCCCTTTGGTGTCTTTATAAAGTCTTCTGGGGACCCACAAGCCGGCTGGCAAGGGATTGCAAAGACGCCTTGGGAGGATTCGCTCAACAGGGGCCCACGGTCACTCGGGACGTGGTAGGCCTCTGATCTTCGGAGAGATTCTTGCTGGAGGCTAGGACCACACGTGGTCCAAAGCACAAATTCGTGGAACGTTGTGAAGGGGTTGCACTCGACAATAGTGCACGGTACCCAGGGGTCATGGTTCCTCATCACTCTTAGGGTCCACTGGTCTCAGCTTCACTGGGGACTCACGATGGCCTTTGAGAAGTCAGGAAATCCACTTCTTGGGCTGCAGGGACTTCGGACTCCGGCGGGAGCGGCGTAGTTTGCGACCGTCGTTTGTAGTTTTTGGTGCCTGCCAAGCAGGGGAGTCACTCCTTGACTCCAAGGGAGATTCTTCAGTCTTCCAAAGGTAGTGGAACGTCGAAGGTCCGGGATTCTTCTTCAGAGTGTCGTCCAGGGAAAATCTAGTTTGCAATGCACAGGTTTCCCCTCTTATACTAAAAGAAAGGGAGGGACTAGCTCTATGACCCTACCTATGGGAGGGTCAGGGGAGTGGGTGGCTACACCCACTTCCCTTTGTCCAGTTTCGCACCAGAGCAGGGGCAGGTAGCCCCTGAGCCGGTTTGAACTGGGGTATGCACAGAGGAGCCTTCTGCTCCCCCAGTGCAGGACTTCAAAGCACTCTAAGAGTGCACCCACCCAGCCCCAATACACTAAACCCTGTCTGGAAGGTGGTCACACCCCCTTGGGACAGGATATCTATTGTTGGGCTTCCTCCTCTGCGAGTGTTGGTCATCAGCAGGAGGGCAGCCCAGTGTCTGTGACTGGTGGCATCCATTTTGTGATGCCAGGGCTCAGCAGGATTCTACCGCGTTTCCACAGTAGGTACATGTCTATCCCTCTAGAAGGGTGGAATGCTACCCCCGCCGCCAGGACTGGCGGGGGGGTAGTATTCCAAGATGTTTGACACCAAACACGACATGTTTCGATGCAGCCATTCCAAAGTTAGCATTCTACTGCGAGGATATAATGCACTTAAAAGTATATGGTTTAACCGCATCCACAAACAGCCCCAGAGAATGGACTCTGAGAGCTGCAGAGGGGCCCTGCTCAGGCAGAGGCACCCCCTCACATGGAAACTAAGCACCCTGCCCTCAGGATTGATAGGGCCTGCTTTAGGGGTGACTGATAAGTCTCAATGTGTGTGCAGGAGAGATATAGGGGACCTATATCTCAGTGAGGGGTGCTAGCACTTCCTCACCCAGGCTGCAGTAGCAGGCCTGTGGTGTCAGATTTAGTCTGCTTCCCAGGGATGGCATAATACATGCTTCAGCCCCTGGTAGGCCTGTGAAGTACCTATGCCCTTGGTACCTAAGGTACCATATACTAGGGACTCATAAGGTACCACAGTATCCAATCACTAGTGCACCTAGAGTGCACTCCAAATCATTTAGAGAGAACAGAGAGGCTGGGGCCCTGATTGGCAGGGTCCCAGCCAGACTATAGCCAGAAACCAGTGTAAACATCAGAAAAAAAGTGGGGGCAACATAAGAGGCAGATCCTACTCTCCTACACAACCCCCCCAAACGCAGGGACACTAAACTAACCTTGACCAGTTGAGTCTTCGTGTTCAAAGTGGAAATACCTTGAGAGTCCATCTGCATTGGCATGTTGGGTCCCAGGTCTATGTTCCACTGTATAGTCCATCCCCTGTAGGGAAATGGACCACCTCAAAAGTTTTGGGTTTTCACCTTTCATCTGTTTAAGCCATAGGAGGGGCTTGTGGTCAGTCTGAACTATGAAGTGAGTGCCAAACAAGTATGGCCTCAGCTTCTTCAGGGCCCACACCACAGCAAAGGCCTCCTCTCTATAGCTGACCAACGTTTCTCTCTAGGGGTCAGCCTTCTGCTAATAAAAGCTACTGGCTGGTCTTGACCTTCATCATTCAGTTGAGACAGTACAGCTCCCACACCCAGCTCAGAAGCATCTGTTTGGACAATGAACTTTTTGGTGTAGTCTGGACTCTGTAAGATGGGGGCAGTGCACATGGCCTGCTTTAGGTCTTCAAATGCCTTCTGACAGCTAGCTGTCCACTGAACCTTTTTTGGCATTTTCTTTGAGGTCAGATCATTCAAGGGGGTCACTATAGATCCATATCCCTTGACAAACCTCCTATAGTACCCAGTCAGGCCTAAGAAGGCTCTCACCTGTGTCTGGGTGGTTGGAGCAACCCATTCCATTATGGTTTGGATTTTGCTCTGTAAAGGCTGAACCTGGCCTCCACCTACAAGGTGGCCCAGGTATACAACCTGACTCTGCCCTATCTGGCACTTAGTGGCCTTGATAGTGAGGCCTGCTTTCTGCAGGGCCTCCAAAACATTCCTGAGGTGGACCAGGTGATCCTGCCAGGAGGAACTAAAGACAGCAATATCATCTAGATAAGCTGAGCAATAAGTTTCCATCCCTGTCAGAACTTTATTCACCAACCTCTGAAAAGTGGCAGGTGCATTTTTCAATCCAAAGGGCATCACCACGAAGTGGTAGTGCCCACCAGGGGTCGAAAATGCTGTTTTGGCTTTTGCATCATCAGCTAACCTGATCTGCCAGTAGCCAGCTGTCAGGTCAAACGTGCTTAGATACTTGGCTGAGGCCAAAGTATCAATCAGCTCATCTGCCCTTGGTATGGGATAGGCATCAGTCCTAGTGACTGCATTGAGGCCTCTGTAGTCTACACAAAACCTCATTTCTTTCTTACCACCCTGGGTATGAGGCTTGGGTACCAGGACTACTGGGCTAGCCCAAGGGCTATCTGAAGGCTCAATTACACCTAGCTCCAACATTTTCTGGACTTCAGTCCTGATACAGTCCCTGACATGGTCAGGTTGCCTGTAGATTTTATTCTTGACAGGCAGACTGTCTCCAGTGTCCACCTCATGGGTGCACCAGGAAGTCTGACTAGGGGTCAGGCTAAACATATGTCTATACTGTTGCAGAACTTGTCTGCACTCAGTTTGCTGATGGTCAGTGAGGCTGCTTGCCAAAGCAACACCATCTACTGACCCATCATCAGGGTTCTGAGAGAGCAGGTCAGGGAGAGGGTCACTCTCCTCCTCCTGTTCCTCATCAGTTGCCATGAGCAAGCCCATGTCAGCCCTGTCAACATATGGCTTTAATCTGTTGACATGGAGCACCCTCAGGGGGCTCCTGGGAGTTCCAAGATTCACCAGGTAGGTGACTTCTCCCTTCTGTTCAACTATTGTATGGGGGCCACTCCACTTGTCCTGGAGGGCTGCTGGGGCCACAGGCTCCAATACCCACACCTTCTGTCCTGGCTGGTATACAGTCAGTACAGCCTTTGGTCATGCCAAGCTTTTTGTAATTCTTGGCTGGCCTCCAGGTTTTTGGTTGCCTTTTTCATGTACTCAGCCATCCGGGAGCGGAGACCAAGTACATAGTCCATCACATCTTGTTTGGGGGCTTGAGAGGTAACTCCCAGCCCTCTTTTACCAAACACAATGGACCTCTCACAGGATGCCCAAACAGAAGCTCAAATGGGCTGTAACCAACCCCCTTCTGTGGAACCTCTCTGTATGCAAACAACAGGCAAGGAAGAAGAAGGTCCCATTTCCGCCTAAGCTTCTCTGGGAGTCCTTTAATCATTCCTTTCAAGGTTTTGTTGAAGCGTTCAACTAAACCATTGCATTGTGGGTGATAGGGGATGGTGAACTTATAAGTTACACCACACTCCTTCCACATTGCTTTCAGATATCCTGACATGAAGTTGGTACCTCTGTCAGAAATGACCTCCTTTGGGAAACCCACTCTGGAGAAGACTCCAATGAGGGCTCTTGCCACCACAGGGGCTGTGGTGGTCCTCAGAGGAATTGCTTCTGGGTACCTGGTGGCATGATCCACTACCACCAGGATAAACCTGTGCCCAGATGCAGTTTGAGGGTCAAGGGGACCAACAATGTCAATCCCTACCCTTTCAAAGGGTACCCCCACCACAGGTAGTGGTATCAGGGGGCCTTTGTTGTGCCACCTGCCTTACCACTGGCTTGGCATGTGACACAGGAGCGACAAAACTCCTTTGTGTCCTCTGACATATGTGGCCAATGAAAATGTGGGACAAGCCTGTCCCAGGTCTTGTTTTGGCCCAAGTGACCTGCCAAAGGGATATCATGTGCTAGGGTCAAGAGGAACCCCTAAACTTCTGAGGTATTACCATCCTCCTGGTGGCTCCAGGGGCTGGATCTCTACCCTCAGAATATAGGAGTCCCTCATCCCAATAAACCTTATGGGACCCACTAGCACTCCCAGCAGCCTCAGCAGCAGCCTGCTGTCTGAGGGGTTCAAGAGAGGGGCAGCACTGTTGCTCCTTACTCAGATCTTCCCTAGAAGGGCCCCCTGCCCCCAAGAACTCAACCTGATCAGGCTCAAGTCCCTCTGGGGCAGTTCCTTCTTCAGGATCTGCTTCACCTCCCTCTGGGGGTGAATCTGTGATCTGAGACAGAGGGGAAGGCACTGCCTTTACCCTACTGCTCCTCCTCTTGGGAAGCATCTGGTCCATTGTTCCAGGATCCAGAGCTGGTTCAGTATTATGCATTCTTGCTTGTGACCTGGTCACAGCAAATACCTCTGCAGGGATGCCCAACATCTCAGCATGAGTCCATAACTCTACTTCAGACCAGGCTGAAGTCTCTAGATCATTGCCCAATAGACATTCGACAGGGAGGTCTGCACTGACTACAACCTTCTTGAGGCCAGTTACCCCTCCCCAGGAGAAATTCACAACTGCCAGACTATGGTTGGTCCTGACATTGCTTGCATTGGTCACCTGGTACATTTCGCCCAGGATGATCTGTCCAGGGTCCACAAGATCCTCTGCCACCATGGTGACACTAGCACCTGTGTCCCTAAATGCCAAAGCCTGTTTGCCATTTATTACAGGCTGCTGTTTGTATTTGCCCAGATTACTGGGACTTACTAGGAAGGACATATTAAGTTAAGGTCTCCCTCACAAATCAGCATTGCCTGAGTGGGCACTCTGACTAGGTCAGAGTCCACTTCAGAACCCAGGGTCAACCCTACTACACCCTTATTCTGAGTACCACCTCCACCAGTAGCTGAGCTAGGGGGAACAGTTGCCTTAGGGGCAGGAGTGGTGGTGGTTTGGTCTTTGGACTTGTTACAATCAGAAGTCCAGTGCCCTTTCTGTTTACAGAATTTGCACCAGGGCTTCTTTTGGCCTTTCCCCTTGTTGGATTGTGACTCCCCACCAGATGCAGATTTTTGGGGCCCTTGTGAAGACTTCTGGTCTTTTGACTTATCCCCACCTTTCTCAGAGCCCTTAGGATCTTGCTTCTTGGTGTCACCCCCTTGGTTCTGGGGTTTCTGCCTTACCCTGGTTCTGACCCATTTGTCTGCCTTCTTTCCCAATTCTTGGGGAGAGGTCAGATCTGAGTCCACCAGGTATTGATGCAACAACTGGTTCTGGCAATTATTAAGGATCTGTTCTCTCATCATCAGATTATACAATCCCTTGAAATCAGTAACCCTACTGCCAACCAGCCAACCCTCCAGAGCCTTGGTTGCACAATCTACAAAGTCAGTCCAGTCCTGAGTCTGTGCCTTCTGGGTGTCTCTGAACTTTAACCTGTACTGTTCAGTGGTTAAGCCAAACCCATCTATCAGTGCACTCTTCAGGACTTCATAATTATCAGCATCCTCTTCTCTAACAGTGAGGAGCTTGTCTCTACCTTTGTCTGAAAAGGAGAGCCACAAGATTGCTGCCCACTGCTTTTGGGGGACCTGCTGTACTCTACAGGCCCTCTCCATAGCAGTTATCCACTTGTGGATATCATCCCCACTCTGGTAGGGAGGAACAACCTTGCTCAGGTTCCTATGGTCTGGAATAGATTCTCTGCCTCTAGGGACACTGTTGCTGCCACCAAGGGGTTCTAACCCCTCTCTTCTAGAAGCTCTCTGGATCTCCAGGGCTTCTCTATCCAGTGCCAACTGCTTGGTTCTGAGGGCAACTCTTGCTTCCTCATACTGCAGCAGTTTGCACATTCTTTCAGAGGAGGTCTCTCTTATGGGAAAGTATGAGTTCCTCTGGTGGACAAATTCTCTGCCAGAGTGATAAGAGTGGTCAGATTCCCTGGAAGGGGACCTATGCCTCTCCTCCACTCTGTCAGCTCTCTTAGGGAGAATTCCTCTGTCCTTTTCAGGCCCCTTGGAGCCTGGCCCTTCAATCACAGAGTCTTGGTCATTCTGATTTTCATCATCTGACCCAGATACTGTAATTGACCCACTCCCTGATTCAGACCCATTAGCTCCTAGAGCCAATCTAAGATCATCTGCTGTCAGCAGATCTATCAGGTGTAGTGTGGAGGGACTCTGTCCTAGCTTCAGGTGTCTTTCAACACACATGGCTCTCAAGTCAGAGAAAGCCATGTCCTTATACTGAGGCTGAGTGGATCCACTGGTTCCACCCTTTAAGGACATTCTAGTGTTGTGCAGTGTTGTACTACCTACACTAGTTTGTGGCCTACTGATACTAGCTTGAGCTGTAGAAAGGGTGTGCTATCCCTTGGCACACAGCTCTAAGTTCAGTAGAACGTATTGATACTAACCTTGACTTTATATGTACCTTGAGTACCTATAGTGGTTTTCAGTTAGTAATTCAAATAGAGATTTTCTGGTAAAACAATAGCAAGCTGGAATCCCACACGCTGCCCACCAATGGGAGAAGTTGGCCTGGTATATGCTGTTCACTAATTAAAGTGGACACCTTGCACCAGAACAATTCGACTCTTATGGTAGATAGGTTTAAGACAACCTTTATAGAAAGCTATCCTAGTGGTAGCTGTGGAGAGCAGCCTTCAGGCTAAGTCTTGAAGGAATGTAAAGCAGCTTGTTTTACCACACAATCTCTTGAATCACCAAATGAAAAGACACCACACAGGTATATATATCAAATATATATGTATTTATTAATAAACAACTCTCTACTAATCTCTTTATGAGATTAGAAGTCAGGAACATATGTACAAGTCAAATGTTATCAAAATAAGTTTAGCACAATTGAATATCACAATCTTAGTTTGGCTAGACCTAGGTCTAGGGCATCTAGAATCGAGGGACCCCCAAGAACCACCCCAGGTAGTTGTAGGAGACCCACAGGGGACGGACGCGGTGTCCTGGCACCGGTCCGAGTCCTGTACGAGTCTATGCGCACAGACGTGATTGAGATTTCAATGTTAAAGGTCCCTTGCGTGTTCGAGGCGAACACACCGATCGGTCCTTGTACGAGCCGAAGGACGCGGTTACAGATAGAGTTGCATGGGAGATGGACGCGCTGTGTCTAACACAGACGCGAACCTTGTGCGAGTCAGCGTAATGGAGATCTCTATGTTACAGGCCCCTTGTGTGTTCGAGGCGAACACCGATCGGACTCAGTACGAGTCGAAGGACACAGTTCTAGATAGTGTTACAAAGGAGATGGACGCGATGTGTCTAACACAGACGCGAACCCTGTACGAGTCAGCGCAATTGTCGCACTTAGAAAATAAGAGTTTTAGGGCACTTCTAGGGAAGCTACAAGCAAGTCACTTACAGGGTAAGTAGTTCTACGGCCCACACCCACAGGAGCACCGTAGTGCTGAAGTTACCTCACCCAGGGAGCCGGGTGCATAGGTGTTCTTTGGTGTCGGGTCGCGGCGTCGTTTTCAATGGGAGCCAGTGAAGACTTGCTGCTTGCGGCGACAGGAGAAGTGTCCGGAGGAATCCAAGCCTGGATTCAGAAGATGGAAGACCTGAAAGCAGAGGGGACAGTGTTCAAAGTCACTTGGCAGTGACTCGGGGCAAGGAAGATGGATGCCCACCGTCGTCGCAAGATTCAGGTCGTTCGCGGGTGCCTTGACTCTTCAGCCACGAGGTCCAGGAGGTGTCGACGACGACCAGGAGCTGGATTCGGCGTGTCCCACGATGTCTGCAGCTTACTGCAGTGTCGGCGACTCGATTGGAGCCAACAAGCCTTGGTAACAGCAAGTCTTGGGGAAAATGTGAATAGGCAATGGCGCAGACCAGCAAGGTCTGCGGGACTCACCCAGCAAGGGTAAGTCAGGGTGGGCCTGGAGCAACCAGGGGAGCCCTTCGGTGTCTTTAGAAAGTCTTCTGGGGACCCACAAGCCGGCTGGCAAGGGATCGCAAAGATGCCTCAGGAGGATTCGCTCAACAGGGACCCACGGTCACTCGGGACGTGGTAGGCCTCTGACCTTCGGAGGGATTCCTGCTGGAGGCTAGGACCACACGTGGTCCAAAGCACAAGTTCGTGGATCGTTGTGAAGGGGTTGCACTTGACAATAGTGCATGGTACCCAGGGGTCGCAGTTCCTCGTCACTCTTGGGGTCCACTGGCCTCAGCTTCACTGGGGACTCACGACGGCCTTTGAGAAGTCAGGAAATCTACTTCTTGGGCTGCAGGGACTTCGGACTCCGGCGGGAGCGGCGTAGTTTGCGACCGTCGTTTGTAGTTTTTGGTGCCTGCCAAGCAGGGGAGTCACTCCTTGACTCCAAGGGAGATTCTTCAGTCTTCCAAAGGTAGTGGAACATCGAAGGTCCGGGATTCTTCTTCAGAGTGTCGTCCAGGGAAAATCTAGTTTGCAATGCACAGGTTCCCCCTCTTATACTAAAAGAAAGGGAGGGACTAGCTCTATGACCCTACCTATGGGAGGGTCAGGGGAGTGGGTGGCTACACCCACTTCCCTTTGTCCAGTTTCGTACCAGAGCAGGGGCAGGTAGCCCCTGAACCGGTTTGAACTGGGGTATGCACAGAGGAACCTTCTGCGCCCCCAGTGCAGGACTTCAAAGCACTCTAAGAGTGCACCCACCCAGCCCCAATACACTAAACCCTGTCTGGAAGGTGGTCACACCCCCTTGGGACAGGATATCTATTGTTGGGCTTCCTCCTCTGCGAGTGTTGGTCATCAGCAGGAGGGCAGCCCAGTGTCTGTGACTGGTGGCATCCATTTTGTGATGCCAGGGCTCAGCAGGATTCTACCGCGTTTCCACAGTAGGTACATGTCTATCCCTCTAGAAGGGTGGAATGCTACCCCCGCCGCCAGGACTGGCGGGGGGGGGGGGGTAGTATTCCAAGATGTTTGACACCAAACACGACATGTTTCGATGCAGCCATTCCAAAGTTAGCATTCTACCGCGAGGATATAATGCACTTAAAAGTATATGGTTTAACCGCATCCACAAACAGCCCCGGAGAATGGACTCTGAGAGCTGCAGAGGGGCCCTGCTCAGGCACAGGCACCCCCTCACATGGAAACTAAGCACCCTGCCCTCAGGATTGATAAGGCCTGCTTTAGGGGTGACTGATAAGTCTCAATGTGTGTGCAGGAGAGATATAGGGGACCTATATCTCAGTGAGGGGTGCTAGCACTTCCTCACCCAGGCTGCAGTAGCAGGCCTGTGGTGTCAGATTTAGTCTGCTTCCCAGGGGTGGCATATAACATGCTTCAGCCCCTGGTAGGCCTGTGAAGTACCTATGCCCTTGGTACGTAAGGTACCATATACTAGGGACTCATAAGGTACCACAGTATCCAATCACAAGTGCACCTAGAGTGCACTCCAAATCGTTTAGAGAGAACAGAGAGGCTGGGGCCCTGATTGGCAGGGTCCCAGCCAGACTATAGCCAGAAACCAGTGTAAACATCAGAAAAAAAAGTGGGGGCAACATAAGAGGCAGATCCTACTCTCCTACACAGTATTACAATTTGTGTGTCTCTTCAAAGTCCATATGAAATTTGGTGTGAGCTGTAGTACTTTTGTAGTTGTTGTTAGAGGGCAAACTGAGCAGGTGTCACATGGATAGTGTCCTGTAATGGGAGGAAGTCCTAGGATTGTTGAAATTGTTTCCTGCCTTACAACTTTCTTCTTTGGTCGGGTGTTAATTAGATGATCCCTAAGGTTCTTTTGTCTTTTATGGGCAAAGCGTGGTATAAACCAATTCAAACTTTTTGAGTTTACTATTCTCCAGTTTTTATGTACTAGGTTTTTAAGAGATTAGATGCTGCATTAAAGGTTGTTACACATGTCAGTGTTTCCTGTTCTTGAGGTTTTTCTTTATTTTGCAGGAGTACCTCTCTATGTTGGTTCTTTGCCCTTTTATAACTTTTTGTTAAGATCGGTTTAGGATAGTTTCTATATTCTAGTTTTTTAGTTAGCGCCGCCTTTTGGCTTTGAAAATCTGTCTTCTTAGTACAGTTACGTCTCAGGCGGAGGTATTGACTGTAAGGCAGGTTTTCTTTTAAAGACGAAGAGTGGAAACTGTTGTATAGTAACAGGGTGTTCTTATCTGTTGGTTGTAATATGTCCTGGTGCCAATCTGGTGATTCTCTGCAAAGAAGGTGATGTCTAGGAAAGGAAGAGTGATATTGCTTATCTGGCTAGTGAACTTTAAAAACCTGTCGCATGTATTCAGCCAGGCTACAAAATCATGTGCAGATGTTGGATCTCCTTCCCAGATAATTAAAACGTCATCAATATAATGTTTCCATAGTTTTATCCTATGCTGGTATGGACTGGTGTTTGTTAGGACATTCTTTGCCTCAAAATCACTGACGTAGAGTCCCGCCAGGCTTGGGGCAAAAGTACTGCACATTGAAGTCCCATAGACCTGAAGGTGCAGTGAGTTTTCGTACTCAAAATAGTTTGCAGTTAATGCCAGTCTACAGCATTCCAAGACAAAATGTCTTGGAGTTCTATATTGCCATTCTATTTTGTAGAGTATTTGCTCTATGGTCTCTACTGTGTTACTCTGTGGCAAGCCGGTATACAAGCTTTCAATGTTAAGTCCAATGAGTAAATTCATCTCTGGGTCAAAAGGAAGATCTTGCAATATCCTCAGGACATCTGAAGTATCTTTTAGATATGTGGGTGTCTTTTGGACTATTGGCCTGAGAAAATGGTCTGTGAACTGTGAAAGTGGCTCCAAAATCGAGCTAATGACTGAGACGATCTGGCTACCCGGTGGGGGATCTCACCTCTTGTGCATTTTCTGGAAGGAGCAAAAGTATGGTGTGCGTGGTTCTTTTATGCACAAGAACTCTGCCTCTTTTTTAGATATCCAGGTCATTAGTTCAGCTTCTTCTACCGTGATGCTAATGGTTCTCCTAAGTCGGTCTGACGGGTCTTCTGTGATGACTCTATATTGTCTTGTGTCACTGAGAAGGTCCCTGCATTGTTTGTCGTAATCTGTTTTCTTCAATAAGACTATTCCTCCGCCTTTGCCTGCTGGTTTTATTATAATACTCTCATCTTGGGTCAGAACTGTTAGGGCCTGTCTTTCTGCTGCAGTCATGTCGTTAAATGGTCTCATTTAGGAAGTGTCTATGTTTTTGATTTCCTTAAAGATGGCGTGCTCAAAAGTCTGAATTTCTACTGGTATTGTGGAATTTGGGGAGTTGAGAGTGGACTTCACTCTCAGATTAGTGTCTCCATCGTCTGAGAGTACTTCCCTATTAGAAAAGAAGGCTTTTAGTTTCATTTTGCGTATAATTTCCGCCATTCCGCCTTGTAGGCAAAATGTATTGAATTTCGATGTAGGGACAAACCCCAAGCCTTTATTTAGGACAGAACTTTGGGTGTCTGCCAGTATCTTCTATTAACGAGTGCTGTTGCTTGTTCACGGATTCTGTTCTCTGGTCTTGCTCCTTGTTGACATCCCTGTGTTTGTCTCCTCCCACCCTCCCATTTTTAATCATACCACTACCTTTGATCTTCTTAATAAAATGTGTACTTTCTAAAGGTAGGAGGTATTTTTAAACTTTTTTTCCTCACAAGGTGGATCCCATATGGTCTCAGATTAAAGAGATAATCCCTTCTGGTGGAGGAAAAGAGCCAATGATGTAACAATCAGTGGCTAAGTACGCCAACGGAAAACATGCCTTTGGCGGAACAACACTGTTGAGGGTCTCACAACAATTTTGGTTTTGCCCTCCCCCGTCTCAACACAACTTTTCCACTCCTTTTGATTTTACGTGGTCTCTGACTAGTCTTAGCCAGTCTGCCACCACCAGACTTGTTTCTGATCTCATGGGGTGAGGGCCTGCGCTCTCAGAAGGCAGAACAAAGCCTGCTCCTTCTGGAGGTGCTTCACACCCCCCCCCCCCATGGGCAGAATGGCCTTCCAGAACGGGAAGCTTCAAAGGTAATGCTGCCTTTGAAATGCGACCTTAAGCAGCTCCAGCTAGTGGAGGATGCCAACCCCCTCTTTCCTGCTCCACATTTGGCAGGGACAGGTGGGAAAATTAGTTGAATTTGGAGATGTGCCCACATTCAGCCGGCACCACCCCTAAGGTGGGGCAGGTAATAAGAACACAAGTTTTCTAATTCCTTTATCTTGAGATGGTAGGAATTAACCTATCAGGGCCAGGGTGGTGCCCCTTCCCACAGGAAGTGGGCACTTAGAGGGTGTAGACACACTAAAGGTAGTTAGCCTATTGTCTACTACCTGTCACCCCCTTTAATGCCCCTAAATTTAGTATTTAGGTGGCATCCCTGGACCCTGAACTTTAGATTTGACAGACCTAAGAAGAGTAACGTACAAATAAGAGTTGCTGAGTCGAGAACCGAAGCCCTGCTGCAGAAAAGTGGCGCCAAACCCTGCTGCTGCTACCAGGAATCAACAATCGTGGTGTGCTGTCTCGTCCTGCAACTGTGAGGTCTCCAAGAACCCCAGAATGCCTCCAGCCTTTGACATTTTGCTGAGAACTCCCGTGGAGTAGAGAAGCTACACCCCTGAAGCCTGCAGGCACCGAATCGCGAAATCAGGTTTACTGATCTGCTGCTCCTTGGTGACTCTGGCGCAGCACCCAAACAAGAAGAGGTACATCAGCTCCTAAGAGTCCCTGCACCTTTCTTGGGTTTCTCCTGTACAGTTCCTTCATGTAGTGGGGTTGTACGGGATAGTTCTCTTGTTTTTGTGTGTTGCCTGTATTAGTATTTACAGACTCTGTAGCATCTTGGGGTTCGACATCTGTATCCTGGTCAGTGTTAAGCTCATCAAAACATGATCTCCCACAGAGTTTAGTAAGACCCTTTGGTAGTGTGTACTGATTTTGTTACCTTTCTGTCCCCATGGATCTGTGACATACATGTTTGTTTGTTCTCATTCAATTCCGACTTTCTAACTTACCTGTGATGCTCCCTTCCTGAAGATCCAATGTAGATGGGAATCCCCTGTGTCTCTCTTTCTCACTCCCTTCCCCCTTTTCCATTCTGACTCGCTGTATGTACTAAATACCACAGCTTTGATCACCAGAGAGGGCACCAGGACCTACCGTAGCCGTGCTGTAGCAATACCCAGGGTACCGGACCCCCTGCACCGAACGCCAAGACGAAAGAGTCCAATCCAGACTCCAACGACACAAGGTGCAGACACCTGTTGAGGGACTTCGAGACCCCTGAGCCCTGCTACATGAGTGGCGCAGCTGTCCCAGAATCGCTTCTGCAACCTGCCTGTCCCTGACCACGAGGACCATCTCAACACGCGAGGCTTGACTGCCCTATCTGCTCTGCATGTAGCCCGTCTAGCCGGAGTAACAACAAACCAGCTGTGCTCCTGTGGTCCTGAGGTTCTTGCGACCTGTTTCCTTGAGTGGGACCCCCGGACTTACCTTTAAGTCCAGCTGTGCAGTGTGTTTTCAGGTGGCCCCCATCTTCGTAGAACTTGCTACCAGTGATCTCAGCACCCTGCTCCGGCCGAACCTGGGACATTCCCAAACTTCTTCTGCTGGAACATTGGACCTGGCCTTCCTACTTACCCGAACCCAGAAGGTGAACCTCGAGAACCCAATGTGTGATTTTCCATGCTTTTTCCTATTTTCTCCCATTGACTTCTATTGTGCCTCATTGCGCACAACAGTGATTCCTTTGTGAAATTTAAAAATTCATAACTTAAAAATTACTTACGTTAGAACAAAGTTCTTGGTCTCAAAAATGATATAAAAATCGTTTTTTTACAAATTGGTCTTGGATTTATTCTTGAGTGTGTGTCTCATTTATTGCCTCCATGAGTACAACAAATGCTTAGCACTACCCTCTGATAACCCTGACTGCTTGCCCACACTAACACAAATAGAGCATTAGTAATATCTACTTTTACCTCTGTAGACCAATAAGGTATCCACTGGACTGTCTGCACTGCATACCTCATTTTAATACACTATATAGAGAGCTAGCTTCCTACAATGTCCATGAGAGCAGATGACTGGGAGATAGTTTCATAACTGCGATCCTGAAATTGTGCTGGTATTTAGTCTATCCGTTGTTTTATTTTTAGTTGTATGTGATAAATAATTTCTATTCTTTTTTATCTTTACAAGGAAGTCCTTTTTAACGGATGTTAGTTGTTGTTTAATGGATGGTTTTTCTGTTGAGTGGGATGGAAGGCTCGTTTTAGTGATTCTTTTGAATAACCTGAGGCAATTTTTGTTATTTAAACTGCTACACTTTATTTGAGTTTTTACCTGTGTACCTCATGCTGTCCGGTTCGTGTTTGTCATTGTTAGAGAGAGCGTGCATACAGGTCACCGTGTATTTGGAAAGCGGCCTACAGGTCACTGTGTATTTGGAAAGTGGCCATTTTCACTGTTTTTGGTGGTTCCAGTTAGGGCCCCCATTGTTTAAGGCTTGGTAGTCCAGTCTTCGACTAGATGCCTCCTTCATCTTTTATAATCAGGGCTGGTGCGAAGAGGCAGTAAGTTTCATAACTGCGGTCCAGAAATTGTGCTGGCTTTTATTCTATCAGCGGATTTTTAAATTCTTGGTATCTTTACTAGGAAGTCATTTTCTAATGGACGTTAATTGTTTAGTGGACGGTTTTTCTGTTAGGTGGGAGGCAAGGCTCGTTTTAATGTTGCTTTTGAATAACCTGAGGCTATTTCTTATATTGAAACTGCTGCACTTTATTTGAGTTTTTACCCATGTATGTCACTGCTAGACCTGACAGCTTTAGCTTGGTCTTCCCTCCAACTTTTTGCCTACCTCCTCCACTTTTCTGACCTCATTTTTTGCTGGCTTTAGGACTCCTACCACTTTACCACTGTTAACCAGCGCTGAAGTGCTTGTGCTCTCTCATCTAAAAATGGTAATATTGGCTCATCCCCAATTGGAATATTTAATTTACTTATAATTCCCTAGTAAATTGCAATACATGTGCCCAGGGCCTGTAAATAAAATGCTACTAGTGGACCTGTAGTACTTATTGTGCCGCCCACTTACGTAGCCCTCTAGCCATGGCTCAGGCCTGCCATTGCAGAGCCTGTGTGTGCAGTTAAACTGTCATGTCAACCTGGCAAGATAAACCTTTTGCTACGTCCATACCTTCCCTCTTCATTCATATAAGTCACCCTTAAGGTAGGCCCTGGACAATCCCGAGGGCAGGGTGCGGTGTATTTGAAAGGTAAGGCATATACTTTTAAACTTTACATGTCCTGGTAGTGAAAAACTCCCAAAGTCTTTTTCATTACTGCAGGGCCTATCTCTCCCATAGGATAACATTGAGGTTACCTTCTTACATTTTATAAGTGCAATTCCCAGTTGTGAAGAGATAGACTTTTCGAGTTTGGTATCTCTAGAATCGCAATTTAAAATCCAAACTTATGTTGAAGTCAGATTTTAACTTGTATTTTCTGAAAATGCCACTTTTCGAAAGTTGGGGAATGCAACAAGAAAATGCCAATAGTGAACCACTTAATGAAAACATCTTAGGTAACTGGTCACGACTCACAATCAATGTAATCAAAACTAATTTCTTTAATTCCTTATTGGTATGAATTTAAGACACTCAATTGAATCAATGTTTAAGTGTCTGTCAAATACATCAAAACACAAAACGCATGACATACATCTTTAGGTACATTTTGAAACAATCTTTCTAAAAAACTGTACATAAATGACAGATTTCAATAAAAAACACCAAAATTCACATCAAAAACAAACAGTAGAAGTAATGCCAGTTCTCATATATTTTTAACACACCAAAAGGACACCTACAATTTGCTAAATTGGCATGGGCACACTAATTCATTTTTACTGGGCTTTTCAAAGGGACCTGAAGTCAAAATTCACTTAAAGTGTCCATAAAACAAGGTTCCTTACAGAGCCTTGCTGACAATAAGGCGGCCTAAACCCTTTAATATTAATTCACTTTTAGAAAGTTGGCATTTTCTTACTTAAGCCATTTGGTGTTTTCTGCCTGTCTTTGATCACATATCTGGACTGAGCCACAATTACACCTGAAAAGGATGTGTCCTGTCCCCCACACAAAGGGCTGCATCCCACCTGGAGTGAGTCTGCAACTCTGCATCACTTGAACCCAGAGTGCCTCCATGGGCTTTCTGGCTGGCCTCCTGATCTTAAGTCTCACGGACATAGAAGAGTTCCAATCACCATGTTTCTGCACCTGGACTTTGCCATCTGTGAGTCTGCACTGCCAAGTGGTCTCATCCCAGTCCTGGATCCTTGGAAGTGGGCCTAAGGTTTTTGCTCCACCGGAATTGACGCATCCTCTGGTGAGCCAATGCATTTCCTCCACTGCACGGATCGGAACCGGTGCATCGCTGCTGCGTGGATAGGACTCAACGCATCACCTTCAGAACCGCTGCTGTGCAACGCTCTACCCGGCGCAAGGTCCTCACATCCTCGCTGACGGCAGCCAATAAGAAGTCCTGATCATTAAGGGTTAATTTTACTGGCACTTTATATCTGATAGATGATGCTGTCTAACGTATATCTTACTACTTTTTCTTGGGTCATTCGATCAGTTTTCGTAAATGAATAGGTGTTTTGACCTACAAATCAAGAAACAAAATAAACTTTACTCCCAGCTATTCATTTCCTGTGGATACATGACTCGAGGACGGCGTGGCTGCATCGGGGTTTTGTGGTTTCTTGCAGCGAATGCAGTCTGCCCAAGTTGTGATTACAATATGTCTTGTGCGATCGGGGTCACTCTTATTGTTCTCCTTAATGTATTTGTTGCTAAAAAAGGGGCTATTAGGTTTAATCACTGCACTTTCATGTTGCATTCCTAGAGAAACAACTGCGATCCCTCCCCTCTTTACGTTTGAGATTAGCTGGCACTATGGTTCTAAATATGAGTTACACCACCATAATACTATAAAATGGAGGAAATTTATTGAGTCCTCGTCTAGTACTGGTTGTGAGTGCATTACATAGACTCACCATTTCAAACGTAAAGAGAGGAGGGATCGCCATTGTTTCTCTAGGAATGCGACAGGAGGGAGCCGTGATTAAACCTAATAGCCCCTTTTTAGCAACTAATACATTAAGGAGAACAATGAGAAGTGTGCTTGATCGGACGAGACATGTTGTAAACACAACTTGGGCAGATCGCATTCGTGGCAAGAACCCATGAAACCCCAATGCATGCAACCCATTCTCGAGGCATGTATCCGCAGAAAATGAATAGCTGGGAGTAATGTTTATTTTGTTTCTTGATTTGTAGGTTAGAAACCCCTATTCATTTATGAAAACAAATTGAGTGACCCAAGAAAAAGTAATAAGGGCACTATTCTAAAGTTAAGATACATGGTTAGGCAGCATCATCTATCGGATGTAAAGTGCCAGTAAAAATTAACCCTTTATGACTGGAACTTCTTATTGATTCTCCAGAATTAAATTTGATTTTTTGGGAGCCCAAGATCCACATCAGTGATCGAGGAGGAGTAAGTTCCCTCGACACAAAAATTGGGACAAAGGTAAAAATACCACCCATAGTTGGTATAGCTAATCCAACGTTTTTTTTAAAGAAGAAAAATGCTCTAATAAAATTTTAACGGTAAGAAGACAAATACACTATTGCATTCAAACAGGAGAGGGAGGTTTGGAGAATCTGTTTAAAAAAGAAAAATCTAAAAGACTGAATGGATTTTGTATCTTTCCTCTCATTCAGAGTAATCATATGATATACAACTTTGTGCATATACTCCTGGTTTCCTGCCAATAATAAGTAGGGAAACATAACCCTTCCTGACCTCGATCTGAAAGATAAGGCTGGACATAGGAGGTTTAATTTCCCTGAACGGTGAGCTAAAAGGGTTTTAAGTATGAAGGTGAGAGTGGTTTGAAACTGGAAGCAATGTGTATTTGATGGAATACTGAGAGGAAACTGATTCCCTTTATGGGCATAACTATGTGATATCAGAACTTTGATGAAAACTTATGGTCATTGTTAATTTGTGTGGGAGATTGTATTTTTTGCCTTTGTCCTGAAGAAGGTGGCTGCACATCATAAATACCACTGAAACGCATCAACATATTTTCTTAGATGCAGGATCTGCTTGATGTTATGATATGGTATATGATTACCACTGTGAAGCACCACATATTGTTTTCAAAGATCATAGCGGACCTGCACCACTTGAATAGCTCTATGTGCAGTGTCTTGTGTCTTCTCCCGTTTGTCTTTTTTTAAATTAATTTGTGCTTATGTTACTTTTAATTGTTATTAAATTCTTGCACCACATTGTGGGAAGGGTGTCAACGCATGCACAGTGAAAATTCAATGCTTGGGAGTCGTTCTTGAATGTAAAAAATTGTTTGTCGTTTTTACAATATACGAATGAAGTGTGGAATTATTATTGCATAACTATGAATATGACATTTTTTCAACTCCTGTGTGGAAACCAACCAGAAATTAAAACTCTGTGCAAACTTGATATTGACTTGGTCGGAAACAATGGCTACAGATCTTTCGGGTATGAGTGAAAGCTGTGGATTGGCTGTTTGACGATATATAGGTGGTTTACTCATTTGCTTCCTCAAGGGGAATCTTGATCTTACTGTCTTATTTGAGTCCTACATTGTTCAGTATATATAGAGTTCCTTTAGTATACCTTGTGGAAAAATTTAGCATTAAAGTAATTTCATATGCCGATGACACCCAGCTTATCTTCTCGTGCAGGAAGCGTATGCTGGGTAAGCCAAATCAGTTTAAGCAATGCCTTCTTGAGGTAGTTAACTGGATGAGCAGGAACTGCTTGAAGTGCAATGCCACTAAAACAGAGATCCTACATTTGGTGACTCTGCATATACACGGTCCAATGATTGGTGGCCAGAAGAGCTAGGACCATCTCCAGCCCCTACTGTACTGGCAAGACATTTGGGTGTAAAATGTAATAACGTTCTCTTCTTTTCCCACCAAACTCTCCACTGTGGCAGGGTCATGATTTGCCATCTAAAGAGCACTGAAGACACTGGAATACGTCCCTGTAGAGATGAGGAAAACAATTGTGCATGCCCCATTACATTTAGATTGGATTATGCTAACTCACTGCACTTGGGCCTCCCTGCATTCCAATTTAAGCGAATTCAAACTGTGCAGGATGCTGCAGGTAGGCCTATTTTAAATTTACCTAAAGCTCAATCTATTTGTTTACAGCTGAAAGCGCCCCATTGGCTTCCTATTACTAAACAAATTATATATAAAGACCTTCTGATCGCATGCCAGGCTTTCCATCAGAAGGCTCCTAAATATCTATGTAATAGACAGGAAATATTCTCCAGCCCGTACGTTAAGATCAGAGCATGCTTTACTTTTAAACTGCCCTCAGTATTGTTTAAAAAGCAGAGACAGTCGCTCTTTTAAGGTCTTAGCTTTTAAGGCCTGGAATGAGTTACCTGTGGCACTGAGGTGCTTGGAGAATTAGGGCTTATTTACAAGCCCCCTGCGCTGAAGGTGCATCACTTTTAATATAGGAAAAATTGACGTACCGTCAGCGCAATGGGCTAGTAAATTAGTCCCTTTGGCTTTTTGAGAAGGACTACTTTCCTTCATGTTTCCTTAATGTTTCTGGCCCAAGTTTTGTGCTCTAGACCCGGTAGGCCTGTTGGGAGCTGTGCGCTCTATAAATGTTTTTTGATTGATTGATTGAGTGAGATACCACACATAACTTCCTTCCAGCACTGTAGATATATTTGGATTCCTGACTGGGTATAGAAAAACTATTGAGGCAGTTATGGAGTGGGGGCATGGTTCCTACTCATTTCTTTTTTTTATAAAAAGAATATTCCTTCAAACTAATGGGCTTTCTACCCTAACCCCTCCGTGGAAGGACATTTAGGGGTCAGCTCCAGGGGGTGGGGAGGCATAAAGACCATTGATGCCATTAGGGGTGGATGTCTAGTGGACTTTTTGCCCCAGAGAGGGCAGTTGGAGGTAAATCCCCAATCTGTCCCCAGGAGGCAGAAAGACTTTTGCAACCATAATTGGTTGGGGCACAGCCTAATGCCAGAAAGGGTTTCCCAACCCAATTTCGTCTTGAATAAAAACATTTCCTGGTGCTAGAGGGCTATTTACTCACATGGGGAGGGCAGATTGGGCCCCCCAATCAGCTCGCCAGGTTTGGCAGAAAGACTAGCCTTTAGGGGTGGATTTTAGGCCCCATGCTAGGCATGGCTGATCTACCCTATTGTTTTATTTAAGATC
This sequence comes from Calotriton arnoldi, assembly GCA_963921515.1. Lineage (NCBI taxonomy): Eukaryota > Metazoa > Chordata > Amphibia > Caudata > Salamandridae > Calotriton > Calotriton arnoldi. The sequence goes on along the minus strand of CAWUFW010001267.1, from coordinate 2,757,811 downwards.
CCTGGTACCTAGTGGGCTTTCCACCTATCAGGAGGGCAATTTGGGGATCAACCTCTCATGCTGCCCCCAGTGGAGACAGAAAGACTGCTAAGGCTTTTATGGGTGGAGATCACAGCCCGATGCCAGGGAAGTATTTATTTTATGGTTTAAATCCTTTTATTGATTTTGAGAAGGCAAGCATTACATTAGCTGCCACCTACATCCACCAGCCGGTGGGGAACATTTGTATGAACTAGCAATAGAGGTAGAAAAAGGAAAAGAGTAGGAAAGAGAAGAGAGGGTAAAGAGGTCTATCCCCTATAAGTGTGTGCGGAGCAACAAGCAGGGGTCACCCAGATGTTCTGGGCTGGGCGGTCATCTGCTATCCTTAATCTTTTGGGGTGGGGGCTTTAGTGAGGCGGAGCACTCTAAGGTACTTCGGGCAAGTTAGCTCAGGAAAATCGTTGGACAAGAACTCTATAGTGGTACCCCATGTTTTATCAAATTTAGGGGCATATTATCAAGAACGGCGTTAAAATTATCGCTGCTTTAGCGGCAGAAAACTGCCGCTAAAGCGGCGATAATGGGCTTGATAATATGCCCTTGAGAATTCCAATAGAAGCCCATGTTGACACCAGAACATGGGCTTCTATTGGAATTCTCAAGGGCATATTATCAAGCCCATTATCGCCGCTCTAGCGGCAGTTTTCTGCCGCTAAAGCGGCGATAATTTTAACGCCGTTTCTTGATAATATGCCCCATAGGGAGGGAACGTGTGAGGCCAGCTGTAATCTTTTCCATCCCCAGTATTTCCCATATCTTATATAGCCAGTCCAGATGGGTGGGAATTTCCGCCGTGCCCCATCTAACCAGAAGTGCCTGTTTGGCCGCCCCCAATGCCAAAGTAATTGCTCTACCCCAGCTAGATCTAAGAGGGTACATCAGGGCATTCGGGAGTCCCAAAAGTATGTATGAGGAATATTTAGGTAAATCAGTGTGGTATATATCGTTTATATCCTGGAGAATTACCTCCCAGTATTCCTGCATCTTCGGGCATGACCACAAGATATGAGTGAGCGTGCCCTGTAGACCGCACTGCCTCCAGCAGTGCCCATTCCCACCCGGTTTCCATTTGAGAATTCTCGCTGGTGTGTAATACCAATAATGTGTAATTTTCAAAAACATCTCCTTGCCTGATGTGCTGCATGAGGTAGCCCTGGCCCTATGTATGATGTCGTGCCATTCCTTGAGGGAGAACTCGCGTTCCAATTAAGATTCCCACCTGCGTTGCGCCGGGGATTTACTAGTCTGTCTGGGGGTGTTTAAGAAAGCATAAATATCGGACAGCAGCCGTTTATCTGACGTTCTGGTAACATACCACTTCTCAAATTTTGTTAAAAAGCGACTTGCATGGGGTCTTATCTGTGGTTGGGTTACCCAGTGACAGAGAGCCAGGTATTGCCAATATGCCTTCCGAGGGATCCCAAAACCTTCGATGAGGCCTGTGAAGTCTATTACCCCGTTTTCGTCAAAGAGGTCCCCAATGCGTTTACAGTTGGCCTCTTGCAAATGGAGGTATCCCTCCCCTGTGTGGGCCGGTGGGAAATCGGGGTTGCCTATGAATGGGGACAAAGGGGACACCAGGGTCGAGAGGCCATATGGTTCCTGTACCCAATTCCACACTCCCAAGGTGGCCCTTAAGACCGGTGACACATATACCCCACTGGGCCGGTGTTTCCTGGGAAGCCACGGGACCTTCCAAATGTGCATGCCCGCTATCGAGCGGTCTATAAAACACCAGTGCTTCTCCGACTCTAACTTATACCACTCTAGCATGTATCTGAGTTGTGCTGCCTGAAAATAACATTCCAAACATGGGACACCCAAACCCCCGTCCTCCTGCTTCAGATATGTCAAATTGCGGGCTAGCCTCGCTTTCTTACCTCCTCAAACGAAGTTATTGATAAGGCTTTGCATATGTGACAACATATTGGGCTGTGGTCTGAGCGGCAACGTCTGCATCACATAGAGGATCCGAGGGAGAGTAGTCATTTTAGCTGCAGCCAGTCTACCTAGCCAGGACAGGAGGTGTCTCTTCCAATTGGAGAGCTCATTCCTAACCCCAGCCAGGAGAGCGGCATAGTTCACTTGGGCCATCTTGACCAGGGTGCGGAACAACTGCAGATCCAGGTACTGGACGCCCTCTGTAGCCCACTTGAATGGGCACTGTACCGTTAGGGCCTGTTGTTCTGCTTGGGGGAGGGTCAAGTTCATAGCTAGAGTTTTATGGATGTTAACCCTAAAACCCGATGCTAAACTAAAAAGATCTAGTTCCTCCATTAAAGGGGGTATTGAGGTTGCTGGTTGGGTCAAAAATAATTTACATCATCTGCATACAATGAAATTTTATGCTCCCTATCCCCCATTCGGATCCCAGATATTCTCGGGTTCTGGCGAACTTTCTCTGCAAACGGCTCCATATACAATGCAAAGAGTAGGGCGACAGTGGACAACCCTGTTGCGTACACCTCCGAATTCCAAATGGCTGAGATGTTACCCCGTTAACTCTAATACGCGCCTTGGGGTCCCTATAGATGCAGTCCACCCATTGCAAGAAGCGGTCACCCGCACCAAATTTATGGAGTGTCTGTTGCAAATACGGCCAGTGAACTCGATCGAATGCCTCCTCGCAGAAGCACCGTGGGCATCTGAGTACATTGGGTCTTATCCAGCAAGTGGCACATTCGACGGGTTCTATCACTACAGTTGCGTTTCGGGATAAATCCCGACTGGTCGGGGTCAATTAACCCTTGCATATGGGGCGCTAAACGGGCAGCTAGAATGCTTTTGAAGATCTTGAGGTCCACGTTCAATAATGAAATGGGACGATAGGAGGCACAATCCCTCGGATCCTTACCGGGCTTAGGAATCACCACTACTTCAGCCATGGTCATAGTTGGGGTCACTCTACCGGAGTCTTTAAAGGAGTTAAATAAGCGAAAAAGGACCGGGGCCAGGTCTTGAGCAAAGGATTTGTAAAAATCGGTCGAGAAACCATCCTCCCCCGGAGCCTTCCCTGTGGTGAGTCCCGCTATGGCTTTAAAAACCTCCTCCGTCTTAATATCTGCGTCTAGATTTGTTGCCTCCAGGTGAGGAAGGGGCGTCACCGGGACATCCTTCACATATTGTTTGGCCGCTTCCAAATCTAGATTGTCCGCCCTGTATAATTTTGAATAAAAGGATTCAAACCTGTCTGCTATGTCACAGTCTGAGCATAAGATCTCGCCCTGAGTACTTCTAATCTCCTCAACGCGCCTGGCAGTCGTCTGAGCTCGAAGAAGAGATGCCAGGAGTTTCCCTGCTTTATTGCCGCCAGCGTAGTAACGCTGCTTCTTTCGCAGGAGCGAATATTCCGCCCGGTCATAGTCAAGGGTTTTCAGCTGCTGTCTAGCCGCATAAAGTTGCCTCCGACTCTGAACGGAACCTGTCCTCTGATGAACCCCCTCCAATTCCTTTACTTGCGATTCGAGTTGCTCCCTTTTTGCTTTCCTATCCCTATTGACTCCTGCTGCCATTGCTATGCAGTGCCCTCGGATGACGGCTTTTAGGGCGTCCCATAGAATGGCGAGTGAGGTCCCTCCAACATCGTTAGTTTCAAGGTACGTCTTAATGGTGTCCCTTATTTCTTTAATGTTGGCGTCATATTCGAGCAGTTTATGATTAAGTCTCCACTGTTTGTGACCCCAGGGGTCCCCTTGGAGACTCAATTCAAGCTTGATTGGGGAGTGATCTGATATTGCCGCGGTCCCTATCGAAGCCCCACTGGTAGCCCTAGTGACTCTCAGGGATGTTAAGAACCAGTCAATATGGGCATAAGTCTGGTGTGCAGCTGAGAAGCATGTGTATTCCCTAGCCGTAGGGTTTCTTGTCCTCCACACGTCGGAGAGTCCCAGGTCTAACAATTTCTGCTTCAAAGAGTCAGAGAGCGCCCCGGTGTGTCCTTGTCTTTGTATGGATCTGTCCAACTGTGCATCATGAGCTATATTAAACCCCCCCCCTTATAACCAGGTCCTCATCTTGGGAATCCAGGATAGCGCTCAAGGTATTATTGAGGAACACCTCCTGGCGCTCGTTTGGGCTGTAGATGGATGCTATAGTATATGTGCGGCTGCCTATCACTACCCTCATGGCTAGGGCCCTGCCTGGCACCTCCGTATGCACCCCTAACACCTTGCCCTGGAAGTGTGTGGCAAACAAGACCGCTACCCCGGCCTTCTTGTCTCCCTAGGAGGAGAAGTATTGTCTGTCAAACCACCGGGAGCGGAGGCGCTTCCAGTCTGATCGCAGTAAGTGAGTCTCCTGTATAAGGCAAATATCACTACCTGTTTCTCGCAGAAGTGCTAGTAGCGCCCTCCTCTTCACTAGGGAAGGGAGGCCTCTAACATTGAGGCTCAAAACGCCTACTTTAAACGTCAACATGGGATCTAAAGGGCGGCACTAGGCCCAGTCTGCGGTTGGAAGCGTGCCTCAACCACCAACTCTCCCCATGCCTCCCCAACCACAACGGCCCACCTCTCCTCCCCGCCCCCTGTTATAACCCTTTCCCCACCACACACACTATTCTGCACACTCGCGCTGATCCTTGATAGACTCACCTCTAACCCCATTAGGAAAAACTGCAGAGGAGCCAGAAAAAGACAAGAAAGAGAGAAAGGATATAGCGAAATGGTGAACAAACAAAACAGGAGTGCAAGTAATACTCTCCAACAGGATTGAAGCACTTCAACGTGCAAGGGTTCATTCTGCTGGCAGTCAGTTCTTATAGTAAGGGTGTTTGGGTCCCGGCCATGGCCGAATATCGTGAGCGTGAGGCCCTCTTGGAGGCGTACCAAACCACAGTCGTGAGGCCTACTTGATGCCATTTAGTCAGTCACCTTTGGGGTCCTCCGATGCATCTTTACCCTGCAGCTGGCGGAGTAAGGCCTCCCTCTCCTGCTGCCGTTCCAGCTCTGTAGGCTTTGCAGGCTGCCCCTTCCCCGGTCTCCGACGCCTTCTTCTGACGGTCTGCCACCTGGATGCCTCGGGCCGGCGCTGCAAAAGGGGATGATGGACGGAACGTTTGAGCCAATCAAACACTCACCCCCAGTCAACTGATCTGGGTTTAATCCATCATCATTCTTTAGCTCAGCGATACAAAAGGGGATGATGGACGGAAGTCCTCCACGGTCAAACTGGCCCCCAATATCTCCTTCGCGTCTCCCATGGATCGTACTATACGCAGCTCGTTCTCCCATGTGAAGGATAAGCTGAATGGGTGGCCCAACCTGTATCTTATTCCTTTGTCCTTCAGGAGAGAGGTGAGAGGTTTCAGCTCTCTTCGGCGTTGGAGGGTGAGGGGCGAGAGGTCCTGGTACACTCCCACTTGGAGACCTTCAATGGCAATGGTGGCCTTACCTTTGGTTGCTTTCATAATAAGGTCCTTTTGCCTATATGAGTGGAGGCAGGTGAGGATGTCCTGAGGCTGGCCCGGGCCCGAGGCTGGTTGCCCAGCGCGGTGTGTGCGGTCGAGGACAATTTCTCCTTCTCCAAGGTCCGGGGCTACATGCCTGAAGAAGCGCCGCACACATTCTTCCAGCTTACCTCCATCGGCCTACAGAGGCACTCCCTTAATGCGTATGTTCGATCTCCGGAAGCGATACTCCAGATCCTCCAGGCATAAATGCAATTCTTCGTTACGGTCTCTGAGCTCCAGAAGTTCCCTGGTCTGTTCCGTGAGCTCCTCATCCCTACGATCTCCCGCTCGCTCAAGGGAGTCGACCCGATCTTCGATCTCCTGAACGTCCGCCTTCAGCTGTTTGACATCGGAGGCTATCTCTTGGCATAGTGCCGCGAAATCATCCCTGAGGGCACCAAAAAGCTGTTCCATGAAGCCCCTTGTTATGGGTTCCGCCGTCAGGTCCTGCGCAGGTTGTATTTCCTTCGTCATCGGTCTGTCCGCCACTTGCGAGACTGTCTTTTTCAAGCCAGACTTTTGCTGGAGATCTTTAATGGTTGAGTCTTTTTTGGAATGGAGGGATGACATCTCGGGGACTAAGTATGACGGGGGCGAAATGTGGAGTCAGGGGATGCACCGTCCCCTCCTTACATTAGACGCCGATGACAGTCCACACCACCTATTTCTCCCTTTCCCTTTGCCAACTAGTCCTTGTCTGGGAGACAACCCGCTGGACTAGTGGGGAGATCCTTCTAGGGTGGTGGTAGACTCAGAGATGCAGGCACGACAGATCAGATAAGACCCCGGGTCCCAGGCCAGGAGGACCTTCTACAACTAGGCTCTAGGCTGTGCTCCACCACCACCAAGCAGTCTCTCTGCCGCCCCGGGAATACCCACTGGCCTCAAGACTCTGTCCGCCTCAGGCTGGCCTCTCTGCCTCTCCTCCTTGGTCTCTGCCTGCTGGGCCCGTCTTCCTGTCGCGGGCGAGTCGATCTGCGTGCAAGGCCCGCGCCAGCCGATCAACGCTGGGCCCACACCTGGGCGTCTTCGCAGGCCTCCCAGTGCCAGTCAATCCCTGCGCTCTACCCCGGAGGTGTCTTAGTGAGGCAGGCTTCTGCTCCAGTTAATACTCTGCTTGCTGGGGAGGAACGCACGGCAGAGGGTCCGCGTCTGCGTGCTCACATTTTGCCCACAGTGCCGAGGCTGCTCCTCCGCGGGTGGCAACTCTGGTCCTCTCAGGCCGGGTGCCCGCTCAGCTGCTTATTCCCAGTCCGGGCTCGGGGGGGGCCCAGTCACCGCCACTGCCTCTCCGCTTTGCCGTTCGGATCAGCCCCCAGGGGTCCGCCGGTCCAGCGGCACTGCTGCGTCTGGGATGCCTCACGTGGACTGCGCCCTGAGGGCTCTGTCTTGGCCGCGCCTGCTGCGGCTCCTCAGACCGTCCGCTCCGCCGTCCCTTAGTCGCGGGAGGCTGCGCCTCGATCGCCCCTTCCTCTGCCGGGCTGATTCAGGCCCCAACGAAGCCTGCAGCGCCTCTTTGCCTCCGGCGGTCTCCACGCGGGGCCCGGTCCTTTGCAGGCCTCAGCACCGATACGCTGAAAAAACGCGGCTGCCGTGGTCCGCCGAGGCTCCCAGCGCGAGCAGGGTGAGCACCGGGGTCACTGCACCTCGCGTACAGCCTCCGGAGGCCCCATTTGCGATGTAAAATACTTTTCTTCGGCCACGGCGAGCGGAGCTCCTTAGGCTCGGTGTTGCTCCGCCGCCATCTTGGCCACGCCCCGAAGTATTTCTTTAAAAAAAAACATTCCCTGGGATTAGTGGGCTTTCTGCCTCCCTTGCGGGTCATATTGTGGTACACCCATTAATTACCCCCCTAAGGGAGCAGAAAGATTGTCCAGGCCTGGGGGGGCCCCCCCTCTCCATGATGTTTAGTGGGTGGTAACCCTGGGCGGAGTTCGCGGAGTTGTGCTACGCGAAACTCCGCGAAGTGGAAAAAAAACCTCTGCCATGCTACGCGGAGCTCCGCAAGCGGCGGAGTGCGATAGAAAAATGCCGGTCGCCGTGATTTTCAGTGCCGGATGGTTGTCCGCACTGTGCAAATCATTGCGAATGGCACCATGCACAGCGCAAGCGGGCGCTGCTTTCCTTTCTGCCGCTCGAGCAGATTTTTACTCGAGCGGCAGCTTTCTCAACGCGAACGGGCAGTTTCTCAACGCGAGCGGTCACGAGCATACGCGACCACTCGCAATGAGAAAACTGACCCCCCCCCCGCATTGAGAAATCTCGCCAGGAGGTTTATTTTCCACGCTCGCGCTCGCCAACTTGATGTTGACGATCGCGAACGAGGAAAAATCTCGCCGGGAGGTGGATTTTCTTTGCTCGTGCTCGCCAACATGATGTTGAGAAACGCGAGCGAGGAAAAAAACTCTGCTATGCGGAGCGGAACGGAGTTTTTCGGAACTCCGCGAGCTCCGCGTAACGCGGAGTGCGGAAAACTCCACAAACTCCACGAGCGGAGCGGAGTTCACCGCCCAGGCTTAGTGGGTGGATCCTTACTGGAGGAGCACCCTCGTGCAGTGATCCCCAGTGATACCGCTCCCACTTTGATTGATGCTCGAGGGGCTAATTTATACCCCCGAGCACCAACCAAAGCGAAAGCAGCCAGTATCTAATGGTGTGTTTTCATTCACCATCATTCAATGTGACATCAGTGCGCTGTTCACACTGCTCATCATATTGAAAAAAAACAATCTCAAGATGCGAGGAAAGCTCTTCGCTCACATCCTGAGATCATTCCAATAGTTATACCTAAGAAAGATCATTGGATTTGTTAATATTTTTCATACATGTTGCACAGATGTGCGGGCTGCTGAGCAACATGGCTTAAAGTAAAGATAAAAAAATGGTAAATGTTGACTGCATCACATTGTTTACTTTTTCTTTAAGCCATGTTGCACATGGCTGTGCAATATGTCTAAAAAAGTCGTGGGAGCATAGTCAACATGAGTGTGGTGCTAGGGAGGGAGCAGCAGCAATGGACAGTGGGGGGAGGGCAGGGGTCAAGCAACATGAGGAAGGGCTAGGGGAGGGAGACAGACTGAAGAGTTTTATGCACTCTCATAGTGTGCATGGAAAAAAGTTACAAAAGAGTACCTTAAGGAGCATGAGGCCAGTGGAAGGACACTGTCTGCCAACAGGAAGCTCTACTAGGGCCATGCAATACAGCAGAATCAACTGAAGCCCCAGGAGGAAGCAGGATGCGAGCAGGAAGAGCAGACCGATGAGAAGCAAAGAAACAAGAGTGATGGGGAAGAGGTAATGCAGAGGACCTGGACCCTCACATTAAAGAGATTAAAACAGTTCATATATCATCTTCGCACCATTTTTGGAAGAGCCAACTTGTATAGTGGTCCATCCTCCCTCACTAAATATTTTGTTCTAAACCATCCAATGCAATGCGACAGAGCACGAACAACTATTTTGTCTGGGGATCAAAAGGATCACGACCCCCATGGAAAAATCTAAGAAGGTCTTTGGCAAACGGACAACTAGGATTACCAGTTTTACAATTATATAATTGAACTATGCATTTACAAATTCTTAGGACTTTAATGTTGTCATCAGATGACAAGGAATTAGAGACTTTGACAGGAGCCATGTTAGCACCAGGTAACGTTAGAGGTTTTTATAATGTTTTAAGCACATTATTATATTGACTTTAAAGGCCAGTGCGAGATTACTGTACGACATTTGGAGTGTAGCTCAAATAGCATATTATGGGTCTTCACAACCATTTTGCGACTATTCATGGATCCTTGACTGTCTGAAAGTTGCTGTCAGTGTTTATATTAAAACAATATTGTGTGTAAACTGAGAATATCTACTGCCAGATTGCAGGCTCCCTCCATGGGAAGCACTAGTGGGCAAAATAGAGCATGGATTTTTAAGATATAAATATCTACAATTGGTAACCTGGACAATCAATCGAAGATTTAATTTGATGAAGAAAGTGGATTACAACTATAAGAAGCAATAGGTGGCCCAAGCCACCCTCTAAAAAAGATGGTGTTATGGTATAACAAGTTAAGGGATATTCTAGAAGAAGATTTGAAACCACAAGAGAAGGTCTGGGAAAGCTGCTTGCCGACTCTGGAGATAGAAAATAACTGGCAGGTTATCTCACCACTCAGGAGAATCCACTTTTTTACCATTCACAAAATATATTGGCGACCCCATAAAATAATGAAACTCAGAGAGTCCTGGCCATCTGTAAGTATAATAATCATTGATCTCTTGGGTGACGAGATCAAGGTGAGCGATTTGTTAGTTATCTTTAGTATTGCAACTCAATATAAATCCATGACTTCTTGCAAAAGAAGCTGCCATTCTCTGTGATATTGCTTGCAAGACAACACATTTGCTGACATTGATTTAAACAAAATCTTACCAGAAGGTTCAAGATTCAGCACAGGCAGTCAAACCGACATAAAGAGGCTTAAAACATTGAACGTGTGGCGCCCATATACAGATGAGTGCTCCTAAAAGGTGGCTAATATGCCATGACGTTATCTGTCAATGGCCCAGTGCTTATGCCTCACACATGAATAGACCTTGTCAGCAATATTCAAAGAGGTTTCTGTATAGGGGTTTTAGGAAAAGATTTTGAAAAAATGGTCAAGGTTTATATGATCACTAACGAAAAAGAAAAACCAAGAGACTAGAGAAGACAGTGATAATGTTGCTGTTATTGTTAGGTGGGTGTTTTGTAACGCTGCAGCGATGGTGTTATGCAGGGACTACATGGAGGTACTGTCAGACCGCCACAGGATGTTTGAAATTAATTATCAAACTGCCATATACTGACTGTCTTTGAAATTGAGATAAATTTTACACCTGGCCTGGAGACAGAGGTTTAGCTATTTTGCCAGTTTCAACCTAAAAAAAATAAAACTCAAGTGTGTATACGCAAGGCTTTTAGTCAGCCTTTTATTGTTTAAGCGTCATTCACACCTTGCACCTGCCTACCACAGCTCACAGGATGTGGCAGCCTATTTCAGCCATTGGCTGTCTACACTGCAAGTGAATACATTTTGCTTGTGCACAAGTGGGCATCTGCTTAAAAAGCAGTCTAGTTTAGTGCCACAGCCGGAATGGCATTCTCTGCTTTCATTATATATGTTTTTCTTCCTTTTGCCGAGGTGTCAGATTTTAAGTCTGGGCTAGACATTGCTTGTGCTGTCTTGAAGAGACATGCTGCATCTACTTTGTGGGCTTCAGTCCACCCATAGGCTTCCCATTTGCTGACTCCATCGTTGCTCTCCTATTCTTTCTTTCCATTTTTCCATGGCGAGCATTTGTCATGCCTCTCCCTCTGTTTACCCCTCATTGAGAGCAGGGACTAAGTACACTTTCCCTTAACTATCCCTCATTTTATGACCAAATTAGGAACTTCTTTTTTCTTTGTTTAAGAGCCCTCGTCAGTAGTGCTGGTGTTTTCACGTGCTCCCGAGATCAAATGTCTGACGTTGTTTTCTTTTCTTTATCGGATTTCAAAGATTGCTTAAAAGCCACGTTAGGTGTAAACATGATGACCAAGCCTACCAAGGGCTGCTGTTTATGGTTAATCTTAAGCTCTAGACTCAGAGAATCCACACAAACCACCCCAATTCCTCAAGGAAAAGCATAACTTGTTCCACAAGAAAGTGATGAGTGGAGATTGCATGTTTATTTGCGTTTCAGGCAGATGTGCTTTATTCCTTGCACTGTCATTGCACTGTGAATAGCACAGTGCATTGATGTGATGATCGTTCATTTCAACCAAGACCTACCTGCACGTTTGTCATCACCACATATTGCGATTCCTTGTTAAGCTGATGCATCTGCAGATTGTAATCAACTTATTGTTTGACCATGTTATAATTGAACTAATGGTTTCACTTAAATGAATTCGGACCTTTCAGTTGCGGCGAGCACATACCACTGGCTTATAGTTTAGTTTGCCTTTCCCTCGGTGTAATGCTGTTCATATGGAGCATTGGACTGTGACTTTGTAAACTACCCGTGTACCACAGCTTCCATGTTGCTAGACTGTTGTTTATGTGTTGTGATAACACTGGGGTGATAATTGTATGTTTCTGGTGTGCCTTGAATATTATATTTTCACTCTGTCGACTGTATGGTACTCTGGTTTAGCCCTTGTATCTTGTAAATCCCCAAGGCAGGGCCCGCTTTGCAAGGTCTATTTAAAGAGAAGTTTGCCTCTTGCTAAAATTGCAACACTTTATTTTCTATAGTTAAATTTCTTTAATTTTGCCAAGTCTTCTTTTCTCACTTCTGCACTCATTGTTTCTTTTGTTTTTTTGCTTGTGGGTGCTGTTCTCAAAAGATGAGGATTACCTTGTTCTAAATATTGCAAAACAACATTGTTTCTTTCTTATGTGTCATTTCTGAAATATGCTTTAACACACAATTATGTAGTACACCCCATTCCACCCAACTCCAATGCTCCCACTCCAATCCATGCCAATCCATCCCACCTCATCCCACACCAATCCACCCCACTCAATCCAAACCAGCCCAGACCAATCCAGTCCAGAACAAGCTGCCCCACTCCAATCCAAAACAATCTGCCCCACTCCAATCCAAAACAGTCTGTCACACTCCTATCCAAAATAGTCTGCCCCACTCCTATCCAAAACAGTCCACCCCACTCCTATTCAAAACAATCTGCCCCACTCCAATTCAAAATAATCTACCCCACTCCAATCTAAAACAATCTGCCCACTCCATTCCAAAACATTCTGCCCCACTCCAATCCGACACAATCTGCCCCAGTCCAATCCAAAACAATCTGCCTCACTCCAATACAAAACAATTTGCCCCACTCCATTCTTCCCCACTACAATTTGCCCCAATTCAATTTTCCCCTGCAATTTGCCCCACCCTGCAATATGCCCCATCCTGCATTCCACCCCACCCTCCAATCTGCCCCACCCTGCAATCCGCCCCACCCACAATCCACCCAACTCCAATCCAAAACAATCTGCCCCACTCAAATCCAGAACAATCTGCCCCACTCAAATCCAAAACAATCTTCCCCAATCCTATTCAAAACAATATGCCCCAATCTCAAAAAATCTGCCCCACTCCAATTTGCCCTACTCCAATCAAGAGCAATCTATCCCACTCCAATCCAGAACAGTCTGCCCCACTCCAATCCATCCCACTCCAATCCAAAACAATTTACCCCACTCCAATTCAAAACAATCGGTCCCACTCCGATCCCAAGCAATCTGCCCACTCCAATCTGCCCCACTGCAATCCAAAACAATCTGCCCCACTCCAATCTGCCCCACTCCAATCTGCTACACTCCATTCTGCCCCACTTCATTCAGCCACACTTCAATATGCCCCACTCCAATCGCCCCCACTCCAATCTACCCCACTATAATCTGCCCCACTCCAATCTGCCCCACTCCAATCCAAAACAATGTGCCCACTCCAATTCGCTTCACTCAAATCCAGAACAATCTGCCAGAACACCACTCCAAAACAATCTGCCCCACTCCAATCTGCCCCACTCCAATTTTTCTCACGCCAATATGCCCCACTCCAATCTGCCCCACTCAAATGTGCCCCACTCTAACCTGCCCCATTCTAATCTGCCCTATTCCAATCTGCACACCTCCAATCCGCCCCACTCCAATCTGCCCCACTACAATCCAAAGGCAATCTGCCCCACACCAATCTGCCCCACTCCAGTCCAAAACAATCGGCCCCACTCCAATCATCCCACTCCAATCTTCCCCACTCCAATCCAAAACAATCTGCCCCAATCCAAAATAATCTGCCCCTCTCCAAACCAAAACAATCTGCCCCACTCCAATTTGCCTGACTCTAATCTAATCCACCCACTCATCCCAATTCACCCCACTCCAATCAACTTCACACCAATCCAATACACCTCCCACCAATTCAATACACCTCACACCAATCCAATACACCTCAATCCAACTGAATTCAATATACCCCACTCCCTCCTCAAACCACCCCGCTCCAATCCAAAACAATCTGCCCCATTCCAATCTGCCCCACTCAAATGTGCCCCATTCTAATCTGCCCCATTCTAATCTGCCCTACTCCAATCTGCACCACTCCAATCCGCCCCACTTCAATCTGCCCCACTCCAATCTGCCCCACTCCAATCCAAATGCAATCTGCCCCACACCAACCTGCCCCACTCCAGTCAAAAACAATCGGCCCCACTCCAATCATCCCACTCCAATCTTCCCTACTCCAATCCAAAACAATCTGCCCCAATCCAAAATAATCTGCCCCACTCCAAACCAAAACAATCTGCCCCACTCCAATTTGCCTGACTCTAATCTAATCCACCCACTCATCCCAATTCACCCCACTCCAATCAACTTCACACCAATCCAATCCACCTCCCACCAATCCAATCCACCTCACACCAATCCAATACACCTCAATCCAACCGAATTCAATATACCCCACTCCCTCCCCAAACCACCCCACTCCAATCCAAAACAATCTTCCCCACTCCAATCCAAAACAACCTGCCCCAATCCAATCTAAAACAATCTGCCCCACTCCAATACAAAACAATCTGCCCCACTCCAATTCAAAGCAATCCACCCCTCTCCAATCCACCCCACCCCGCCCCACTCCAATCCACCCCATCCCACTAAAACCCAATCCACCTCACCACAATCCACCTCACCTCACCCCAATCCACCCCACTCCAATTCACCCAATGCAATCCACCTCAATCAAATCCACCCCACCCTAATCCAGTTCACTCTACCCCAGTCCAATCTACCCCACTCAATCCAATCCACCTCATGCCAATCCAATCCATCACACTGCAATCAAATCCACTCAACCCCACCTCACCCCACTCAATTCCACCCCATTCCAGTCCACCCCACTCAATCAATTTCACCCCACTCCAATCCACCCCCTCAATGCAGTCCACCCTAATCCAGCCCAGCCCAATCTAATCCACACCAACCCTGTCCAGTCCACTTCACCCCAATCCACACCACCCCAATCCACTCCAATCCAATCAACCGTAGTCCAGTCCGCCCCCACTCCAGTCCAATTCACCCCAGTCCAATCCAGTCCACCCCACTTCAATCCAGTTCACCACACTCCAATCCAATCCACCCCACTCTAATGCACCCCATCCATTCTATTCTAATCCACCCCACTTCACTCCACTTAATTCACCCCACTCCAAACCGCCCTAGTCTAATCCAATCCATCCCACCATAATCCAGTACTATCACTCCAATTGATCCGCCCCAAACCAATCTAATCCACCCCACTTCAATCCACCCTATCCAGTCCACCCACTCTACTCCAATTCACCCACTCCACTCAATCCAACTCACTCTACCCCAACCCAATCCACATCAATCTACTCCAATCCACTCCACTACCTCAATCCCATCCAACCCACTCCACCCTATTCCGCCCAACTCCACGATATGCCACTCCACTGTATGCCACTCCACTCTACAACACTACACTCTAGGACACTCTCTGCCACTGAACATATGAACTCTACTCTACTCTACTCAACTCTCCGACACTCTACTCCCCCTACACCACTCTACCACTCTACAAAACTCTACTCCAACAAATCCAGTCTATGACACTGTACTCCCACCACTCCACTGTACTCCACACCACTAACTTTTAGCCATGCTGAACAGCAGCCACACTGGTATACAACTTGGCAAAAACACATTGACAAAGCAATAGCTCTTGTGTAGGCGAGACCTATCAGCTTTGTCAATGCTTCTTACTATTTTTGTAAACATTTGCACATGCTTGCTAAACTGTGGAATTTTTACTTTTTCAGTTTGCATGCCTATTGTTTTCAAATAAGAAATAATTATAGGCTTGCCAAGGCTACACCTCCTTGTTTAACAAATGCTTGTCAATTTTCTAAAATCCAGAGACTAGTGATTTGTCAGAATTACAGTTACAACTGTGACGACAATGTAATGTGTTTCCAAATGCACTGTCTTCTTTTGATCAATCAATATCATAAAACGTGATTTGAGAAGTTCAATTGGTCAACATTCTGTGAAAATAGTGTAGATTACCTCCTAATTGAAGTAATCAAACCTCAAAGGTGTGGTTTATATGTGTCCTTGCTCGCAAGTCATGCTTTTGCCTTGATTCTGTGAAGAAAAACAGAACTGTGGGGGGAACATGATGTGTTAGTGCAGAACTTGGGAAACAGCTAAGAAGATCTGGAGTCTATTGATAATTTAAAAAACATAGCACCCATATGAAACATACATATTGAGAGTGCTAACCACCAAGCATGTTTATTAATCAGAGAGTATGCATTGCAGACATCGTTTTCGGTCACTGGGTACCGCACCCCGCAGACGGCGTGGTGTGAAGCCGCCAGAACTTCCAATGCTCTGCAGCCCGCTATCATCAGTTTTGTCTTGCCTGGATTTAGCGACTGCCAGCTGTCACACCCGCAGACTGATATTCAATCCAGACCCTGAGACGGCCTCGCTACCACACACAAATGCTCTGGGTGATATGGGCATTATCAAGTTACTGATGGTATGCCCCGGGATTCCTCAGTACTGGTGGTGTACGTATAATTACAAAGATCATATTGACATATACAGCAGGCTTCCAGAGGGGTCTTAAGTACATGTTGAGTGGAGATGGAAAAAGATCTGACCCTTGTGTCTTTGTTCTTATTTAGGCAGTGATGTCACAGCTACTGTGTGCACAGACTTCAGGCATCTCTCCCACTGTCAGGTGCTCCAGCTAACATCTGATCCAGGCTCTTTCAGTATTATAGCACATAATGGATACGGCCGATATATTTATTGGAAAAATGTGCATAGTTTATATAACCGACCCAACTGCACGAGAATGATCTCTTGGGAGTTGATAGTGAAAAGGCAGTTTTTCAAATAAACGATTTTCGTCATATAAACAACTGATACCTCTTGCATTTAATTGCATGATTCAAAAGTAAATTAGTACAATGAATCAAATAATCCCTTCTTTATCGATTTTGTTTCAAAACTCTACTCATATGCCTATGTTTGCTCTCCATGCAATTTTTTTTAAGCTCTGAATCACTTTTCAACTTAAATGTATGTATCCGTTAATCACATTCAGCCTTAAGCGAAATATGATCTAAATCTATCTGGCATATTTTAGTCTTCGGTACCTATAGATTTTATTCTTTAAAGTTCTCACGTGGCACCCTTGGGTCTTGGAGTATTCTAAAAAGTTCATTGTCATATTTTGTCACTTGGTCCTTGCTGCTCCCTCCCCCCCCCCCACGCCATGTGTTGTCTTCTTTTTGCTGCGTAGTCTTACCGACGTGGTTGCATTGGCTTATTCGTGCCCAAAGGCCGATTCTCAACTTTCAATTTTGCATTATATTTTATCTCTGGTGAGATATTTAAATCTTGATTCAAAATAGTTCAACTTTAGTACATCAAACAAGCTTTCGCTGTGTGCAAATAATATCTTTAGATTCACAGGCTCAGTATATGTGGACACTTTAAATTTCCAGCCCCGCTCCTCGATCCCTCGCAGTATATAGTTCCAAAGGTTCCCACTCCCAGCATTTTGAGAAAAGAGGAAGAACTAAAAAAGTGACAGACAGAAAGGGAAAGAAACATGCCCTTGCCGTTCGGTAAGGTGTGTGTGAGGGGGAGGTGTGTGTGTGTGTGGGAGGGGGGGGAGGCAGCGGGTTGTCCTTTTGCGAAAAAAAAACCTTCAAAAAGGCCACCATCGTAAGCAAAGAGAGAACGACAGGGAAATTGGCAGATGGACAGGGACAAAGCCAAAGGAACAGGGACAGGGAGAAGGTAGAGGGACAAAGACAATGAGACAGAGGGAGAGGCAAATTAATTGGAGACAAAGGGACTAAGATAAAGGGACCGGGATAGT
Organism: Calotriton arnoldi; assembly: GCA_963921515.1. NCBI lineage: Eukaryota > Metazoa > Chordata > Amphibia > Caudata > Salamandridae > Calotriton > Calotriton arnoldi. The sequence goes on along the minus strand of CAWUFW010001267.1, from coordinate 2,740,371 downwards.
GGGGGCAGGAACACAGAGGACAGGAACAGAGGCAAATGGACATAGGTAAAGACAGAGGGGCAGATTTACAAGCCCCTTGCGCCACTTTTGCGTCACTTTTGCCATGTTAAAAATGACGCAAAAGTGGCGCAAGGGCCTTGTAAATAAGCCCCAGAGTGACTGGGACAGAGAGATGGAGACAAGGAAAGAGAGGGAAGGGACAGAGAGAGGTGCAGGGGAATAGAATTAGGGTGAGAGGGACAAGAGGAACAGAAGGACAGGGCAACGGGGGGACAGAAAGCAGGACAGGGACAGATGAACAGAAAGAGAGATAAAGACAGAAGAACAAAGAAAGAAGAAAGAGAGGAGCAGGAACAGTGAGAAAGAGAGAGAATGTCAAGAACCAACACAAGAGAGAGGAACAGGGGCAGTAAAGAGGGAATGACTCTAAGCTCTGCTGGATGAGGGAGATGTCAGTTGACCAGACTGGAACTCACTGGGCTGGGCCTAGAATTACTGGGCCTAGAATGAGAGGGGTCATAGGATCAAAGTAACAGGAATTGAGCCAAGCCTGGCACTGAAGTGGTAGTCGGTAGGTAAGAACTTTGAGTCATTTAGATGGTCCTGAACTGGAAGTCATTGGGCTGGACACAGGGTCACAGGGCCTGGTTTCTGTCACTAAGGCTTAGTGGGCTGGCCTGGGTATCAAAATAATTAACTAGGAGTTAGTAGGCTGCGATCAGCAAACCTGACATGAGTAAAATACATTGGCGGTCCCTGTCCTCTTTGGCCTGCACCCTTTGGTGACCAGGCAAGGTAGCAACGGGTCATAGCTGGCCTGGTGCCCCCTTCTCAACTGCTCAGTATTTTAAAGTCGACATTGAGCATCGACAAGTGCCTGTAGCAAGAGACCTATTCGGGGCTGTTCCCTTTTTGGGAAGAGAGACAATCAGTGCCTCCCTCATGGTTGGGGGAAGGCTACCCAGTCAGCAAGCTTCATTAACACTGTTGTGAGTTTGGGTGCTAACACATCCAAAAAGCACGCGTAAAACTCAATAGGCAACTAATCCATTCCTGGCACCTTGTCCGGACTTACTATACCAAAAGTTCGGAACCCAGACCTTCCGCCTCATCCTGTGGCAACCTAGTGGAAATGGTCGCACTAACATTCCCATTAATACTCACAGCATCAGTGCACTCCAGCAGAGAACAGAGCTTATCGTAGTACATCGTGAAGGTGTCAATGATTATCTTTTGTGAGTGCACCAAGGTGATAGTCTCATCTCTAATACCCAATATGGGGGTTAGAGACCTGTCGGGTTTGATAAGACAAGCTAATAACCTCCCAGCCTTGTCCCCTTCGTCACGCACCCTTGACAAATATTGTTTTTAATCGTAGCCCTATTAATGATCAAAAAGCTCCAAGAGATGTTCTTTCGCCACCTGGAGCTCGTCCTGGACCCATGGGCTGTGCAGGGAGTCCTGCTCAAGTGTTTTTAGACGTTTTTCCTGAGTACTAAGGTCCCTGTGCAGCTGCGCTCTGACACCTATCGTGGCCGTCATACAATGCCCCATGACCACCACCTTGAACACTTCCCATTCGATCAATGGGGTTGAGGCTGTGCCCAGGGAGGTGCGACCTATCCAGCCCCACATCTATAACAGAGTTGAAGTCTCCCCCAACCACTCTAGGGTAGTCTATTAAATCAGCAAGATGAGGGGCCAAGCCATCCACGAACGCCATCTGATTCATGTTAGGTGCATACATATTCATCTTCACCGATGCAATATCTTTTTCCTCTATACTTCCTCCTACCATAACATCTCTCCCTTCTGGATCTATGTGTAGTACCTTGGGCTGAAATGGGATGCTTGGCCTAATCCAGATACCCCCCATGCAAAAGCAGAATACGATATATAGTAAACCAAACCCTGCCATCCTTTCTGGAGAACCTGACCCTCAGAGTTAATTAGATGCGTTTCCTGTAACATTGCAATATACGCACATCTAAATATGCGCTCCCCACCTCTTAATATAGCACTGTACATTATATCTCTTGCCGCGGCAGTGGAGGCCCCCGGCATTCCAAGTCAGTAATTTTAGGCAGCCCTTAGTAGTAAATGCATTGGTCATCTGGCAAAAACGTGGTGCTCACCCTGCCTACCCCGATTTACCCCACACCCAGTGAGACATCCAACCCAGCAGAAAGAACTGAAAACAGCAAAATGTGTGTAAAACAACCCTCACGAAACCCCTCTCGGGACTGATTGCCAACTGTACCCCTCCCAAACTGTGGCAGAACTTGATAATAGTGCACCACCAGAGCCGGCCGTACCCAACTCACTCCAGAAAGCGCAGGTTAGGTGGGGGGAAGTCCAGCACATTCTTTGGGAGCCCACACCTGATCGATCTCTTCCCAGGCCACTCTAAGGACTCCAGCAAACCTGAAGGAAGGACACAATGCCACCCAAGCAAACAGCTACTCAAACCAAGGATAACTGATAGGCATTTCAGTCTGAGGAGGTCAACCTCCGAGCCCAGAGTCATCACAGGTATGGCCCCATTACTGTCTGAATGTTCCATGCTCTAGGATTCAGGCATGACTCCTCAATCGACTCTCCAGTCTGGTCCATGGTAGCCTCAGCATCTCTTAATGTCACAGCGGCAACTACTGCCACCGCCTGCTCCTTCCCATTTTGCACCTGCAGCGGGGTCAGGCGGATTCCCGGACATCACTTTGATTGCAGTCTTTTACGTTTTGGAGGCCTAGAGGGGAGATCGCTCTGTCCCTCCAAGCAACGCCATCATATCTGTCCACCCAGTCCCACACCTCACCTGTAGTAGTGAAAAATGCAGCCTTCCCATCCACAATCTCTTTTTCACTGCCTATCTCTGAACTGCATCAGTGAAATCAGGGAATATGGATACTTATGTGTTTTATTGTGTAGGATCCGATCGCTCGTGCCTGCTGCAAGATATAATCATGATCCCTATGGTACAGACGTCTTGCTACCATTGGTCAAGACAATGTGCCAGGTTTTGGGGTGAGATGGTATTCTGCGAGCTCTATTGAGGGCCTAGAATCTGGAGAGGCCCTCTGGTTCCACGGTCTCCTGCAGTTAATCTTCAAGAAACAATATCATGGAGGACCGTTCAATATTTTCAGGCAAACCCACCATGCAGATGTTGCTGTGCTGAGTGCATCCCTCCTAGTCCTCTAGCCTGGAACCCAACTCTTACACTAGGTCCTTCATGTCTGTGTGGTGTTGTTTGTGGTCGGCCGCCTCAAGGGCTAGGTCAGCTACTGTTGCTTCCACCTTTAGCATGCGTTCATTCATTTTCTTATGGTCATTGCAAAGTAGGCCTAGATCAACTGTTGGTGTATCTATTTTACTCTCCAGTATATCGCGGATGGAGCCAATGGCAGCCAAGATGGCATTCAGTTTGTCAGAGTCTGGGGAGGCAGCCGCGGGGGGGGGGTCACGCATCCCCCAGGTAGCTTGCAAAGCCCAACCACTGGTCCAGCTGCACCCTCCTCCCAGTACCACTGGTTCCTGCCCATTGGGGGGGGGGGGGGGGTTCGGTTACCTAGGCAATAATGAGAGGCAGAGAGTATCAGGTGAGGCAGGACAAGCCCACACATCCAACAGGGGAGCCTTAGTCAATTCTGTGAGCCCTCCAAGGAGCTCTGGGGTCTGGACAGCGTGTGCCAATCAGCAAGCCCCCAGGTGGCCACAGGTCTAATGCCCCAAATCCCGGGGTGCTTAATCAGGCTGTGTACTGCTCCATCGCGGCCAGGCCCCACCACCTTAGACCATGTCAATATGTAATGTCATAAACTGTACTATAGATACAAAGCTGAAGCCACTATCCAGAAAAATAATAGAGAAATAAAAGAATGCACATCTATTACAGCAATAGACTCTACATTCCATGACAACCATTAGGGCAAAGGTTGGCACAGAGTTAACGAGGGCAAATTATTTTAGTGCTGAGCTCTGAAAGCAAGGATGTTTAGATTGCTGTTAATGTACAAGACGCACTTAGGTGCCACACTTACTTGGCAAAGTTCCATCAATGATGCTTGCAAAAATAAGGCACAGACAAAAAAAGATTACAATTAAGTCTTACAGTCATACATATTTTTCATATATAACAGCCCAAAAAATGGCATGTGAAGGGCACATTGCTCAGAGCAGAATTGTGTAACATACTTATATGAAAAGGGAAGTAATTGAATTGGAAAAGGTAATAGACCCATATATAAACAAGAAGAGGCATGAGGGTTTCCAAAATGGCTGAATCCAACAAAGTATTGCTTTGCTGTTAGGGTATCTATCTCCTAAGTACCTCATAGAGCCACTAATGCTAAGTCAGCATTTTAACCCAGGAATATTAATCCAGGGATCATCATCAAGACTGTAAGCATCTCAGGGATGCATCTCAGATGCTTTGAAGAAAGCAGGGGATATGTCATCATGGTGCCATAAAGTATTTGGAGAGGTTCTGTGAGTTCAATTTCAATTAACAGCCATCATCGGTGCCTAAGTACGAAGAATTGTATGGCAGATAGCTAGGGAATTTGAAGAGAAAAACATTAAAAAAATTGTTTTGGGCCTACTTCAAAGTAGTAAAGAGAGTGTACAGTATGCTCATAGCCAAGGGGTTAACTTAACATTTGTACTGGTAGGTGTCCGGTCAACTGCCTCAGGCTGATGGTTGCCTATCGAGGAGCATGTACCAAAGCTTATATAAACTTTGTAGCCCTGGTTCCGAGACATGTTAACTGCTGGGCAATCCCTGAGCTATAAATCATGTCTCAACAAGCCAACCATAATGGTGATGAGAGGAATGCTAGCAAATAGTCTAACCACTGGCAGTTGCTCGGGGTAGCATTCCAACCAATCATTTTTTACCCACCGTGCTACTCTAGACAATGTCCTGCCTTATGCAAATCAGTGCAGACCCTGCTCCTCATGGGAACAGTTCATCCCAAACAGTCAGGTGAAGCCCCCTTAACCAGGGACTATAAGCAAGTGTGTTTGCCTGTGTACGTGAAATATACCGGTATACTTACTTGATGAGACGAGAAGCTGAGGCCCAGCATAATGGTGATCTTTGTACATTGTGTCCATAATTAATATATTGGAGGCCACCTGTGTTATAATCGTGACCCTAAAATATTGTGGCCCTCCTTCATTTAAGGGTACTTCTGGTCTATTGTGACACACTCCTGGCATAGTGAATGCCTTTGGATATTGATGTCCTTGACATTGTAATGTTGACTGTGGCATTTATTGGAGTATACAAAAAACATGACAGATGGAATGCTTTAATGAATCTCAGCCACTGGTAATTACTTGGGCCACATCCCAATCCATCGTTATTTTGCACACAACACCACCTCAGTTTGGACCCACCTATATGCAACCAGTTGTGATCTGGCTCCGATAGGAATAGTCAAACCCGAACAGCCAGGCCAGGCCCACCTGAACAGGAACACAAGCAACCCAAGCCTGGTTTCGCCCACCTGTGGCTAATCAGTCAGGTGCATATTGGTTCCAGTGGCACACTGAGCTTGGGACCCACATCTGAGCATGCACATGGTACTTGGGGCCTCACACTGAAGTATACAAAAAAGTAATGGATGGACTGCTTGCATTAATCTCAGTCACTGGTAATTACTCGGTACCACATCCCTATCCATCTTTATTTTGCACACCATGCCACCTTAGTTTGGACGCAGGCATATACAAATCTGTCTTAAGGCTGCTCCAATAATATTAGTCCTGCCCAAACTGCCAGGTCCTCTCAGAACAGAAACACAAGCAAACCATGACTATTTTGCCCTGATTGGAGCTCAACAGTTAGGTGCAGCTTTGTTCCAGTGGCACAGTGAGCATGGGATCCACTTCTGGCCATACCCATCGCACTTAGGTTGCCACACTGAAGTGTACAAAAAAGTGATGGGTGGAACGCTTGAATTAATATCAGCCTTTAGTAATTTCTCAGAGCCACATCCCAAACCATGGCAGCTCAGGCTGGACTGGTCCTAATGGAGCAGGTTACCAAAGTAGAGAGGGAGGCAGAGGTAGAGGCTAGGTTTATCCTCCTGACAGTTATGAAGAAAACCTGCCCTCAGGGAATTAGATAGGGTACAGCAAGAATTCATTGTAATCCCTTGTCTTGAAAAAATACTTTTTTTCTAGAGACCCCTCACCCACCAGGGTTGCCCCTAGGTGGCATGCTTCATCATTGGGGTTCCTCTCAATCCTCTATGGATTGAGGCATGCTGAGACTTGCGAATTACGTAGGAGCACTTTTTATTGTAGACTATGTGTAGTGCAGTGATTTGGAGTGTAAAGGGAAAGAAAATTAAAAAATACCTAACTAGTTGGCCACTCTTTTATTCCCGCCCCTAGTTGGTATGGTTAAAAATCAGGGGTCGTTTACTGAGAAGAAACCTGACCTTAATGAGTCTGGTTGTCTCAGTAATGTTTTTTTGTCAACATGTTTCGAGCTGTTCCCCCAATAGCTCTTCATCAGGACTCCACGGGGTCCAGCCCGTGTGTACCACTCCTAGTGAATCCTGTAATAAGGACACAAACCATGCACACCTAATGCGCACTGTATACATACGGTTCTAGTGATTAATCCGTGTTTCTGTAGATGCTATATTATTTCATCATGGTCAAAGCCAGGGGTAGAGGGGCTTGTAGTCACACTTTCGTCAAAGCCGCCTCTGGTACAGTAACCTACTTCTCTCCCTGGAGACCACATGATGATGCGGTCTCCAGGGAGAGAAGTAGGTTACTGTACCAGAGGCGGCTTTGACAAAATGCAATAATATAGCATCTACATACTTCTGGTATATATTGTGGCAGCTTTTCTTGAAGTAAAGATGGCCCACCTTTGACATGATTGTGGCACTGCCACATTGTTGCCCACCTAGTCATAATGTATGCCCACCCCTGGCATAATGTTGACTCCTTTTGACATTTAGGTGTCCAACCCCTGGTTTTATACTGGCCCATGCATATGGTAGTCCTCCTAATCTACAGTGCAGAGGCAATAGTATGTTTGGTCTTTAATGATTGCAGGAAATTTGAGGATGATCGCCATGTCACAGACCTGATACTTCTAGACCCATCAGTGGCATCGAACCGCTTCGCTCATAGCATTTTCCTGCAACAGTTGCCTGAAAATTAGAGATAGAACGCTAAAGTGAGTTTAGCCTTTTCTGATGATCAGACGATAGGCTTGGCTCATCCCACTTACCCCCAAAGCCAGACCCAGGGTGTATACCATAGGGGTCTTTCCTATCCTGTCTGTTAAATCAATATGTAAATGGCACATCTGCTGCCTGAATTAAACTTGTCCGTTTGCATGTATGTAAATAATACTCAGATTTTGTTGAGCATCAAAAATGAATAGGACCTTTATTAGACTTGTGCCTAAGGGCTTTGGAGGCAACACATTGGTGGTTGAAATCAGATTACTGGAAGCTAATCCTTGATAAGTAAGAGATTCTCTTTACTACAAAATGTCTCTTCTATTGTGGAACCCTCCTGTCTGGCCACTCATCTAAGGGCCCATGTTGTGTTCCTTCAGCAATCATCAGAAACCTTAAAAAAAAGCAATCAAAGGAATGCTTGCATTAATTCCAGACACTGATGATTGCTCGATCTGCACCCAAGTACATCATTTTTTGCCCTTTGTGCCACTATAGACAAGTCCAGGCAAATGAAAATCAGTCGCAGTCAGGAGCAGTTCAGTTCAAACTGCACGTCCAGGCCCTCTCCTGACTGGAACACGAATAACTCCAGATTGGTTTTGGTTTCCTTGTTCCCCTTTGCGCCGAACCATGGCTGATCTGCAATGGTTAGTCTCTGCCTGAAGTGAGAGGGGGTAGAAATTTTTTTATTCTAAGGAATCCCAGGTGATTGCCAGTTGCTGAGACCCTTGAAAGCACCCCAGCCATCACATTCTGTTTTCATTAGTGTGACAACCTACGTGTGACCAGAATTGGTTGATATAGGTTCCATGCTCACTGTGGTACAGGACTCAAGCTGTATCTCTCTGATGAGGCAACATTAACGCCTTGGGTTGCATGTGTTCCTGTTTGAATGGGACTTGGCCTGGCAGTTTGGGCTGGACTGTTCCAATAGAAACAGGACCAAGGCTGATTTGCATATATCTGGTATCTGCGCAAAGTGGCATAATGGGCTAAAAACTAGTCATTGGAATGTGGCACCGAGCAATGGTCAGAAGCTGAGACTTTTGCAAGCATTCCACTCATTACCTCTGTGTTTTTCTAGGAGAGTTGAAGCCTTGATGTTGTAAAGGTCCCCAAAGTTTATTAGACCCACAAAACTTCTGCCATAACTTTAATATGTTTTTCCAATCCCAGGATCCTATTGCCATCGTTCTTAATTTCTCTCATAAGTTCTTGGTCACCAACGTATTCATGCAGTCTCGACTTGATTTCTGTAATCCTGTTTATCAACCTAGAAAAGCCATGCATAGGCTCCAACATATCTAGAATTCCACTTCTAAAGTGCTGTTAGGCCTGAAATAGTTTGAATCATTTCTGGGATGCTTAAAAATTGTATTGAAGATAGTGGTCTTTAAAACTACCTGTATGATACATCATATTTCTATTCCAGTTGCCCCTTTTTAGGTTTCGCCTGCACAGCACTTGTGCTGTGCTTATAAAATCTATTGTATTAAATATATACTAAAAGGGACTTACATCCCGCCTTCACTTCGTATTGATCCTTCTGCTTGTCACTTTACTTTTCCTTGTTTCTATTGGTAGTAGGCGTTCTATTTCCTGTTCTTCCATGTGTATTTCTCTTATCAGTTTCCCATCTGCAAAGTATTGTGTTCATCCGCTTTGGTAGAACTTCTTTAAAGCGTCTCAAGCAACGATCGGGAAAACAAAATAAAAACAAGAGCTACACCCTTGCTTTAAAGTCACAGTGCTGCCCGAGTGCTGTGGGCTCAGCACGCTGTTATTATCTCCCTGGAGATCCTCAGAGCCTTTTATTCTTTCTCCACGCTCCGGACAAAGCACGCACTACCTAGTGCTCCTAGGGCCAAAGCAGGGACTCCCTTGAGTGGGCTCATCCTTGCATGCACTCCACCCTTCCCCTGAGGCAGAAGTAGGCAACAACTTCAGTACTTATTCCTCTTCCCTCATCATGGATGCTTTCTCTGTCGTCACTTGTTTCATAGCCTCATTGTTCTAGTAAGAGCAACTCCTACAGCCCTTGTAAGCAGAGGGATTGCTTTCTGTTAATTTATTTCCGATTTGTACAGACGTGTTCCGCATGAATAGTAAAACACATCAGGTGCTCTATTAAAATACAGAGGTGAGCACCTGCCTCCGGTCGTCCTTTCTGCAGTCACGAGGAAGGAACCTTGGCCACACTGCTAAATCTGATTAGCACATCTTTCAGGTAATACTTGGGGTTATTGATTCTTTCACAGCATGTGGGGACACACATTGTGTGTTGATGCTACCACTAGAAATACAGACGTGTTCAGCATGAAAAGCAAATCACATCAGGTGCCGTATTAAAAGCCAGAGGTGAGCGCCTGTCTCCAGCCATCCCTTCTGCAGTCATGGAGCGGGAACCTTGGCTACTCTGCTAAATCCGATTAGCACCTCTTTTAGGTACTAAGTGGGGTTATTGATTCTTTCACACCACGTGGGGACACACATTGTGTGTCGGCTCTACCACTAGAAGTAGTGCAATCACCAGAAACATAATGTCCTCATATAGCCATCCATTATATTTAGAAAGGGTCTTTAATTACCACAAATTGTGTATCATTTAGCATTTCTCCCAAAAGAAAACAACTTCCCGGTGAAACAGTAATTTACGAGGCAATTTTAACCACCTCCTCAGTCAGCAAAATACATTAATTCAGAAAATATAATTTTCTATCAAACATATAATATTCAATATATCAAAATCATCAGCTAGCTAAGCCATGCAATTCAGCAAGACCTGAGTAAAATTCCTACACACACCCATGTACACTCAGTTCTCATTCTGCACTGAACATACATCAATCACCCTGCGAGAGGCACTTTCACCCTGCACCCAGACACTTATCAACCTTCATTCATGCACCACTCACCCTACACAGAGAGCATTCACACCATTCTCCCTGCACTCATACACTGCTCCCACACTTCCTATTATTAACCCAATAGGCGAAACCTAATTCATTAACCTTTGCTTGTTCTACCCAGCAATTACAGCTCTAGAACCATCTTGCACTGCCTATTGCATCTTCTCATTGCTCATCCTCCCTGTCATTGGACATAGGGTAAAAATAATTTGTCGCTCCAGGGTGTTACTGTATGGAACTCGCTCCCTATCAAACCGAGGAAAGTAACTAACATCAGTTTTCAAGGAATGAAAACCTGCTTCTTCTAGAGCCTAACGTTCTACAGGTTCAATGAGTAATAGCTTTTGAACCTAAGCCTGCAAGATTGCTCTTACCTGAGGGATAACTTTGTTGTCTATGGCCTAGGCTTGTCAGATCGATGAAACTTTAAATTTTCCATTCTGCCAATTCTAGTTCAAAGTCATGTCATATAACTGAGCACCTAACTGAAAGGAACACGAATAAAAGATAAAAGAAAGTGGCAGGTCGAATTGCCAAATTTTAGGAAGCCAAGTCAAAGTTCATAGCCAGATTATATGAACCATCTGTAATCCAATGTATTTTTAAACATGTTTTTTGAAAACTGCTGAACCTTTCCTTGTGAGTGAACCTCCCAGCAACGATGTGGATGGTTGGGCTTACCTGACAAACCATGAAGGTATTGTAATGTTCATGAGTGCCCGTCAGAAATGACTGTAAAACAAATGACTTTTAGACAATTTGTTTTATAGTTTTCTCATCAAATACATAATTCGGCACCAAATATGTCCTAGTAGAGAATTTCTCAAACTTTCCTGAGGAATATTTGAGCTCTCTACATCGTCTATGAGTAATTTATGGTACAGTAGATGGTTAATTACTCCCTAATAGTTTTTTTTTTTGTAGTCCTCATATCACCATCCGTTTGCAAACCTTGGACCCTCTTAACACACTCTATCTACCTCATGGCCCATTGCAATTTCTCACATTGAGCCTCCATCGCTCTAATCGCACCTCATGGGCCAACCTCAAGTACGGTGACCTGGTGTAATCATAGGACAGTGATGTTTTGTTCATAGACCGCCCCTCGGTGCCACCTGGTACCTAGCCACCTATGAGGTTCACCTGATAAAATCATCCCATACCTCCGCCGATCTTCCTGGTTTGCAATCTACCTCCATACGACTCGTCTACTTAGCTACATTGAGCCCCTCCATAGCATTGGGGGGGGGGGAGGGGGATGAATCAGTCCACTGTTTGCAGATCTCCCACCTGGCTAGAAGCAACAGATAGAAAACCAGGCCCCTTTGCTTACTGCTCAGGGTGCTACTTGTAGTTTGGTCCACCCCAAAAAGAACTAAAACAGAATTCAGAACAATAGATATCCCCATGATGCCCCTTATTGTACTTTCGACTGCATTCCAATATTCCTTAATCTCAGGGCATGTGAAGAAGATATGTTCATCGTTGGCTTTTAGACAGTCGCATGTTTTACACCTAGGGATAGGCTGCAGCACAAACGTAGCCATTTTTTGAGGAGTCCAATACAGCCTATTAATGGCAAAGAAATTATGTTGTTTAAGATTTGCGGGGGTAACAACCAAATATAACAGGTTCGGAGAGTCTTTTCATAGTGGTGGTATATTCTCTCCCTGGAATACGTGTGTCCAAACTAAATGGGGTGCCAACAGTTTCTTATCCTCTGCCTCCAAGGATTGACAATACCAATTGGCTACCTCCTTGTTATTTGGTCCAACATCCTGAAGAGAGGTCTCAAAATCCCACACCCCTCCAATCTCCTGGGTGGATGTCGAAAACCAGGACAAAAGCTGGATGTATTTAAACCTGGATAACCTTTCCCCGTTTTTTGCCCTCAACACTTCCCAGGGAAGTAACCCCTCTACCGACATCAGATCCCCCCACATGGGTACCCCTGCCTGCCTTAATGGACGGCTCAGCCTATCCTTCATACATTCTGGTGTACCTGGGGAGTCCCAAATTGGTGCAAATTCTGAGTAATACCTAATGTTAAGCATCTTCCTCACCCCATACCAGAGACTTAATGCTGTCTTCAAGACCTTCAAGCATACTTTTTAAAAAAACTTTTGGGCTCCAAACTTATATAAAAAAGCTGTTGGTCCGAACTCATTAATCATCTCCCCCAATAGTGATTCCCAAGTAGTGGAGTCAGGCTCTCCCAAAAGCATTCGGATTTTTTTAAATCGAAATGCCATGCTCTACAATTTTAAATAGAGGAGGGCCAGCCCACCCTTCTTCAGACAGCGCCTAAGCTTTTTCCATGCCAGTCTTACATCATAGGAGGCCCAGATAAAGCTGGTTATTTTCCCCTGAATCTTATCAATAACTACCTTTGGATCTTAAGTAGGATGCTATTAAATAAATACGTCAATTTGGGGAGGATCGACATCTTAACTAAATTCAATCTCCCATAAATAGTCAAAGGTAAGTTCTTCCATCTAGATAGTGACCTTACCACCTCTCTGGGGACCCTCTTCATATTACGCAGTGGGATCTCTTCGATCATCTGGTTAACTGCAGTGATTCCTAGATATTTTATCTCTTCACACACTCTCCCCCCCCCAATCCTCCATGTTCCAGCACATTGCCTCTGTCTTAGAGATGTTCAATAAGTATCCAGACATAGCCCCATATTCTTTTGTCAACTGCTCAACCCTAGGTATTGTTTGGGTGGGATCGGAGGTATATATTATCAGATCGTCAGCGTATAGTGCTATCTTACTACTGAGAGGAAGTGTATGAATAGGAACTATCTGGTCGTCTTTTCGTAATAGATGTGCTAATGGGTCGATATAAAGATCAAACAGGAGGGGCGACAGAGGGCACCGCTGCCTTGTACCTCTTTGAATTTCAAAGCTCCTCGTTAAGGAGCCATTAAAGAGAATTTTGGCCGAGGAGATTTCATATATACTTCCGAATGTCAATATTAAACCTGCGTTGATTGAGTCTAGTACCTCCGACAGGAATGCCCAACTGACCCGATCGAAGGCCTTGGCAGCATCAATTGTGACCACTGCCAGGCGGAACTAACATGTAATGACAAGATCGATAATGCCAATTAAAGACAACATTAGTTCTTGGATTTGTCTTTTCGGGAAGAATCCTTTCTAGTCTACGTGTATCAACTAAGGAGCTAGCTTTGCCAATCTCCCTGCCAAAATACCAGTGAAGATTTTAAAGTCGACATTTAGCAAGGAGATTGGTCGATATGAATGAATCAGCCTTCTTGGGATCCTTCGCAGGATTTAGGATCAGAACAATTGTGGCCTCCTTCCATGAACTTGGGATCCGTCCTTCCCCCTTACATATTGAGTTAAATAATGACTTCATTTCTAGGACAATTTCGTCCGATATTGCTTTATAGAACTGAACAGGTATTGCATCTGGTTTGGCTGCCTTCCCGTTCTTTATACGCAGGAGATGCTCTCTGATTTCCCCTCAGTGATTGGTCATCCATACAATTCCTGCCCTCCATTGTGACCTCCGGGACTCCAACACTAGTTAACCCTTCCTTTAATCTCGCCTTGTCTGGACGCACCTCTTCCGTGTATAGTTCAGAAAATAAGGGAGACCAACAGGGCCTGCATTGCCTCCTCATTATTCAAAATATCCCCCTGACGGCTAATAATTAGATCCCTGATGTTATTTTGCGACCTCTTGACCCTCGACTTCCAAGCTAACAATGCTCCAGCTTTTTCTCCATACTCGAATTGTTGCATACATCCCGTTGCCCCCCGCTCTTGACACTTTGCCTCCAGGTTGATCCTGTAATTCAATCTAGCCTCCTCTAACTGGTTCAATATTCTCTTCTTGTCCCTATTACCCCATACGTTTTGCTGCAGTTTAGCCTCTAACATCCCGGCTCTTTCCTCCAATACTCTCAACTCTACTTCATCAGCCTTATTCTTAAAGGACACCTGACTTTGGAGTACCCCTCGAATGTATGCTTTGAAAGTGTTCCAAATTACTTCCATAGGGGCTTAACGGGCATTATCCAAGATTTTTTTTTTTAAGGGATATAACGATATCAGCATCTAGTACGATAGACCTTTTTAATGTCCACCTCATATTATGGCTTGCCCCGACCCCCGTTAATGAGACCCAAACTCCAGCATGGTCTGATATATGCCCAGGGAATAGTATAACCTGTTTTATTTTCCCGGCCCAAGCTCTATCCACTAGTATATATTCTAACCTAGAAAAATGGTTATATTTTTTGCTATGGAAGGTGTAACCACACTTTTGCCCCCTTAGATGCCTCCACACATCTACTAGGCTCAAATCATGTAACATATGCTTAATAGCCTGCCTTGTCCTCGGGGCTTGGGCCCCACTCCTACTGGTGGCCCTATCAAGAATCGGGTCCAAAAGAGTATTAAAATTGCCCCCAATTATTATAGGGGCGGTTACCCCTACTAGATTCCACTTCAAAATCATGTGCTGGGGGTCATCTATATTTGGACCATAAAAACCGGCACAGACAAATTCCCTGCCAGAACATTTAAGAGTTGCTGGAACCTACCTCCCTGAATTATCCGTTTCGGAGGAACCAAGTTCGACCCATACTCCCCTCTTGATCAATATCGCAACTCCCTTACAGTATTCTACTTGGTCCGAAGCAGCGTAACTTTCAACCCATCTAAATTTGATATAGAGGGCTCTACTTTCACTCGCCGCTAGGTGTGTTTCTTGTAGTATAACTACATGGGCTTTGCTGTCCTCCAGGTATCTCATCACCAAACTCTTAGATCTAAGGCCATTTACATTCCATGTTAGGATGTGTAACTCTCTACCCCCCCTACCATCATTCAAAAATTTGGTGATCTTCATGTCATCTAACAAGCTAAATGGTCAGTTGCGATAATGTGCCTAGGTGATGTTGAGGACTCATATTTTTTAGTTATTTCCCGCTGCTCCCCACCCAGTGTCCTAAACCCCTCCCACCCCTTCCCTATTCACCCCCTCTCCCTCCCATGGGAACTCTCCCTTGACTGTCAGGCATACTGCCTGTGGGGCTACCCGGTGAAGGAGATTATAATTTCAATAAACTCAATGCTGTGGACCCCCCCCCTTCCCCGCCCCATCCTCACACTGTGCTTGCTATTCCATTACCATTTCAATTAGGGGTATCTCCTCATGATACTCCCCCCTTTTTCAAAGTCTCGATCTTGTTGTTCCACATTACGTGGAGCATCGCAGACAATTTCAATTGGGCCTTAGCCCCTAGCCTTTTCCGCTCCTCCATTCGTTTGCCAGCTCCCACTGCTTCTGGTCGCTTGCACAGCAAACATCTGACCTGATGGAGAAGGAGTAGTTTGCGGCTGTATACGGGCCATTCCTCAGGGCTGTAGTTAATATAAACTCCTTGACAGAGTATGAGAGGAAATTCATGAGGATCTTTCTCGGCTTCTGTCTTTGAATGTTTCTTTTAAAGGGGTCCCGGTAGACACGTTGTATCTCTTGGTCCAAATTAATGTCTGTCCTCTCTTCCAGAATGGAATCCTTCAGTAGCTTAATTATAAATGTCTTGATGTTGGACCCCTCTTCGGCTTCCGGGATGTTTAAAAACCTCAAATTGTTCCTTCTTGAATGATTCTCGATCCTTTCCAAATCCTCCCTGAGACCTAGGTTCTCTTTGGAGAGCGCACCCAGCCCGGCAGCGTTTTTAGCGGTCTTTCTTCATTAAGCCTACCTCTTCCTCTAATGCTCCGGTCTGAATGGCTACTTCTTCCAATTTTTGTGCTAATGCAGCACACAAAGCTTGTATGTCAGCTTGATTGGCCTCCGATATCCTGAACCTGTTTTTTATTTCCTCTTTCAAATATAGTAGGATAGAGGCCAGGGGGGGGTTCAGATTGTCCTTCATTCCGACCCCTTATCTCAACTACTGGTTGCGAATCTTGATGTTCTCTCCCTTCAACAATTGCCTCGTCTTCAACTGCCAGCACACTGAAGCTGTTGCGCGTTGATATCTGGAAGGTGCTGCTGACATCGGCTCCAGGCACACTGCCTGTTTCTATGCTCCTGCTGCCCATAGATGGGACATCTTTGTCAGCTACCGACATGGGGTTTACTTTTTCCATTTCGGGCCCCCTCTGGGATACGCTGACTTCTTTCCCACCCTCGTCCCTCTGTGTTGCTGGTTGAACCAAAAGTTTGTAGAGGGTTTAATAGTTTAAAAGTTCAGCAGCTACCACTGTGTTTATTTTAATACTTATCCCTTACTTAAATCCATATCCTAACCCTTGTCCTAACCGTAATTTTATTCTCCACCTTAACTCTAATCCTAAACAGTGTTTTGTCCCAGTCTAAAGCAAACTCTAAACCTGTCCATGAGCCGAACCCTTTGCCTAAACGTAAAACAAATCCTAATTCTAGCCCAAAGCCTTAACCTGAATGTATACCTAATGGAAAACTGAGCTGAACGCCAAGCCTAACCCATCTCTTAGTCTTAGACTTTTACCCCATGCCTTACCATAATACCGTAACATGTTCCTAGACAGTTTTAATGACGTGATGTCTGTGTTAGGGTATGTTGTTGTAGCAGACTGTTGTGGGAGTGTTCCGAATGTACATATCTTTGTAGTGACTTTATGGAGACCGTTCTATATATTAATTGTTTTACTATTTAGATTGTGATCCTCAATTATTCTACTTTTGCAGGTTTTGATTTTTATAATTTCCAACTCAAAGTGGGCAATGGGAACCACAAAAAATTAGAAATCTTGATAATTTATAATTCTCATATTTTGACTGTATTGCTGCTCTGTCTTTCTTTCGGAGTTGTTTATTTTACATAACCAGCCATGAATACATTTCAGTTTTTTATCTATTCAAATATTACTTTCAAAGTAAAACTGTTGAACTATTTGCATAAACCAACGTTAAATGTATAATATACAGTAGTTCATTTACCGTATGTTTCCCATTCCTTGGCTATTGTTGATTAAATGTACAGGGCTGTAATTCATAAAGGGCACCGGTTGAACAAAGCTGCATAAAAATATCCCATGCCCTACTCTATGTGCGTCCACTTCTGTAGCTATAATTGAAAATATTTGGCCTGGTGCAATGCAAAAAATAGGGAAACCCGTTTGAACAATTGTTGGTACTTCGCGATACCGAATACGGCAAATGGATTTGGGTCAGTCCATCGTATCGGAAGATTTTAGCACCAAATCAAACACTGAAGATGACAGTGAAACCACGCGTAACCCTAGTCTCACAAATAAACAATTTAAAATGAGTAATGAGAATTTAGTTTGTGGCATGTTTGTCCTGGCGCGTTGTAAATACTGTTTGCTTCAATCCATGTTACACAAGTATCAGAAATGGTGTACATTGATTTTCCCTGTTCTTTTCTGCACTTGTGCAACGTTTCTGTAATACTTGCCATGGTGTAGCCTAGTAGTAAGAGAGTGTCTTTATTTGAGTGGGACTGTTCCATATACAAATGAACCATGCTCTACCTGTCATCAAAAGAAGGCCAGGGCAGAAGAGTGCATACAGACAACAGAGGCGGGAAATGCTTTGTCTATATTGAGGCTTAAGGTGAGAGTTGTGGCAGCGCACAGGCTCATTTGACTTACAACTGGTGTATACCTAAAACTGACCCAATTGTTTAATCCTGTGAGATTAATTATCTTTGATGTGTATAATTATAGAAGACTATGATGATTCCTCTTCACGAATAACTTTCTTTCCTCTTTGTTTTTCAGAGTTAACCTTTGACCTGGATGTGGATGATGTCTCTTTTAATAAGCATCTGCTTAATACACACATTAAAGATGGTGTTCCAGTAAAGAATCTAGCCTCAGGGAATAGTCCAAAAAGTACTGCAGCTGTCAATCTCATTGGTTGTTTAAGTCTTTCTATGCAGGTTTTTTATATTTTCTATCACTGACTGATATAAGACTTGCAGGACATTGAGAATGTGACAACATTTTAATTTATATGAAAATATAACAAGTAACAGTTATTTAAAAATTATACTGTATGATACCGATGTTTTTTAAGTTCAGTTGATTTCTTGGAGAAAAAGGAGCCAACAAAGAACATGGGCGTTATTATAAATTGTGTTTTTTAAGGGTTTATGAATACTTTAAATGATAAAATAAAATTATTTTCATATCAGCATAAGTTGTTCATTTGTATAAGCAGGAATATATTCAGCATTGCATGCATGAAATAGTACAATTTCACTTGTACATAAAAGGAATAAAATGTAATTGACATTCTACATTGGTTTGTATTATGTTACGTATTTTTATGCAATTAATTTCCCATTAAACAATGTTTCTTTACCAATGTATGGTTGTACAGCTTAGTTGTATTCCTATCTCGAGTTGCCCAGCACAGCCACCTGTCTCGGTTCTAATTGGCATATGTTAAAACATTTGTTCTCCCTTTCTCTATGGAATGTCGCATTTGCCAATCCAGTCTTTTGCGTCTCTTTTTATCCAATACCAATTGCACGCCAATTATGTGCATGAGTTCGTCTCTATCATA
Source organism: Calotriton arnoldi (assembly GCA_963921515.1). Lineage (NCBI taxonomy): Eukaryota > Metazoa > Chordata > Amphibia > Caudata > Salamandridae > Calotriton > Calotriton arnoldi. Next base: position 2,721,683 of record CAWUFW010001267.1, on the reverse strand, counting down.
TCTATCATTCTCCCTAACATGTGTTATGCAGAATGCAACCAGTGCACACAAGATAAAACACACTTGGAAGCCCGCTGAAACATCAATGTACCAGGGAATGTATGGCAACAGACGTAGGTTTCAAGACATGCCTCAGGGAAACTTTTGTGAATTGCCATATGCAATAAAACACCGCAGAGTAAATTTATCAAATGACAACAAGGAATTACTATTACAAGATCAGCTTTTTCTGATTACCGTGCACTCCTACATTATAAGTCTTTCGGGTGTGTAAGTATTACTCTCGCAAATGGCTATATGAATCTCGCTCTTGGAGTTCTTTTTCAGCACCATGACATTGTTTGTAGGAAAACTACGCAAAATATAAGAGAACAATTCTGCAAACATTTGAACAACAAGATTTTTGCACTGGGTAGGACCTGGAGGTGAGTATTTCTGTTGCCCCAAATGAGAGATATGAGGCTTGTCTGTTATTTATATGCCTTTGTTGTCTCATCTGATACAAACAAGGTGCAATTGTGTAATTTACTTGAATAGTATGTTGGGTGGGGTGTAAGTATAAATGTATCATAGAATCAATGGTTTACCAATTTTCTGGCATTAAGCCCTTTGGCCCATTATCCCATGAGTTGTGTAATCTTCGATTTAGGATACTTACTTCCTTAGTATTACATTTTTATTGCTAAATTAATTTTTTGTGTTGTATGAGCAGAGATCAATAACACGTCCTAAAAACAAGTAAGGTCGTAGTAGTCCCGTTCGTTTTGGGTAACTTCTAGAAAACAAAAGAAAAGCATATATTTAATTAGCCAAAAATGATGCTGAAAATATGGAAATTGACCATAGGTGGCAAATAAAAAATATGTGACGGATAGATAGCACTTTATTTACCTAAAAAAATCAGATTACCATATTGTTCTGTAATATCTTATAGCTTACATTTCCAAGCAGACGTGAAAGATTGCCACTTATTGTGGATGCTTTATTTAACGTGCCAGAGCAGGATAACATACCAACCACAAACACTACAGAAGAGATCAATCAGTCTTTTTCAGTATATAAGACATACGAAAGGTTGGTCGTTTATAGAGACCAACGTGGATGAAGTTTATACAGCGTAACGCGCCATTGTGTGTCGTAGCGGCGTGGATAAATACACGTAACACATCCAAAATGAAGTGGAGGCAGTCACATCAGGGGTTAGGTTACATGTACATGCTGGCCAGTTACCACTTTATTTAGAAGTATAATTTAGAAGAAGGTTATTGAGTAAAAAGCACTCTTACAGCACTGTGTTGCCCTTAGGTAAGATGCTGGTGACACTACACAATGCTGATTTTAATTACCGCTATTTCCCTGCAAGTCAGAATGGTGGCTTATGTGTCATATTTTATTCACAATCCGTGCAAATATAGAGGCCCATATACAAAGCCTTTTCCGTGCTGTGAATAATGCATGAGAAAGTCAACAACATTTCATTCAGAATAATACAGTCCTAATGTACCGAGACAGGGTAGGAGTATTTTTGCGTACAGAGATATCACTTACAAGTGCAGACAATCTGCAGGAAATGCACATTGTTTCCGAGGTTAGAAATAACACACAGGCCGCTATTACAACTTCCTCATAAATTCTGATTCAGTCAGTCCCAGGAGTTATCAGCCGAACTCTGGTCATGAGTTGTACAGGAAATCCTCCAGCTTTGAATTTTCTGAGTTAGTTTCTACATGGAAAACAGAAGTGAAAGGAGAAAAATCATGCCACAATCAGTGCCCAACCACCGGTAACTGCAGCTGTCCCATATTCCACCCACTAAAACTCTGAATAGTGGGCTAAATACTGTACCCCGGGTATCAATAATCTGAGTGTGGTATTACCAATGCACATTTCCCACATGTTGTGTAATAAGGATTTTAGGGGCATATTAGCAAGAACGGCGTTAAAATTATCGCCGCTTTAGCGGCAGGAAACTGCCGCTAAAGCGGCGATAATGGGCTTGATAATATGCCCTTGAGAATTCCAATAGAAGCCCAGGATCACAGCAGAACATGGGCTTCTATTGGCTTGTACCCAGGGTATGTAAATTGAAGGCTACTAGTAGGCCTACGGCACTTATTGTGGTAGCCACTTAAGTAGCCTAAACATGTCTCAGGCCATTTCAGCCTGTGTGTGTAGTTTTAAACTGTCATTTGACTTGGCAATGCAAACCTTTAGCCAGACCTCAACACTCCTTTATAATACATACAAGTCACCCCTATGGTAGGTCCTAAATAGCCCATAGGGCAGGGTGCAGTGTATTTGAAAAGTTGGGCATGTACCTTTAAGTTTTATATGTACTGGTAGTGAAAAACCTCTAAATTCATTTTTGACTACTGTGAGGCCTACCTCTCCCACAGGATAACATTGGGTTCCCTTATTACATTTAATAAGTGGTAACTTTCAATTGGGAGCATGTAGGAATGTCAAGTTTGGTGTCTATGGAACTGTAATTTAAAACTCTCTCTAATGATAAGGTCGGATTTTAATTCATGGGCACATGTAGAGCACTGTACGAGGGACTTACTGGTAAATCAAATATGCCTATCATGGAGATCCCAAATGCATTACATTTTAGACACAGAGCACAAGCACTCAAGCACTTTATCACTGGTCAGCAGTGGCAAAGTGCCCAAAGTTCAAACATCAGCAAAAAAAAGTTCAGCACACAATCAAAAACAAGAGGCCTGAAGAAAAAATACAGGGGAAACTACGCCAAAAGATGCCAGGTCCAACACATGTCCCTTCCAGCAGAAAGTGGGAAGAACTACCCAACCTCCTAGGAGTTCTCATCACTAAGGCAGAAAAACCTGGAAAGGCCATCAGCAATGGTGTGTTCTGGTCCAGGACAGTGTTCCACTGTAAAATCCATTCCCTGTAGAGAGATGGAACACCTCAACAGTTTAGGATTCTCACCTCTCATCTGCATTAACCATCTGAGGGCCTGTGGTCTGTATGAACCCGGAGGTGAGTCCCAAAAAAATATGATCTTAGTTTCTTCAGTGTCAGACCACAGCAAAGGCTACACCTCTGTTCCCTGGGAAGTAACCTCTTATTAATGAACGCTACCGGTTGATCTAGGCCCTCTTCGTTTAGCTATGAGTGCACGGCCCCCACTCCATGCTCTGAGGCATCAGTCTGCATCACAAATTCCTTGGAGAAATCAGGAGCCTTGAGCACGGGCACGGGTGTCATAAGCGGTCTGGCACACCTCTGTCCAGATCATCTGACTGGACTGCTTCTTGGAAGTTAGTTCTGTCAAGGAGGCAACAATGGTGCTGTATCCCTTGACAAATCTCCTACAGTAACTGGTGAGACCTCAGAAGACTCTCACCTCGGTCTAGATCCTGTGTGGTGCCCAAGCCAGAATGGTATCGATCTTTGGTTGTAGGGTCTGCACTTTGCCGCCCCCTACTTGGTGTCCCAAATATCTGGCACTTACTGGCTCTGCAGTGACCTCAACACTTCCCTGAGGTGGTGCTAATGGACCCCCAACCAGAGCTGAAAACCTCAATGTCATCTAGATAGGCGACACTGAAGTTCCCCAACCCAGCCAGGACCTGGTTGACCAACCTCTGGAGGGTGGCAGGGGTGTTCTTCAACTCAAAGAGCATGACACAGAGCTGGAAGTGCCCTTCTGGCATTGAGAATGCTGACCTCTCTTGTGCCCCTTCGGTCAAGGCAATCTGCCACTACCCAGACGTTAAGTCAAACATGCTGAGGAAATTGGCAGCTCCAAGTTGATCAATGAGCTCTGGGGATGGGGTACGCATCAGTCTTCATGACCACATTGAGCCCACGGTAATCGACACAGAACCGGAGTTCAAGTGTGACACCAAGGGGAGTCGCCTTGGGGACCAGAACCACAGGACTGGGCCAAGGGCTGTTGGAGGGTTCAATAACCCCTAACTCCAGCAGCTTAGAGGCTTCCTCTTTGATGAAGTTCCTCACTTGGTCAGACAACCTGTAAGTTTTGTGCTTAACAGGAAGGCTATCCCCAATGTTAATGTAATGAGTGCACCAATGGGCGACTCCTGGGGTGAGTGAAAACAGCAGAGCAAACTGTCCCAACACCTGGTGACAGTCTCTTTGCTGCTCGAGTGTCAGTGTCGGGGAGAGGATCACACCCTCCACTGACCCGTCCTGCTCTTTGGATGACAGGAGGTCGGGGAGTTGTTTACTCTCCTCTTCCACCCCATCATCAGTGACCAAGAGCATGGTCAACTCAGACCTCTCAAAATGTGGTTTGAGGTGGTTCACAGGTGGGACCCTCAAAGGGGTTCCGAGGAGTCTGCAAGTCCACCAGGTAGGTAAAGTCACTCCTGCGCTCCTTCACCTCAAATGTGCCAGACCAGACGTCTTGTAGGGCATGGGGCTCTACTGGCGCAATCACCCACACCTTTTGACCAGGCTGAAACTGAACCAGAGTGGTATGCTGGTCATACCAATGTTTCATGTCCTCCTGACTAGTTTCCAGATCCTCCTAGGCCAGTTTCCGGAAGCGGGCTGTCTGGTTTCTGAAGTCCAGCATGTAACGGAATACATGCTGGGGTGGCTTCTTGGGAGCTTGCTCTCAGTCCCCTTCACCAAACTGAGAGGTCCTCTCACAGGGTGCTAATACAGAAGTTTAAAAGGGCTGAAGCCAACCCCCTTCTGCGGTACCTCCCTGTAAGCAAACAGAAAGCATGGCAAGAGGACATCCCACTTACACCTCATGGACTCTGAGAGACCCATAATCATGCATTTCAGGGTTCGGTTGAACCTTTCAACCAACCCATTGGTCTGGGTTGATAAAGGGTGAAGAATTTATAGGTAACTCACCATGCCTTCCACATGGCCTTCGTGTACAAAGACATGAAGTTGGTACTACGATCAGATACCACCTCCTTGGGGAAACCCACAAGAGTGTAGATCGCCATCAGTGCCCTGGCCATGGTGGGCACAGTCACCGTCCTCAGAGGGATAGCTCCCAGGTATTGGGTGGCATGGTCCACAAAGACCAGGATGGCCCTGTTGCCCATGGCTGTCTTGGGATCCAGAGGCCCACAATGTCAATGCCCACCCGCTCAAACGGGGTGCTCACGACAGGAAACGGTTGAAGGAGAGTCTTGCATCTCCCCTCTGTCTTGCCAGTCGCCTGGCAGGTAGGACAGGACCTACAGAATGCATCTGAGGCCTTCCTCATTTGGGGCCAATAAAAGTGGGTGACAAGCCTGTCAAAGGTCTTGTCCCAAATGTCCTGCCAGAGGCACATCATGAGCCAGGCCCAGTAGGAAGGCCCTGAAGCACTGGGCTACCATCAGCACATGGGTTGCCCCAGGCTCAGCAATCTTAGGCTCACTATACAGGATTAAGAATTCTGACGAATTCTATTCTCAACCTAGACAACAATACTCCGATAATTACCAGACTTGGGGCCGTTTTTGAAGGAACACGGCCATCACATTCTCTGAATCCTCCGCCAGTTCAGCTGAGGACTCTGACACTAATCCTAATCTAGGACAGGGCCCCTCTACATCAGTTTATAATCCTTTTTTAGGCCAGCCTGGTCGAGGGAGAGGTCGTGTGAAAATCAGACCCCCACCCCAACATTGGAAATTCCAGGCGGGAGAACGTCAAACCCGCCGGAAATTCTATCAGTGGGGCCCAACACAGTAACTGACATGCCTATTGTAGAAACTGTATCTAACACGATTCTGATCTTTAATCTATCTGAACATAGCCTTTCTTCTGTTGAAATTTCCTTATTGAGTAAAGTGCTCAGTTTCGTACCCACTGAGAAGACCTGTCTCTTTGACATTCAGATTGAGCTTCTGCAGTTTTTTAGAAAATTGAGTTTAAAATATTTTTTTCTGGACACAGTTTATAATGATAATTTCAACACGTCGAGACTGAGACCACCCTCAATGTTTAATCCTCCCACTAACAAAATGCAAGTTGAACTGTTGGCCTTTGAAGCCATGGTTCTGAAAGATGTCACGGCCTTAGACAAAGGTTTTGAATATATTCCTTACAATATCTCTCTTTCTGAACGGCAAGCGCTACGCGCACTGAAAAGCAACCAGGAGGTTATTATAAAGCCCGCCGATAAGGGCGGTGGTATAGTGATTCAACCTATTGACAAATACAAGTCTGAAATTCGCAGACAGCTTTCCAACGTTAATCATTATACCACATTGAGATGTAACCCTCTCTCTGATATTCAGAAACTCATTCTGACTGTGACATCAAAAGCCAAACTGTCTGGTTTTCTCAGCCACCAGGAATTTGACTTCTTAAATACCAAAGCACCACGGACCCCTGTCCTGTACACTCTCCTGAAGGTGCACAAAACTCTCACCAACCCCCCAGGCCGACCCATATTCTCTGGCTGTGGGTCGGTACTGGAACCATTATGTAAATACATTGATGTGTTCATTAAAGATCTGGCTTTTCAAACTAGGAGTTATGTACGGGATAGCGGTGATATCATCTCCCAGCTTGAACAAATGCAACTTGCCCCTGAAAAAGAACTATTGGTGTGACATCGAGTCCTTATACACCAATATACTGCAATTGGAGGGTATTGAGGTGATTAGGCTTGAATTGGATACTCGACCAGGCCCGGTGACAGTCCCTACGGACTTCATCATTGACTTACTGACAATTTCCCTCACTCTGAATTATTTTGAGTTTGATGGGGATTTTTATCTACAAATAAAGGGAACATCAATGGGGGCTTCTTATGCCCTAAATTTTGCAATTTTGTATGTAGATAATTTTGAGCAGACCTATATTTACAACCAGGTCAATAATCCATACTGTCAAAATGTCCGCCATTGGCGGCGCTGCATCAATGATGTTTTCTTTATTTGGACTGGAGATACATCTCACTCTCAGCAATTTTTTGGAGTGGCTTAACTCATGCTCTCCAGATCTTAATTTTACCTCACATGCCAGTGTTGACTTTTTGGATCTTACAATCATTCCCCTTGATGGGAAATTGGCTACAAAACTCTATACTAAGCCTACTGCATGTAACACCCTTTTGGAGTACACCAGTCAACACCCTAAGGGTCCGAAAGATGGCCTCCCTTTTGGTCAGTTCCTGCTTATTCGCAGGAACTGCCAATTTCGGGAAGACTACTTTCGGGAGGCCGACATCCCCGCCAAAAAGTTAGAACATCGCGGTTACCCGAGGAGATTAATCAAACGTTCGTTGAAGAGGGCCTGGTATAACCATCGTGAATTTCTACTCACACCCCGGGCTCCGAAAACAATGGAACGTATACCATGTGTTTCTACTTTCAGCACTCAAAGTAACCAAATTACTAAGATTATAAAAAAGCATTGGCCATTGATTCAATCAACTGGGATCACCAAGTGAGGGAAAAACATTGGCGATCATTTGGTCTGAGCTGCTCTACCTATCTTGGACCCGCCTGACTTGACCACACTGTGGGGCCTCAATAAGATTGTGGGCCACACTTACACTTGTCAATATCAGCTGTATGGGAAACGTTAGAGAGTTTCGGTAAGCTATCTGGTTATGCTGTCAATCCATTGAAAACCGAGATCATGCAATGGAATACAAATTACCAGAGTGATTTAGTCAGACAAAAAATCAGATACTTAGGGATTGAAGTGATCCAGAATCTGGAGTTATTAGCAAAAGCGAACTTTGATAAGGTTACTTCCAAAGTCAAGAAACAATTACAGCGGTGGGATTCCTTATCTTTATCCTTTTTAGGCAGGTCTAACCTTTTAAAAATGTCCATCCTACCTAAATATACCTTCTTATTCAATTCAATCTCCTTAGAATTCAAGAAGGATTGGATAAAGAAAGTACAAGGACTCTTCTCCAGTTTCATATGGGGGAATAAAAGACCTAGAATAGCCTGGCAGAAATTTAGGGAGAAAAAGGAAAACGGTGGTATAGCAAACCCAGATCTTCTTCAATATCAGAGAGCTTTTCACTTAAAAATCTTTAGGCAATTGCTGAAAGACACCCCCGACCTTTCACCACTTTTTAGAGCACTTACGTTTGGCTTTCCAGATCTATCTAGTTTTTTTTTCAAATTTGGAGACCCCAAATTCTTTTAAAAAGTGAGACTAAAGACTCTTCAGGCGGCATGTAAAGTATGGTACCAAATCAGGGTAGTATTACAGATCCCATATTACAGCTATTATGCCCCTATCTGGAGATCACCTGGAACACCAGCTTGTCTACAAGATTCTCTTGCAACTTCTATAAAAGAAAAAGGAATTCTTAGGTGGGGTCAGCTGTTGGAGGGTGTGGATCTAATTTCTTGGCAAAAAATGCAGGAGATTTCAGAAGGCTCTGTCTCCAAATTCAAATACTACCAACTATCAAGTTGGGTTAAAACGTTAAGAAAAGGGGAAAAGGGAAATAAGTTTTGCGAATCTAAAATAGCCCTGCACCCTCCGGGACAAAAGGAGGTTTCAGCATGGTACTGGATGTTGATACAACCTTTAGAAGACCCACATGCTTGGTTTAAAGTGACTTGGAGGAAGGAACTGCCGGAATACGATCTTGATGCACTATGCCAAGTATCTTTATCTTTCTTATGGTATTGCGTGAAATCTGCACCTCTAAGAAAAAAACACCTCTTTACCATCCACAAGGCATACTGGACCCTCCGAAAACTGGCAAAAATGGGCTCGCAAGCTGTGATGAAGTGCTCAAAGTGCGGTGAAATAAATGCAGATGAAGCACATATGTTCTGGCGGTGTCCTTCCATCCAAACATTCTGGCAGAAAGTGGGCGCAACGCTGTCGGGTATTGTGGGTCAAGAAGTTAAGGTGAGTCTTGCATTGGTTATTTTTGGGGTAATCCCGGTTGAGGAGTCCATCATTATTTTATCTAAATCACTCAAAGCACTTATCTTCACCCTAGTTCTTTTGGCGCGTAGAGAGCTCTGCATTAAATGGATATTACCTGTTCCTCCTCTTGAATGTGAGTGGGTTAACTCAATACAAAGAATAGCTAAAATGGATAGGGCAACCCAGAACACGAAAAGAAGAAAATTTTGGAGTTTGTGGGATAATTGGTTCAAGATAGTATATCCTTAAACAAGATAGTCCCTTTCATTTTTCTTTCTTTTTTTTTCTTTCTCATCTTTTGTCGTCTCTTTTTTCTTTTCAATGCATATTATTATGGTTTATAATCAGTCCAATGATTATTAATAATCAGAATTACAGGTTGTTCGAGATTACACTGGAGTGACCAAGACGGATTGGCATTCCCGGTGAGGTAATTCTGTAAGTACCTGTAGACTTGGAGTAAAAGTAAGGACGACAAGGTTTGGGGATCCCGAGATGTAAAACATCGCCTCCCTATCGGAGTGATCGGGTATTTTTCCTCACCGCTTGTACGCGAGAAAGTCGGAATATCCCTTTAAGTCCAAATACATACTGATTTGACAAATGAGGACAAAAAAAAAAAAAAAGATTGTGGGCCACTACCGTTGTGGAGTTGTCTTATGTGTGACTCAACCTCCAACACCAAACAGTTTATACATAGCACAATAACATATGATCTACGGGACCATACCAACTGTAATTCGCAAAATGTGGTGTATGCCATTAGGTGTCCTTGCCAACTCATTTATGTGGGAAAAACAACACAACGCATAAAAGCTCACCTTTCGCAACACAAAAGCTGTATTAGGTGTAAGAATGAACACGCGCCTTTGGTGTCCCACTTTATCAAACACAATCATGCACGTTCTGAATTACGCTGGCAGGTGATCGAAATGATCAAGAAACCGCCCAGGGGTGGTGACATTGCAAACTTACTGAATAGAACTGAATGCCGCTGGATCCTCAGGTGTGACAGTATTAACAACGGTCTGAACACTTTGTAGGAGTGTACTGCTATAGTATCTGGCTGAAATTTGTTGCTTTTACACCCCCTCTGTTGCATGACTGTGGCTTGATTACGACAAGGCTTTTTGGACAGGTATTACATTGTCCTATATGTATTAATGTTTATTATAATCATGAGTATATGCTTTGTTCTTTGTATGTTGTTCCTGATTATGAATACCGATATGTTTTACATCTCACTTATTTGGTACAGTGTCAATGCCTAATTAGGAATGTATTATCTGCTTGTAAACAAATTGCCCTGTGAATCGGTAATGAATTACGTACGTGGATAATTTGCACGATAAAGTTTCTTTACCTCAACATACTGTAACAAAGCAAACTCTGCTATGCTACGTATGTCATCTGAATGAATTCATTGTGATCCAGGTCCTTACAATTTAAAAGAAACAAATGAATTTAGTATGATTTTGTACTAATTTATGATCATCCTTTATGTAATTTGCAATGATTAGGTCTTTTCTCTGGCCCCTGTGTTGTATATATATCAATGATTGAATCACTTACAACCTTGTGGCTATTGATCTTCAATGCTCTGATGTTATTTCTTTATATTTTTTTGGTGGTGGCTCCTTTGTTTTATTTAACTGAACTTTATTTGGGTGTTATCTTTGAAAGTTCTTTATGTTTTTCCAAATTTCCTTTTTTCTCGGTTGGTTGTTTTCTTTTGTTTTTTGCCTTTATGACTCAGTAGTTTCTTTCTTGGCATATCTAGGGCGCCTACATGCTCCCTAAATGCCAAATTCTGTTGGCCTCCATTGTTGCAATTTTATGTTATTGCAGTGTCTGATCCAGTTTCCGTCCCTTACGGATATTAAAAAATTTGTCCTCATGTGGATGATCACTATTTATCTTTTTTCACTCTTTGCCTTTAATATTTGCAACTTAATATCCTAATATGGCCGCTGCTTTTATGGCCCTTAAAAGTTACTTGTTTCCCCATGCTCTAAATCCCGGTTGTCTACGCGTGGAAATCATAGTTTTTCGATTGTCCTTTACAAAGCTGTTCTTGAGGAACAGCATGGCTGGACTTGGACTCTGCGCATTATATATAGTTTATAAATACGACATTGGCCCTGAACGTTCTGCTGTAAGATGGCCGACACTTCTTTAACTTGGACACATTTTTCAGTGCACAAGTCCACTTTCTATCTCTATGGGCAGGACGCTATAATTACGCAGCGTCTTTCCCGTTTCCAACTTTCCGGTTCTCAGCTCGAAACGTGATTCAAGCCAGCATGCTGGCGGGAGAAGGCGGCTAAAATGGGCAGTAAGTAGCAGTCCGCTACCGTCTTTTGTATTGGTATAATTATTCTGTTTTTTGATTATGCCGGATAGATGGTCATTAGCTGGCGTATATTGTTCATCTAATTTGGTTATTATTTTTGTACAACGCATGCATCGTTCACTCTGCAAACTGGTTACTGCCATCTTTGTAGTCATGCTATTTCTCTATCTGTCAGCCACTATAGAGACTATAAGTACATATCGGGCACACTCAGTTTGTAGGATTTTTGATAAGTCTGTATGTAGCAGTAATGTTGTGAACTTCTTTCGCCATTTAGAATAGTTATGGTCTTGACTTATTGTAGGTAATTCTTTAGAACTCTATTCTGAAGTCCTTTCTTATGTTACCTGGATTCTTCCAGGTTGCTATTGAGGGATGTCCCTCACAATATTCCTGTGTGGTATGCGACTTTTCCTTGACTTGCTGCTTTGTATGCTTGTAGTCTGAATGAGCACACCAACCGGGATCCCTTGTACCAGCATGACCGTTATACTGTAATAACTCACTGGATCTATCACTAGGTACAGTATACAATTCCTGGGTCTCTCTATAGGACATATCCACTATTTGATGTGCCCCCTTCTTACTTTTTTATCTTTCTTTTTTCTACATTAATTTGCAGCAGTGCTTTTATTGTGAATACTCTGCTTGGCTTGATTTCTTCTAAATTACAGACTTCATCGCACTTTTCTGCGAATCATCTCTGTCAGTTATTGTTTACTGACATACCATCAGGTATGTTGATAAATAGCCCAATTTATTACTTCTTTTTAATCCATGTGAATTAGGGTGGTCTAATTCTGTGTTCTTCTTTTTAGACATTGATAGAGTCCCCTTTGCACTCAAGTTTTGGATTACTTGTGCTTTATTCTCATTTAATGTAGATGTATTCTTCCTGGTGATACAGGTGATTATTATTATTTTTCCTCGTTTTATTTCATGGTCTCAAGCTAGTGCACCCCTGTGCTTTATTCTCATGTAGTGTGGATGTACTCTTTCTGGTGATTATAGGTGATTTTCCCTTTATTTATTGGTTTCAAGCTAATGCACTCTTGTCTCTATTTTCCCTCTTTTTTAGCACTGATTTTCGGGTGTTGGTTATGTGCTATCTCGGTTCCTGTTCACCCTTATTCTTTCCAGCACATATGAGAAACTTTTTTTGGCTTATTCGACATTTCTCACTATTATTTCTGCTCTAATTGTGTTATTATTCTTTTGAAGCCCATGTACATATTTTATTCTAGATATTATACTGAAACCCAGTGGACGCTCTTATGTTTGATGTTTTGTCCTGACGATGACCCCTCAAGTACTAATGGGTCGAAACGCCGTCAATGCTAAGATGTGGCTCTAATTGAAGAGGATGCAATTTTTTTCTGTTGTGTGTCTCTGTTTCGTCCAGAACCTTGCTTTTGTATTTTCCCTCAGCCACTTTCTGTCGGATTACACATGGTATTGTTTGTATTTGTAAGACTGTCTGTGTAACCCCATGAGCGCCATTACTGTTGTGTGTATGTTTTTTTGATATGTTATTTGGATAATAACTTTTCTAACTAAAAGAAATTACCTGTACATGGGTACTGTGTGCCTCAATAGTTGGCTGGCACTTCTTTCTTATTTTCTCACTTTCTTCCTTGTTCTAGTGTTTTTTTCTTTGTTTATTTTCTAAATTCTTTTTCATTCTAAGTGGTTTACTTGAACCACTGTTTGGATTCTAGTATCACTATACAGGAGGCCATTCTCCCAATAAATCAGTTGAGTTCCAGAGGCGTCACCAGCTGCCTGGGCCTTGGCCTGCTTCCTAAGACCCACAAGAGATGGGCACTCCTTCTGTGCAGAACTCTTCCATGGAGGGACCTCCATCCTGCTGCCACTGGGACAGTTCAGGCAGGTTCCTCAGTTTGGCCACATCTTCCTCTGTAGGTTCCAGGGTGTCCCCCTCGGATTCAGCCTCCTCCCAGACCTCCTTTCCCGCCCCTTGCCATTCCTCTTCCTGGCAGAGACCTGGGCCACTCTTTCAGGCTCCAGGTCTTTGTGACCACCCTTATGTGCTGCCATGGACCGTGTGGTCAGACACACCCACTCAGGCAATCCCAACATCTCCAAGTGCGACCGAAGCTCCACTTCCTTCCAGGCGGTAACCTCCAGGTCGTTGCTAAGCAGACAATCCACAGGCATGGATGGACTCACAACTACCCTCAAGGAACTTGAGACCTCCTCCCTCATTCAAAGGGAACCTGAGCCACCAAACATTGGCAATCACTGTTGTCTACAGCAACTACTTGGTGAACCACATTAAGGAATACCTGTTCTGAAGACACCAGATGACACCGGACAGTTATTATGCTGGCACCTGTGTCTCTCAGAGCCTCCACCCTCCTTCCATTGATGGTCACCCACTGCCTGTACTTCCTAGTGTTGTCAGGCATGAGGGTTCTCAGGACCATCTCACTGTCACTAAAAGAAACTAGGGTCATTTCCACTGGCTCCCCACCACTAGCTGGGACCAACTCCTCCCCAAGCACTACACTTGCCATCTTGCCTTCTCACTGGTGGGGGGCTGTGCCCACATGGGCCACTTGGGATCCCCCTTGAAGTGCTCTTCCTGACTACATGCAAAAAACTTCATGGGTCCCTTCCCTGCAGGCTTTCCTGAAGGGAACCAACTCTTCTTCTCAACAGGGGGTTGGGAATTCTTACCCTGGGAACTAGTCTGGGGCCCTTTCTAGAACTTTTTTTATATTTGTGCCCCCCTCCTTTTTCTGTTGAGGAGCCTGCCCACCCTTGGTGGAGTCTCCCACACACAACTTATTTTGGACCCTGGTGCCTGAGCCAGGGGTCCGCCTCCTTAGCAAGCTTGCTGGTGTCAGTCATCTTACTATCAACCAAGTGCTGGCACAGCTCTGGAAAACAAAGACTAAACATGTGCTCCCATGCAATCAAATTGTAAAGTCACCGATAGTCTATTACCTCACTGCCCTTCATCCAACCATCCAGTTTTCTGCAGAAAGAATCAACACACTCTACTCAAGTCTGAGGATAAAGTTTCACATTTTCCCTAAACTTGTTCATGTAGTTTTCTGGGGTCACTAGAAAATAAGAGGAACCCCTTCACATCCAAAGGAATAGGGTACTATACAATTGTATCACAAAAACAGTTTCCTTTGGAAAATATTTTATCCTGTATGCCCTATTTGTTTTGTATATTCCATTCAATCCCAGTCACTTACACACTATGCATACATTGGAAGTGAGACCATATATCCCCTACAGATAATCGTGACAACTTATATTGTAAAAAATTACAAATCAATTTATTGGTTTAAAAACTACTAGAATACACAATTTAAAAAACAGCTGGCATAATACATGGTATTATTGGTGTCCTACACTCGATTGTGGAAAACACTTTTGCAAATATTAATTACACATTTAAAAAACAACAATCAAGTTAAAAAAGAGAGTACATATCATAGACAAAAACACAGTGTCATTAACAAAGTACACATCCGTGATAGAACAATTTTACAGGCTGGTGCCTGGTACTTTTCTATTCGTTAAATACTCGTTGGCCACAGCCACTTCACGGATTGTGTTATTCTCAACAAGGCGTCAACGCGTTTCGATGGATTCTTATAGCACCATCTTTTTCAAGACAAAGATCTGGACTCTCATAGAAATTAGATTAACACTTGATCAGTTAAAAACCTGTGTAATAGAACACAAATGTCAATCAGCAAGCTTGGGAAATATCATAATATTAAATTGTCATACTATTAAAGGAGACCCATATACATAGTATCTTTTTATAGGGCACTTGATAATACTGTTTGTATATCATATAATCAGAGATTGCTAAGAATTTTTCAAAGTATCCTTATTTAAAAAACATCCTACATGAATCCCCGAGCAGTATTGCACATCCCAGAAGAGATGTTTGCCCATGATCTTTAGACATTTGCTTGATAAACAGTGTACACCTCACAATCACAAATGATTATCACTAGGTATATATGTCACTCTTCCCTCCATTTGCACTCACAAACCCACATACTCATTTATCTCTAGGACCCACACACACATTACTTCCAATGGTGGCACGTAGCCAGCTCTCCCAGTCTCATGGGATCATTTCTTTGAGCAAAACTCACCTCTCGATAGCGATGGTGGCCGCTCCCCTTGCCCTAAGCATATACTTCAAGGTTTTTTTTGGGTCAATGCCTCCTGTTTCCTAGGATAATCATTTGTGATTGTGAGGTGTACACTGTTTATCAAGCAAATGTCTAAAGATCATGGGCAAACATCTCTTCTGGGATGTGCAATACTGCTCGGGGATTCATGTAGGATGTTTTTTAAATAAGGATACTTTGAAAAATTCTTAGCAATCTCTGATTATATGATATAAAAACAGTATTATCAAGTGCCCTATAAAAGATACTATGTATATGGGTCTCCTTTATTAGTATGACAATTTAATATTATGATATTTCCCAAGCTTGCTGATTGACATTTGTGTTCTATTACACAGGTTTTTAACTGATCAAGTGTTAATCTAATTTCTATGAGAGTCCAGATCTTTGTCTTGAAAAAGATGGTGTTATAAGAATCCATCGAAACGCGTCGACGCCTTGTTGAGAATAACACAATCCGTGAAGTGGCTGTGGCCAACGAGTATTTAACGAATAGAAAAGTACCAGGCACCAGCCCGTAAAATTGTTCTATCACGGATGTGTACTTTGTTAATGACACAGTGTGTTTGTCGATGATATGTACTCTCTTTTTAACTTGATTGTTGTTTTTTAAATGTGTAATTAATATTTGCAAAAGTGTTTTTCACAGTCGAGTGTAGGACACCAATAATACCATGTATTATGCCAGCTGTTTTTTAAATTGTGTATTCTAGTAGTTTTTAAACCAATAAATTGATTTGTACTTTTTTACAATATAAGTTGTCACGATTATCTGTAGGGGATATATGGTCTCACTTCCAATGTATGCATAGTGTGTAAGTGACTGGGATTGAATGGAATATACAAAACAAATAGGGCATACAGGATAAAATATTTTCCAAAGGAAACTGTTTTTGTGATACAGTTTTCTGTGGTCAGACATATCTCCTGACCAGGGCTGCCTTCATGGTGCGGTACCTTGCCTGGTCCTCAACTCCTTGGGCAAATAAGTTGTCCCTCAACTCCACTGTGAAATGCTTCTATAAACCTGTACCTGAATCCCTCTCTGGAGTCCTGGGCATCTGCAAAGCAATATCAGAGGACGTCTCCATCTCCATATTCAGGCACCAGACTGTTAGGCATGTGCACCTTTCCTTCTGAGTGACGAAATGTTGTCACCATCTGTGCTGGACTTTGCTTTCAAATCTAGCTCCTTCAAGCTCAGCTCTTGAGCTAAAAGCATCTTCCTTTTCTCCACAGCCAATTTCTGCTTTTCCCCGTCAACATTGAGTTTTGCCAGCTCCAACTTCCTGTCTATCTGCAGCAGAGTTGAAACACTGCTGCTAGCTCTGGAGGGAGCTCTTCCACCATTCAGGCTGGCCCTCTGCCCTACATGCAATGCTGGCTCTGCCAGCCCTTCCAGATGCAAGTTCAGTTCCACTTCCTCTGCAACAACATTCTTATCTTCAGGGTGCCCAGCTGCGCCCCTGGCTGCTAACAAGGCCCTCAGTGCCTTTTGCAGCTCCTCCTTTTCAATGAGGCCTTTAAAAGAACACTTTATATTCCTGTAGAACTTTTTGAGTTGTGACACAGTATAGGTTTCCAACCACTACTGCTCAAACTCCATATCTGTAGGTGCAGCTGATGGCTCCCCAGATTGAGTCATGATTGCAAAAACTCAAAAAGTTTTCAAAAGAGAAAAAGGAAAATAGTATGCTGGTACATAATAGTCTGCAATATGGAAGTAGTGCACACCAATTACTGTATGTAATGCACAAATACAAGTCCTAATCCTCACCGCTGATCATCAATGTTAGACATGGGGTATCTAGTTGGCAGAGGTTTGCACCCTGTCCAAGTAAGGACCCACACTCTAGTCAGCGTAAGTGTAGTACACACTAAATTTGCCTGTGCTCACTCTCGGGTAGCTTGGCACAGAGCAGTCGGGCTAAACTAAATAGGCAATCTGTAAAGTATTTGTGCACACACACACACACACAGTAACACAGTGACAACACCACAAAAGTACTCAACTCCAGTTTAGAAAAATAGCAAATATGTATCCGAGTAAAACAAAAGCAGAATGGTAAAAATACAACAATCACAAGTCAAGATATGAATCCTTCAATATTAAATGTAGCCATACCATTTAGAAAACAATAGCTCCAACTGGGGCTATTTGGTTGCGCTTGACCGGTACAAATTCATAAGTTCAGTCCGACCTTGATGGAGCCCGGGCCGGCTAGAGAAATCACTCGGACTCCGGTATAGTACCTTGGATGCGTCACAAAGTCAAAGACGGTGTGAGGCACAGAGGAGGTGAGGCGTCGTGAAGGCAGGTGATGCGACGGTTCCTTACCGCTATGCAGGTCATTGACACGTTGGCGCTTGGGGATGATGCCTTGTGCAAAGGAGGTGAGACGTCACTGTAGCAAAGTGATGCATCAGTTCCTGGAGGCAGTGTTGGGTCGTTGAACCACAAAAGCCCAGGGACAATGCGGGGCGCAGGGCATGTGATGCGTCAGTTGCAGGTGCAAGACCTCGGGTCCTGAAGGCAATGCAGTGACGATAATGCGTCAATGACACAGCGTGGTGCATTGATTCCTCGGCATCGATGTCGAACCACCAGGCCACAGGCGCTGCGTCGGAGCGGTGCGTCACAGACTTTGGTGAAGCGGTGTTCGAGACTCACTCAGTGGCGGTACTTTGGAGGTGCTGCGGCACCATCAGGCTTGTGTTGTAAGTCGTGGCCGTTGCGTTATGCACTCAGTGAGTGGGGACCACAGGTTTGGTGTAGGCAGCAGCGATGCTTTGATTTCGCAGGGATGCGCTAGTCCTGAAGTGACGCTTGGAGTCAATGCGTCAATTTCTTGGTTGCAGCTCCAGAATCAGCTCCAGGGGTCCAAGACTGAGTTTGGCCCCACTTGCCAGGTCAGGAATCACAGCAGAGGAGCTCATGTGCTTTTAGCAAGATGCAGGTGAAGTCTTTGACGACCCTGAGACTTCCAACAGAAGGTAAGCTCAACTCCAAGCCCTTTGGGAAACTTTAGAATGCAGAGAGTAAAGTCCATCGGGAAATGCAGGGCACTCCTCAGCTCCCTTTGTGTGTGACTGTCTAGAGTGAAAACACCAAGCCCAATTGTCATCCATCCCAGACGTGCATTCTAGGGACAGGCAGAGGCACTGAATGGTTAAAGTAAGAAAATGCCAAATTTCTAAAAGCAGAATTTTCAGACCTGCAATTTAAAAACTAACTTTATTAAAAGATGTGTTTTTAAATTGTGAGTCCAGAGACACCGAACTCTAATTTTGTATCAGATCTCAATTAGAAGAAACCCTTGTAAAATGCTACAGGGCAGCTCCAATGCTAACCTATGGGAGAGATAGGCCTTGCTGTAGTGAAAAGCAATTTTAGCGTTTTTTCACTACTAGGACACGTAAAACGTTAAAGCACACATTCCACCTTTTAAATACACAGTACCCGGCCTCTGGGGCTATTTAGGGCCTGCCTTAGGAGTGCCTTACATTTAGTAAAAGGGAAGGTTTGGGCCCGGCAAATAGGGTATTTGCCTGGTCAACATAGCAGTTAAAAACTGTGCACACAGGCTCTGCAGTGGCAGGCCTGAGAAGTGTTTGGAGGGCTACTCATGTGGGAGGCACAATCAGTGCTGCAGACCCACTGGTAGCCTTTGGTTTATGGGCCGTTGACACATGTAGTGCACTGTTTGAGGGACTTACTAGTAAATCAAATATACCAATCATGTAGAAATCAAATGCCATTACATTTTAGACACAGAGCACATGCACTTTAGCACTGGTCAGCAATTGTAAAGTGCACAGCGTCCAAACACCAGCAAAAATGAAGTCCAGCACTCAATCAAAAACAAGAGGTCAGAAGCAAAAAGACAGGGAAAACTACACCAAAAGATGCCAGGTCGAACAGTAGCTAAGCCAACAATTGTCTCAACTTGTCTCCCTCTGCATGCAGCCTCACCACATGCTCTTGAATGTCCACCCACCCCAGTCTGCCCCTGTGCTTCCCTCTCAAGTCCTTTAAGGTTTGGGTATCCCCCGGTCCTTATTCAAGTTCTTGGATTGCCCCCTCCATTTTTAGAATATCCCTACTCAGCCCTGCCTGACTCCATAACTTCATTTAACTTGAGGCATAGCAAGGAGAAATAAGGTCTTGCAGTCTTAACTTCTCATATATTTGTGGGCTACTTTGCGGTGGAATTTGAGGGCATTTATTAAGGCAGTGAGGGACAGATCTGAGCTTATACAACTCGTTTATACTAGTGTTTATTCTGTAGATTGTAAAGCAGAAAGTTTTTTTTTAAGGCGCATCTTAAGGTTTGAGCTCATTACCTTGAAGGGTGGAGATCAATATTACGTTGTTTTACATGACCAGGCATCGTCCTCCTCAGCTTCCCATGGTATAACAGCCTTCTTCTAGGAGAAATTGTGATATTAATCATTTTTGTATTAATATGCTGAATATGCAGTTCCTAGGTGTTTGTACCAGGGTATGGAAATAGGTTTGTATGTTTATTTTATTTATTTATAGAGTTTTATATAGTGCGAACTAGACCCGAGACATCGGGTATCAGAGCGCTTAACATGAGCACCAGTTACATTACACAAGGACACATTCATTTTTGTTAGGCACGTATGTGGTGTGGAGTATTAGGATGGGACACTGCTCTGCTACTTGAATCCATTAATTCATCCCGTAATATTTGCATGTCATGATTAGGTACAGATGGGTGTACTCCTGCCTCGAATGCATTCACAGGATGCTTCACAGGGAAACATATTTTTACTACACACATATCTAGGCTGGATCGTTTGGATTTCGAGGCAGTGCACGATAACTTGAGTCTAATACATTGAGATATATGCATAGATGGATTTATCTTTCATTTTCAATACCATGTAAATATATATAAGAAGACCCAGGCCCTGTAGACCACTACCTCACATGCCTGCTTTCAGAGTGTATGATTCAGGACAGTATTGCACTATGGCGCAGTACAAAAAGGCTTCTTATCACAATATAAAAAAGTGAAACACATAAATAAATACATATGTTTACATCCAGTACCGTAAAGAAACTTGTTAACACATATAAAAAAGTGAAACATTTAGAAAAATATATATAATTATTTCAGTACCTTTCGATCCCACTCCTTGATGTGTGCTTTGACCACCTGTGCTCACTTTCCCCGCTGGACATCAAACCAAAACATGTTTCCCCACCTTCAGGCCACTATTCAGAGTAGGATATACTCAGATCACCTCTCTATCTGTATCAGATGCACAAAAATACTAGGGAAATTATGAAAAGAGCCATTGCAGGATTACTTCTAGGCAAATGCCTGAAATTCACAAAGAATTTCTGGCGTATTACTGGGAATTTGCAACTGTTGAAGATTTCTAGGACTACCCAAATACTCAGACGCTCGCAAGCAGGTGTATATTTCTGCATGTATTATTGTGATACAAATGTGAATTTTTCTGTTGGTAAGTAGAATAAAACCGCAGAACTGGAACGGTTCACTGATAGAATATCGACTCCCAAAATATCCCCATGCACAAATATCGAGTCATAAATATCGATGTCAAAAATATCGACATCCTATATATATAATGGTAAGTATAAAAATATCCCCCAAAAATATTGATGCAAAAAATATAGATGTACAAAATATCGCATTTTTTTTATATATGTAAAAAATATTGTTACATATATTAAATAATAAAATTAACGTTATAAAAATTATTTGGATTTAATATACATTTTAACAAATATAAGAAATAAATGTAATTTAAAAAAATGTAAACATACATATGTAAAACGTAATATATATGTATATATTTACTTTAAAACAATTAATAAAAATTAATTGAAATGTATTTTTACATTTTTAAATATATAAAAATTTACAAATAAATATATATATATACATACACCTATAACATAAAATCTAATAAAAAAACATTATATTATAAATTAAAACATTAAAATATTTAATAGTCTTTAAACTTAAATTTTGCACTCCAATGAGTGCAACAGTAGGGAAAGTGTTGGATAGCAGAGGGGTAAAAATAACTATTCCCACTCCAGTGAGTGCAACAGTAGGGAAAATGTTGGATAGCGTAGGAGTAAAAAATACTATTCCACTCCAGTGAGTGCAACAGTAGGGAAAGTGTTGGATAGCGAAGGGGTAAAACTTAATATTCCCACTCCAGTGAATGCAACAGTATGGAAAATGTTGGATAGCGGAGGGGTAAAAGTTACTATTCCCACTCCAGTGAGTGCAACAGTAGGGAAAGGGTTGAATAGCGGAGAGGTAAAACTTACTATTCCCACTCCAGTGAGTGCAACAGTAGGGAAAATGTCGGATAGCGGAGGGGTAAAAATTACTATTCCCACTCCAGTGAGTGCAACAGTAGGGAAAGTGTTGGATAGCGGAGGAGTAAAAATTACTATTCCCACACCAGTGAGTGCGACAGTAGGGAAAGTGTTGGATAGCAGAGGGGTAAAAATTACTATTCCCACTCCAGTGAGTGCAACAGTAGGGAAAGTGTTGGATAGCAAAGGGGTAAAAATTAATATTTCCATTGGAGTCAGTTCAAAATTAAAAACAAACAAAATATCAACTACAACACAGAAGATTTTAAAAAACAAAAAATATTAAAAATGTTAAAAAGATAAAAACATTATAATGTTAAAAAGATCTAACAAATACCTATAAAAAAAAATGTTTTATTTAAAAATATTTTACAAACAAATAACTATTTTCAATAGAAATTATTTATAATCAAAAACATTAATTATTACATACATTTAATATTTTTCTTTTCCTACCCTATAAAACCACACAATTCACAACACAAATCTAAATTTAAAAAAAAATGTGCCTCCATAATTAACATAATTAATTATCAATTAAAGAAATATAATTAATTAAAAAACAAACTAAAACAGATAAAAATTAATTTACTCCCCAAACGTTACCCCTATAAAACCCAAACCCACACACAAAATAAAAATAAACAATTACCATAAATATTTATGAATTGATGAATTAATATTAATAATCAACTAGTTATTAGTTAATTAAACATAAATTACTTTCCACCCTCAACCCCAATAAACACCACAACCCACACCTAAAAATCCTTACACAATTTCCATCAATAATTTTACATTAATAAATTAATATCAATTAACAACAACTTATTAATTAATGTAAAAGATTTTACTTCCCACCCTTTACCACTATACACCCCACAACTCACATCTAAAATTAATTACACAATTGCCATATTTAAATTTTAATTAATTAATTAGCATTAATTAACAAATAATTATTAATTAATTATAAATTACTTCCCACCCTATTCCCCTATAAACCCCATAACCTGCTCCTAAAAAAATGACACAATTAACATAATTAATTACCAATTCATTAATTAATAATAATTAACCACTCAATAATTAATTAATAATTAATTAATTCCCACAATTAACACTATGAAATCTAAATTAAATAAATACTAATAAATAAAAAATAATATATTAATTATATAATTAAATTACTTCCCACCCTATTCCCCTATAAACCCACAACCCGCTACAGAACTAAAAAACGCAAAATTTAATTAAAATAAAATTAATAACTACTAAAAATTTAACACATATATTAAAAAACAAAATCAATACTTATACAAAAAATAGTTCACATACTTTTAAAATACATACTAAAATACATAAAACTAATTAAAACATCGATATTTTAAACAACTACATTTTTGCAAATGATATTAATGACTTCGATATTTTCAAAAACGATATTTCTTACCTCCAAATCTTTATTCTTGACCACGATATTCTTGCTGTCAATATTTCTGCATCACGATATTTCCAACTCGATATTTGTGTATGTCGACATTTAAAACTCAATATTCTGTCTGTGCACCAACTGGAACGGGGTGACCCTGATGACATGTGGTAACCTTAGACAAAAGTGCAGAGTAGCCACAAAGGCCTAGATTTTCTAAAGCTTTGCACCACTGTAAAGTGATGGAAAGCCTCATACTATTGAGTGCAAAAGGTGTTTCATGCTTGAAATGTGCCCTTTCTCCGCCCAAAAATCTCTTTGCACTGCTTTCTGTAGCTTTGCATCAATGGTGGCATTAGTGGGACATTAATGTAGTGGATCGCTGCAAATACGCATGGGTTTTGACACAAAGCCCAATCCACTAACCTGCACCTCCAGCAAAAATGCCCAAACCAGCCCCACACTTTTCATCTCCTTGCGCAATCTCTCTCTTTCTTACAGACACCCTCTCACTTTCTCGCATCAGATTCTTCTCCCTCTCTTGCTTTCTCTTCTTCTCTCTCTCTTTCTCCCTCTCTTGAATCCTCTCCATGCCTGCTGCAACTAGCTGGGGAAGCTGACAAAGGCACCAGCTGAGGAAGGTGACAAGGCACCAGGAGTAGCCTTGGGCTTTCAAAACTGGCCTCCAAGGTCTCCAACCCACTGGGGAAATGCCCATTGGAATAAAAGCCCTGTCCTGCCCTTTCAACAAGGATAAACAGACTTGGCTTTGTGTAAAAAAACTAAAGCCTCCTTCAAGCTGGCATTAACAAGGGGAAATGTGTTTATTTTTTTAAAACCCCACCTATTGTGTGTTTGTGCTGCAGTGCACAGCACACATCCACAACGTGAGATCCTTCTTAGTTTGTTTAGCAATAGGAATTTGTACTGAAAGGGTATGCTTCCACTATAAAACCTGTGTCAGACAGTGCATACTCACCTCTGAACCATAATCCGAGCTGCGCATGAAGCAAGGAAGTCTTGTTGTGCACCAGCAGAGGAGATGGCAGCAGCAGAAGGCCAATTTTTAGATATGCCTCCTGAGCTGTGTTTTCCCAGTTCTTGAAACCCAGCACAGAAAATGTGGTTGCTGCATGGTGATGGAGCTTTTGTGTGTTTAAATCAAAATGTGCATTATAAATAGTGTGTAGTGTAATTAATCCATATTTGAATTGACATATGTATACTGACATGGAACTACTGCAGTTGAAACTGCTTTGCTACGATCTGTTAAAATGTGTTTTCCTGGCTGATACTAACTAGGCCTCAGTCAGGCCTTGATGCCAAAGCATGATGTGGATTTGTTTATTTCTGAATGACGCTGTTCTTGAAGAGGGCCTCTACCTTTGTTACATGTTTTCAAGGACCTTATGTTTGCATGAAGTATTGCATTCATTCATAATGGTTCACTGTTGTGTAACTAGTTTGTTCTGACAACTCCGGACGACAGGTCAGAGGGTCTGAATCAAAATACACTTAGTGGGTTAGTGCTATTGTGGTAGTGTTATTTGACGATTTAAAATTCTGTAATTTGATTTGTTGAAAATGTAATTCTTTTGCTCACACCATGATGGGTTTGCAGTTTTAATGCTTTCTTATGGAGAACATGGCTTAAATTTGAGGGTGAGCCAGATCTTTTTGATCTCTACTAGGGATGCTGCCTGATTTTTTACTGATTTTCCTACACATTTTGATATTCAGACTATTTCTCATTTTGCATTGTTCTTATTACTAAGTGCCCTTAATGACAATGACTTTAAGCATTTAAATAAGATTTGTTGCATCAACACTTCACTATTTTTGTGTTGCATTCCTTTTGAATTACTAATAAACTTTCATGGTTTTCATAAATTCCACTCTAGAATTCCTTTTGAATGCGTAATAAACCTTCATGGTTTTCCTAAATTCCGCCCTAGGACTCACTTTTGGAGTCAGTCCTTTCATTGACTGTATTTTGAAATGCTCTTTTGAGCTTTGTCTCTGGGCGCGTTGCCCCGTGATTCAAGGTTAACACTGCCCTTGCTCCACCCTCCTTCTGGCCGTAGGATAGCGCGCCCACAATGGCATGGCGTGTGAAAAATTATTAAATATGGCCCCGACATCATTTCACAGAGACGCTTGACTCACAGCCCTTGACGCAAGATAAATAAACACCTCAAGATGGGTCTATTTTTCAGCATATAATAGTTGTTTGAGACACTCGCTCAAACCCTGTAACATGCTAAATGGCTGTCAGTAAAACGACGTGTTCCTGCTTGTCTAATAAAGACACATCAACAAAGAACTTTAGTTTACAGGAACAACATTGTGATGGCGTCTGTACGTGTTCACATAATGAACGCACAGATATAAAACAGCAGTGATTTTCACTGCCTGTTTTGTGGACTGAATTGTTGAAAATGATGAGAGGTTGTTATTCAGTTTTGCACGTCTGGAAAGTTAGTGCGGCCCCATTCGGAAGGGACTATCAGCAGCAGTAACAGGCAGTTTGTTTTTGGGTCTTTATTCTGAAAACTGCTATAGTAGACAAGTCGGCCAAGAATCGCGGATGGTTTGTGAAAATTGCATGTCATTTTGTGGTTGAAAACAGCTGCAAACTCTCAGTAAATAATACATCTCTGACTCTAAGCTCTTCAAAACACTTCCCTGTGATGTAATCTCCTTGGCAACGCATCTCTACCAAACGTACAGTACTTGCAGCAAGCAGCTTCGCTGGGTGTGGTCCCTCCGCTGATCTCCAGAGGCTCAACGTAGGGTGGGTTCACTGACTCCATCTTGTGAAGCAAGTCTAGAGATTGATTAGGTACATCCATAACGTCATGGCTGCATGTGACATGTCTCCGTGAGACTGAAGTAAGGGTCCGACACAGAAGAAGTTCACTGAGAGCTTTAATAGGAGCATCCACGCATATAGGCAGCCACAGGTCAACCGATTAGAACACAACCAAGAATGGAATGCTCATACAATAACCAATGAAATAAGAGACACAATGATGAGGGAGAAAAGAATGTTCATTCAACCAAGCTTGGTTAAATGAACATTACCACATACCTCCCTTCCTTAAAACAAAACAAAATGAACAGCAAGAAAAGACATTCTTAATACCAAAACAAAATCATTGTACTTTGAAGGAAACTTAACAGATTCTTAATACATAACAAAATCATTGTACCTTGAAGGTAACTTAACACTTCTCTTAATTCTTTCAACAGATTCAGCTTCAGGTACAGACTCACAAAAATTTTCCTTGTTGGAACTGTTACTAGAACAGGAATCACTTCCAAAATCAGGAATATTAGAAAAAGTTTGTGGATAAAATACGGGTAAGGAAGTACCAGCAGAAGAGCATGTTTTTGCTAATCTGGACAAGCTCCACCAAGATCCATTGTCTAATAAAGCTGATGTTTTCCCAATTTTGACAATTTTCCTGACAGCAGAAAATTTAGAACAGCCCTTATGCACATGAAAAGGAAGTTTGATCTTAACACAATCACCAATAACTAACTTTTTCTTTGAAACATTAGAATCTTGAATCATTGTTTTCGAAGATTTGGTTTCTACATTATGTTTGGCTACATCATACATATGTTTAAGATTACAAGAATCTATTTTGGGAAATAACCATCCAGGATTAAGTTTATGTCTTGGGGACCTCCCTTTAAGTAACAAGAAAGGCGAAAATTTTGTGGTGCAGTGGGGAGTGCAGTGATATGACCACAATAAATCAGCAATATGTTTTTTAACATCAATTCTAGACTTGCGAGCCAGTTGAATTCCTTCCACTAAAGTTCTATTACAAATACATTTTAAAGTGTTCAACAGACCATGTACATCCCAAAGCTTCACGCTCAATGGTGGAGTATCTTGATTCTGCAGTAGTTAAAGGTCTGGAAGCGAAAGCAATAGTGCGTTCAACACCATCCTTGATTTGACTAAACACTGCTCCGAGCCCTGTAGAACTGGCATCAACAGTGATGACATTAGTTCCATCTTGTGAAAAGGCAAATAATGGTTTGGATTCAATAATAGAATTTTTAAGGGCATTGAAAGCAGAATCATGCACTTCCAGCCACTCAAATTTGACACCTTTTTTTAACAATAACCTTAAAGGTAAAACAATGTCAGAAAACTTTTGCACAAATCTTGCATAAAACTCACACAAGCCTAAAAATGATTTGAGTTGGTCTTTACATTTGGGAACATGCATGTCACGGATAGAGTTAAGTAAATCTTCTTTAGGAGCAATACCAGAGCTAGATATGGTATGTCCTAAGTACTCAACTTCATTTGTAAAAAATTTACACTTATCTAAGCGTACAGTCATACCTTTGTCCTCCAAAATAGACAAAACTCTACTTAGTAAGGAAGCATGCTCATCATTGTTTTTGGAAAAAACAAGAATGTCGTCTTGGAAAGCGACTACCCCTTCGATACTCCCAAAAAGACAGAACATCAATTTTTGAAAGACCGAAGCGGCAGACGCCAAGCCAAACGGCATTCTGATATATCTAAATGCTCCATCAGGTGTAATAAAGGTAACTATATGTTTTGACTGGGGAGAAAGTGTGACTTGATGATAAGCCGATTTAAGGTCTATGGTGGAAAAGACCTTAGCACCATCCAATTTAGATAACAAATCCTGAATACGGGGAAGGGGATGACAATCAATAAGGATTTGTTTGTTAACAGACCTAAGGTCTGAGCAAAGACGAAGTTCCCCATTTTTTTTTTTAACTAGAACAATGGGAGAAACCCATTCTGATGAGTTCACAGGTTCGATAATACCTTCAGCGCACATATTTTTAAGCATTTGGGATAATTCAGAACGAATAGACAGAGGAACGTGTCTCAATTTATGTTTCACAGGAACAGCATTTTTTATAAGTTGAATGTGATGTGAGAATCCTTTAACCTGACCTAATTCTTTCCGGAAGAGATTTTTATGTTCATCAAGGATAGATTCTAGTCTGTTATCTTTCTCCAACACACTTTGAACAACGTCCAGATCTTCAGCAAAACAAACTTGTACTTTTGAATTTGGGCGAAGAGTAATGTTAAACTTTCTTTGATGTCTCCAGCCTAAGACCTGTAAACCATCAACAGCTACATATACTTTTCCTAAAATAACTTTATGTCTGAATTTAATCTCAGACACAAAATAACCACTTATGGCGATTTCTTTTCCACCAAACCCATAAACTTTAATGTCAGAGGGTTCCAAAATTTTGTTACTCCAATTCTTCTTAAAAAACAAATCAGAAATAATGGTGTATGGAGAGCCCGAGTCTGCCATGACTTGTAAAGTTTTATCATCAATACTAATTTCACACATAGGTGGAACATAAGGTTCACCATCAATGCCTTCAAAGAAACACCAGAAATCAATTGATTTGCTTCCAAACAACTCAAATCAGAAGATAAATCATTAATATGTTCAACAGAAACTGAATCTTGAGAATCAACCATGCAATCATTCTTCTGCTCAGAAAAGGTAGAACTTTCTCTAATGCATAACATAACATTTTGTGTGCATTGTTCTTCATTGACATTTTCTTGGATAACAGAAACTCTTTTACCCTTGTTTAAGCATACATTGCCAAAATGACCCATTTTACCACAAGAATAACATTCTCTATTCTTGGCAGGACAAAATTTAAAATGAGCTGAATGAGTTTTAGATCCACAACGATTACATCCCATTTTCGAAAAAGAATTATTATATGTAGTAGTTGGCTTCGAAAATGTAGTTCTTGAAAAATTGGTTTTGTTACTATCTTTAACGGATAATGCTGCTACACCATCAATAGTTGAATCAACATTAATCGTTTTAAAAGAACTAATAGAACGTTCTACACTCTTCGCAATGTCAATAGTTTCTTGGAGAGAAGGATTGCGTTGACGAAGGAGCTGCTCTTGTATCTTTTTGTTTGAACAACGAATTATAAGCTGATCTCTGATATAGTTATCAACCTCAGCACCAAACGCACAGTCAGCAGCCAAAACTCTCAATGTAGAGACATATGCATCTACAGATTCTTCAATCAATTGATGGCGAGTGTAGAAGTGAAATCTCTCTAAGACTATGTGTGGCTCCTCCTTAAATCTCTTCTTTAGTCTATCAAGGGCTTCGGAAAAACAATCATAATCCCCAGCTTCTACTCCGTGTGGGGGTGCTGAAGCAGGTAAGTGCTCAAAAATATCCTCAGCATCATTACCCATAAGATTAAGGAGTAAAGCTGTTTTTCTTTGCGGAGAAAATGTAGCGCCATTTATAGCCAGTAAATAGTTGTTAAAATGACGAAGCCATTTGTCCCATTTCATGCTGGGTTGGTTGGGACCTTTGAAAAACGGTGGTGGAGGGTTACCACAACTTGAACTTGCCATGTTGAAATAAGAAATCCAACTTCCAAACACAACGTGTAAAATAAAGCAGAGCAAAAATATAGAAAACTAGAACTTTCAGAAAAATAGCTTGAAATGACAGTCTCCAAAGCTGGCTGAAATTAAAATCCAGGAAATACTTTGAGGATTCCCAAAGAAAGGCTTAAATGACAGTATCTGAAACTGACGAAAACGTGAGCTTTTACTCCTCGGAGCTCATGCGTCATAAAGAAGACAGCTGTATCCAGGCAACACAAGCAGGAATGAAAGGCAAATTCGAGGCTAGGCAACACTCTCGAGGATTCAGTCTTGAGAGCAAAGGCACGAGCGTAACGGCAGAATGTCACATTTAAAAAAAAAAAATGTGAAAACAGCCCAAATGCAGATGAATGTCAGGTTACGGAATGAATGAAAGGCTTACCGCAGCGCCAAACAATGAAAGAGAAAGCGGCAGCCGTCCGGAGGAAGCAGAGCAATAAGTCCGTTCTTCAAAATGAGTCTAAGTTTCAATGTAGACTCAAGAATGATTAGTTCAGCAATACTTGAAAGGTGGATGCTCCTGCCAGATCCCGCTCGTCGTCAAAATGAAGTAAGGGTCCGACACAGAAGAAGTTCACTGAGAGCTTTAATAGGAGCATCCACGCATATAGGCAGCCACAGGTCAACCGATTAGAACACAACCAAGAATGGAATGCTCATACAATAACCAATGAAATAAGAGACACAATGATGAGGGAGAAAAGAATGTTCATTCAACCAAGCTTGGTTAAATGAACATTACCACAGAGACATACATACTTGTTGATAGCACACAGGCCAATAATTAACGAAAACAAATAAAGAAAAGAATTGTTACTCAGATATGCAACTCGTAGTTGATCAAATGGATTTGATTTAGAAATTCAGACATGGAAAATAAACGCTAAGCAATTGCAGAAAAGAGCCCGCCCGCGCCCTTCCCAGCAATGCCTACCACTCAAACAAAATCTGGAGGAGGGCGGTGGCCGGCCCCAGCAGGCCACTAGGACTGACCTCAGCGGAGGGGGAATACATGGAAGCAATTTTAAAGGACCGGGCGTGAGACATCTTGAAACCACAGAATTATGGGTTCCCACACAGCATCTTTTTTTCGCGGTGAGAGAGCATTCTAGACAAATCTGTGTTTTGGGTTTTTTAGGTTTTTTTTTTAGACTATGTGGGTAAAAAGTAGAGGAAGGGAAAGAAAGATATATTATCCTGAACACTTTGTCTATACGCCCTAAAATGAAAAGCTGCAAATGGCACCTCTTCAAGGGATAGGCCAAAATAAAAGATACTGGTAAGGAGAGTTCAGGCTGCAGGAGGATTGGGGAAGTTCACTGTGGCGCTTCATAGCTGCAAAGCTTCCTAGGCCCATGCAAGACTCGCAGCTCCAGTCTAGGTTTTTTCCTGTGCATTGTGGGACTTGTGGTCTTACTTTTATATTCGCATGAACAAGACTACAAGCCTCAGAATACAAAGAAAAAAAACTGGACTGGAGCCAGTGGCGGCTCCTCCGCTAAGGAGAAGGAGCATCGTCCCACTGCTAAAAAAGAAAAATACAATGATAATATCATATCATTATTATCTTTGTATTTTTCCTATGGCAGTCAGAGGCTCACTGGGCGGAGCTGGGCAGCGCAGGGAAAGGAGTGGTTTGCACTCCCTAATTGCGCATGACTGCTTGGCCGGCCCTTTTGGGCCGGCCAAGCAGTCATGTGCACTTTGCATTTTCCCCATCATGCTGCATTACACAGCCTGGCGACGAACATGCAAAGTCTCCCTATCCCCGTCTGAGCTCCGAACCTTGACGCTCAGACCAATCACTACGCTACATTGCAGCGTTGTGATTGGCTCAGGAGAGCCAGTGTGCCCGGGTGTTTCCTGCTGCTGCTGCCAGCTGGGACTGGAGACCAGAAGATGAAGAAAATGAAGGGGAGGCGGCCATCTGTCCGTTTCAGGTAAGTCCTTTTTATTTTTTTCCATTCCCCCCTCCTCACCATCCCCGTCCGGTTGCAGCCACTACTGACTGGAGCACCTGGTTACACATGGACCTGGGACACTTGACAAGACTGGCGGCCCATGCGGGACAGCATCTGCAGCATGTGCAGCACTTGTTTTGCAGAGGGTACTTTACAGTGGTTTTGTAAGCTCACTAACTAAATTACACAAACTTCCAGGCCGAGGATGTGCTTCAAAAGAGGGGGTGACAGGCCATTATGTTTCCTTTCTCTGTGTCTCTAAATACGTCTAACCTCTGCTTCTCGCATTGCTGGTAAATACCTTCTTGTTTTCCAGGGAGTGTGTAGTGTCCACCCCAGCCTGGGTACATGCAAAGAATCACACCACACATGGAGCTTGATATTATACGTATTTATTCCTCAGCTTGTGACCATTAACTGAACATTCTACATCATGAATTCTATCACCCACACCTACGCACTTACGTTGCTGTTCTATGGAGTCCGTCAGGAACCAAAAGGGCCCCGTCATCTCTAACTCACAAGACACTACATCTCCCCTTTGTTAAATTAAAGTAAAGTCTTTTTGGTGCTCGAATCAATTGCCCAGATCTCGTCATGTGAGGCTGCAGAGATACCGGAGACGTGTCCATGACTGGCGCTGGTGGCAGAGACATTGGTACAGTCGTTGGGCTTTCTGGATTCTCAGGTGGACAAGCCTCACTTCTGACATCTGGAGCTGGCAAATGTCGAGGCAGGTGCTTGAAATGCGAAGAATCTCACGTAATGTTGGGCAGTCACCATGTGTCCTTTACTAGTCACAACCCCCAGTGGGTCAGCATCAAAAGGAGCATCAGACTTGTGTTACCGTTTCTGTCTGACGATAACTTGGTCTCCTTCTTTGAACACAGTGCTCCGAGCACAGCGGCGCCTGTCCGCATAGGTCTTCATTTTGCGTTTGTGGGATGAATCAGTGGTGCAAAGTTTATCAATGTCAATAGATCTCTCAGTGGCCCATTGTGGTAATTTGGTTCCTATTGCTTTCCAAAACATTAAGTTGGCAGGGCTTTCGCCAATGGTAGAATGGGAAGTTGATCTGCATGCACGAAGCGTAGACTGAACAACGGATTTGAATTCAAGCTTTTCCAGTGCAGCGTGCTGAACGGTCTTCTTGAGGGTGCTCATAAATCTCTCGACGACACCATTCGCCTGTGGCCAGAGAGGTGTACTTTTCTGATGCTTGACATTTAGATGAATGAAAAATACTTTAAATTATCGACTATTGTTAAGGCGGGCCAACATGCCATGTTCCAAAAATACTTTCTAATATCTCAATGACTCTGTCATGAGTGGTTGATGACAGATCTTCCACAAGTGGAAAACAGGAATATTAATCAACAATTACTAGTAGATGATATCCGTTGTCAAGGGGTCCAAAGAAATCAATTGCAATCTTCTCCCATGCATGCTTTGGAAGATCAGACATGTTTAACGGATGCAGGGTTGTTTTGGATGATAAGCAGTTGCACAAATGACATGCCCTTAACTCATTTGCAACCCTTTCATCGACGAGGGAACCACACTCGGTCTCGTAGAGTTCGTTTAGTAGCAACAACTCCACCATGTCCCTCATGGGCCGGTTCAATAATGTGTTGTCTCAGACTCTCGAGTATGAAAATTCTCAACCCTTGTAAGATGATGCCTTCTTGGATAATTGAAAGTTCTTCCTGCAAATTTTTTAATTACTGTTATTTAAGGTCACCATGAAGAGGTCGAGCATGTTTTTGCCACGATTGATGTGCATTAATGTCTTTGAGTATTAGAAAATCTCTGTCAGTGCTCATGGCAGCAATGACTTGTTCCACTGATTGGACAGCAGGGGTAATGGATTTCACAATGAAGTTAACATAAGCATCAGCAGTTTTAGAAGTAGTGCCAGGACACTGTATTGGTAAAAGTGAGAATTAGTCAGCAGGGTTTTGATCTTTTCCTGGACGATGCACAATCATATAATCATACTCCTGAAATCGCAACCCCACCTCTCAATATGAGGGGGCATTTTGGCTTTAGGATTGCCGAAAATGGGGAGCAATGTTTGGTGGTCGGTGACAACTGTGAAATGCTTTCCTTATAGGAACACATGAAAATGCTCACAAGCCCACACCACCGCAAGTCTATCTTTGTCAAGTTGTGAATAGGTACGTTCTGCTGATGACAAACTTCGACTAGTATAATCTATAGTGTGTTTTGGGGCATTGGGATGTCCAGTGTGCTGGGCAAGGATGGCACCCAACCCCACTGGGCTTGCATCAACAACAACAACCGCATGCAATTTCGGATCAAAGTATGCCATTTCAGTGGCATTCTCAATTGCGTGTTTAATTTTCTTTAGGCTTTTTTCACATTCACATGATCATCGAAATGGAACATTTTGTTTCGTTAAGTCTCTCAATGGGGCACTTACAGTGGCAAAGTCATGTATATACCATGAACAGTAACTGGCCATACCAAGGAAGGATCGCAGCATAGTTACATCTTGTGGAGAAGAAGTGGATGACAAAGGCTTTTACTTTATTTGGATCTGGAATCATTCCCCCATCAATCAATCATATCATTTGTAAAGCGCACTACTCACCCGTGAGGGTCTCAAGGCGCTGGGGTGGGGAATGCTGCTACTGCTCGAAAAGCCAGGTCTTGAGGAGTTTTCTGAAGGTCAGCAGGTCTTGGGTCTGCCGTAGGTGGATGGGGAGGGTGTTCCAGGTCTTGGCGGCGAGGTGGGAGAACGATCTGCCACCGGAGGTCGCTCTTCGGAAGTGGGGGACAGTGGCGAGGGCGAGGTCGGCGGAGCGGAGCTGGCGGGTGGGGGTGTAGAAGCTGAGTCGTCTGTTGAGGTACGTTGGTCCGGTGTTGTGAAGTGCCTTGTGTGCGTGGGTGAGGAGTTTGAAGGTTATCCTCTTGTTGACCGGGAGCCAGTGCAGGTCTCTCAGGTGGGGTGTGATGTGGCTGCGGTGAGGGATGTCGAGGATCAGGCATGCAGAGGCGTTCTGGATGCGTTGGAGCCATCTCAGGAGTTTGGCCGAGGCTCCTGCGTAGAGGGCGTTTCCGTAGTCCAACCTGCTGCTGACGAGGGCCTGGGTGACCGTTCTTCTCGTTTCAGTGGGGATCCACTTGTAGATCCTGCGGAGCATGCGGAGGGTGTTGAAGCAGGCGGAGGAGACGGCGTTGACCTGTTTAGTCATGGAGAGGGTGGAGTCGAGGATGACCCCTAGGTTGCGTGTGTGGTCGGTGGGTGTTGGGGCGGTTCCCAGTGCGGTCGGCACCAGGAGTCGTCCCAGGCCGAAGGGGTGGATCCGAGGATGAGGACCTCCGTCTTGTCCAAGTTCAGCTTCAGTCAGCTGTTCCTCATCCATTCAGCGACGGC
Organism: Calotriton arnoldi; assembly: GCA_963921515.1. Lineage (NCBI taxonomy): Eukaryota > Metazoa > Chordata > Amphibia > Caudata > Salamandridae > Calotriton > Calotriton arnoldi. The sequence continues at coordinate 2,686,637 of CAWUFW010001267.1, read as the reverse complement.
CTTCATTCCTTCGTGAAGGTTGGTTTTGGTGGTGTGGGGGTCCTTGGTGAGGGAGAGGATCAGCTGGGTGTCATCGGCATAGGAGATGATGTTGAGGTCGTGCCGACGGGCGACGTGGGCGAGCGGTGCCATGTAGATGTTAAACAGAGTTGGGCTGAGGGAAGAGCTCTGGGGTACGCCGCAGATGATCTCGGTGGCTTCGGAGCGGAAGGGGGGAAGGAGGACGCTCTGTGTTCTACCGGAGAGGAAGGAGGTGGTCCAGTCCAGGGCCTTCTCTTGGATCCCGGCGTTGTGGAGGCGTGTTCGTAGTGTGTGGTGGCAGACCGTGTCGAAGGCGGCTGACAGGTCCAGGAGGATGAGGGCCGCCGTTTCTCCGTTGTCCAGCAGGGACTTGATGTCATCGGTGGCGGCCATGAGAGCAGTCTCGGTGCTGTGGTTGCTGCGGAACCCGGACTGGGAAGGGTCCAGGATGTTGTTCTCCTCGAGGTAGCGGGTCAGTTGTTTGTTGACGGTCTTCTTGATGACCTTTGCCGGGAACGGGAGCAGGGAGATGGGCCGGAAGTTCTTGAGGTCCTTGGGGTCCGCCTTGGGTTTCTTGAGTAAGGTGTTGATCTCGGCGTGCTTCCAGCTCTCCGGGAAGGTTGCTGTCTCGAAGGAGGTGTTGATGACTTTCCGGAGATGGGGTGCGATGGCTGTGCTGGCTTTGTTGAAGATGTGGTGTGGGCATGGGTCTGACGGAGATCCGGAGTGGATGGTGTTCATGATCTTGATGGTGTCGTCGTCGTTGATGTTGGTCCAGGAGAGCAGGCGGTTGGTGCGGATGGTGGTCGTGGGGGCGGAGGTCTCAGTGGTTGTCGGGGCGGTCGTGGCGTTGAAGCTGTCGTGGATGTCTGCGATCTTGCGGTGGAAGAAGGTGGCCAGTGAGTCGCACAGGTCTTGCGAGGGTGGGACGTCGTTGGTGTTGGAGCTGGGGTTGGAGAGTTCCTTCACGATGTTGAAGAGCTCTTTGCTGTTTTGCACGTTGTTGCCTAGGCGGTCTTTGAAGGAGGCCCTTTTGGCGGATCTGATGAGGTGATGGTGTCTGCGTGTGGCGTTCTTGTGGGCTGCGTGGCTGTCCGGTGTTCGTTCATGGAGCCAGATCTTCTCCAGCTTTCGGCAGGTTTGCTTGGAGGCCCGGAGGTCTTCAGTGAACCAGCTGGCTTTCTTGTTGGTGTGACTGTTGGAGGGTTTCTTGATCGGGGCGAGGGTGTTGGCGCAGTCGTTGATCCACTGTCTGAGGTTGCGGGCGGCGGTGTCGAAGTCGGTGGGGTCGGCGGGTGGGCTCTGGGCGAGGGTGGTGGTTAGCTGGTCTTCAGTGACTTTGCTCCAGCAGCGGCGGGGCATCTGTTGGGTGCGGTGGTGCGTGGTGGGTTTCTTGAAGGTGAAGTGGATGCAGCGATGGTCGGTCCAGTGGAGTTCAGTGGTGTGGTTGAAGGAGACGTGGGGGCTTGCGGAGAAGATGGGGTCAAGCATGTGACCGGCGGAGTGGGTGGGTGTTGTGACGAGTTGTCTGAGTCTGAGGTTGGCTAGGTTGTCGATCAGGGTGGTGGAGTTGGTGTCGTTGTTGTTCTCGAGGTGGAAGTTCAGGTCCCCGAGGAGGATGTAGTCCGTGGAGGCGAGGGCGTGTGTGCTGACGAAGTCGGCGATGGAGTCGCTGAACTGTGGTCGGGGTCCGGGGGTTCTGTAGACGAGGGTTCCTCTGAGGGTGGTGTTGGGATCGGTGTGGATCTGGAAGTGAAGGTGTTCGGCGGTGCTGAGGGTGTCGTCGGTGTTGGTCGAGACTCTGAGAGTGTTCCTGTGGACGATGGCGATTCCTCCTCCTGCTCCGTTGGTGCGGTCCTTGCGGGTGATCTTGTAGCCTTCCGGGACGGCTATGGCGGGTGCCGAGGCGGGGTTCAGCCAGGTCTCCGTCAGGAAGGCGATGTCTGGGGAGGTTGAGTCGAGTAGGTCCCAGAGTTCAACGGCGTGTTTGCGGACGGAGCAGGTGTTGAGAAGGATGCATCTGAGGTGGTTGGGTTCTTTCCTGGTCGGCAGCATGGTGGGGCGGATGCTTGTGAAGCTGCAGTTCCGGCAGGTGAAAGCTCCGTGGGTGCGCTTCGGGGCGGCCAGGAAGCAGGTGTGTGATCGTCCGGTGTTGAGGGCGTGGAGGGTTCTGGCATCGTAGCGGTGTCGGGCGTCGTCGCGTTCGAGGGGTCCAGGATCCTGGCGCTGGGCGCGGTCCAGACGCGGACGGGCGCAGATGGGCTTGCCTTAGGCTGCGCGGCCTCCATATGAGGGGATGTGGGAGGGAGGAGCAGCTGGGAGGCGGGAGCGGGGCGGCGAATGGGATTGCAGGGGGGCGGGGCCGCAGGGACGCAGCGGCAGGAAAAATGGGCGGGGGCCGCGGGAGAACTGGGCACAGGAAGGAAAAACAAGTTTAGGCAAGAAAACAAGTACAGGCACAGAGGAATAAAAACAAGTCTGGGCAAGAAAGCAAGTTAGGCACAGGGGAATAAAAACAAGTCTGGGCAAGAAAGCAAGTTAGGCACAGGGGAATAAAAACAAGTCTGGGCAAGAAAGCAAGTTAGGCACAGGGGGATAAAAACAAGTCTGGGCAAGAAAGCAAGTTAGGCACAGGGGAATAAAAACAAGTCTGGGCAAGAAAGCAAGTTAGGCACAGGGGGATAAAAACAAGTCTGGGCAAGAAAGCAAGTTAGGCACAGGGGATTAAAAACAAGTCTGGGCAAGAAAGCAAGTTAGTCACAGGGGAATAAAAACAAGTCTGGGCAAGAAAGCAAGTTAGGCACAGGGGGGATAAAAACAAGTCTGGGCAAGAAAGCAAGTTAGGCACAGGGGAAAAATACAGGATTAGGCAAAACAATGCAGGCAGAGCCGTGCAGCAGCGTGGGGAGCGACCTGCCTGCGAGCAGGGTCAGAGGTCGCTCCTTTCACCGCTGCGCGGCCTCCATATGAGGGGATGTGGGAGGGAGGAGCAGCTGGGAGGCGGGGCGGCGAATGGGATTGCAGGGAGGCGGGGCCGCAGGGACGCAGCGGCGGGAAAAACGGGCAGGGGCCGCGGGAGAACTGGGCACAGGAAGGAAAAACAAGTTTAGGCAAGAAAACAAGTACAGGCACAGAGGAATAAAAACAAGTCTGGGCAAGAAAGCAATTTAGGCACAGGGGAATAAAAACAAGTCTGGGCAAGAAAGCAAGTTAGGCACAGGGGAATAAAAACAAGTCTGGGCAAGAAAGCAAGTTAGGCACAGGGGGATAAAAACAAGTCTGGGCAAGAAAGCAAGTTAGGCACAGGGGAATAAAAACAAGTCTGGGCAAGAAAGCAAGTTAGGCACAGGGGAATAAAAACAAGTCTGGGCAAGAAGCAAGTTAGGCACAGGGGGATAAAAAAAAGTCTGTGCAAGAAAGCAAGTTAGGCACAGGGGAATAAAAACAAGTCTGGGCAAGAAAGCAAGTTAGGCACAGGGGAATAAAAACAAGTCTGGGCAAGAAAGCAAGTTAGGCACAGGGGAAAAATACAGGATTAGGCAAAACAATGCAGTCAGAGCCGTGCAGCAGCGTGGGGAGCGACCTGCCTGCGAGCAGGGTCAGAGGTCGCCATCAGAAAAGATATGACCAAAGAACTTGAGTTTGATTTTATGAAACACACTTTTCCGCAATTAAAGTGAGACCTGCATCAGCAAGTATACAACACACTTGTGTAAAAGCTTTATCATGTTCCTTTCGTGTGGCCACAAAAACTAGTATGTCATCACTGTAATTGAAAGCATTTGGGACTGGATGTATTGTGCGACAAATGGCATCCTGAAAGAGTTCTGTAGCTGATGACACTCTGAAACTTAGCCTTTTATATGTAAATAAACCAACATGAGTCAAAAAGGTAGTAATGTACCTGCAATTTTCTTCCAGTTCGAGTTGATGATTCCCTTTGTTCAAATCAAGGCGGGCAAATACTTCAGCTCTATTCAGCTGCATAGGCACAGTGTTCAAATGAATTTCGCACTTTCACTTTTAGGCCTAACTTTGACCGGCATTCTTCCTTGCACAAAGCTAATCCTACATGTGCACATTGTCCAGCGGTTAACATTGACATCACACACCCATCTTCCTCACTGTCGCTAGACGATGACAAACCTTTAGACAATGAATTTGACGACAATTGACATCGTTTAGTTTCTACTTGCCTCAACTGATGTTGCCGCTTGGCCTTGTGGGCGTGGTTGGAACGTCTCTAGAACTTTCTGGCATTCATTTTGTTTTCTCAACGTGACACACTTGATCTTTCCCCCATTTTGTTTTCTCGATGTGATGCACTTGATCCCTCCCTTGCTTTGCAAACCGTTACAAAATGGTTCTCTTTTCTGCAGCCTTTGCATATCTGTCCAATGGCGGGACATTTAGCTTCATGTGGAAAGGAAAATCCACATCGAAAACACAACTTCTTCTTCTTTGGAGACAATACTTTATGGCCTTCTACTGATTCATTTTGAGCCATTCCAGCCTCCATGTTAGCAGCTTGTCTGTCAGCTCTTTCTTCTGCTCTAGCAGCCATGAATACTCGCTCCAAGCTGAGTTTCTCTTTCAGCATTCGTCATCTGAAGGAATCGGAGAGACATCCATCTATTACTCTGAGACGCATGGCCTCTTCATCATTGAACTTGTTGAATTTGTAATGCTTGATGAGCGAATCAAGTCTTTCTACAAACTCATCCATTGTTTCACCAGCTTTCTGCTTTTCTTGGTTAAAAATTTACCTTTCATAGTTAACGTTTGGCATTGGATTGAACTTGGTGTTCAGCAACTCTTTGATTTAATGGTACGTCACCTCACCACCATGTGGTATTTTCTTGATCACTTCTTTTACTCCTTCACCTGTTAAATTCTTTAGCTATTTAATGATCTTTTTGTCATTTACATCTTCCAGTGCAATCAATGAAATCATCGAAGGTTTCGATCCAGGCAGTCCAGATGTCGCCAATATTTTGCTTTCTGGCAGTATGGAAGGGAGACGGTGGTTTTAGGAATGCAGCAACATCATAACCTGTGGAATTTTCAGATGTCAGGAGCGGAGCTCACTCCGGCAGCGTCTGTTGCCCGCTTTGACCGGCACCTTTGTCAAACTCTAGCCGCGTACTGACATTTGGGTCGTCATGCCCGCTGTCTGGTTGTGAGGCGCTATCTTCTTTGGTGGTAGGTATAGGTTTTGTTTCTTGCACGGGTTCTTCACCCTTCTGACCTCTTTGCATTGTACCTGGTTTCTACTGCCTTTAGCGTTTTTTTACATCAGAAGTATTTCTGCTTTTAGCCCTTTCTTGCACTAGGCTATCACTGCCTTTAGCGCTTCTCAGTACCTGGTTGTCGCTGCCTTTAGCGCTGTTGTACTGTATGAATGACAGCTCTCTGTTAGGCTGTGGGAAAGTATCGCTTGTCTTGACTTTACCAGCAACTTTCTAGCCGACAACAAACAAACTTCACAGGCCTTGCACTGGCTGGGGTGGCGCTTTGACTCCACATACGCCAACCGTCGATTTGCACTTTTACTGAAGCACAAGTGGCACGCATGAGCAGTGTCCCTGAACACCGCAAACTCTCCAGGAGAGCACTTTCAGTTCTTCGGGCTGCGGGGTATATGTAATCCCCTATCTCGTTGCACATTTAGCGTCCTCCCCAGCCCTGGTACTTGCAAAGGATCACACCACACATGGTGCTTGGTATTACACGTCTTTATTCTTTAGCGTGTAACCGTTAACTGAACATTCTACATCATGGATTCTAACCCCCACACCCACGCTTTTACATCACTGTTCTACGGAGTCCGTCAGGAACCAAAAGGGTCACATCATCTCTAACTCACAAAACACTACAGTCTTACTGTTAACCCATTAACAGTAAGATGCTGGCATTCGCATCTCAATGGCTACCACTGCCTACTCATCCACTAGGCTGTTAACCCATGTTTCCCTTCAAGAAAAAAAGGCAGAAAGCGAGGACCTACATTTTATTTTATGTTTCACAACTCTGCGCTTTGGCATCATGACATAATTTACAATCATCTATTTTTGTTTTTTGGACCAACAGCATTTTGCATTATGGGGGCATGTAGATGTGATTTTAAAAGTTTCATAACAGGCTCAAAACCCCAACTAGAGGTGGGCGAGCCAGTTAAGGCCAAAGCCAGTCTCAAGCCAGAGGCCTGGCTCTGGATCAGCTCAAGGTCCTCTTGTACCCTCAAGCCCAAAATGAGCCAACCTTAAATGTGGCTTGTGCCTGCCACCACACTCTACCATCATGCACCAACAATTAAACACAAGTCATAAAGCTTTGGTGTTAAAAAGCACATAAATAAATAGCCATCCAGTGGGTGAATTAGATAATGTAAAACCTGGGACCAATCCTGGCTTCCCTGCTTCACCAAATTTTATGATCCTAGGCAAATATTGAATTTTACATTCCTTCTCCTTTCTTCGTTATCACATAGGATAGCACCTTCCAATACATGACTTCAGGGTGTGCTTTGTACAAATATAATCTGATGTAATAAGGTGAAAGGCTTCTACATGTTAAAAAATGTGTTTTTTTAATATTAAAAGCACTATATTTACATGATGTTTGTTGCATAATTTAGATGTCACCTATTTTCAGGGCTTCGCTCGCTGTTAGAGCCCAGCCAGACCTATGACTCAGCTATGGCTCCCCTTTCCCTGTTAATTTGTTGGCTCATCCATCTCCAATCCCAGCAAACAAAGTGTTGTTGGCTAAAATACCAGAATTGGCTGGAGGGTTATGCATGATATGGAGCCACTAGTCAGCTATCAGCTATTCCATTTCAAAACTGCTTGTTTTCTCTGAAAAATCAGAGGGTTCACTCTCTTACTCACATCATGCATTAAAACAAGCATTGACAATGCAAATTGTTCTTTTGTATAGTGGAAAGTTTTATACCTAGCTTCACAACACAATAAAGGTATAACATGGAAATCAACAGCGAAACCTTCCATAACACAAATAAGTTATGGAGAAGTGACAGTAGCAGGAGGGATAGTACACGTTTCTTTTACATATACAGGATAGGTGCAACACACAATTTTTCATAGAACTGGGACACCTTGGGCAGTGACAGTGGCAGTTCCCCAATTTAAGTGGACCGGTACAGCTAGGGTATCACCAGCACACGTTTTTCCCATCACAAGAGAGGTACCAATAGGGCAGCAGCAGAGCAAGTTTTGCTTCTTCACAGAATTGGTACAGGATGGCAGTAGCAAAGAAAGCTTCCTTCTCTCACAGAAAGCAATACATGCAATATTCCAACTCCTGCAGAACAGATCCAGCAGGGTAGACTAGTTCCACCTTTCATCTCTCCCAGATAATGAACAGTTAAGGCATGAGTGACATATGGGTTACAGACAGAGCTCTGAGGTGGGTACTTAAGTCACTGAGATAAATGCATAGGTGGCTAAGTTAATGAATATAGAAGTTCGAACACCATTCTCGCTTAGATGTCACTTGGAGATCTGCAGTTTAGATTCTTTGGTGCTTCATGTATTGAGAAGAGACTGTCACCTAGTGAGTCAATGTTTGTTATTTGGAACAACCTCACCACAGCGTAACTAACTATGCTCTAGGCAGTCAGAGAGGTATGAACCTCTTTGAAAAGGATTTAAATGCACACGTCAAGCATTGTGCAATCCCATCTTTGGTGCTGTACCTGTTTAAAATGTTGAGGGCTGCCAATGCTTGGCAGAACAGGTGTTCCACAATGTCTCAATTACAGTAATCTTACTTACTCTGAGTCAGGGTTTCCTCCACCAATGTTAGAAATGGGGGCCTCTACTTGGCAATGGTTTGCACCTTTGTCCAAGTAGGGACCTTTGCTTCTAGTCAGGGTAAGGGAGTTACACCCTTAGACAAACCCTGCTCAACCCCTTGGTAGTTTGGCATGAGCAGACAGGCTTATCTCAGAGGCAGTGTGTAAAGCATTTGTGCACACATACAGTAACACAGTGAAAACACTACAAATAAACACCACACTAGTTTAGAAAAACAGGAAATCTTTATCTAAACCAAAACAAGACAAAAATCCACCATATATATGCCAAGATATCATCAACAATAAGTTATTCACAAAAAATAAGCCTGTAGCAACAAATAGCTCCACCTGGGGCTATTACGACATCGTGACAGATGAAAATCCCAAAGTACCCTGCCCAGAGGTGTACCTTGGGCCTACATTAGGGGTGATTCACATGTAAGAAAAGGGAAGGTTAGGGCCTGGCAAGTAGGTATACTTGCCAGGTCGACATGGCAGTTAAAAACTGCACACAGACAATGCAGTGGCAGGTGAGACACCTTTGAAAGGCTGCTAGTGTGGATGGCTCAATCAGTGCTGCAGGCCCACTAGCAGCATTTGATTTGCAGGCCCTGGGTACACACAGTTCACTGTACTAGGGATTTACTAGTAAGTCAAATAAGCCAATCATGGAAACACCAATCCATAAACACAATTTACATAGGGAGCATTTGCACTTTGGCATTGATCAGCAGTGGCAAAGTGCCCAAAGCATCTAGACCACCAAAAACAAGATCCAGCACACAGCAAAAATACAGGAGGCAGAGGCAAAAAGACAGGGGAAACCACGTCAAGGGTGCCAGGTCTAACAGACATCCAGAAGTGTGGCTGGGGATTACTCATTAGTCTGAGGGGGTGCCCAAGCTCAGAGTAAAGGCGTCTTGCCAATAACATCCCTGTAGAACTTAAGCTCCATATCCAGTTAAAGGCGTAGGGCTAGGACTGTGATAAAGCACACTGTGATGGATTTAGAGTTTGGAAAATGTGGGAACTATGCCAAAAGGTGACAGGTGTCCAGTTCTCCCTTGTTAGACTACATGAATATCTATGCACTCCACATAGAGCAGACGGACTTCACTGCTTTTTTGTCAAATGTCTTGCATTCACCAAACTCTAAAACATTTTGTCCATGCAATTTAAACATAATTTTCCCCCCAGAACAATAGGTGTTACAAGCACTAGGCAACATATTGCTACAACATCAAAATTGTGAGGCAGCCTTTTTATTATCATTTGGTGAGATTTTGGAAATTTGATGAGAGTGAGTACCTATCTTCTCGTTCTCTTGTCTGCTGCTTTTATAGGTTACCTCATTTTTGCTTTACGTGACTGCTGTTTTTTGTGTGGCAGCAGTTGTGAATTTCTCCTTTTTATTTGTTTCTATATTCTTGCAGCACTGGCAGAGCAATTGGAGGGACAGCACCTGCTGTTGCTATTCTAGGCTATGCAATACTTGTTCTACATGGATTTCGCAGTACTGTTTTTTCAGTGTGCAAACACCTCCCTACTATGTTAGTGCCAGGAGGCAGACCTGTGAAGAGCTACTTCCTCCCAGAGAGGCTTGTTTGCTAGGGGAGTTTACAGCACAGCATTCCCCCGCTAATCAGCTAGGCACGCTCTCAGCTCCATGGGCACCACCACTAAATGGGTATCATTGCACAGGTAGGGCACCTCCTGCAGTACCTAAATTTGAAGGTGGAGGGCCTGCTGGTAAGTCTTATTTAATATCTCATTTTTGTTAAGCATAATTATTGGTATTGTTATGTTCGGCTTCCATTGGAAGCCATTAGCATGAATACCGGAGTCTATTTCCGGGTGTTAAGTGCTTGTTATATAACATTAGTGAAAAACAAAAGTTGTTTTCACCATTATGGTGTTGCCAAGGGAAGCACTTATTTCACGAAGACATTTCCAGCCTCACTCGGGTCTTCAGGGAACCAAGCAGTGGTTAGATCCTGGTACCTCAAGACAGGAGTGCTTTGGCAGGACTGCACAATTACAGTCTTGGCAGGGCACAGCCAGGTAGCAGAAAAATGCAGCATCTCCCTCATGCAGCACAGCATGACAGCCGCAGAGTCAAAAAAACTGGAGGCTCAGTGCATGATCAGGTACATAGCAAGGTAAGGCAATATTGAAGGTGAGGTGCCAAGCCAGTATCACAGTGAGGGAGGGGACCCCTTCGGTCCCTGCACCAGTGGCCCATTTCCTGGAATTGGCACAGATGGAAACAGATATTATTTGGAAGTCACAGGTTCTTCTGGCAGGAGGTAGTCTCCTGGCATGTTCTTATGATTCTCTTCCAGCCAGCAATCTGGCCACTCTTTGTCCATGTCCTGCCTTCACTTCTTACCAACCATGTCCAATATGACAACCTCTACTATCAGTCACCCACACACCATCATCAAACACCACATACACTATTTCGATGTTGATATTCACACAATCAGATAACCACACACAAGCATGAGACATCCAGACAAGTACAAGCTCATGTCGATCATCAGGCTCATGTAGACAATCAGACTCCCAAAAACTCCATCACACACCACCAGACACCTACAAACACACCATTAGGTACCTGCAACTCCACCATCAAACACCCCACACCCACGATCAGATTCCTTCACAATCGAATCCAATGCTCACATAAAGACATATCATCAGATGTCCACACACTATCAATGAGACACACACAAAACCCACCACAGATTTGCAATCTCTCTACACAACACTGTGTGTAGCAAAACAGCTAATAAGGACTGGCCTCTGAAAAGGTGTGTTTAGTCCCTTTTTTATTGTGCAAAGAAAAGGCGACTCTTCCCAGTGGCCAGGGTGCCAGTTGCACACATTAGCATATGTGAACACTAACAAGTGTCTTCTTAAAATGGTCCCAGTTAGGAGGAAAAAAATACAAAAGGTGAAAAACATCTTTAGCAATTTACTAAGTATTGACTGAGATAAAGATTAGTACTGAAGGGATTATCAAGAAGTAGAATCCAGAAGAACTTTCCAACTGCAAGGAGCAAAAATCAGGGACAAAAATTATAGCATAGGAATAATGAACATGACCAAAATTAAGAGAACAAATGCATTGTGATGCACCCACCACTTGGAAATGCCTTATTATATATGGTACTAACAGCATCTGGCATTGGGGGAGCATGGCCAGGCAATATAGCCGATCGGACACACAGCTAGAGAACTCCGGATCCCCCATGCCAGAATCTTGTAAAATGTTGACCAGAAACTAAGAGACCTGCACAAAACAGGACTGTTTAAAAGATGTTCACACTCTCAGTGTGAGATCTGAAAGAATTGGAGTTCCCCTTGAAGAAGAGAGGCTTTGGGCATGGCTGAGTGGCAGAGGCCTGCATGGATGAGCGGCCAGTGGCCCTTGCAGTGGGTTGAGCCGCTGCTGCGAACACTGGGCAGAGTTCCTCAATCCGTGAGCACTCGGGCAGCCAGTGCAAGGGAGTCGGGACGGGAGCAGCAGAGAGCCCAAATCACTGACAGTGAGTGACTCCCTATGACTGAACACAGCTGTAGCAGGGCTGCTAGTACGATACTTTGGCCTACTTGCTCGACCAGCTCAGTCTTGATGGTCATGCAGGTGGCATTTAAAATGGGAAGGGGGCTAGAATCTAGGCAGGTTTTCCCGGGGAAACTGGAATACAGTACAGAAGGACGATGTCTCAGGGTCCTTGTGGCCCCTTTGAAACCAGCACAGGAGAGACAGATCCCGGTCTACAGGGAGAGATGGCCAGATACCGCAGGACTCCTACAATACTACATCGTACCTTCTAGTTTTGACGAGGCTTAGCATGGAGATTTTCAAAAGGCACATATAACCATTCAGTGGGCCAGCTGTAGTCTCACTGGTGATCATTAATTGAATTAACTGGCACCTGGGCCTTCACTTGGGTTCAAGGTGCGCTGTTTGACTCTTGCCACGACACTGATCTTTGACGGTGTGTGATTCACTCCATTTGACAACATAAGTGTTAAGTCGCCAAATATAAAACGGCAAAATTGGTTTAAGACTGCGCATCAAATCTCAAGTATACCGCAGGCATTAGAAAGATTGCCCAGATTCATTATTTTTCATCTGGACCAACTTCTCAAGAGTCCACATCTTAATCTCATTTGAAGGGTCTTCAGTCCACATATGAATCTCTTTGTCCTGAAGATGGTCTACTGGATGAATTATGCAAAAAGACCGAAACGTCAACATATTTAACCCATTTTCAACAGAAAATTGTTATCTAGGAATTAATGATTCAAATTGGAATTGTAGTTTCTATTTGCAAACGGACTATAGAAATGGGTTACTTACATAAGTGACGAGGAGAAAACATTTTGTAAGATCATTGATCTCTGTCACTTGTGCATTTGTGAATTGTGTTTTGTACCCTGTAAGTTACATATTTATAAAAATTCTAGCCAATGAAGTATACACCTGCTTTTTGCTCTTTTTGATATATTCAGTTTCTGATTATTGTAATTGATTTATTTAATTCATATACTTGAGGCCACTAACTAGGGCCCTCAAAATAGATTGTGCTTTATTGAGTTTGATTAATTATTTAAAACAAAATCCCTTGTAGGCGCTGTTACCTGATAGAACACTTTCTAAAAGTGGCATTTTCAAACACACAATTCAAAAAACAACTTCACTAAAAGATGTATTTTTTAATTCTGAGTTCAGAGAGCCCAAACTCCAAATCTCTAGCACTTCCCAATTGAAAGGTACACTTCTACGATGTTACAAGGCAGCTCCGATGATAACCTATGGGAGAGATAGCCCTTGCAGTAGTGAAAAACAAAATTGGCAGTATTTCACTATCAGTACATGTAAAACACACTAGTACATGTTCTACCTTTCACATACACTGCACCCTACCCATTAGGCTACTTTGGGCCTACATTAGGGGTGCCTTACAAGTAGCAAAAGGGAAAGTTTGGGCTCTGGTAAGTGGGTACACTTGCCAGGTCGACATGGCAGTTAAAACTGAACTAGCAAACCCTGCAGTGAGCAGGTTTGAAACATGGTTACAAGGCTACTCATATGGGTGGCACAATCAGTGCTGTAGGCCCACTTGTAGTATTTGATTTACAGGCCCTGGGCACACACAGTGAACTTTACTAGGGACCCCCTCTAAAAATCGGGACATGAGCCAAAATTGCCTAAATCTGCTGAGACAGCTTGTGAAACCCCGGGTCTGTCCCGGCAAATCCGGGACACCTGGTCACCCTACTTCAAGCTCCATACCTGCTGATCAGCCTAAAGGTCTTTCTGGTGTCCAGTTTATTTACTTCTTCCTGTATTATTTTCTGGAGCGTTGCTGGACGGCTTTCCTTCCATTCTGGCTTCTGGTGCTGCCTCCGAAGATAAGCCGTCATTTCTCTGAATCAAGAAGCTGATCCAAGCATCGCCCAGAGGACTAGCTCTTGACAGGTACAGGCAGTGCTTTAAATGGGCCTATACTCTCAGGTACTGAGTGCGGACACTTCAGATTTTTTTCATGGTGAGAACCGGAACTTCTCGTGGACTAGGGCATGTTGGGTTTTGCGTGAAAAGCTCATTGTCCGTGAGGAGCTACTGCATTAAAACTGGCTCATGTGCATCTTCATAGATGTTGCAGTGTGGCAGGAAGGAAGGGAATCCCTTCAAAGGGAGCGGTTTCCAATGGCGTTCCCTTCCTTCTTTGCCACTGCAGCTGTGAGCACCCATGCCGGCAAAAAACGAAGAGGACCATACATATCTAGCTAAGCCCAGCGAGGGGCATAGAAGAGGGTCGTCTTTGTCCCCTGCAGTACCACAGCAGCCAGATCAGGACCCAGCTAGGAGGGCCATCACACGGCAGCCAGCTTCGGATGTGCAGCGGGACTTTCCTTCCATTGAGCGCCAGACAAGACCGAGACAGTAATACTGGACATTTGTTAATATTTTAAGATTCTGAAAAGGCCTGATCATTATGTTTAAAAATAGGACTCTAGATAAACTCGTCTGTATTCATTTTAAAATGGCATTTCTGCCTTTTTTCCGTATTTATCAGTGAAAGATAGTCAATATGGTTCGAGCACAAGTTTTTAAAAGCTTTCTTTATTTGCTGTTTTAAGTATGTAGTGGTCAGGGGGTAAAATGCCGACTTTAAGTGAATTTCATAATTTGTGTACTGGCTAGGCACTCCAACCAGGTGGCAACCCTAATTTATGCAGCCTTGAACTTTCCAGTGTACACAAGGATTCCTCCAAATCCGGTGTGGCAGGGCTTTGAGGGGCTTGAAAGGGGTGCAATAGGGGGACCTATATTCATGTCCACTGGACGTGACTGCCACTCTAAAGGAGGACCAGCCTTTTCTCAGATTGGAGATGAGGAGTGGGGAATAAAGGGAAAAAGGGGTAAAATAAGGGACATGGGAAGGGAACAAAAAAGACTTATAGAAGGGTCAGAAGATAATAAGCAGAGTAGTGAGGTGAGAGATTGGCGCACCTCCCGGTGTGATGAGATCAGGAGCATTTGGACTTGATAAAGGAAGTGTGAGAGTCTCATTGTGCATTTGAGTGGGTCACAAAGGTGTTCAGACAACATGCACATCCAATCCTTGGCCTCTCTGTGGAGTGTACAATGCAATAGTTCCATATGTGGCAGTTTTAATTATGGTTCTGTAGGTAAGTGTGTGAAGGAGGTATGCAGCAGATGAAATATTGACAACAGGAAAAGAAAATGTGTTTACAGGTAAGACGAGAGAGTGAACATGTACATGTTTGAGCAAGGGAGAGGGCAGAGTGAACAGGAGGTGAAGCAAGACTGTCATGAAGACGAAGATAATTGGAGAATTAAAAGACTGTCACTAAGGTGGAGATAATGTGTGAATGTGTGAGATGAAGGATATCAGAGAGAGGAAAAATGATGCATGTGTCCCACAATAAAATGGTGTACAGTGGAGAATGTGATTACTTGGCAAACACCAAGAAACACTACCCCATCCAGATCTTACAATGTCTAATTCACAATCTCATATTTTCAGAATTTAAACATTTTGAATTCATCTGGATCCCATTAAATGTTTGCCCCTAGCTCTGCCTCCTACCCACACCCGCTGGCCCCACCAGCAGCATAATTTGCTAAGTACCTGAACTTTTTTCTCCCATTTAAAGCACTAGGTACAGATGGATACTACGTCACCTTAATGTGTAAGATCCTGAAGGTGGACTGACCCAAGAGGGTGTTGCAGGCCAGATTAGCTTGAGAGGAGAATCTGGGAGACAAATTCACTGATGGTGAGTGGGCTGCAACATGTGCTTTGGTAAAAGGGGTTTGTGGTAATACAACATTTAAGTTAACGCACTTCAACTACATGCATCGCACAAATGTAACCCCTATTAAATTATGGAGAATTTATCCGGGAAAGTCTCCTAAGTGCCCCCACTACAGACTGGATGGGGCCTCCTTCATGCATCTCACAAAGACGTGTGCCAAAATCTCAGACTATTGGACTGAAGTGGTCACTATAGAGCTTTCCCTGAAACAGTGTCTGCGGGTATTATAACAAAACCAAAGAAGAAAAAGTTGCAACGTTTTTTGGCATCTAGCACTGGTGTTTGCAAAAACAAGCAAAGCTGTTGGATGTTGGGGGGCAAGGAACCCTGCTACAGTTCTCTGGGTTAGAGATCCAACAGAGTGGGCTTTGGCGAGGGAGACTTATATCAGACTATCACGGATGGACGACAAGGTAGTGGATGATTTAACTACTTGGCTACCACATTACTGTTATTTGGGGAAGAGGGGTCCAGATGCCACAACGAGAAACACTGACACAAAACTCAGAAGTTAGCACGTAAGATGGCACTAAAGAATAGATACAAGGCTGGAGGTACACAGTTTATGCAAGAGGACATGACAATCACGGAAAAGCGCAGTAGTGATATGTATTGGATTTAGAAAACCGGCGCCTTCAGGTGGTCAGTCAGCACAAAGTGCACAACTGGTACAAAATTAAATGTCCTTTCATAGGGGAATATTGTGACATTATTGTCATTGTTTGCTAAAGTATGTTAACTTTATAAAACGGACCAAAAATATAATAAATATTTTTAAAAAAACAGGATCCAGCGTCGAAGAAAAAGATTGCCTTGCCTTGGAGTCTGAACCTCTGATAACATCCTTTGAGCAAACCACTATCTTGGAGAGGGTCGGTTAAAAGGCTTGCCTATGACCATTTTCTGAAAACTATGATATGGACATGGTAAATGAAAGAGCACATGTTTGATATTGTTTTCTAGTGCTTCACTCCACCATCCCACCAACACCAGCAGCTCCAGGCAGCTAGTGGCATCCTTCTAAGTGGCCATGAGCGCGGGCACCACAGGGCGGGTCAGGTGGCACGAGCACTCACCCATGTGCGCAGCACAATGAATCAGAGCAACTCAGCCTAACAATGCGAGCAGTTCCCCATCCTCTTCTGCCCATGTGGGGCCTCCAGCAAGCTCTGGGCTCAGGTCTCAGTATGATATAACAACAACATACTGTGGTGTTCTATTGTTTGCTTTAATCCACCTTTGTTGCTAAGGGTTCATTCTGTATTCAAGAATATAGTTCATGTCAGGAATGTTGATGATTGAAGGTGGAACAGTTGGAGTTTGGACCTTGAGGATGAGGTCTCTATGGATGCACCTACAATAAAGGTAAGGTAAATTCGTACTTGTAAAGCGCACTGCCACCCCAACTGGGGCATCCTGGCGCTATACGCATACCGCTGTGGAACCCTTCCTGGCTATTCCCTGTGAAATGTCCACTCCTGGGCACCCCCAAGGTGAAGCCAGGCATCTCAGCGCTGGTGGGGCCGTTGTGGAGATTAAGCAAGCTATTGCCCAGAGTTGCAGAGTGGGACCCATGATTAGAATAGGCACCGAGGCGAGAATTATCAGGTCCGAGGAAATTGAGTCCAAGAACCGCCGAGGCGGGAATTGAACCCTGGTCCCGGGCCAGATCTCTGCATCAGGGTCTGCCGCTCTAACCATTGAGCCACACTTCTCCACTAAAGCTACTGGCAATCACCTTTCCATGTGCTGCAATTCTTGTTTAAGCTGTGCATCTCTCCTCACATACATTGCAACAGAAAGGAGGGTAGCGGTGAGGGCCAAGGTTGCCTGGGACAATTGACAACTGACTTCGCAACCTGTTTGAAATAGGAGTCGTCTTCCTGTTCCATCTTGGCCCATAGACACAAGACTAGTGAAAGATGCCCAGGTACCCTTTTTGCAAGAGCACACTGGGCAATGGACCAGCTGTCAGCTTCCCAGGCCTCTTTCTTTATTTCAACATAGGAGATTGAAGAGGAACAGGGACAGCTATTGGCACACCATTCACAATAAAAAGCAGAGTGCTAGGACAGGAGTAAGCTGCCCTGGACCTCTTCGGCCAGTACTTTTTTGCAGCCAAATGTGGGGCACATTACGTTTGTCCCACAAATGTGTTCACAATTGTAAACAGGACACAGCCAAGATCTCTTCTGTCCCAAGCCACCGTCAACCACCCAAAAAAGTTGCTGAAAAAGGGCTGAAACAGCTGACAAAAGCCTATGCATATTGTTCACATTAGCGAACATGTAGTGGAGGTAAGTTCTCAGCTACTGAACTACTATGAAAGACTTGTATCCATAAGAAAACAAAGAAAGTTTGTAAAAAAACTGATGTTGAGGGGAAGTTAAGGTTGACAAGGGATTTACACTTGCTACAACACAAAACTTAAAAAGACCAGAAATTCACAAGTTCAGTTACTATCTTCAACTAATTTTCCATTGCTGTCATATTAACTGACCCTCATTCGCCACTTTTGACTTTAACTTATCTTCAAATTTTGTTTTTCCAAGAAATTCAGTTAAAATACTTTAATTGAAGGGATGTTCTTTTTAAGACTTGACACTTAAGACACTGAACAACCTAAACATAACACGTTACCATATGCATTGCTCCAGATCTCCATGCTGTTACAGATGACATCACCAATAACATTGTTGATGACATCCTAAATGACATTGCCTATCGCCTCACTACTGACATCATCGATTACATCACTATGGGTGTCTAAGGCAGTGTTTTGAGGTTTGATATAAGACACAGCATCACTAGGTACAGCAATGCAATTTTGAGTGGGCTCTATTCTGAAGCAGAAATCATTATGAAACTAGAAATCATAATTGCTGTAACAAACGAACCACGAATGAAATGACTCGTTTGAAACCTGAGGCTGGAATTGGTGGTGGGGGAGTAATGGAGATGCAAGAGCCTATTATGGTCATTCTGACTGGGCCCTGGGTGTAGGAAATATCTAATGGTGATTATTTGTATTTCAGTCCCTACTCCAGAACTTCATTAGTTAAAATGTTTGTCTTACCTATGGTGATGGTGCTTTATGAACTGGGCAGACCATGCAATACTTTCTGATATAGGACTCCATTTTCAGGATATGTTGCACATGTATGTGCACAGAACAGCATTTGGTAATAGATGCAGTCCACAGTAGCAACCCCAACAGCTTTAGAGGCTTTGGATGTCTAGCATGGCGCTCACTGGGCACAAACATGATTTAGAACCCCTTCACTATACTCTGCAGGACATCATCTTTGAAAAAGCTACTTTTGCCAAGGAGAGGAGAGAAATTAGAGATAAACCATGTATGAATTCTATACTGTGTACTAGCTTGACGATAAGATGATAAGCTGAGAAGCCCTTGACCCACACGTGGTAAGTTCTAAGACTGAGACTAACATTCATCTAAGTTGAGAAAAATATTTGTGGCCCTAAAAGCAGCCCCACCCAACTCTCCATGATATTGCTGATGATAACACTACTGTTTATGCCCGGATGGATTCATACTTTGATAGAGAACAGAAGTAGAACACTGCCATACAATGCCAAAACATAAATCATACAGTGTCATTTTGGGCCATTTAATGGCAAAGGATGACAAATAATCGTGGTACAGACCCATCATCATATCATGCCACAATGTCACATGCTTTTACTAAATAATAACACATATACAAACAATTTAAACAGAGATGAAGATAATAGAGACAAAAGACCAGATTAACTAAGCCCATGCGTTGCCCTTGCGTCACGCAATGCGATGCAAGGCAACGCAAGGGCTTAACTGAGATTAACTAAGCCACGCGAAGTTACCTAGCATGGCTCTGCGTGGCATTGTAAATCCAGAGTAACACAAGGTAGGGATCACGGGCAGAATACCGAAAACATCAGTATCGTGAAACAAAAAATTGTGTTAAAAATATCGTTTACAAAAATATTGTGTCCCTATACTTATAATGGTAATTACAAACAAATTGAAAAAAATATATAGTTTCATACTAATATTGTTAAAAAACATACAAAAATATAGTATTTAGTATACATAGATATATATATACTTTCAAATAGTAAATCTTAAATATTTTGATATATAACATTGCTATGTCAATTAAATAAATGTAAATAATATTTAATAAAATATGTAAATTTATACTTATATAAACACACAGACATATATGTGGGTGCATGTTTGATATATATATACATATATATATATATATATATAATGTAACACTACTATTAAAAATATATATTTTACATTATATTACATTTTTGGGGTTACTTATTTTCTTAAATTTGCTACTATAAAAAGTATATACATATAGATATATATATAAATATATGTATATTTATTTATATATTATTAAAAACTCAACTGCAAAACATTAAGTAAATTACAAAATTAATAAAATATAAAAAAATTGAATCAAAAAAGACATTCCTTAAAAATATTATATATATATATATATATATATATATATTCACTGAAAAAACCATAGGTTTTAGGGACAGTTATAGTTAGTTGGACATTGCACTCGTACAAAACCCGTGAAATTCCCCCGTTATAGTTAGTTCAGCTAACTATAACTCGCGCCCCCGCAATGCACTGCTGATGACGTCACATATTACATCACTCATGACATGGTCAGTGACATCACTGATGACATCACTGATGACATCTCAAATGACATCACTGATGACATCATCCAGTGACTGTGTGTTTCTGTAAAGTTTAAATATTTTTTATATATATAGGGAAAGGCGTATTGAAGAATGAGTGGGTGTATAAGTGTCTGTATGGATGATTTAGTAGGTGCGTGACTAATTCTATAAGTGAGTGATTAAACGTATCTTACTGAATGCATGGGTTAGTGACTAAACTGGGTGAATGTCTGTATCTGTCTGTTGCTGTGTAAGTGGCTGCATGGGTTTGTGAATAGCTACATGAGTGTCTATAAGAGTTATTGATTTGTTGTCTGAGTATCTGTATGGGTGCCTGAGTGTTTGTGTGGATGGGGTGTGTGCGACTGTGCATAGATGTGTGAGTGGGTGATTCACTGGGTGGATGGTTTCAAGAGTGCATCTGTGATAGACTGTATGGGTGGGTAAGTGTGTCTAAGAGTGTGTTAGTGAGTGAATGTATGTCCCAGTGGTACATGTGTGAGTAACTACATATGTGAAAAGCAGTATATATGTGTGTTGGAGTATATAAATAGCTATAAGCGAGAGTGAGTGATTGTGATAGTGGCTGTATGGATGAGTGTGTGCTTGTATCAGTGATTGTATAAGAGCGTAACAATGTGCTAGTATTTGTATGATTAAGTGAGCTGGTGTGTGTATAACTGTATAGGTGAGTAAATGGCAGTGTGTTTAATTATTTGCATGACTGACTAGGTGTGTGAGTACCTCTATGGATGAGTGGCGGTGTTTGAGTGTCTATGTAGGAGTAAGAGTGCATATGATAGTCCTGTATTGAGTGACCATAAGTATGAGTGACTGTACGGGTGAGTGAGTGGATGTGTGTGTAGACCTAAGAATCAGTGAGTGGGTATGTAGTTATTGGTGTTGGAGTGTCTATGGTTTTGCGAATGGCAGTCTGTAATTTAGATTGGGTGTATCAAAGGTTATATTAGGGTGTGAAGAGCTGCATCAGATTATCACGTGGATGATGTCATCAGTGATGTCATTTGAGATGTCATCAGTGATGTCATCAGTGATGTCACTGACCATGTCATGAGTGATGTAATATGTGACGTCATCAGCAGTGCATTGCGAGGGCGCGAGTTATAGTTAGCTGAACTAACTATAACGGGGGAATTTCACGGGTTTTGTACGAGTGCAATGTCCAACTAACTATAACTGTCCCTAAAACCTATGGTTTTTTCAGTGAATTTCAAAGGTTTTTTAAATGCTAATTTGTAACTATAACGTCCCTAAAACCTATGGTTTTTTCAGTGAATTTCAAAGGTTTTTTAAATGCTAATTTGTAACTATAACATGTCTGAAACCTACGGTTTTTTCAGTGAATTTCAAAGGTTTTGTAAATGACAATTTTTAAATGTATTAATTGTTATATAAAATGTTTTCATACTGATTTCGAAATTTTTTAGAAAACATTTTTTTATACATATTTTATTTTTTAAATTACATTGTAATTATATTATACATTACAAAAAATACTTTCTCAGAATGAATTACTTTAGTTTAAATACTTTGCACATAGGCAATAGACTTTTAAGTACAGTAGTTACAGTTGTTGCAATGGGCAACACATTTTCAAACACAATGCAACATTCAGCTCAATGTGAATTTCTAGTTAAATGCAATTAGTTACTTTATGGATTACTTTTCTAACCACAGGACTGGATCCTAGATTCAGTCCTGGGACATCTCCTGTAAACAGTTGAGTAAAGCGTTTTGGTTACAGTCGTGATTTTTAAGGAATATTATTGTACTTTAAAAGTTGACACTTAGAAACTTTTTCTCATAGAATGACCAATGTTATCCTATGGAAGGAAATTCACTTAGGAGGTAAAAACTGTTATCGTTACTTTTTGTTACTCAGTGTTGGATCCTGGATCCAGCACTGGTGCATCTCCTGTAAACAGTTGAAAGAATGCGTTTAAGTCATACAGGCGATTTTTAAGGAATATTTGTAGTTTGTGAAAATCGACACTTTGAAACTTTTCTGCTGAAAACCAGACAAAGGATTCCTATGGAAGAAAATATAAGTTACTGGTAAGTACGGTTAAAATTACTTTTCAGGGTCAGTGCTGGGCTAAAAGATGCAGCACTGGGTTCTCTCCTGATAACAGGTGAGTAAATTGGAATTCGTACTTTGGTTGATTTTAGAGGAATATTATAAAGTTCCAAAACTCCACACTTAGAAGAATTTCCAAGTGAAACCAGTCAATGTTAGCCTATGAAGGAAATTCAAGTTACCGGTAAGTACGGTTAAAATTAATTTTGAGGATCAGTACTGGGCTGAAAGATGCAGCACTGAGGTCTCTCCTGATAACAGGTGAGTAAATCAGAATTCGGATTTCGGCTGATTTTAGAGGAATATTTTAAAGTTCCAAAAATCAACACTTAGAAACTTTTTCAGCAAAAAGCAGGCAATGATATCCTATGGAAGGAAATTCAAGTTACCGGTAAGTACGGTTAAAATTACTTTTGAGGATCAGTACTGGGCTGAAACATGCAGCACTGAGGTCTCTCCTGATAACAGGTGAGTAAATCGGAATTCGTATTTTGGCTGATTTTAGAGGAATATTTTAAAGTTCCAAAACTCCACACTTAGAAGAATTTCCAAGTGAAACCAGTCAATGTTAGCCTATGGAAGGAAATTCAAGTTACTGGTAAGTACGGTTAAAATTACTTTTCAGGACCAGTACTGGGCTGAAAGATGCAGCACTGAGGTCTCTCCTGATAACAGGTGAGTAAATCAGAATTCGGATTTCGGCTGATTTTAGAGGAATATTTGTATGTTTCAAAAATCAAAACTTAGAAGAATTTCCAAGTGAAACCAGTCAATGTTAGCCTATGAAGGAAATTCAAGTTACCGGTAAGTACGGTTAAAATTACTTTTCAGGATCAGTACTGGGCTGAAAGATGCAGCACTGAGGTCTCTCCTGATAACAGGTGAGTAAATCGGAATTCGTATTTCGGCTGATTTTAGAGGAATATTTTAAAGTTCCAAAACTCCACACTTAGAAGAATTTCCAAGTGAAACCAGTCAATGTTAGCCTATGAAGGAAATTCAAGTTACCGGTAAGTACGGTTAAAATTACTTTTCAGGATCAGTACTGGGCTGAAAGATGCAGCACTGAGGTCTCTCCTGATAACAGGTGAGTAAATCGGAATTCGTATTTCGGCTGATTTTAGAGGAATATTTTAAAGTTCCAAAACTCCACACTTAGAAGAATTTCCAATTGAAACCAGTCAATGTTAGCCTATGGAAGGAAATTCAAGTTACTGGTAAGTACGGTTAAAATTACTTTTCAGGACCAGTACTGGGCTGAAAGATACAGCACTGAGGTCTCTCCTTATAACAGGTGAGTAAATCGGAATTCATATTTCGGCTGATTTTAGAGGAATATTTGCACAATGGTGAAGGGAGGGGCGGGGCCTGAGGTGACATCTGTGCAAACGCGCCCCGTGGCGCGTTTTAAGTTGGGGGATTAAGTCCCCTTGAATCCTGAGGGTCCATAGGGGCCAACTAGCCCACCAGGAACCTCCAATATGCGCCAGGGGCTGCGTTGCAGAGACGTGTAGAGAGGCCACACCCCTTTTACACCTCTCTGCAACGCAGCTCTGTGGCGCTTTCTGGATGTACCTGTTGGGCTAGTTGGCCCCCAGGGACCCTCAGGATTGAAGGGGATTTAATTCCCCATCTTAAAATGCGCCACGGGGCCTGTTTGCACACATGCCACCTGAAGCCCCGCCCCCTCCCTTCACCACTGTGCAAACGCACCCCGTGGCGCGTTTTAAGTTGGGGGATTAAGTCCCCTTGAATACTGAGGGTCCCCGGAGTCCAACTAGCCCACCATATACCTCCAAAAGCGCCACAGAGCTGCGTTGCAGAGAGGTGTAAAAAGGGGTGTGGCCTCTCTACACGTCTCTGCAAGGTAGCCCCCTGGCGCATACTGGAGGTTCCTGGTGGGCTAGTTGGCCCCCAGGGACCCCCAGTATTCAAGGGGAATTTGTTCCCCTCTGCAAACGCGCCAGGGGCGCGTTTGCAGAGTGGTGAAGGAAGGGGCGTGGCCTGCGGGCCCGATCGTTTTTTTTTTTTTTTTGTCCCCTGAAGGGGGGCTGTGTGGCCCCCTTCATTTTTCTCTTTTTGGGCCCTGGGGACCCCATCCCCCAGGGCCTTACCCCTTCTTTAAATTACAAAAAAACAAAAAACGTGGCCCCCCTTCCCTGGGCCTGTATTGGCCCCGGGGACCCCATCCCCGGGGCATGGCCTCTATATTTATTATTTTGAGGGGGCAGCATGGCCCCCTCCTCTGGCCATTTTAAGGCCCCGGGGACCCCATCCCCCAGGGCCGGCCTTTCCATTTTTTTTTTTACAGTTTTTTTTCTCTTTTTTTGGAGAGGGGGCCGCGTGGCCCCCCTCCCGGGCCACTACTTGCCCCGGGGACCCCATCCCCCGGGGCTGGCCCTCTCCGTTGGGGACTGTGGGGGTCCCCAATCCCCCCACAGTCCCGCCGGCTCCCCACGTCCCTTGGGAGCCGGCATTGCTGTTCCACATGGGGAGCAGCTGACATGCTGCTCCCCATGTGGAAAAGCAATCGCTTTGGATATTGGAAGAGAGAGCAGGTTTCCCTGCTCTCTCTTCCAATATCCAAAGCAGTTTGCTATGGCAGGACGGGAGCCGCGAGCCGCCATAGCAAACTACAGTGTCCCGGGGGTAGGCACCCCGGGACACTGCAGGAGCCGGCCCTGGGGGGTGGTGGTCCCCAGGGCCATCAAGGGCTCCAGGAGGGGTGCCGCGCGGCCCCCTCCCATTCAGTACACAGCCCCGGGGAGGTGGTGGTCCCCGGGGCTCTGGGGGTCCATAACGGACCCCCATATTAAAATGTTTAGTGCCCCGGGGAGGTGGTGGTCCCCGGGGCGTGTGGGGGCTGGAGCCCCCCACACTGGTTTTATTTTTAATTAAAAAAAGCCCCGGGGAGGTGGTGGTCCCGGGGCTGCGGGAGGGCTCAGAGCCCTCCCGCACCATTTTTCAAAAAGCCCCGGGGGTGGCGGTCCCCGGGCTTGGGGGCCCTTTGAGGCCCCCACACATTAAATTATCCCCCCCCACCATGCCCCCGGGACTTGGGCCACCCGGGGGCCAATTAACATTTTTTTTTTTCGGCAGGATTCGCGCATTCTGAGCGCATCCTGCCGATTTAAAAAAATTTTTTTTTTTTTTTTTTTTGCCCAGGGGGTCCTTGTGGGACCCCCTGAGCAAACCTAGGGGGTCAGGGTGTTTCTACCCTGCCCCCTTTGTGCGCTTTGCGCACTTGTTTCTGTCCCTCAATTCTACCGAGGGACAAAATGGCTGCCAACATTTCCTGAATCGGAATGTTGACAGCCAGCTGACAGCCAATTAACATGCAGCTCGTGATCGGGACGGTGCGCGCAGGGTGCGCTGAGGGTACGCGGACCCTACTCGGCCATAGATATCACTAACTTTTTACTTTTCATTTTCTCAGCAACTACTGAACGGATTTACACCATTTAACAAAAGGGTTCTTTCTGAACCAAGAACTACCTCTTTGCCAAATTTGGTGTAATTCCGTTCAGCAGTTCGGGCTGTAGCCGTGTCTAAAGTTTCCTATGGAAAAGTGCATGGGGAAAACGCGTTTTGGGACCCCCTTTTTCTCGGCCCCCGCTTGACGAATCCCCCGAGACTTTCAGGGTAGGAGCGGACCGGAGCGGGCCACAAAGTTTGAAAATTTCGCGAAGATACGTCAACCGGCAAGAGAGTTATTTCAAATAGAATGTCGCGGATTTCCTATGGATAATAGGTTGTAACTATAACTATCTACTGGCGACCGCCAGTAGATAATATATATATATATATATATATATATATATATGTGTATATACAAATAATATGCAATTAAGAAGATATGCAAATAATAATAATAGACATATTTAAACATTATTAGGAAAAGTATTGAAGTCTGGGAATAATAGATATACCATTCCCACTCCAGTTTATGCAACCGTAGTGAAAGCATAGGATTTCAGAGGGGTTACATTTACTGTTCCCACTCCAGTCTGTGCAACTGTAGGGAAAGCGTTGGACTTCGTCGAGGTAAGATTGACTATTCCTACACCAGTCTGTGCAACAGTAGGGAAAGTAATTCACTTCCAACACATTACATATTTGAATAAGCCTATTAATTTGGAACAAATATAAAACGCTTAGCATGTATATTATTAATTAACCCAAATAAAATTATATATATATATATAAAATAATTTACATGTTTATCAACCAACTTCATAATTCATTATCAATTTAATGTTTTTATTATTTATTTATGACTTAATTCACTTCCCACACTATACCCCTACAAAACTAGCAGCCCACACTTAAAACATAACTAAAATAGATAAGTATAACACAATTTACATATTTGATAATCAATTAACTAATTAATTACCAATTAATAATTATGTATTAATTAGTTATTACTTAATTAATGTCCCACCATATACCTCTACAAATCTAGCAACCCACAACTAAAATATAACTAAAATAAATCAATATTGCATAATGTACATAATTCATTGTCAATCAAATTATTGTTAACAAATAAATAATTAACTGTTAATGAATTATTACTTAATTAACTTCCCACCCTATATCCATGCTAATCAAACAGCCCACACTTAAATATAACTAAAATATATTTATTGCACAATTTACATAATAAAATAATCAATTAAATTATTAATGCTATATTAATAATTAATTGTTAAATAATTATTACTTAATTAACTTCCCATCCCGTATCCCTACAACCATTATAAATTACTATTAGCAATTACATAAAAAATTATATCACTTAAAATTACAAACTATATTTAAAAAAATTATTAACAATTATACAAACAATAATAACACAAAATTAATATATGAACTAAAACACATTAAGATATTTTTTATAACTATATTATTGAAAACAATACTAACAACAATATTCTTAACAACGATATTACTTACCTGAAAAAAACAATATTCTTGACAACGATATTTCTGCACCACAATATTTTTGTATCACAATATTTTTTTCCCCATAGTTCTGTCTCCAGATATTTACAACTCAATATTTTGTCCAAATACCACAAGGTAGCGCTAATCACTGCCTTGGGTTACTCTGCGCTGGGAAGGCGTGGAGAATGGACATTCCAATGCATCCACCCATGGATTTTGACACAAACCCAGATTTACCAATGGTAGTAAACCTGGGATTGTATCAAAATGGTAAGCCTTCCCAACAGTGGTATTCTGCAGCACACATAGAAATAGGAAAATGCCTCTAGTCACTTCTGGGTACCTTCCTCCTGGCCATCCCTTAACTGCTGCTGTGATTTCTTGTGGTGTTATGTCACTTCCCAGTTCTTTTCTTTCCCCAAGAGTAAGTGTCGGCAAGGCAATGGGTGTAAAAAGTCTTTGATATATGGCTGATTGTCCCGACAGTCTCTGGTGTACAATTCAGTGTAATAATGCCTAAAAACATCATTTATGTCATCTTGCCCGTAGATTCTGACCTCATCAGCATTGTGCATTTCTAGTATTTGTGAGCCTCTTTTATTGGGGTTAGCTAGCCATGCTAACAGTGTCCCAGATTTATCCCTCTCAGCATGTGTTTTCACCATATGCTCTTTATAATCAAAGCACCGGAGGCACTCTGCCTGACCTGCCAATTTCTCTTTCTCTTCCAATAGTTTGTGTTGCTGGTTTCCCAGGTCTAACTTTCTCTACTTCTCTTAGTATCACTTCTGGGGTGTTAAGAGCATCTACCAGTGTGCGTCAGACTCCTACTATGGTCACAATGCACTGCCCTCTGATCACCATTTTAAAGGCATTCCATTCCGACGAGGTTCACGTGGCCCTACCTACATTATCTGTAAAGCAATTCTGCATCTTCTCCCCTATAGTGTGGCGAAAAGCCTGATCCACCAGATGTTCAACTCTCAACCTCCAATTAGGAATGGCAGTTTGTGTTTTAACCCAGGCCAGTGTGATGGCTGTTGGATTGTGATCTGATATTGTTCTGGCTAAGTACTCCGATTTGCGTACAGAGGAAATCATCCAGTCTAATGCGGAGCTCATGTAGTGCGGAGAAGAAGGAATAGTCAGGCTTGCGGGTGAGTAACTCTCCACGTGTTGACAATTCCCCAGTGTCCTTGCCAATCTCTAAACTTTTTTGCCAAGCACTCCGTCAGAGCGCCAGGAAGTGGAGTGTGTGAGCTATCTAGCTGGTTTGCCATAACTCTATTGTAGTACCCCCTCATGAGAGCCGTGTGGGGCATATGTGGTTTCAATCACCTGCAAAAGTCTGTCCAGGAACCAGGCCTGGTTGGTGTTGGGAGCGTATACCTTGGCTAATGTAATGTCCCTACCCCCTGGGTGCCCTCTGATGAGCACATAAAACACTGTGGTGTCTATTGCCTTGTGTGTGACTTGAAAGGGAACCCCTGGGCGCACCCAAATAAGTACTCTTTCTGCAAATGCTGAGAATGCTGTGTAATATCTTGACATTTCGATCGTTTGAGAAGGGCCAGCCCTTCAGCAGCGGTCAGATGTGTCTCCTGAAGCAGTGTTATATAGGTCCCCCATCGCTTTAAATAAGTCTGCACCTTATCTCTTTTAGTCATATTGTTTAGACCTCAAACATTCCAGGATATAATCTTATAGTGTGTGTGTTCCCTTACCATTGTGCTGTGGCGACATTTCTGTTTCTCACAGTAGTGATAGCACATCCATCCGATTGCGCTCCTCCCAGCTCATTCACAGGTACATGTAGGAATTGTACACCACACTGACCATCCAACAAATTTAAACCTACCTAACCCGCCAACAGAATTAAACCCAACTCTCCCACCCCAGGACAGTAAGGCAACATCCCTCCATCCATACCAATTACTAGAAATATAATTAAATGACCATGTCAGTGACACACACGGTCAACATTAGTGGGGTGACATGCACTTCGGCAAGCAGTCCTCCCAGCCCTGCAACCTACCATCCAGCTCCGATTATTGATTCACATAAGCATAGGCACTCTGCATGCCGCACCCCGGTACAAGAGGAGCCCCACCAGCTTAGAATGCAGCATCCCCTTTCAATTCAATGTAGGGCTATGTGAGTTGGCTAGTGCTAGCTGGCCTCATATAATGTAATCAGCAGTCCTATGCGTTACATAGGGAAGGCCTTGTTTTGGTCCTGAGTCTGCTTGGGAATCCATTTTGGGGCCTGTGGTTGTGTTGTGCTCTAGGTCACGATCCATGTCACAATGTTGTCTGCTCCCAGAGAAGGAGATGGTCACAGTCACGGCCACTACTTGTTGTCTGTCCTGTAGCAGCTGGGCTTTGGTGGGAATGCGCCGTGCAGCAGACCTCTGCCACAGCTCACAATAGACAGGACACATGCCGGTTCTTCATCTCTCCAGGCTTATCAGGGCTTGGGGACAAGTCGGTCTCCGTGGCATTCCACGGTTTTACCGACAGTACGTGTCTCGTTTACCTCATAGCGTCCACCGTTGTCTACAGGTTGTGTACAACAGGTATCTTCTTCATACAGAACCTTCGCATTTACACTTTTACCTCCGGTACACTGCTCTTCGAGGTGCAGGGTTTCTTTGCCTATACCATCTAGCCTTGAAAAAGTCAGTTGGACGAAACACGTGTCGGCTGCCAGTGTGTTTTTGAATATGGATTTTTGATAAGGAAGAAAGAAAATAAAGAGAAAAGAATATCTTACGGACTCCCTTTGATTACTATATTGGTTACAACCTATATTACAATATGGACTAATTTGGTGTGCCTCGGCAAATGTGCATGACCTCTGCATGTTTGCCCGCTGCGACCGCCGTAGTTGCTGGTGGACTGTTGAGGAGTCAGCACTCTGTGATTGTGTATCTATCCAGTCCAACACTCCCTTTGGGTCTGTGATCAGTTTTGTGCCCGCGCTTGTGATGAGTTTGAGCTTTGCTGGCAACAGCATTGCATATTTAACACTCATCTGGCGGAGTTGTTTTTTAACCTCTAAGAATGATGTCCGCTGTTTCTGCACTGCCACAGTAAAGTCTCGGAACAGAAACACCCTGTTGTTTTCAATGGGTTGTTCTCCCTTTTTGCGTGCCTGACTTAGGATATGATCTCGGTAATGCAATAGCTTGGCCACCACTGATCTAGGGGGCAGACCCGGTGGTGGCGGTTGAGCCAGGACCCTTTGAGCTCGCTCCAGGGCAAAGAAGTGGACAGTCCGTCCGAGCGATAGTATCTATTATCCAATTTTCCAGAAATATGGTCTTGTCCGTCCCTTCAATTTGTTCCAGTAGGCCTGTTATCCTCATGGTATTCCTGCTGGCCCTGCCTTCGGCATCTTCCGCTCTGTATTTCAATGTTCTAATTCTCTCCTCTATCTCCAGTATTTGACCTTTTAATGCCCCAGTAGTTGGTCTCAGCTCTGTGATAGCTTTCTCGCTGGTGGAGATTTTTTTAAGATATTTTGCATTGATCGTAACATTGAAATTCAATATACACTAACACAGTATCCATTTTGAGGTCTAGAGCTTCTCTAGTATTCTTGATAGCCAAAAGGATAGAATCCAGTGTGGGTATAGGAGTGTTCCCTGTGGCTCAGAACGAACCTGCAGAGCTATCCTCCATGGGACAAATTGTAGTGGCAGTAGACTGTTGATCGCTAGCTAGGTCCCTCCATTTGGAATGTCTGCCCATGGTTCCTTGAAGGCAAAAAGCAACAGGAGAGCGTATTTCCCTCCCAGGCCCCAGACCCAGTAGTGGTTGCTGCACAGTAAGTCCCGGCTCTGGTCTCAAGAGGAGGACCAAATCCACACCCCTGGAGGGCAGGGGAATCATGAACTTACTCACCAATCACACGCCTTTCCCCTCTTCCAGTTCCTCTTATTCATTATATTATTGCTGCAGTGGCATTATTACACGTTGTATTCAGGATCTTTCCATGAGGAGTTCTCCCTGTTTCATGCACCTCAGATCACCCCTGTTCCCTCAATGTCTGCCAGCTATGCATTTGTCAGTGCACTACCATTCAATTATGAGGAAACAATGGCTCAGGGCACAGCAGGAGCCCCTGGGCAGGGCAGCACTGTATTTCCAATCCCTTTTTATGCAGTTCTTCGGCCTGCCTGGCATCATACGTCCCAGATTGGACCCTGCTCCACCGCTGTACACCAATTATGCCATTGGCAGTGTACTGGTTTGTGTATGAGGAAACAATAGCACAGGGCAAAATACCAGGCAGCAGGACCTTATTTCCAAACCCTTTTATATGCAATTCTCAGACCCGACTGGCCCTGTTTTGCTCCTTACACGCGGGAGGGGGTTATTGTCCAGTAAGCTCCTTTAGGGTAACCATTGTGGCACAGCAGCACAAATCCCTGGCGCCCCGCTCACTGAGGACTCACAGCCATTCCGTAGCCTTCAGTCCCCTCTGAAGTGGTCCTGCAGTGTTTGCCCAAGCCGGCGTCTCTCGCTGTGATAGTTCCACACTCTTTTGCCTTGCCAGCGGGCTCGACCGTCACTCAGTAGGTCTGGGGTCTGATGGAAAGGCTGTCTTTCAGCTCAGGTGTCTGTGGGTCACCACCCCAGAACCCCTCACTGCTGCAGGCTGCAATTGTGGATCTTAATCGCGGAGGTCCCCAGCAGTCAACCAACTTGGACTCCACACAAGTTATGTGTCCCATACCCCTTCTATTGTGCAGTGGCCTGGCAGAGTTATGTTGTGCCAATTTGGGGACAATCGCAGCAGGAGAATCAATAGGATGGTGATAGATGATGGCGCTCAGTCAGGAGCTCCGGGAGTCACAGTTTACTCCACTGGTGTCATGCCACGCTCCTCAATTATGCCATCTGTGATGTCATCCGTGCTATCATGTGTGAAGTCATGAGCAGTGCATATGGGGTTATCATTGTGTGTTGGTTACTGGTGTATTTCAGTGGCTTTTAGGTTTTTAATTATAACCATAATGTTCCTGGACACCTAGCTTACCACTTGCCTGTGACCTCCAGCTCCTGCTTGTTCCAGACTGATCCAGTGACACCGCAGCTGCCCAGGTTTTCTCACTGGGGTTTTCCCGACTAGGTTTTCACACTAACCATTCTTCCCGCCAACAGAAGCCCTGCCCACCCCAGGACCTACTTAATGCAGGCTGCAGTGCGACCGCGTTGCTGGTGCACCAAAGGCCCCCCAAAGGCAAGGCAAGCCTGTCTGCGCCCACCTGCGCCCGATTCACACTCAGCACCATGACCCCTGGCCCGCCCACCCAACGAACATATACCATCACTGAGTTCTACACCCTTGACCCTGGATGCCGCAATAAACACTGCCACCGTGCCGACCCATGCTCCCCGGTAGGACCTTTTACTTGCACCCACTGCCACTTCACTTGCCACTGCACATACACCAGCCCACCTACCAGCCCCATCCCAAACACACCACAGACACCAACCGAACAAAAACACCAACTCGCATGCGCCCTTCTCAACACACGCTCACTCTGCAAGCGTTCCACTGAATTATGGGACCTCATCGCCACCCTTGCACCCGACATCGTCTTCTGAGACCTGGCTCAACCCCACATCCACCCCAGTCATTGCCACAGCAATCCCCAATGGATATAAAATCATTCACCAGGACCACACCAAGCCAGGAGGAGAAACAGGCATCATCCACAAAAAGACCATACAGTGTTCCACCACCACCGACAACACCACCACCTCCATGGAACATCTCAATTTCAAGCTCCACATGGAAAACAAGACAACCATCAGAGGCACCCTTGCATACCGACCCCCAGGCCCATGCTCCAGCTTCTGCAACACAATCGAAGACTTCATTGCGCCCCTAGTCTTAGACTCCAAGGACTACATCTTCCTCAGTGACCTAAATTTCCACATTGACGACCCCAATGATAAAAACACTGCACACCTCCTCAACAGCATGAGCAGCCTCGGATTGACCCAGATCGTCTACAACCCTACACACATCACGACACACACTGGACCCAATTTTCACCTTCAGCAACTGCGTCAAATAAAGCCATGTCACAGAACTCACATGGACCAATCAGTTCATAGTCCACTTCAGCATCGTCAGCCTCCACACCGCCTCCCCCAAAATGATCAACGCCCCCCACCGGAGGTACAACAAAATCTCCAACTGCGTGAATACCCTAAACACCTCCAAACCTGCTACCACCTCCAACCTCGAGCAGGGAGTGAAAAACGTAAACGCCTGGCTCTCCAATTGCACAGACAGCATCATCCCCACCCAGAGCAACTTCCAGAGAAAATCCTACAAAAATGACAGCTGGTACACCCAAGAACTCAGAACAGCGAAAAGAGACAGCAAACAGTTGGAGAGGAGAGGGCGCACCAGCAAGGACACCTCCGAAAGGACAGCCTTCAAGACCTCCCTCAACTCGACTACCACCTGCTGAGGGCAACAAAGAAGACAGCCTTGCCGCACACATCGAAACTAGCGCCAACAACACCAAGGAACTTTTCAACATTGTTAAGGAATTCTCCAACCCGGCTGCCAGTAAAAACAACATCACACCCTCACAGGAGCTATGCGAGAACCTCGCCCACTTCTTCCACGACAAGATCGCAACCATATACAGAAACTTCAAACCCCAACGCTCTCCTACGGAGTTCCTTGACAGATACACAACCACTGTAACTGACACAAGCCACACATTGACCACCTGGAACATCCTCTCCACCCAGGACACCACCTCCACCATAAAATCCATCCACTTGGGAGCTCCCACAGAGCCATGCCTGCACCATATCTTCAACCTCGGAAACCAAAGGATAGGCCAGGAACTCACCACCATACTCAACCCCTCTATCACCACTGCAACATTTCCCGATGCCTGGAAACACGCCAAAGTCAGACTGCTACTCAAAAGCCCTCCGCCGACCCTAGTGTACTCAAAAACTTTTGGCCAATCTCCCTGCTCCCATCCCAGCGAAGGTACTGGAAAAGATCATCAATCAACTCATGACACACCTAGAGCAGAAACAGCTATTCGACGCCTCCCAATATGGCTTCCGCAGCAATCACAGCACCAAAACCGTCCTGATCACAGCCACTGATGACATCCGAACCCTCCTTGACTGAGGAGAAACAGCAGCTTTGATCCTCCTCGACCTCTCGGCTGCCTTTGACACCGTATTCCACCACACGCTGCTCAAAATACTTCACCACATCAGCATCCAAGGGGATGTGCTCAGATGGATCACCTCCTTCCTCACCCGGAAGAACCCACAGGATCCACCTCCCACCTTTCACCTCTGAACCCAAGGAGATCACCTGTGGTGTCCCCCATGGCTCATCCCTCAGCCCCATGCTCTTCAATACATATATGATCCCGCTGGCCAACATCGTCAGATCCCACGGGCTCAACATAATTTCCTATGCAGACAACACCCAGCTCATCCTCTCTCTCACTGACAACCCCACCACCACCAGAACCAACTTCCACAGATGCATGACAAATGTGGCCTACTAGATGAAGAACAACTGCCTGCAGCTGAACACAGAAAAAACAGAAGTACTGATCTTTGGCAACAG
The DNA here is from genome assembly GCA_963921515.1 of Calotriton arnoldi. Lineage (NCBI taxonomy): Eukaryota > Metazoa > Chordata > Amphibia > Caudata > Salamandridae > Calotriton > Calotriton arnoldi. The sequence continues at coordinate 2,652,042 of CAWUFW010001267.1, read as the reverse complement.
CAGCAACACATAGAACAAATCCTGGTGGCCATCAGACCACGGACCTGCACCCACTCCCTCCAACCACGCCAGAAACCTCGGAATCATCATTGACAGCAAGCTCACCATGAAATCACAGATCAACGCCCTCTCGTCCAAGTGCTTCCTCACTCTGGGCATACTATGTAAGATCTTCAAGTGGCTACCTGTATACACAAGACGTATCGTGACACAAGCACTCATCACCAGCCGACTGGACAACGTTAACGCCCTCTATGTAGGAATCGTCGCACATCCCCTACAGAGACTTCAGGCCATACAGAACGCTGCAGCCAGACTCAAACATGGCCTCCCGACAAACCCACATAGCACCCCACCTCATGCAGCTCCACTGGCTCACTGTACAGAAGAGATGCCAATTCAAGCTGCTGACTCAAACACACAATGCTCTACACAACCAAGGACCCGCCTACATTAACCATCGCCTAAACTTCCACCAACCATCAAAAAGACTACGCTCCGCCTCCCTTTCACTTGTCCATACGCCCCACATCTACCGAAGCAGAAGTGGAGGACGCTCCTTCTCCCACATTGCACCAAAGACCTGGAAGAGCCTCCCCACGCACCTCATGACCCTCACCTCACTTCCGCAATTCCGAATGGCCCTCAAGGCCTGGATGCCGAAATAAGCATCCGGGATCTGCTAGCAAATGGATACCCTATCGGGTGATTAGCCGCGCTTTATAAATTCTGATTGATTGATTCCTTCAACTGATGATTTGATTTTTAAGTGATTTTCTAGTTAGTTTTTTTATTTTTTTAAATAGTTTTTCCTCCTTTTTTTACTTAATCAAAACTCTCTTTTAACAAAATTTTTGCAATGGATTTTGGGGGATTTGTAATGATAGACTAAACAATGTGGACGGACCCACTGAGTTGGTGTGTAACAATCACTGTTGTGGTAAGTACATGAACCCATTAGGTTTATTTAAAAGACCCCTCACACACCAACCTAGTTGGTGTCGTGCTTCATCATTGGGGTCCCAACCGGGTGGCCGAGTGCCCCCCGGTTGTGCTGCAACGCCTGATTACAGCGGAGCTGGTGGGGTGTGATTGTGTGAAGTGTTAGTGAATATATAAAAAATATCTCTGAGAATCCTTGCCTATGTAATTTATTAATGGCGGCTCAGGATATGAGTAGGAATATGTGTTGCAACTACTAGGGAGTTATTACCCTTAGTTGGCTAGGTGATGTGGTCTACATGTTTCAGCCCGAAAAGATGAGTAAGGTGGGCTTTCTTCAGGACCGGGTTTGTGAAAAAAGTGAATGGCAAATGTGAAATGGCCACGTGAAATGGTGAAGTACCTACACACGTGCTAAGGTGTGTGGTCTAAGTGTCGGCGTACTCACAGACACTCTGTCAATAGAAAACACTAGATTTAGGTTTTGGGCAGCGATTCGAGGCTCAGGAGGGGTCTCTTCTGAAGTCCCAATTTGGTTAAGAAGAGTGTCCCGCTTGTAACCTGCTGTGGTCTCCCGTAAACCCGGTCCTGAAGAAAGCCCACCTTACTCATCTTTTTGGGCTGAAACATGTAGACCACATCACCTAGCCAACTAAGGGTAATAACTCCCTAGTAGTTGCAACACATATTCCTATTCATATCCTGAGCCGCCATTAATAAATTACATAGGCAAGGATTCTCAGAGATATTTTTAATATATTCACTAACACTTCACACAATCACACCACACCAGCTCCGCTGTAATCAGGCATTGCAGCACAACCGGGGGGCACTCGGCCACCCGGTTGGGACCCCAATGATGAAGCATGACACCAACTAGGTTGGTGTGTGAGGGGTCTTTTAAATAAACCTAATGGGTTCATGTACTTACCACAACAGTGATTGTTACACACCAACTCAGTGGGTCCGTCCACATTGTTTAGTCTAGTATTAGATTGGGGACAAGGACGTACCCCTTACTTCCCTTGCTCTCTCCTTGTTTTTCATGGATTTGTAATGATATACATTATTCTTTTGACAAAGCAAATAACCACAGTGCACCTATGGAAATAACTCAAAGCCCTCATGTTGACATAACCTAGTATAGATGACCTTTGGTTATAAACAGTGGGAGTTTCTTGTGAGCAGGGCAAAGCCTTCTATGGGACATGAGACCACACCTGTGTCATCGAGATCCAGATGTACATAGCTTTTTTGAGCTCGCAAACAGCCCGATTCACAGAATCAGGCTGTTTGCGACCGCAAAAAAGCAGTTTTATATGTACAAACCCCTATTTTGCGATTCAGTGACCTATTACCAAATCGCAAAACGGGTTTGCGATTCGGTATTAGGAAGGGGCATGTTTAGGGCGTCCCTTCCTAATAGAGACTCACTGTGGTATGTGTGAATGTTTTACAACCGAAATGTGGTAGTAAAACATTCACATTTTACCGCTAACTCCGAGTTGGTGGTAACCCATTCGCAAACAGGAAGGATTTCCCAAGGGACCACTTTCCCTTTGTGAATGTATGCAGAAACGTTTTTTAACAGCAGGTGGTGGTCCAACGGACCACTGCCTACTCTTAAAAAATGAAAAGAAAGCTTTTCATTTTACATTTTGAAATGCATCCCGTTTTCCTTTAAGGAAAAATGCTTTATTTAAAAAGCAATCACAGACATGGTGGTCTGCTGACCACATCAGGCCACCATCCCTGTGATTTCAGCGATTCCCAATGGGTCGCAAAACCAGACCTACCTCATGAATATTAATGAGGTAGATCTTTTTGCTGCCCACTGGGAATCGCAAACGGTGTAAAACACACTTTAGTACATTGCTGTTTGAGATTACCAAACAGCGAATCGCTAAAATTCGCTATTTGGTCATCGCAAACAGTAAAGTTAGTACATCTGGCCCTAGGTTTGACCTGAGCTTCTGGTCTGTGCTGAGCCCTGGATTCATGGTTCCAAAATTGCTCTGAGCAACCACGGTGTTGGTGTGACTCATCACCTTCTGTGGATCAGTTGTGGATTTGCTCAGGACATAATCACAAACAACAAGCCTGAGGTATTTTTCAGTTTTGATGATCTATCTATCCATCCACCCACAATTCAATCCATCCATCCATCAAATCTCCCACATGTTTCTTAGGGTATTCTCCCTACAGACCTCTGCAACTTGTTTGCTCTCTCGATCTCGGTTTGCAGATTCAAAATGCTGCTTTGGCTCTGCAGCTGTGGTCAACTAATTGAACTCTGGACATGAGTGGTAGCTCTGGGCATTTTTTAATTCATTAGGTAAAGTCCTGAATCCCGCAAGGAAAATTATTTATATTATCATATCGGGCAGCAGTATGTACTCCCACTCCTCTCCCATATCTTCCGTCTGGTTAGTGGATGCTCTAAAACTTCCAAATTTTTTAAAACAACCCAAAACTGCGAGTGTTCCCGGATCCCTTGCTTCACACAATGGTTGCTACAGCAAACATTGTCAGTCTCTGTTCTCAGATTGCAATGATCTGCGGTTCCTTTGAGGATCTGTGGATGCCACAGTGGACAAGGAGGGAAGAGTTCTCTCGTTCAATCTGCTTCTTATTTATTTCACATTTATTAAACATGGATACTGATTTGCACATAATCTGTGTATGCTGTAGCGGAGACCCTGGGCCTGATTTAGGTCTCGGCAGACAGGTATACTCCGTCACAACGGTGACGAATAACCCGTCCGCCACAATATAAATCCCATTATATTTTATGAGATTTATATTTCGAGGGATGGGATAGCCATCTCTGTTGGGACGAGTAACCCGTCCGCTGAGATCTAAATCAGGCCCTTATATCCCTACAAGGAAAATCATGTACATTTTCCTAATTGAGACATTATCTACTGCTTTGCTCCTCTGCCCTCTTATACCGCCATATTGTTTAATGCAACACAAGCCCTGCAGGTGTTCACAGATCCCTTGTATTGAAAAATTGTGGTTGGAATATTAATTTTCTGTTTCCGTCTGCCAGGCAGAATGCAATGGCCTACGGTTCCTTTGAGGATCCCACAGTGGACAAGAGAAACAAATGTTCTCACCTCCAATCTGCTTCATTTATGCTTTTCCCATTTACTAACTTTGGATGCCGATCTACCTATAATTCGAGTATGCTATAGTGGGAACTGAAGATTAATGTGGACCCAAAAAGGAAAATGCTTCTCTTTTGACTTCTACATTAACTTTTTTCTCTGTTTTCACCATGAACATATTTGCACAAAACTTGACATGCAGAAACCAAATATCCAGCAGGGTTATCATACTGTTCCAATTTTATTAAGAAAGCAAATAAGCTTTGACCAGGTCAATAGGTATAGCAAGTTAGTGTTATGGTATATTTATATTTATTGGTAGCATTTTCCACATAAATAAAAAGAATAACATAAAGAAAAAAATTTGATAAAACCTAAATGTGGCAACCATATACTTGAAATATAAATTATAAATAAAAAATAATTGCCATTGCGTATTATCTAGAGTAGTGTTGGTGCTTCCTCCCATTCATGTGTCTTGCTTGACAGCGTCAGCGCCGGGACATCTCTGTTTGAGGTAGCTGTTGCGCTTTATAAAATGCATTATTATTATTATTATTTAGGACAGATACAGAAACCCTTTTTTTTTTTTTTTACTTTATTGAGTTTTAACATCAAAACAAAGAGACATGACTTCATTAGCATAATGGCAATAGTAGGAAAATCACTGAGTACCATTGAACATTGACATTCAGATATCACAAAACTTAGTATGTAATGATCATTAACCATTTTCGCTAGTAGTTGTGCAGGCAATACATGTGGTTCGTAGACTTAGATATACATCACTGAACAAAATCTGAAATGAGAAAGTCTGCTTCAGTGTCCCCGCTGTACTGCCCCATCGTGCAGTTTACCAGTATCACTCCTTATCTCATAGCGTATCATGCGCACGAGATGTCACTCCAGCTATCCCACCCCCACAGCGTCCGCTTCAGCTGGGGGCACCGCTTTAGCCAGCAGATATGATTGAAATAGCGCCCAGAAATATTTGGGCCGGTTACGCGGATACAGAAACCCTTTTTAATATATTTATTTTTTTATTTGTATTTCTATTTGATTCCTTTTCAGTAGGTGCAACGCCCAATAAAATACAATGGTAGCATCATTACTTTGCAGGTAGAATTTTGTACAGTACATAATAAATACATCACAGCAAGCACAGGGGTAAAGGAACACCCAAACACCCTAATGCAGATGCACATTTATTGTTGATATCTTACAATATTATACACCTTGCTCTCAGGGCAATCTGGTATCAGGTGGACAAACAAGATTCCTGGAGAGGTTTCTAAGTCTTCTGTTGTCATGAGTCCTTGTCAATTTCATCCACACATCTTCAGCAAAAGTCCATTGCTTTACATCTCTTAACCAATCTTGCAACCTAGGATCTATCTATCTATCTATCTAGCTATCTATCTATCTAGCTATCTATCTAGCTATCTGTCTGTCAGTCTATCTCTGGCAGTCTGTTTTTCTGTCTCTGTCTCCCTCTGGCAGCCTCTGTCTCTGTCTCGCTCTCTTTCTCCCGCTCTCTCTGTCTCTATGTAATTGCGTTTTGTTCCCAATCTGGCATTTAATTTACACTATGTCTCTGCATTTGTGGATTCAGAAGCATGTTCGAGAAATTAATCTTTCCCAGCCAGCACTGGGACAGTAGTGCCGATCTTGTGAATCAGCTCCTTTAAATTTAAACCTCCAGCGAGAGCAACTTCATGGCTTATAAAACATGGGTTTTGTTTTCTGCTTTTTTAGTGGCCTGGCTCAATTATCAATCATAATTTGCAAGAATTTGTTGAGAGGGGAGTAAAATGTCAGTTCACAATAACACAGTGTCTAAAGAGTACATCTTGGCACTTGGTATGAAGGGAAACTAAGTGTGAAACACTACAAGGAAAGACTAATAGGCAACCCTCGTCATGTTTAGGTCAGTTTGATTAGGAAGGACACCAAGTTCTTTTCCTTAGACGACCTCGTCCTTTAATACAAATGTGTGAACTGGGAAAGATGCTGTAAAAATACACAGGGGCAGATTTACAAGCCCCTTGCGCCACTTTTGCGTCACTTTTCCCATGTTAAAAATGACGCAAAAGTTGCGCAAGGGCCTTGTAAATAAGCCCCACAGTTCTTGACATTTTTCTGGAAATGCACATCTAGCATGCAGTTACGATAGATTAGGTACAGGGTAAGGAAACCAGTAAGAAAGAGCCTTACACTCTTTCTTTGAACTAAAAAACAGATTCCCAAACCCTCGGTGATTCATCATTGCTGACTTTCCTTGTTTATCTTCTTATGTTTCCTTCATACCGACCTTAAAGTGGAGAAACACGCTGTAATCTATTTAACATCAGGTTAGACTGGAACTCTGAAACTGCTTTTCCAAATGTTTTAGACTTAATCACTGTATGAAGGGCAGCGTTCACAGATCGGCTAAACATTTCTGTGAGCGGAGTCGTGTACATGCCCTTTTGGGGGGAAAAATTGCTTCAGGAATAAGAAAATTAGCAGTTTTGTGTATTTCAGCATCTGTCTTCACCATTGTGAAAGGGTTGTGAAAGAAGCAGCGACCTCTATCAAGGACTCATAACGCACCCAAAAATAGTCCAATTCCTTGATAATCATGAGGTTTCTTGTCCCAAAATCAAGACCAACAAGCATTGGCATAGCCAATAGGTCTCGCTTTTGGGACCTTATAAGTATTTATTTATGCAGCACAATATCCTTGGTGCAACACCATCAACCGTTGCATGGCTAAACACTTATAAGGTCCCCAAGGCGAGACCTATTGGCTATGCCCAAAAACAATCACCAACACACAAAAGGAAGCTAAAGGCATCCCGTGGAGGTGTGCTCGAGAATCAGAAAGCAATACACAAGCATGTTTAATGCGCGTGCAGTTATTTGGACGCTGGCTGGGCTAATAGAAATGGCAGTGATGGCTTTATAGGCCCATTTGTCCGCCCGAGTGTGGGGGAGGGGAGGAGAGGCCTGCAGTGGCTTCTGGTAGTCTCTATGACCCGCGCAGCATCAATTCGAATTTGCAGGGCCGGGGGATCAGGCAGCTGACCTAGGCTACCCCCTCTGATCCAGTACGCCGGATAATTTATCGCCGTTATCACTTCTAGGTCACACGGAGTTAAATGCTGCATGGGGGAGCAGGGACTGGGCACCGCTTCTTAACATTGGTCAACAAACTGTGGAGGAAGCAACCACACTGGAGGATAGAAAGGGACAAAACATTCCGCCTTACAATAGGGACGGTAACACTGTGGGGCATGAAGGGATATCAAGGGTTACAAGGCTTTGACCAAATTTTTTTTTTTAAATCTGCATTTTCGGATTGGGAGCTGGCCAATTATTTTATCCAAGGGGAGCTCAGCATGAAAAGGTACAGACCCCTGGCTGACCAGGGTAGAAGAGGAAGCAAAGGAGTGGGAGGCAGCTCTATGGGCTTGAAGGGTGTCGGTTGTTTAATGGCCAGGGTTGTCCCTGTAGCAGGAAGTCTGCTCTCATCCAGAGTTCAACCCCATGCTGGGAGAAATGGGAGCACACAAGTCCTTACTCCTGAAGCCGAAACTGCATATAAATCAATAACAAGTTCAAACGCATTTCGGGTCCGAGTACCCTGGCTTACTGCTGGGCCCCACAAAGACTACGAAAAATATGTTTCCAATAATATAATCTAACATTACGCGCACACTGCCACCCCAGAGGCCTCTGTGTCGAGATGGGGATATTCTGTGTCGACCGTTTACTAAAGAAATTCATGTCCTCTAAGGTACCTCATTTTGCTCTTGTCATAACTTGAATACGGTGGGGGCTTTTCAAACGGCAAATAATGGAATGAAAATCATGGAAGGCCATTAAATGCAGAATGCACTGTAAAGAAATGATCTTCATTCCGATATTAAGTTACAACATTACAGTGTGCAGCAGCAACAATGTTTTGCAGCCATTAATAAGGGGGATGCATGCTGCGGACACCCTGTGTGGCTTGCTGTTGAAAAATTCACATCCCGGTAGGGGTAAATCTGCTATTCACCCTTCTCGGCACGACAAATGCAGTGCCATTTAAATGGATAATAGCAATACCACATATGTCCAGTACTCTGGAAGGCAGTGCGATATTAAGCGAGTATAAGCTTAATGCAGTATAAGCAGAAACCAGCGTGGTCGGGCACAGAAAAGCGGCAATGGAATGCGCGAGCCCTTCAGGAAATTACACGCGCCATCTAATTAAAGCAGCAAGCGGCAAGGAAACCTGACACAAGACAGATGGCCCTGCGTGCCCTGCTGGCTCCCAAGTGCCGCGGGTTTACAAAGTGGGAGGGTTGAGGGGAGTGCGACCGAGAATCAACAAAGCGTTTCCCTTGCGGGAGCGAGCCAGGGGCACCATGTGTTTGCAAGTTAATTACAAACATATGGTGTCAAAGCTCGCTCCCGCAAGGGAATCGCCAAACGTGCACGCGTTGCCATTGAAAGCAATGCATCGCGTGCACGTTTTTAGGGCGAAAAGTGAATCGATTCCAAAAGGTCTTTTTCCTATTCAGCGCATGGCGCTGCGTAGGCGAGACCTAAAAATCATGAGCACGCAAAAACATAGTGGAGGCGCTACCGGAATGATGATCCAACGATGATCGCAAATTCATCAAGAACTGGGCAATCTCTTGGATCGCTTCTTAGTCACCATGGAGGCCCACATAAATGACACTCTTACTCAAATTACGATAATGGGACGGAGGCCAGTCGACAAAATACCTGCCCCAGACTTGGACATATCATCCTCATCCAAAAATTACACAGAGGCAGCAATAAGTGCCTCCCAGTATACGATTGCCAAGGCGCTCCTTTGGCAATCAAGCAAGATGGAATTACGGATTGACCTGATACAGTCACTAGCAACACACCTGGCTGAACTAGGGAACACGCTAAGCAGTCTGGAGTCCAAACTAAGTGCATCAGAGAAGGACAAACCATGCCCATGTTACCCTATCATCAGTCAGTTAACCACTCTACCTGAGGTTTTGGGAGCACTGGTGGGCACCGCTAAAGCCAACATTGCTAGAAGGGAACCAAGGATTCAGGAAATAAGCTCCGCTTTAGGTGAGCTGTTCAGCTCACTGAGTGCGGGTATGGGTGTTCCTGATGAAATATCAATCATTGATTTGGACGTCGTGACCGACGACCGGATGCCCAGGCCCAGGCCCACCTGAATTGTAGTGTGATAGGTTCTGCAAAGGGACATCAGGTGGATCCCAAAAGAAGAAGATCTCTGACTGTAAAAGATCCTCCCGACGCAAGAGAACAAGAGACGGGCCCCCAGACTTTGAAAACATCTGACCCCCTCCTAAAATCCAGCTTATTGAGGAGGGCAAAAAAGAGACTAAAGAAACAATCCAAGAAGCAACGCCTACTAAAAAGAGCATTTTCGATTAATATTCCTCTTAAAACCACTAACCTCTTCCCAATATTTGGACCCTCAAGTAAGCCCAGGACTCAGCGGTCAAAGATCAACGAAAAAACTGATAATGCAGGGCCTATGGCTCCCCTGCATCTCAAAGAAGGTCAGGAGACAAGCCTGAATAGGTCAGCCCCAGAACTGGATGGTGGGAAGGGCCCTAAAGGTGTAACTTCACAAACTGATCAGTCAATGGAAACAGCAGTTGGGCCACTGGCCCCACCTACCATCGAGGGAGCACAGATGCACAGTACAGGGCTGCTGCAAGGAGAAAGCAGAATGCCCAAGGACAAAAGCACTCCATCGGAATGGATGTGTTCTGACTTACTTCTAGGTTACAACCAAGGAGGGGTAACTTGCGACCCTTCAATGGGTGTAAATTTACTTGAACCTCAATGGCGCACTAGTGAGGGAACAATCCCTCTGGTGGTGAATTCTGCCTTGCAGCTGGAGACCAACTGTCGAAACGCATTACCCAGTTATTTCCAAAGAAGTGTGAATAGTGGACCATTTTGTGACAGTAGCTCAGAGGATGCTTTGGGGGCACACAGAGATCACCCATCCTCTTATCCTGAGCATTTACAGCCTGTCCCTCAGGCCAACAGGTGGGAGGAAGGTCGCAACCACCCAGAGCTGGTCTTCATACTCAGGTACTGTCCAAAAGGTCCCCAGAATACACTCAATAGAGGGAATCTGCTGAGATTATTTAGCCATATCTCCATACTAAAACACATAACCCCAGAGGACCTCGAATGGGTGAGATTCAATCCCTCACACCTAAACTCAAATGGCGAAGTTACCACAACAGTATGGAGGAGTGGGGGCCAGAGAGATGCCGTGTGGAGAGAAATAAACATCTTTGCAGAATGCTGGATTCATCTGTATCAACCCGTTCCACCGAAATATCCTTACTTCCTTCTAAACTCCCCTCCAAGACAGACAGCAATAAGTGTCCTCAAGGGCACGTTAGGAGGAAACTGAGGTTGGAAAGTGGAAGAAACCATAGGATCACGCGCCTTAACGATAGTATGTAACCACATTCAGAGAGAGGTACATACTGATATTCCAAGTTGTATATACATGAAGGAGGGGTTGTGTCCCACAATCAAGAGACCGGGCTCAGTTTTTGCTCTGAATGGAGCCAACAATTAGCATTCCAGAAGCTAAACCCCAAACTTTAATTCATTTCATGGAACATGCCAGGCCTTAAAAACATCAGTGCAAGTAGGGAAGCAATGTCTTAACTGGAAGAAAGTGACATCCTCTGCCTTCACTTGTCAGGCTTCCACAAGTCTTTTACATCGGCGACCCACACAAGTCTTTTCGGGCACCCGTCAAGGGGCCTATCCATTTTCATCAAGCAAGCAACCAGACTTGAGGCCATACCATTGGATTTTAACTGCACAGCGGCACAACTAATCCTCATCCGGGGCCTGAAATTTAATTGGAAAGATGTAGGTTTGATACTGGCAAACTGCTATCTCAATGCATCAAGGAAAGCGATGCTGGAAATGGTAAGCTATTTGCTCGACAACCTTGAATCCCTTTTCCTGGACTTTCCATGCTCTGAAATCATAATCACAGGAGACTTTAATAACAGAGAGCGGGGTGTTATGTACCCCAATCTAGGCCAAGGTAGCTACATGACATTTTACCTACGTTTGTCCTACCTTGCTCTGAATAACAGTTCTAGCATTGACCTTTTACGCAGTTATGTACTGAATAAATGTCGATCGGTTTCCTTGAAACTAGCCTAATTTATTATGCATGAGGATTCTTAGAAACGTCCCTGCACCAGATGTACATAACAGGCTTAACATACTCTGAATAAAAGTCATGGTAATCTTCATCCTAGGGCGCAAGAACTACTTTGCATAATTGCAGGTATTGATTTAGGCTCATATTCATAATCGTACTCACAACATATCGATTGTGTAAGGAACCCTGAGGCTATCTTTATGGTATAAAAGAACCATACCAACACTTGATAGGCAGAGGAGAAGCTTCCACGCTGACACAAGAACCTGAGGTCCATGCACGCAGAAGCTCCAGCACGGAGTGGTCTTACATCCCTTGCGGGATGTCCAACTCGAGACCAAGACGGGGTCCTTCATTCTCTCCCATCAGGTAATGGGGTTGGCTCTTTCCTAGGGGATTCTTGGCTCTACACCTACATACATGCTAGGTACACTTAGGTACACTTAAGTAGGGTTTGCTTCGTAGGAGTACACTTGATTACCGTCATGTATATATGCGTGCATATATTCACTGTTTTAGCACCATCGTAGAATTCTACCTTTTATTTACTCTGTTGGAGCTTGTAATCTTATACATTTGCTTCTGTCTAATGATTGTCGCAGCAAACATGCTTTATACTAGAATGACTCTGGTTCAATAAATGCTTATTAAAAATGTCCCCATCGTTTATTCTGTGTATCTCTTTGAGACTAAGTGAGTACAATTGACAGAGCGGAAAGTTCTGTACTGTTTCCACGATCCCTGAAGGATCAAAGGTTGTCATGTTTGATAGTTGCCAGAAACTATTCGCTCCTTGGTAAGGTTAGGGGGCTTCTGGTGGCACTGTGAGCTAGCTGGTCTAAAGGCTAACATATCCTTTGGGGGGTGTCTGCAATCAGTCTGGACACCAATCCCTCAGTTTATGTTGTCTAAATGCACAGATCCTATGTACTTTTAGGAACTACATGACATGGCACCCAACGTTGGTTTGGTTCTTATTTAACAGTCAAATCTGGTCTCTTGATTCAGTCGTGCTTTCTCAGAGACCCCTGCTCACATTTACCCAGAGACTTCTGGAGTGGGAAGGGAAAATCTGCCGCAGCTGAGTAGGTATAGCCTATGTATTGGCTGTAGGTTTTTTCAAGCTTGAAGGATTATGATTCCACACTTTGTGCAACACCTTATCTCTTTTTCTTAGTACTTCCTCCCATAATGTCTAAGAATGGGGACGCTGGTAGGAGTGGTGCTAGTACAGAGGAAGCTGAGCAGGAAGGTGCTCTTAACATTTCAGAAAATAGCAGACATGCAATTATTATGAAATTTGTAGATTATGGCCTCCCATCAATAAGTGGAACTGTAACCTTCTTGGTTGAGGCACACAAGGCATTCAGGACACAGGTATTCTATTCTTGGATCAAACTCCCACCTGCTGATGAACGCATACATTTGTTTCATACTTAGATTCCATATGGGACACTTGAAAAATACTCTCCATATGAGAACACAGAAGTTCTGTTAACTTACCAAGAACATATTAATTGGTTTAAAGGTGCCCTCCCCATACCACAGGAAATGTGAGGCTCGGCCCGCTCAGCAGAGAAGGGGCGACCTGGCTGGTTCTAGCTGCTTACACACCGCATCCAGAGATTGATACATTGCCAGCAGCAGGCGCACGTACACTTTACAAAGAGATAGTAAAACTATACAGAAATCTCACACAGTTCATAATGCGAACACTTACAATTCAACCTTCAAGGGTCACTCAAGCTGGCCATCCGCAATGGACTTCGACAAAAATAAGCCCACAAATGCTGAATGCGGTTATAGGACGAATGCCCACTAAGCGTGAACAGATGCCGTTCTGGATAGCAGAGAAAATAACACAGCTTGAGGCAGTGTCTCCCCACACAGGCCCGCAGGAAAAACACGGAATATTAACAATTTGTTTGCCAATGGGAATTGCTGCCCGAATAGAAGATTGTACCACATGGGGTACACTTTTCACTGCAGTTTATACCAGAACTCATGGTACCCCCTCAATAGCAGTCACACCAGAAATTTTGAAACAAATACAGAATGAGTACAGGGCAGAACCTGCCCTGGACTTAGGGATGAAATTGATTGGGAATTTTGCACAGGTATCAACAATTATGTTAGGTAACATAAAAGGGGAGGCCGCAGCGGTGGCTATATGCCAATGCCTAAGGGAAGTTTCTCTTGCACAACAGGAGCGATAACAACCTAAGATTATTGAAGAAACCTATGCTTCACTGGGTAGAGATAACTTGGGAGCTAAACCTGGAAAACCACAAATAACGAGCAATCCTGAAAAGGATAACTCAAAGCAAGCACCTGATTCTTCTAAAAAGAATTGGGATAACAAACAAACAAAAAATAATAAGCAGAATACATCACGATCAGGGGGTGGGTTTCCTCAACAGGAGCCTTCTAATAGGAAATGCAATCTTAGAAACCATGATAATATTAAAAAACCTGACAGATATCAGGATACTGATACACGTTCCTTTCATTCCTTTCAGGGTTCATCAAAAACCTCGAAGAGGGAAGGACGGTCCGAACACAGATCAGAAGAGCGAGCCATGCCAAGAGACACACATCGTACTTCAGACTACATTATCAAACAAGAAGATAAACCCAAAATTAAACCTCAATTTAAAAAGAAGAAGGTAGCTGGCCTTAAAATAAGAAATGCCCAGGCTACCGAGGACTCTGCTTCTGAATGGGGAATGGGCTCTGACGATACTAGACAGCGCAGCAGAAGTAACATTAGCTCGCCAGAACCTGATGGAATTTCTGGTTAGAGCAGCATTGAATGAACATATCACGGTGGAGACACCGGATACAAGGGTAAGTGTACCACATAGTTTACACGAAATTATGCTCCAAATGGAGGGGGACATACCCAGGAAAGTAAAAGGTCTCTTTTGGGAGCACCTGACATATGGATACAATATCATTTTGGCTGAAAAAGATAGGACACCTGAGTTCGTCATGGAGTGCCCAAAGGGGGAAGATGTAATTTTACCGGCTTTCTCTGACCTCGTTCCAGAGTCACTAAAACATTCATACTCGCAGGAGTGGGCGTTAGCGCTAGCACCCGCACTTTACCGCAATCATGTAGAGTGGGATGCTGAGTCATCTCACCATGAAATCCCATTAAAATCTACTCCTACTCCACATAGGCAGTACCCAATAAAACATGACACAAAGAAACAGGCCAGGGAGATCTTAGATCAACTTGAATACCAAGGTGTGATTGAGAATTGCACCTCTTCCATGAAGAATCCTTTGTTTCCCGTAATGAAACCCGACAATTCATACCGTCTAGTGTTAGACTACAGGCATTTGAACACATGCACAAAAACATTTGCAGTACAAAATGCACACAGTGCTGCATTAATGAATAACATTGTGCGGAAGAAATACAAAACAACATTAGATATCGCAAATGGATTCTTCTGCCAAAATATAGTGCCTGGAAGCAGATATTTGACAGAATTCTCGGCCCTAGGCTCTCAACGCCAATTCTGTAGACTGCCCCAAGGGTATAAGAATAGCCCGGGTTGTTCTCAGCAACAGTAACAGAGTTACTTCAAAATTGTGATGAGGAGGCATTGTCCTATGTACATGATATTTATCTGACAGACGATGAATTATTGGATCTCTTGCACAGGGTGAACAACATAATTTTGGGGAATGCCACAGTGGGCTACAAATGTAACTTTAGAAAATCAAAAATTGCCCACCTCAATGTCCTATTTTTGGGATATGAGCTCTCAAGTGAAGGGAAAATCCTGGCAGCTAATTTTTTAGAAAAATGTGCGCTGCTCCAACCTCCGAAAACTCTGAAAGGTTTACAATTCATTTTAGGATTCCAAATTTTGGCAGAACATACATTTTGGATTACGCAGAAAAGGTAAAACCTTTCTACGACCTAATCAGACCTGATTTTTCAGCTCAACATTGGGCACAGGAACACACAGAATTTCTCCGTTCCATACAAGCTGACATGATAGCTTCCAAACACTTACACACATGTGTTAATACCACTAATTTGGTGATCCATGTAGTTGCGAGTCAATCAGGGTACACTTACCATACCTTCAATGAAGGCGAAAGGGTACCCATTACATACAAATCACATTTGTACACAAACGCTGAAATGTATTTTGCATCCACAGAAAAGATACTGACAGCAATACAGACTGCTGTAGTGAGAGAAAGAGCACCAGCTCAGGGGAAACGCATAGTTGTCGTGACTCCAGTACCAACCTTGCAGGCTGTGACCAAATCAAGCGTTCCAAACGCAAAAGCATTGCATCCGAGATGGATACAATGGGCTAATTCTCTGACTGTAACAGATGTAGACTACAAATTTGACTCTACATTAAAAACACAAGCATATCTGCAGTACGAACATGAATATCCTCTCCTGAATGAAATAATGCCTCCAGATCAGTATGAATATATCATTTACACTGACGGATCTGCCCAGCCTGCCTTAGGAAGTAAACAGCAATACAGCGCAGCATGTGCGAATGTGAAGGGACGTATGTGGGATGGCAAGTTCCATCCTAGCAATACACAGACGCAGTCTCTAGGAGATTGCACAGCACAGTTGGCAGAACTAAGAGCCCTGATACTGGCACTAAAAAATACAGATCGGGAATTCCCCACACTCATGGCATGCGATTCGTTTTATTGTGTCCAGTCATATAATGAATATCTTCACTATTGGGGCCAGAATGGGTTTAGAAATTCCAAAGGTTGCACAATAAAGCACAAGCTGCTTTGGGAACAGGTGGCAGAGCTGAAAAAAGGCTTGCCACGAGCTCATATTGTTCACACATTGAGTCATCAGCGTGTTGGCATGCACTTTGAAGGGAATTCATTGGCTGATGAAGCCACCAAGGCAACAGTGCGAACTGCTGCTGTTTCTGCAATCACTCATTCTAGTACGAGAATAGAAGGACAGATAATGATAGCTGTGAACGCTACACGCAATACCAGCTCAGCCTTGCCAAAAGGTTTTCCACTCAAGTACTCCTACAAGTTAGATGCGCAAAACATTCCGTATGCTCAAATTCCAGGAGTGGGGGATAGAGTAATAACAAACATGGATTGCAGATTAGGATTAATTCTAGCTGCACACGAGGGTCTGGGTTCAGCACACGCAGTTAGCGCTGCAACTGTTTCGTTACTGAAGCAGGGTTATTGGTGGCCAGGTTTCACTAAACAGACCAAGGGCTATGTCCTCAAGGGTGACATCTGTAAGCAGATGAAAGGTTCCACTGTAGCACGTCCACCACAAACACCACTGCTGATATCAGACAACCTCTCACATGTGTCTATTTGGACCACTGCGGCCCCTTACAATCTGACGGGGCTTACCGGTACATCCTGGTGGCAGTGGATTCATGCTCTAGATTCCTGTGGGTTTGGCCTCAGCGCTTGGCTGATGCCTGAACTTTTATAAAGGATTTGGAAGTCTTAATAGGGATATGTGCAATTGGCACATTACATTCTGACCGTGGCCCTGCGTTTAGCTCATGGGCTTACAAAGATGCCATGGGAAGTTTGGGTGTGGCATTGTGGTACTCCTCTCCATGTCATCCCGAGGGAAATTTAATTGTGGAGAGGAAAAACTAGGACTTAAAGCAATCCTTAACAGCAAGGGTATTAGGCTTGGGTGGCAGTTGGGTCAATCACCTGGGGTCCAGAGGGCACTAAACAACATGTCTAGAAGTTCCCTCGGGGGCCTTACTCTGTACTCCATACAAAGTCCTGTTCCGGATTAGAATGTGGGAACATGACCTCGACTGTGGCAGCACAGTGGCGGATGAAAAACCATTTGACATCAATGATCCTTTGGCTGTTTTACAGGAACTCAATGAATTCCGGGCATTACAAAACAACGTCCTAGAAAAACGCACCACCACTGGAGAAGTGAAAGCTGTTTCGGCAAAAATTAGGAACAAAATTTGGGCCATCTTACATGTACCTGTCTTGGCTGTCGAAGGAACACGAACAGTACTTCTTCCGCCCCTTGCCGGCAAGAAAGAAAAGAGATTTGTCCAATTGATCTGATCAAACCACACTATGTGGCTGATACTCAATAGTAGGCTGCATGGGCTCCTGGGTAGCACCAGATCTCCTCTCGCTACCATACAGGAAGTTCAGATGGAGTGATTAATTATGTTTGAAGACTCTACTCTACAAAGTGAAGGAGTTACCAAAAATGGAATGGAACATGTACCTGTTGAAATCGAACAGCAACAAACTACAAATGAAACACAGATCGCAATTCGGCCTAACACCAACATCTATGTGAATATGTCTCGAACAGAGGCATCTGCCAATTCCACAAAACCTGCTGAGCTACCAAAGATAGATAGAACCACGTCTGGCTACTTCATTGATTTTGATACTTTCTCTTTGGATCCAAGCGAACCCGAGTTACCACCACCTGTTCCCCACAAGAAAAGGATTTGTGATTTCTACCTTTGGTTGAAAAAGACTTACTTTGTTTCTCCCTCTATACAGCTCTGGGTTGCAATTGGTCTACTGTTTCTAGTCCTTTGGATTGGTATAGTGACTGTCTTTGTCTTGCTCCTGAATGGACATTATCTCCCAGAACGCTCTGCAGTACAACATGTGAACTTGGTCCTGAAAGTGCATGCGTCATCACACCGTGATCAGAGAGACCTGTCCTTAGTGAACATTACAGCAGTTCCTGAAGGAATAGTTTGGGACAGAGTTTCCTATGATGTATATGGTCCTACTGAACTTTTGAAAATACCACATTTATTTAAAATTTCTCTTAAAGATATCATCACCTCTAGTACTTTCTCTGATGATTAAACTGTAAATACTATGCTGTCTGATTCAGAACATTTTCAAATGATGAATTGTATGATGGTACATCTAATTTTGACACCATGTTTTGTTACCAAAACTATAGTCCCAATTTTTTGCACAAAGCAAGTATCCCATGTAATGTTTTCACTTACCATCAATGGGAACATTGCCCAACACCGCCAAAAGGTAGTTCAACAACATTTGCACAGAAGTTTGCTTATTTTTCTTGGTTTAACACTTCAGACCCAACATCTTATTATTATAAGCTTGCACATATACCGAAGAAAAATAAGCTACCTAACACTAAGCAGATATACTCTGCTTCCTTTATTGCCCAGCTGCCTGTACATGGTTTAGACTTTTGGAAAGAAGCTATAGACACAAAATATGTCTGGGGGACTAAAGAATGGCAAGTTCAGGGAACTGAGGCCTTATTTAGAGCATGCCTTATACCACATCAGATGATCTTCCTGAATGATACAGTGCAACAAACTTCCTGTCTTGGGCTAGCCAAGATTAAGGATTTGTACTTACCTCGGATTCCCTCACTTGCACACTTTGAGGGATGGCAAAATTACACACAACACAGTGAGGATACATTAGATGCCATTTTACACAATGGTTTGTACAATTCATCTGACCCCAACTAGAAGGGATGATTGATTTGGCCAATTGACACAAATAGGTGTCAGTCACGATTCAGGGGTACCACCGAAGGTTTTAGTATCCATAGGCCTGACCAGCGCTACGTACACTCAGAGCACTCGGGAGTGGCGACATCTTACAGTGTCGGGAAGTTATGCCTAGAGTGGCTAAAGACCTCAACACTGTCCCAGGTGAAACAACACTTATCTCTTCTCTCAGAAGACATGGATCTTAAGGATTTTTTGTTAGGTCCTCAGAAGCCACGTTGCAAGCTCTTTTGTATGCCATTTACAATGGGCTATGGAAAATCTCTCAACAGGAAGCTGCTGAGAGGCTATGTGAGATTGATTGGGTTAACCTAGAAAAGGCTTTGGCAGTGGTCGACAATGGTATGACCACACTATCATCCAGGATTTATTCACTGGGCAACATTGTGTCTTCTGCTATAGATATAATGGAACAGGATTTGTCTATTCTTCAACATGGACAATCGCAATTGCGATTCATTCTATTATTGAGCTGGACACTAGAATCATTACATTCTGGCCACATGCCCTGGCGTTACATCAACAGTACGACTCTGTTTTCCGCGTATAATCTAACGAAAAGACAGATGGTAATAGCACTAAGAGATGCAAAATATACAATGCTGCACATTGAAAAATTGGACCAATTACCTTTCACCGTGGCTGAGTCACCTTCCACAGAATGGTTAATCAATAGCTATATTACAAATGCCAGTCACGACATTCCAATTTCAATACTGTCTACAGTATCACCAGGTAGGCAGGTATGAAGCACCGGGAGATGGATACATACATGAGTACTGGGAATTACCGTACAGATTTAGATGCTGGAATGAGGACACTGAATTTCTTCTCAGCAGTTCAAACTGTGAAAGTGCCTTAAGTGGTTCCTTAGTTTACAAAGACATTTCGCTTCACAGAGCCTGTAATGCTTTGGTTGCTAACTTGTCATGTCACTTGAAGGGTTACCCAGCTGCGGTAATTCATCCGGTGTTTGAATTGCTTTCGAATGAGAGTTATTTGATGCTGAATGATCAAGGCTGTTGTGGGATGGTGCCAGGCATCACTTATCTAGTTACAGCAAGTTCCAGGGTTACTTGTAGCATGCAAGTATTGTTTCCACCGACTCACACAGTTAGGGAGGCAACGCTATGGTCTTCATTGAATGTTTCCTTTATGCAGTTTGATTTTCTGAACATACTGAAAGCCATGCTTTTACAGAAGGATGTGGCCTTAACCTCAGCTCGAGAGACGTTTGATCTCCAGGTTGCAAGGTCTTCATCTGAGATACAGGCGCTAGTCCGACGAACTTCCTGCTCCATTTCAGAGAAATGGTTCAACATATCTTTAACATGTCTGATACTAGGGGGATCGTGCACCTATTTAAAAGCATAGGTTCTGGACTATTAAGCACCTTTCAGACAATCTTCGGAGTTATTCCAGCATTTATACACTCCGTATTGGGAAGCGTTTTTGAAGGGCTTCCACTGGTCCTACTACTTGTAGTGGGTATCCTGGTTTTAATTTTCCTTCTACTCAATGGACGGCCCAGTTCCTCAAGAGATGGAAAAGGCACTACTGGTGCGACATTGCCGTGAACGCATGGTACTCCATCTGTGCACGCTTCGGGAGCAAGGGGAGCATTGGTTTCTATCATTCAGACCAGTCTGGGTCGACTGCATCTTGCTTGTGCTCCGCTGCCTATTCAGCGGATGTTAGAAATGGGGGTCTCTAGTTGGCAGAGGTAGGTACCTTTGTCTGAATAGGGACCCTTGCTTCTAGTCAGGGTAAGGGGGATATACTTCTAAAATAACCCCTGCTCACCCCCTTGGTAGCTTGGCATGAGCAGACAGGCTTATCTCAGAGGCAGTGTGTAAAGCATTTGTGAACACATACAGTAATACAGTGAAAACACTACAAATGGACACCACACCAGTTTAGAAAATAAGTAATTTTTATCTAAACCAAAACAAGACCAAACGACAAAAATCCACAATACAGTAATAAAATATGACTTTCAGATGGTAGAAATAGTTCATTTCAAAGCAAATTGCAGATGCAACACTTTTCTCACAAAGTACCTGGGATGTGTCACGCAAACAAACAAAACGGGCCGCAGAGAAAGTGATGCGTCAGTTCTGCACACTCAGGGAAGGTGATGCGTCGGTTCCTTGCTCCGGGGGAGGTGATGCGTCCGTTCCTTACTGCAGCGCAGGGGAGGTGATGAGTCGGTTCCTTACCGGAAAGGAGATGATGCCTCGGTTTCTTTCTGCGTGGGGAGGTGATGCATCGGTTTCTTACTACGTCCCCCAATGATGCGAAAAGCTTGGTGCCTCGATGCAATGCGACGATCCAGAACGATGCGTGAACTCTTGCAGCCGCACAGCAGGCCTTGCGTCGAAATCAGTGTAGTGATCTCGTACTTCGGAGATCCGTGCACTCGATGCCGCATGCAGCGATTACTCGGGCCGCGGCAGGCGCTATGACGATTTCTTTGGCGAGGCGTCAGAAACAGGTGCGGATGTGTCTCGCTTCTTCGAAGTTGCTTTACTTTTCCAGCACCCAGCAGAAAACAGTCTCTAGAGGTCCAAAACAACAGCAGGCAGCTCTTTGCAGGTTAGAATTCCCAGCAAGGAAATTCAGGGGAGCTGGTGGTGAAGTCTTTGTGTCCCTGAGACTTCAGAACAGGAGGCAAGCTCAGTTTCAAGCCCTTGGAGATCTTTTCCACAAGCAGGTGACAAAGCAAATAGCAAAGTCCTTTTCTCCTTTCCTTGGCAGCAAGTAGCCACTGCAGGCCAACCCCAGACAGCAAACAGCACAGGGGCAGTATTCCTCCTCAGCTTCTCCAACTCTTCTCCTTGGCAAAGTTTCCTCTTGATTCCCAGAAGTGATCTAAAAGTCTGGGGTCTGGGCCCCTTTTTTTATACACAAAAATCCTCTGTT
Organism: Calotriton arnoldi; assembly: GCA_963921515.1. Lineage (NCBI taxonomy): Eukaryota > Metazoa > Chordata > Amphibia > Caudata > Salamandridae > Calotriton > Calotriton arnoldi. The sequence goes on along the minus strand of CAWUFW010001267.1, from coordinate 2,630,302 downwards.
CTCTGAAGGCAGAGAGTGTCTGTACCTAGCCAAAACCAGTTCTGACCTCACTGGTGCAGCTTCCTGGCAGGAGGTGGAGACAGCATTGTGAAAGGCAGACCAGGCCCATTCAGGTGAAAGGAAATCTCCTCCCCCTACTCTAAATGCAGCCCAGGTCTATTCAACTCAGCGCCGACTCATCAGGCTCTCTAGAGCCACTGCTCCTCCCCAGCCCCTGTCATCCAAAAGTCAGACATGCAATACACAAACCAGGCAGAGGCATACTGGATGGCTAAGCCAGAAAATACCTACTCTCTAAAAGTGGTATTTTCAAACAAAGAATGTAAAATCACCCGCACTAAAAGATGCATTTTAACATTCTGAGTTCAGGCATACTAAACCTTATTTTCCTACCTCGTTCCCAGGGGTAGTTATGTTTATAAGATGTTATAAACAAACTCCCCATTCTATCCTATAGGAACAGGTAGCTTTGCAATAGTGAAAAACGAAATTGGCTGTAATTCACTATCAGGACATGCCACAAACACCAGGGCATGTCCTACCTTTCACATACACTGCACTCTTCCCACAGGGGTACGTTGGGCCAACCTTAGGGGTGTCTGATATGTAAGAAATGGGAAAGTTAGGGCCTGGCAAGTGGGTGAACTTGCCAGGTCGACATGGCAGTACCAGACTGCACACAGTCTCTGCAATGGCAGGCCAGAGTTACATTTACAGGCTGCTTATGTGGGTGGCACAATCAGTGCTGCAGCCCACTAGCAGCATTTGATTTACTGGCCCTGGGCACACACAGTGCACTGTACTAGGGACTGACTAGTAAATCAAATCAGCCAATCAGGCAAACACCAATCCATAACAACAATTTACAAAGGGAGCACTTGCACTTTGGCACTGAACAGCAGTGGCAAAGTTCCCAAAGCATCTAGACCAGCAAAACTGAGTCCAACACACAGCAAAAACACAGGAGGCAAAGGCAAAAAATGCAGGGGAGTCCCACGCCAATGGTGCCAGGTCGAACACGTGTCCCCTCCAGCTGAAATGTCAGGAGAACTACCCAACCTCTTGGGAGTTCTCTTCACTAAGGCGAAAAATCTGGACAGACCATCAGCATTGGCGTGTTCTGTACCAGGGCGGTGTTCCACTGTGAAGTCCATCCCCTGTAGGGAAATGGACCACCTCAACAGCTTTGGATTCTCACCCCTCATTTGCATCAACCATCTGAGGGGCCTGTGGTCGGTCTGAACCCGAAAGTGAGTCCCAAGCAAGTAGGGCCTCAGCTTTTTCAGCGCCCAGACCACAGCGAATGCCTCACGCTCAATCGCACTCCACCTCTGTTCCCGTGGAAGTAACTTCCTACTAATCATGGGCCCGATTCACAGAACTAACTTAAGACAAAATCCTAAACTTACTACCATTTTGGTATTCACAGAAGGTACTTACTTACTCATTTTGAGTAACTTACTCATTTTGTGTAACTTACTCATTTTGGTATTCACAGAAGGCACTTAGTCATTGATGAGTAAGTGACTTCTGTGAATACCAAAATGAGTAAGTTACTCATTTTGAGTAACTTACTCATTTTGGTATTCACAGAAGGCACTTACTCATCAATGAGTAAGTGACTTCTGTGAATATCAAAATGAGTAAGTTACACAAAATGAGTAAGTTACTCAAAATGAGTAAGTAAGTGCCTTCTGTGAATACCAAAATGGTAGTAAGTTTAGGATTTTGTCTTAAGTTAGTTCTGTGAATCGGACCCCATGACACCATTGTCAATATGTTATACAACCACATAGTACTGAATTATATTAAGTCCCCATAAAACAGCTGCCACGTGTTTTGCGCTGGTAGTGCTTTTTAAGGCTTATTTTTAGATTGTCATTATACATGCAGACAATTTGGTATGACAATTTTAAAATGGGCGTCCAGCATACTTATCATTCTGTCAGGGTGATTTAATTTATGAGACTCTGTATACTTACTGTGCTGCTCAAGTGAGGGAATCTCTCCACATATACCATGTATGTTAACACCTGGTCTGAAAGCGACCCCATTAACAGGCTTAAAACTTTTGCTTGTCAAGCATCATAAGTTATGTAGCATTTTGTTTCCACAGTACAGATTCAAAATATTAAAATGTTATCTGGACTAGAAAACTGTTTTGCAATCAAAGGGCTATCATCCAGGAATCTAACCACCTTGTGTTCCGTAAACAACTTAAAACTTGGCTATTCCCATAAAACCCCCCTAGCCCCTCTACCATCCGCTGCAGCGCTGGGATGCCTCCGGGTAGCCATGCGCTATATAAAAGCATCTTTCATTTCATTCATTTCATTTAATTTCATTCATTCATCCCAAAGACCTGATTATGAGTTGCAGGGTACTGGTGTGGTGTAAACTCTATATGCGGAATTATTGTTACCATGCAATAGAACCCTGCCAGTACCATGTAATAATGTGTTAAACCCCACGAAGTGAGGAATAACAGTATGACACTGGATTTATCAGTTGCAAAACCATACAGAATTCAAAATTGCAGGAGGTTCACACATACATATTCTTCCTGCTCTGAACAGGTGGAAAATGTATGCTGGGGCCTCTGTGTGTTGAGGGGGGAGGAAGGTGTGGGGTGTAGGAGAGGGACGTTGAAGCTAGGTTCTGGTGGGGGAGGGGGCATTGTTGACTTCTCCCACCACAAAAAAACAGGGAAAGAGACTTTTTCTTTTCAGCCAAAGCCTCATGCGATTTTACCAGGCAGTATTACCTCCCAGTAAAATCAGGCCCAATGTCCCAACACGGGGAAAAACCAGGTGTGGGAACACCGGCCCACTCATGATCAGGCAGAGTGGAGTTCCATATGGTAATTCTGCTTTGCCTGACTCATAATCGGAGTTTAAGTGTTGGAGAGGTTGAGGATGACTATCAATGTGTATTATAAAGAAAAAAGACAATGTATGTCTCTGTGAAAACCTGTCACCTTAAAACATGTTTCTCCAAGCACAGACAATGCTCTTGGATAACCTATTTCCCCTACATATTTATCTGTACAGTGTTTCTCTGCAATTCCAAAAGTTAACGCTTCTAAACTATATGCTGTTTTCAGACAGATATTTGTACATTGTTTCCTGTTGACACTCCCACACTGTGCATTTGTCAACAGCCAGAAATGCCTGTGAAAAAACACTACCTCCAATAACTGCAGATGTCACACACTGTTGAATGTACAACCCTTTTAGGCACATATTTCCTACACCTAACGTAGCAGTGTAAGATGGTTACGCCATGGTTACACCATGCAGAATGAGTCTGAGTTAGGTGTTGAAACTATAAAAGGGTTTCATAATAGTTAAGAATTAAGCCTGTACATTTACACATGTAAATTGTCCGCTTTCTGTAGTGCAGGTGTTTAGATGAGTGTGTAGGACGTTTAGTGAGGAAAATACTTAATTCTGAAGAGCTTTCGATTTCTTTGCCTCCGAAATGAAGGATTTGATGATGCAATTAACTACTTTACACAAGACTCACGCTCAATCACACCATACTGTACTGAATTAAAAACTACAAAACCTCAACATCAGAGACTAGAGTCAAAATAGCAGGAAGAAATTTGCCCTTTGCCTAATCTTGAGTATCATGCCGTTATCAAAGCATACAAGAAAGCCATCCTTGACACAAAGAAGGCCTTATGAGATTTGGTAATTAGGAAAGCAAGTAATCAGTTTTCTAAGGTTTTAGGTTTAACTTACCAGACAGCGCAAGCTGTCTGGTTGCAAAAGATCTATTGTCAGCTAACCAGAACTTTCAGTGGGCTTAAAGCACGCCTATTGCTTACCATTGGTTGCCTTTATTGTGATTGTGATTGTCATTTTCTTACTTCTTATTCAATGACTTGCCTTATCCATCTTGAATTTGTTCTGCCCTGGAGCACAGTCACTTTACTTGTGTCCTTCCACTGCTAGGGAACTGCTTTTTCTTTTTCCTTAGGCACTTCATGAAAGTGCATGTGTTTTCCAGCTGTCTCCCTCATGTGCTACCCCCATGCTCTGTATTGCTCTCTCTCGCATCCCTGTGCATCTTTTGCCCTTACACTCCGTTTTGCTCTCTCTAACCTGTGTGGTTCTTTTCCCCCTTTGTTCTGTATTGCTCTCGACTGTGTGCTTCTCTCGTTGCCCCATTATTGTTCTCTCCCTTGTATTCATCTTCCTCTGCTCTCCATGTTGCTCCCTCCATCATGCACTTCCTTTCCCTCCACTCCTCCACAGACGGTCTCTCCCCACCCTGTAGTCTTATGTTTTCTTTTTTAATTTTAGGAGATTTTTTTAGGGCATGTCAGTAAATTGCTGCTGGCCATTCCAATTTATAAAGAAAAGGGCTTTCATCCTACTTAATTTTCTCCTTTTTGTTTTTATTTACTGATCTGTCTCGGATTGAAGAAAAAAAGCGTCCACGTCACTCTCATGTGTCATGACACCTACGTTTGCTTACAAAATATCTCAAAAGCAAGACCTGTTGGTTTTTCCAATGCATGTTTAACTAGTTACAGTTGTCCTTTTCATTTTACATTGCAATCAATTGAATGATTTGTTCATTAATATAAAAAAAGATTAGCAGAATCCATCATCTGTCCCCTCTTCTATATGTTGCTGTTTATTAAATCTGTGTTCTAAACTGACAACAACTGATGGTGGTAATGACCTAGTTCCTGCTTTGGTCTCAAAACAACCTCTTTTTAATTAGGGTACTCTCATGTGCTTATCCTGCTGTTTTGGCCAAGATATTGGAAAAGTGACTATTCAGCAGCTACAGCCCTTCTCAGACATTCACTAAAATATTTCTCCAATTCTTTCCCTACTGTCCCAGAAACATCGAACTGCAGAAGTTGTGGTTTCTATTAATTCTTGACTAGACTACAGCAACGAAGTGCTCCTCCACCTCCTGCTATGTTGACTCCAAAACACAAAATGCAATCCAGCCATCATTGGACTTAGGCTGTGTCCTCACATCACACAGCATTATATTGGTTATTACCACTTAGGGGCCGATTCCGATCTCGGTCGGAGGCGCACCCAATACCATTCGGTCGGGAAAAAAGCCATGCGAAAGCCTGTTTCCCGACCGAACCGTACGCGGGTCCGGCCGAGCGAGTACGATGCGACTCGCCGACCGACTCGTCCGGGCGTCCCGACAGCTCCGACCGACTCGCTCGGACTCGAACCGCTCCGACCGACTCGCTCGGGACCCGATTCGCACCGCGCAATGGAGACGTTTCCCGGCCGGGTAAGTACGATGCGCGCCGCGAGCAGTCCGACCGAGCCGCGCACTCCGGCTCGTAAGAGCTGTCGGAGCCGTACTTTGGGGGTCCGTGTCGGACCCCCTGTACGCGTACCCGTGCGAGGCGCACACAGGGGGGACCCAAGGGTCCCCCTACCTGTGCGTGTACGCCGCGGAGCGCTTCGCGGCGTACTCGCTGTAGGGGGCGCCCTTGTCCGCCTCGCACCCATTGAGGCAATGGGAGCCCGCGTACGCGTTGTACGACCGGCTCCCATTGAGTTCAATGGGAGTCCGACCGACTCGTGTCCGATAACATACGGCCGCATCGTACTCGTTCGGTCGGACTGCACGGGTCCGATTCGGTCGGAAATCTCTCCGGGTCCGGCTCGGTCGGAGAGATTTCCGGCCCGAATCGGAATCGACCCCTTAGTGTTCACTTTGCTGTAGTGGATGATCAGAGGGATTAAAAGTCACGGTTAACTGGCATCAGGGTTAATCCCTCTGCCACTCACTCTTTATGTGATGGATCTTTGCCGTTGTTTTACAGAAGAAGAGAGCTGAATATAACATAAATATTAATTACAATCACTAATCTATTATCAGACAATAATTAGAGCATGGAATGAGTTAAAGGGTTTTATTAATCAATCTTTTAGTAGATCATCTTTATTGTAATTCACAAGTTAATTTCCTATTAATCGCAATCATCAATATGTGACATAAATAGAAAATCAATATTGGTCAATCATTGGTTATTCAAATGATATAATAAATGCGTTAAAGTGCATTCCATAAAAGAAAATATCCCTAAGAAAGTATCCCTATTCTAAGAACTGGGTGAAAATGGAGTTAGAGAGTTTGAGAGAGTGAGGAAAAGCATGAAGCTTTAGCATTTAAATTAGCTCAAATAGATCAACATATCAAAGCAGAACTTCCCTTAAAGAGAGGTTCAAGAAACTCAGTAGAGTCTTAAAGCAATGTGACAAAGTCTGGGTCATGCAAAAAATAGTAGGGAAAGAGGAAACGTCTCTCTAGCAAGAGGGGTAACCTACTCTAGGTACATGCACCAATATAGACACCAGATTATGAATGTTAGAAATGGGGGTCTCTAGTTGACAGAGGTAGTAGGGACCCTTGCTTCTAGTCAGGATAAGGGAGTTACACACTTTAGATAACCCCTGCTCACCCCCTGGGTAACTTGGCATGAGCAGACAGGCTTATATCAAAGGCAATGTGTAAAGTATTTGCACCCAGACACCCTGTAACACAGTGAAAACACTACAAATGGACACCACACCAGTTTAGAAAAACTAAGTATCTTTATCTAAACCAAACAAGACCAAAATGACAAAAATCCAACATACACAATTCAAAATATGACTTGTAGAATGATTACTGCAAAAATACAGCTCATAGAAAAATGTTGCTCCAACTGGGGTTATTACGACGTTGTGACAGGCACAAATTCAAAGTACGGCACTGTGCGCAGGCCGGACACGGGGTCACACGGACGCCCAAGTAGCTGTACCTTGAAAAACGAAGTCAACGGCCGTTGCACGGTGAGGCGTCGATGGTCAAGGCAAGGCTGGCTCCTTACAGCCACAGGGGAGGCGAGGTGTCGAGTCCGCAAGGAGGTGAGGCGTCGAGTCCAGGCTGGCAGGGGAGGTGAGGTGGCATCGGCAACGAGGCGGCGGTTCCGTTCAGCAGTGCAGTGTCGATGAGTTTGAAAGTCACCCATGTCGGTTATCGGCTCTGTGATGACAAGATGCAGGTGCTGGCGGTGACAGGCATCAGTGCGAGCGCTGGCACCGGAGTGATTGCTAACTTGCAGGCATTGGCGGGTGTTGGAGCTACAGTGTAGGCAGGGTGGTGTGTGTGCACTTCATGAGTGTGCCCATGGCCTCGGTGCAGGTCGCGGCGTCACAGGCGGAGTCGCTGATGGCGTCTGTGTTGTTTTTCTTGGGTTGCATCACCAACCTCACTATTCCAAAGGTCCAAGAACTGGAATGGCGCCCTTTGGGAATCAGGAGTCAGGCAGAGGAGGCCAGTTGCTGTTTAGCAAGTTGTATGGGAAGTCTTGGTGTCCCTGAGACTTCAGAACAGGAGTCAAGCTCTACTTCAAGCCCTTGAAGAATCTTCCTAAGCAGGATACCACATTGTTGTAATCGAAATCTGGAAGCAGTGGAGTTTATTATAGTAGGTGTAGTAACTGAGTCCAGGCTGGTTGTTGTAGTTCAGGAGACTTTATTGTAGTTGGTTACATGTTCTGTAGTTCAGCTCACGACTAGCCCCACCAGGAGCAGCCACCTGCTGCTCGGCCCCTGTCAACTGTGACTTTCTGTGACAAGCTCCCAAGATTCCATAACGCATCATCACAGGAACATTCCACTGGTAGAGCATATGATAAATAACAATAAAGACAGGATACTACATATCCCCTTTTCTTCCTAATGGTTAACAGAAAAAACTACTAAATTTGAGAATAGAAAAAGAAGAAATCAGAAACCTGATAGACAATAAAGAGAAGAAGGCAACAAGGAGGGAACATGAAGATAGAAGAGAAACAGAGGAAACAACAGATGAAAAGGTGAGGAAACAACGGGTGAGCAGGCGAGGAAAGCAGCAGATAAATATGATCCATCCTCCCTTCTATAAAAACACAACAGAAAAGAAAAGAAGAACACAGCGAAAGAAAACAACAAGAAAGAAGACAAACGCGAAAGCACAAATGACTATCCCCTAACCACATCAGCTGGCCAGGCAGGCATGCGAGGAGGTAAGGCATAGCACCAGAACAACATTAGGGTGAAACCAGATAGAGAACAAAAAAAAACTGACAGCAATAGAGGAGTTCAGAATCCATAGATGACAAAAGAAGAATAGACATCAGGAGGAAAACTGAACACAAGAAAGAAATAGGGAAGAAGAGAGAAAATAAAATGAGATCCCTCATCAAACCCCATTAACAAATAGATAAAATGAGCATAATATTACATTTGAAAGTTTGACAATGTAATGAAAAAATAACGTTGAAAAAACAAAACAAATGGGGTGAGACCCAAGAAACATACCCTAAATGAGGGCAGGAATAACTCAACGTAAACGATACGAACAGGGTCCGTGCAAGGACACACCTCGTGAAGAGGTCATATGTTGTGCAACGTAGTGATGGGACTAACCCATACGACACACCTCAAGCTGAGGCGAAACGTTGTACACCGTAAAGATGGGACTGTAACCCATACGACACACCTCATGCAGAGGTAAAAATGTTGTGCACCGTAGAGATGGGACTGTAACCCATACGACACACCTCGTGTAGAGGTAAAAATGTTGTGCACCGTAGAGATGGGACTGTAACCCATATGACACACCTCGTGTAGAGGCAAAAATGTTGTGCACCGTAGAGATGGGACTATGACCCATACTACACCTCATGTAGAGGTAAAATGTTGTGCACCATAGAGATGGGACTAAAACCCATATTGTACACCCTGTGTGAGGTAATAATAGTATACTAGAAAGCTGAAGTAATGGGACAGAAACCCATACCGTACATCCCGAGTGGGGCAAATGTGTACTAGAAGATTGAACCTTAATCAAAAAAATTGCCCAAAACGTGAGGGAGAACAAATGTGGTCAGGAAACGTTTATGGGTAAGAACCCATGACTAAATTATACGTGTGAGAACACATGACTTATCTTTAGAAATAAAGACGTGTGAGAGATGCAAATAGGACTAAAACCTATGCATAATTGCCCTGAATGTAGCAACAAAACATGGATCAAAGGGCAAGAGTACTGTGCAAATGTGACCAAAACACCTACACAAGAGAAAGTAAACAGAACCTTATGGAACAACACCCACAGGGTCAAGAAAAGCACATTATGTGAATAATCCCCTGTCTATCCGCAAAGGAACACAATAGTTGGATGTTACTTAAGGAAGAGAACAAAGATGTGGCAATAATGTCACTTCCTAAAATAAACAAAGTTAACGTCCACGTAGTACAGATGTGTGCGAACTCCAAAAAATAGAATGAGAAACCGTTGACATACGTTGAAAATGTACCTCCAGAAACTAGCGTTTTTTGGGGTTTTTTTTGCTGCAGAGCGTCCATCCAAACGTGCCGAGGGTTTTGCAACCACGGTGCTTGTAACTGTTGATTGACTCCAAAGAGAATCACCCGATCCCACATACTTGAAAGCCGTGACGACGACGATCCCTGAAGTACTTCCTGTAAAAGAAACACTGCATCGTTTTTGTGCCTGCACTCTATGTAGCATTATACACCCAAACAAAAAAAACGTGGTTGGCAGAGCAAAGGAAGCACTCCCTCAAGCAAAATGTGCCAAAAGGATCAGAACGCCACCAAACACAAGATGGCGGCACGTTTCCACATGTCTCGCAGGATGGCTCACAGCATGTAGATGCACAAAAACTAAAATAAGCAGCGGTAATTAGCTGCGTAGTAGCCCTGACGCGGTGAAGGCTTGAAAATCCAGGAGAAGACAGAATATGTCATAGAGGATCCCACGACGAATAGAGCATCATGAAGAATCCCACGAAGGCACCGCAGGTAAGGTTGTGCGCGCTATGTAGAGCTCGTGCCACTATGTTTAAATAGACACAAGACTGTTGAAAAACGCCTCTGTGGAAAATTCTCAGCTGCGCTCACAAATAATTGACACAGATAAACTCACCACACAAGCGCTTGAAGGAGACGTCCTGCCTTGCCTTTGAATTGAACAAACTTCTCAAGTAGGCAATAGCCTGATGGGTTACGTAGCACACTTAGCAGGAGACAGATTAACTCATCACAGCTGGGGATAAGCAAAAGAAACACTTTTCCCAGAATGAAGCACAGGACCACATACAGTAATTGTGACAGGATAGCCCCAAACGCATGAGAGGTGTAACTTTAAATGTCAAAGTCCGTCTCCACAACACGTAGTCAGCATAAGACGCAGGAACAGGATAGGCAAATGTATTGCTGTTGTGGCAGGAACTTCCCTCTTTATGCGCAAAGCGGGAGGATGACAAAACCGTCCCACAGTCACTGACTGCAGCAGAGCAAAGTGAATCTCTTTTATTCTCGTCAATCCTCTGGGAAATTCCACTAATAGGAGGCACAGTCCCAAATGTAGACGGACACCGTAGCAGGATATAAACACCTCTTTCAAGTCAGCAGGGTAATAAAAGCAAGGACTGGCACATTTGGTTGGGGCGACCGGTGAAAAGGTCACTGGTGGGGCTCAGGGGTGCCAGTTTGCTTAAGAATTGAAACACATATTGGAACTCTTTACCTTGGAGTTTGTTCAGGATTGAAGTTTCAGTGAGGTGGCACGCGTATGTTGTCTTCAAGCTCGTCGCCAATAAAATGTAGTAACTGAGTCCAGGCTGGTTGTTGTAGTACAGGAGACTTTATTGTAGTTGGTTACATGTTCTGTAGTTCAGCTCAGGACTAGCCCCCCCGCCAGGAGCAGCCACCTGCTGCTCAGCCCCTGTCAACTGTGACTTTCTGTGACAAGCTCCCAAGATTCCATAACGCATCATCACAGGAACATTCCACTGGTAGAGCATATGATAAGTAACAATAAAGACAGGATACTACAGTAGGTTTATTGGATAATAGTTCCAAGTAAGTAAGATGATGGTTAACCCCCACCAGGAGCAGCATCCTGCTGCTCAGCCCATAACCAACTGACACTCTATCCCACCAAAATTCTACATTCTAGATCACCTCACACTCTGGCTGAGCAGCAGGGGCATGGAACTCTGGGGAGGATGCATAGCAACTGAAGCAAGTCACAACATGCATCAAGGCAAAAGCCCAGTCCTTTCCACTGCCCACAGACAGAAGCAGCAGCTGCAGGCCAACCCAGCAAAGCAACACACAGCAAAGGGGCAGTTCTCCTCCTGACAGCTATTCGGCTCTTCTTCTTGGCAGGGTCCTCTTAGTCCAGAAGTAATCTGAAGTTCTGGGGTTTAAGGTCTAATATTTATACCCCATTTTCTCTTTGTAGTCTTTGTTGCAAGAGTCTCTGAGCTCAGTAAAAACCAATTCTGTCCTCCCTGGCCCAGCTTCACTACAGGAGGTGGAGACAACATTGTGCAGAGCAGGCACAGCCTATTCAGGTGCGAGTGACAACTCCTCCCATCACTCTAAATGCCGAAAGGTCTATTCAGCCTGGCTAAGATCACCCAGGAAAGGCAGGCACACCTCAACCCCCACCCCTTGTGATTGTCTAGAGTGAATGCACATCCCCAGCTCCTATCATTCCAAAACCAGACAGTGAATACACAAACAGGCAGAGGCACACAGGATGGTTAAACAAGAAAATTCCCACTTTCTAAAAGTGCCATTTTCAAATACACAATTCAAAAACCACCTACACTAAAAGATGTGTTATTAAATTCTGAGCTTAGAGAGCCTGAACTCTAAACCTCTATCTTGTGGCAATTGAAAGCTACACATGTAAAATGTTACAGGGCTGCTCCCATGATAGGCTATGGGACAGACAGCCCTTCAACAGTGAAAAACGAAATACACAGTTTTTCACTATCAGGACATGTAAAACACACCAGTACATGTCCCACCTTTCACATACACTGCACCGTGCCCATGGGGGTACCTTGAGCCCACCCGAGGGGTACCTTCCATGTAAGAAAAGGGAAGGTTAGGGCCTGGCACTTACCAGGTCAACATGGCAATGGAAAACAGCGCACGCAGACACTGCAGCGGCAGGTCTGAGACACATTTACAGGGATACTCATGTGGGTGGCACAACCAGTGCTGCAGGCCCACAAGTAGCATTTGATATACAGCCCCTGGGCACACATAGTGCACTGTACTAGGGCCTTACCAGTAAATCAAATATGCCAATCATGGATAACCAATCATAATCACAATTTACACAGAGAGCATATGCACTTTAACACTGATCAGCAGTGGTAAAGTGCCCCGAGTCCTACAGCCAACAAAAATAGGGTCAGAAAAATAGGAGGCAAAAGGCAAAGATTTTTGGGATAAACCTGCAAAAAGGGCCAGGTCCAACACTGAAGCTTTGCAACATGATGCTCTTCTCTTCTCCCATCAGTCAATCAGCGTTCGATGGTCTCCTGGGACAAGGATCACTCCTCGTCTTCTTACAGAAATACAACGGTTGACAAACAGCAATGTTACGTTTGCAACTAAATTGTAAGGATTATATGTTCATATGGATTTTGCCTCATTTAGGCCCACTTTCCCACATATTTACTACAGCTTCTATAATCTTCTAATATCAAGTCTCTAAAGAATGGTCTATGTAGAAGTCCAAACAGCTGTATTAATGAAAAAAACCATTTAGCATAAACACCACTGACTGGAAAAACAAGTAAGTTAAAAGTCAAGTTCACATTTTAAATTCTCAATGTATGAACTCTTCATTACCCCATTAAATGACAACAACTAATCATGAGTTAACAGTGGTCTTTGTGTAAGTAGAACCATTCTGTGAAAATATGTGAAAACATTAATGCAGCTATTATTTATTATGAAAACATGTTCATGGAAAGATCAAGAATTAAACATTTTGTGCATAGTTAGTGAGCATGTCAAGAAATATTGCTTTAGACATTTGAGGCCTAGTACAAGCAAATGTGACTACTTACTACAAATCGACATTTAAAACGCATTATTTTCATTAAGGTTTACACGTTAATTCTGCACATTTATTATAAACTGTATTATTTTTAAAATCACTGTCTCAGCTCTAAACCCCACAATCATCAAGCCCCTCAGTATCTCACCTATAGGCCTCAAATCTTTCTTCCAAGTTCTAACTTAGAGCGCAAGGGAATCTGAGCTTTCTCAGTAAAAGCCACTTTTCGTTTTGTGTGTGTCATATTAGAGCTATCTGTTGTTCTTATGTAATTTTATGTCAGAAAAGTTAGTATAGCCATATTTTAACATTATTATGGGCTCGCAGCAGTGTCTAGGAGTTCTAGTACCTTCACTTCATGGTCACGCGGACTTCATCACATTCACGAGACTGTTTTGTCATTTGTTGAGATGAATCCCAAGTAGTGTGGATGCAGTCAATATGCTGTTTTTTTTTCATGCATGTGCATCGTTCTTTGTGAATTGTATTGGGGTGTGTAGCCAGAGGTCCTTGCCAACTAGGGCTTGTGACATTTGGGAGGAGTGATATTTGTTTCGCCAGGCAAAAATTCCTGAGCATGGGTCTTTTAAGGGACCACATTATCACTCTAAGGCAGACTTTCCGTGTGCTGGTTTAAAATGTTACTTGTCCTCATAGGTGTTTTATTTCAATGAAGGGTTAAGTGTTGCAACCTCCGTGAGATCCATCTATATGATTCCTCTGAGCTGTGTTGGGTGTGCATTTGGACTAATGTGTCTTGTCGTTCTCACAGTCCTTCCAACTACAATGAGTTTTTGTCACAATTTGCGTCACTGGTGCTTTTTGAAGCTTTTTGTAAGGTTGCAAGAATCCATAGCTAAAGTTTGTGAGGGGCTTGTGAGCCCCAAAGAACATAAATAAACGAGTTACAAATCGTAAATGCTGCCCCAATCAACGTTGAATGCTTGCTGAACATGTGGGAAAGAGGAATTTTTGTGTTACCAGAAGCAGATTCCACCTAAGCAATCACTTCAGCTGAAGTTCCATTCTGCTGGAAATCAGTATGCAGCTTCTTTGCTCTTGGAAATGCACTAAGTGCCATTCAGGGGTTCAATTGCATTTTATTCTTGAAGTGGATTTGCCCAGACATGCTCTTTCTTCTTTTTTAAATTCTCGCTCCGCTGAAAGATTTAGAGGGGGGTGGAGGGGGGAAGAGGGTGAGAGGGTAAATAGCTTCGTGATGAAAAGAGGCCATCTCCCCAGACTGTTGTTACAAGCCTGATTAGGCCAGAGGACGTGACATTTCATTTGTAGCACACTGACAGATGTTAAACGTCATGAGCAATGCCGTGCCATGAATGGAGCCTGGCGCTCTTACAAGCAAGGGAGACAAAATAAATTAAAACTCAATGGTATTATGCAATAGTTAAATTAAAAAAACTAATTGTTTCAATTGCAGATTTCATGGTTGAAGAATTTGTGATGTTGCCATTTGGTAGTTAGTGTTTGCTCTGTAGCACTCATTGGTAGCATTGCAGTAGTCTGCATAACAACATTTTATTACAAAGATCATGCGTGTTTGTTCTCAGAGAGTCTCCAACAGCCTGCTCTATTACTGAACGATTCTTGGTCTCTGGAGAGGATGGCAGATTTCAAAGACGAGAGCAGAAACTCCTTTTGCTGTCAGTGCTACACCTATATGAATAAAGAGAAAGAAATAAGGTAGTCTTTAGAGAGATATGGCCCCAATTTTCACCCTAATACATTAATATCCATTCAGTTTTTCGCTTGTAGCCCATATCAACAAATGTTCTTTCCGTTATCTTCCCTGTACCTAACTAAATGGCCTGATCTAGATATTGTCGGATCTGGTCCCGCTGTCACTTTTCCAATGTTTTCACCGCCCGCCCACTTGGCAGTCCACCCGCTCTATATAGATGTTGGCGGGTCTATGGATGATAGTCCGTCCGAGTGCTGCTGTATTCGCCAGAATTTTCCTCCCACGTCGATGGCATCATAGACAAAATCGGATGTCAAGACAAGAATATCGCTGGGCCAATCACAATGTGCCTTTCCATCAAGGAAACTGTGGCGGGGACACCTCTAAATTTGAGTTGGTGGAATCGAAGGAAATGAGGTAGGAACTTACCTTTTTTTCTGTTTTCAACTTCCGTTTCTGTCTTGAACCCCTCTTTTGCTACTACTACTTGACTATGATGCTAATCAACGCCATTGTCACTGGGATCAAAGGAAAGCTTCTTTTTCACTTGTCTTAGTATGAATTGTGTGTTAAAATGTGCTTTGTCCTCGTGTATTTTTACATTGCTCTCACATGGAATATTTTTCTTATATGTAATGCTTTAGTGTTCATTTTACAACTTATCAAGGTAAAATGAACACACCTGTATTGACACTAAAACAATTATTTGTTGTGGTGGTTGTGGGTACTGTGCTTGTGGTGCCTGTGGGTGTACAGACAACAGTGTGTGTATGTTCTATGTGTGCTATGTTATATGTGAGAAAAAGAGCATATAGATTACCTACATATATTTTAGGAGCAAACTCATCATATATGCACACTGTCACATTAATAAGCAGTACCTGCCAGTCTCCACTCCACCAGGGACTCACTCCAACAGGAATCCGCCACTAGGAGAATGCCAGTCGATGGTGAATTCTAAATTGGCTTGGTGCAAATCCGCCGGCCTGACGGCAACGGAGTACTGTTAGTCAGAAGAGGAATCCGCCACGTCGACGGAGGTGTGCCGCTTACATGACTGAAGACAGTATGTTGATGCAAAAGGCGGTTCAGCCAGCCCACATCTAAATATGGTGGGTGGGACTCTTTCAGCTCGATGGAGCCCGGCTAAGATCTAAATCAGGCCCTTAGTAAATCTTGTATTCTCTTTCTTCCCTAATATCTTCCACCAATATTTGACTTGTCTCCAAAACATCTGAATTCATGTTCACCCTGCCCTCTCTCCTGCACACCACATCATCCCAGGGGTACACACTTGTTTTCCCTTAATCTATATGGTTTTATTGGAACCATTTCTCAAAAAAGCTGTCAAAACCTTCCTTATGCCTATATTACTTCCAGTCCCCAAATTGCTTTCAATTGCTGCCCTGCACTTGTATGCCTCAGGTACTCCTATAAAGGCCAGTCTTTCTCCACAGCAGCAGGCCATCCTCTTTTCCTCTCAGACTTTTGTTTATGTTATATGTGCTCTACAAATTAGCCTGCGATTCCGCAGCTCCCTTGAGTCTTGTCTGTTGCCATATATGCATGTGACTCGGTGCTTCCTACAACTCCAGTTTTTTTAAACTTTATTTATAACTGTTGGCAATCAGTGCACGTGAATACAAATCAGGTATCAGGTATGATGGCATGGAAGTTACAGCAGTGACGCACTTATATTCGACATCGTAATAAACAGCATTAGTGTATAGGTGAAAACATTTACTCTTAAGGGCAGTCAGCAGGAAGTCTCATGGGCTGGAGATAGGTCCCTGTTGGCGAATATAGCTTGTAAAGGTTTCCCCAATGTCCTGGGGGCGGGATCTCGGAGGCATTAAGTCCCAAGAATTGGACAGTTGTTCATGGCAATAAAAAATGTCTTTGATCCAGTCTCGTGTCCTTGGCGCCTGTGTGCTGCCCTAGCACATTGTGACCCTGCGCTTGGCAAGGAGGAGCATTAGGGCGGTGAGTTTACGAGAACTGCTGGCTATCTCCGCCATGTGACCCAACAATCCGGTCAGGGGATTCCTACAACTCCAGGTTAATTGTTCACTCATGGGGTCTGCCTGTTGGGATGATGTCATTTACTGAATTTACATGTGGGAGATCAAAGACAGCTTTAAGAAATTCAGAAGGATAAACCACAAGAGCTCTGAAACACATACTCCAAAATATTCAGAAAGGTCTCTATTTGTTCTCTTTGTTGCTAATTCAGACCTCAGATCAACATGTTCACCGCTTCATTGTATGGTCCTACCAAGAGCGCGATTCAAGCAAAAATATCTCCTCTATACCAAGAGCTTTACCACGGTCATTAATGACCTCATATATGTATGCATGTAAGTGGTACTTGTATAGTGTCAACTTAGCCAAAAGGTGCAGAGTTCTGTACAAGATCAAAGATAAGGATACAATCAATGAGTGATAGGAAAGGTAGCTAGGTTCTGAGAAGAACACTACTACTGCATTGTGATGCAGTGTTCATCAAAGAGGTGTTTTCAAATCTTTCCTAAATTGGAGCACTGTTGAGGAGGTTCTGATGGATGCGGGGATATCATTCCAGATCCAGGGTATATAGATGGGAAATGTCTGCAGCCTTGTTTTTTTCTATTTTACACTTTGGGGATTACGTTGTCGGTCGGAAAGGCTTCGAATGGCATTCGGTTCGTCCAAATCCGTGTCGGAAGCCTTGTTTCCGACTGACTCGGAAACATTTCCGACTGACCGATTACGATGGTTGGAAACCATTTGGACTGTCCAACTCGGTTCTGACTCACGTCCAAATGGCATTCGGAGACTCCGAGTTGGTCGGAGCCGACTCGTACGTCTCTACAGACCGTGTTTCCGACCGAGCGATTACGATGTCAGATTGGGACAGCCTTTCCAAATCGGTCTGTCCGACATGGGTTGGCTGTCGCAATCCAACTTTGGGGGCATGTAGCAGGCCCCCCTTCACCCGGAGGCATCCGGTTGGGGCCCGTAGGGGTACCCATTGGTCCCTTCTTTCCAACCATGCAGAGTGTGGCAGGCGCCATGGGGTGCCCGCCATAGGGTGCAAGTTTTTCCAGAAGTGGCCAAAGATTAAGAGGAAGTAAAACCCTGGACTTCGTTGCTGAGCAGCAGAAAAATTATGTCTTGCTTTCATTAAACTTCAGAGGGTTGGAATTAAGCCAGCTGATGGTGTCATTCATACATTCATTGAAGGCACCAACTGACATCCTATGATTTCCTTCTAGTGATAAAATAAGTTGAGTGTCATCAGCATAGTTGACCATGCTGACGTTGTGTGATTTAATAAGTGAAACCAAGGGTCTTAAATACATATTAAAAAGAATTGGGCTAATTGACGACCCTTGAGGGATGCCATGTTGAACAGCCCTAAACTCAGAGCGATATGGTGGAAGGAACACCGCCTGCTGTCTATCAGACAAATAAGAATAAAGCCACTTCACTACTGTGTCCTTAACCTCAATCGAGGTTAGTCTAGCCAAAAGCGTATTCTGATTTATGGTCTCAAATATGGCAGACAGATCTAATAAGATCAGTACCACAGTTTGACCGTTATCTACTCTCATTCTAAGCTCATCCATAGCGGTGAGCAAAGCTGTTTCAGTCTCGTGTCCTGGTCGAAAAACAAATTGCTCTTCTTCCGAAATTTGGTTGACTTCCAGAAACTGAGATAATGTTTTGCTGACAAAATGCTCCATAATCTTTACGGGATATGTTAAAAGAGAGATTGGTCTGTAGTTCCTTAAGATTGTATGGTCCAGCGCTGATTTTTTTTAATAAAGGTGACACAATTTCCCTTTTCCAAACCATTGGGACTTAGCCAAATTGCAAAGATTGGCAAAAAATGTGCCAGAACCGTAGGAAAAGTTTTCTCCCCTGTTCCTTCAAAACCCTATGAGGTAAAGGATCCAGAAGAGAGCCAGATTCTTAATTTTCTCTTTAAAAAAAACAGCCAAATTATCACATAGTGTCTGTGACACAGGAATAGAATGGTTCACGCACTCCAGATTGGACAGTTCTTGCAAATATTGAGCACTTTCTTTGAGCTGTTGGGTGCTGCCAAGCTAATGCTAGAGAAATGTTCAGCTTTATATTTCGCAATTTCGATCTTATATTTTTCCAGAGCTTTTTTAAGATCTTTTTTGTCCTCTACCTTATAGGACTTGCGCCATTTTCTCTCAGCTTTTTTACAGATCATTTTTTGAACCTTGAGTGAAGCCTTATACCAAGTGGCACAATGTCTCAGAGGGGTTTTCAGTACTTTGAAAGGAATAACTCGGTCGAAAGTAGTTCTAATACTATTTTCCAAATCCACATAATTTTCTTCCACTGATCTGTTCAAGTCACTAGATGGGGCAAGATTAAAACAGTGGTTATCCCCCGACTGTTTACCGAGTTTGTTCCATGCCCTACCAAAAGGTCGACCCCCCGGATTGATCTTTTGCGGGATTGATTCTCTACCTCGTAGGGAGAAAGACACTAAGAAGTGATCTGTCCAACAGAGAGGGATGATGTTCCCTATGCTAGCAAGACCATGGGTGGAAAAAATAATATCCAGGATTTGCCCATCCTGGTGAGTTGGACATGGAACAATCTGTTGCAGTCCTAAGTTTTCACATGACTCAGAAGATCTTTCAGTGCAGGTCCAGGGTCTCCCTCAGACCAAATATTGAAGTCCCCCAAAATTATAAATTTTGAGTGAGTCGGGCCATGTTACTAAAAATGTCAATAAGAGATTGTAGATAGGAGCTTGTGGCGCCTGGGGGGGGCCATAACACACAATACCGGATAACATATAACCTTTACTGTCCTTAAGGGGGAACCCCAGGAGCTCAGGGCCTACAATTTCATCTAGACTAAGTGGAACAAAGTCCCACTTATCCTTGTAGATTAGGCCCACTCCACCTCTTCTGGGGCCTGGGTTTGTGGAAAATCTTACAGCCTGTCAGACAGGCAAAGCCCAAATCAACATCTGAGTCAATTGTAGTCCAGGTTTCAGTCAAGAATAGTGCGTCCCAGTCCCCAGAGTAAAGTAATAAATGTATCTCAGTTGAGTGCTTCACCAGAGATCTCACGTTGAGAAGTCCACATTTTAAAGTGCTAAGATCAGGGATCTCAGTGCTACCGGAAGTACATGTAGTAAGTCCCACAGTGGAATTAATCACAAGGACACAGAGCATCATACTGCCTAGTTCAAGCAGCTCCTCTCTAGGATACCGAAAGCTTCTTTCAGTCCCTTTATTAAAACTGGCAACATGGCTGGATGCTGTGCGCAGCTGGTGCGCGGAAGGGCGCAGATGGGCTTGTCTTTGGTGCGCCTTTGGCGTGCCTGTGGTGCGGCCGTGTTAGTATCATTCTTTTATAGCCTCCTCCTAGTTGGGATGACTAGACTGACCACCAAAATGGCAGCCGGAGGTGAACCTGTTCTTACAGGCGGAAGTACACCACACTGTCCAAAATAACCGGCTAGAGATCCCCCGATAAAACATTCCCAGTTAGTGAATATCACTTAAAAAACAACCTAAAACTATTTTTTAAAACTATTGTGCCCCATTTCCAATGCTAAACCTATGACAGTAGATAGCGGCAATAAGGAATTAGCAGCACTCTAACAGTAAAACACTTGTTTCCAGGTAGAGTCTAAAAAAAATAATGTTCTCTTTTAAAAAGTTCACATAAATAGCAGTTTAACAGCAACATTATCAGCTCACTGTGCCCCAGTAATAATTAAGTAAGTTCTGAAGTTGATTTAGTGAAAATCGTGTTTCCTTTCTTTCGAAGAGAGTCCTGGTAACACACCATCTTTGTTTTTTGCCAATATGTTTCTTGTATAGCAAAAGAACAAGGAAACCCTGGAAGTCAGCGGGGACCAAGGGTAGAGTTGTGCTTTACAGAACAAGGGTCCCACACATATTGGAATGCAGAAATACAATTTCACAATTTAATAATAAAAATTGGAATTAACAAATGTTTTAATATAAAGATAGGTATTTAATACGAAAGTCCATGAAACAAGGGAATAATAACACGTGAAAAATAAGGGTGAGCAACCGTGGCAAGGCAGAGGGAAATCAGCCGATTTCCTTACCCCAGGCAAGTGACTTAAAAAGTGACTTTTCAGTATGCGTAAATATAAATAGACAAAAGTCACAGTTGAGGTTACATCTCATACTCCACAGAGAATATAAATAGCGGTATAGAGTTGAGAATGTATGTGTCGACGACGTTTCAATCCCGCAGAAAGTATCGGGATCTCATCAGGACTAATAGATAGAGCAGGTGCCTGAGAAGTTGCCTGGATAAGTAAGAGGGAGGGGAAGAGGAAGGAAAGGAAAAGAAGCAATTCAAATTAAAATAAAACCATGAAAAAGGGAAATGGGAGGGAAGGGAAGAAAGGGGTAAATGAAAAAGGTAAATGAACTCCAATGAAAGAGATAATGAGAGGTGGGGAAAAAATAAGAAGGATTGACAGTAAGATGGATAAGTGAAGGTGTGGGGGTGAAGGGAAGATAGAAAGAGGGGAGGAGCAGAGGAAGGGAGTGTTATTGATATCAGGATGAAAAGATAGGTGAGGAGGAGTGGAAAAGGGAGAATGTAAAGGGTAGACCAAAAATTGAGGAACCGTGCGGCAGGGAGGAAAGTGGGAGAGGGAGAGTGTAAAGGGTAGAACAGAGGGAGAAGGACTACCCAGTTGTGCGGCAAGTGTGAGAGCCGCAATGTGGGGGGCCAAGGCGAGGTGCTGGCGGTGGGTCCCGCCAGGAACAACCAGGCGACAGGAAGTATGCGGGAGTACTGGAAAGGGAAGGGGAAAATTATGAAAGAGTTGGCGCCGTGTGTGGAAGACGGAAGGGGTGCCATTGTGAGGAATCTTACCGTATGGATAGCGGGCATCCAACCTGAGTATAGCAGGTGGCAGCTCCCAGCCGGGAAGCTGCAAGGTGGAAGGGCGTGCCAGACGGCAGGCCGCTGGTTGGGATAAGGTCGCCACAACCCTGGTATCCGGAAATTGAGCCGTGCGCCGGCTCAGTGGCTAGGGGAAAGGGAGCAACGGGAAAGTGAGGCGGGATAGAAGCGAATAGGAGCGAAAAGGGCGGAGAGCGGAACCGCTGCTGGGCCAAGCTTACCTGATGCAGGAGGGACAGCGGAAGGCCGTGGGATCTGGGATAGAGCGTAGAGTGGCGGACAATGCCAACAGGCTGAATGGAGCTCTGCTGGGTTGAGGTGAGCCTACGTAGTCATAGGGCACCGGAAGTGACGTAGTGGGTAGCCACGAGTACTCCTGCTCAGCGTAAGGGTGGCGGCCATATTAGAGAGGGGCAAGGGAGCGATGTGTCAAACGGACAGAGACGGACAGGGCCGGCAGGCTGGATGAAGCTCTGCGTAGTTGAGGTGAACCTGCGCGGTCATAGGGCACCGGAAGTGACGTTGTGGGTAGCCACGAGTGTTCCTGCTCAGCGTAAGGGTGGCAGCCATGTTGGAAAGGGGTAAGGGAGCGATGTGAGTGAGTGCACTGGAGAATGAGACGGGGAGGGTCAGTGGGTGTCTGGTGCAGAGAAAAGTATTCTCCAATGGGAATAAGAAAAATAACAAGGAGGGAATGCAAGGAGAGCCAGGGGAGAAGAAGAGGGAATAGGAATTGAAGTGAGTCTATTCCATTTGAATAAGGAAAAGAAATAAAATAAATATAAATATAAAAATAATAACAAGGAGGGGATGCAGGGAGAGCCAGAAGAGTAGAAGAGGAAATAGAAAATGCAGAGAGAGTAGGCTAGAAATAGGGAGAATAGCGAGCAGGCAATGCATGGAGACGAAGAGAAATAAAGATAGAAGTAGAGGGGAATGAAGGTGGGGGACTGAAATACAGTATGCGGGAGAGGGAGTTACAGATAGCAATACAGTGTAGACACTAGAGCCACAATGCACTATGTTCTCGGGAAGATTACAACAAGTTAGACCAGTCCTCCAGATTAAGTCCTGTGTGGAGACTGTCCGTACGTATAATCCATTTTAATTCCTCCTTGTTGAGGATGCCTGTAATGTTCGTACTTCTGGGAGGTTGGAGGATCACTACGATGACTTGCCACCTTATTTGGTCCTCCGTGTGATTCAATGCGGCAAAATGTTCAACAAGAGGTGCGTTGGGTGTCGCACAGCGTATCCGACTTCTGTGTTGGCAGATCCGGATCCTGATTTTTTGTGTCGTTTGTCCTACATATATTAAGTTGCATGGGCAAAAGATGGCGTATATAACATTGGCAGTGTTACAATTGGAAAAATTCGATAAAGTGACATCAATATTGGCATGCACAAACTTCTTGGTGTCATTCGTGAGATGGCAAACACTACAACCTCCGCATTTGAAATGTCCTCGGACTGGTGGCAGTCCCCAAATTTGCCTGAGTGTGGTCTTGTTGTTACCGCTGGGGAGGGCTGCTCTGACAAGGTGATCTTGTATACTTTTGTTTTTCTTAAATGCAAATAAGGGACGTTCTAAATTCAGACTCCCTGCATTGAGTGTGGGCCAATGTTTGAGGATACTCTTCCTGACTGAGTTGGAAATAGATGAGAATGTAGTGACACAGACAAGTTTGTCGCTGTTGTTTCTATCTTTGGGGCTCAACAAGGTGTCTCTTGGGCAATACCACGCGCGTTTCATGGCAGTTTTAACTAGTTTACGCGGGTAGCCTCTGCTTATCAGTTTCTTTGTTAGGATTTTAGCTTCCCTAAAATAATCTTCCTTGCGGAAGCAGTTGCGGCGCAAGCGCAGGAATTGGGAGTATGGAAGGGAGTCACGTAAGGCCCTAGGATGATGACTATTATAGGCCAGCAGTGTGTTTTTCTCTGTGGGTTTGCGGTATAGGGAAGTGTATAGTGTCCCTTCGTGTGCAATAATTTTGAGATCAAGGAAGGCAATCTCCTGTTTACTCATATTTATGGTAAAGTTAAGGCCATTACAATGGTTGTTTAACCAATCTTTGAAGTGTAACAAGTCCGAGTCTGTCCCTTTCCAAATGAGGAAAATATCGTCAATATAACGTTTCCATTCAAGAATGTTTGCTCTGAAAGGGTTACGGGGTGACAATATTCTTTGTGTCTCAAGACAATCCATGTATAGTATGGCAAAGTTTGGAGCGAAAACTGCGCCCATACTAGTACCTTTAACCTGTTGGTAGAAATTACCATTAAACAGGAAAAAGTTCCTTGTAAGGCATATCTTCAAAAGGTGAAGTAGAAAGGAGGTAGGAACTGGGTGGGATTGGGGTCTGGAGTTAAGAAACATCTCAAGAACCTCCATACCCTCATCCTGGGGGATGTTGGTGTACAAGGACTCTACGTCAAGAGTGCAGAGAAGGCAGTCAAGGGGATCAAAGGGGAGGGTTTCTACAAGGTTGATCATGGCCATGGTGTCTTTGATGTAACAGAGGGTATCAGGTATGAAGTCTTTGATAAAGTGGTCAATATATCTGCCAAGGGGCTCGAGGATCGAACCGCATCCAGATACAATCGGTCGGCCTAGAGGTGTGGTGGCATTTTTATGCATTTTGGGCAGGGTATATATTGCTGGGGTGTGGGGTGATTTGGTATTGAGGTAAAGGAATTCGTTCTTGCTAAGAAAACCCTGAGTCAACCCTTCGTTAGTGATGTCAAGAATGAGTTTCTGAATCTCCTTGGTG
The DNA here is from genome assembly GCA_963921515.1 of Calotriton arnoldi. NCBI lineage: Eukaryota > Metazoa > Chordata > Amphibia > Caudata > Salamandridae > Calotriton > Calotriton arnoldi. The sequence continues at coordinate 2,605,984 of CAWUFW010001267.1, read as the reverse complement.
GGGTCAGATGGAAGCTTGCGATAGTGGTCTAATCTGGGGAGTTGTCCTAGAATTTCTTGAGTGTAGATATCAATCTCCTGAAGCACTATTCCTCCACCCTTGTCTGCTGGTTTGATAATTAAATTATCAATCTTTTTGAGTTCGTAGAGTGCGTTTTTCTCAAGCAGTGTGAGATTGTATGGGGTGTATCTATGAGATTTCGTGGTCAGCCATGTCTTTGAGTACGAGTTTCTCAAAGGTGACAATCTCAGCTGGTATGCTGCATTGTGGGGGAGAAAAGGTGGAGGGTGGCCGGAATGCAGTGAAGGCTGCGGATGGGGTGAAAGGTCTATCAAGAAAGAAGGCATGGAGACGTAGTTTTCTAAAGAAACGTAACAATTCAATCTGGAGTTGGAGGAGGTCAGGTTTCACGGTGGGGACAAATGAGAGACCTTTGCTAAGTAAATCAATTTCTACCTCAGACAGTTGGTAATTGGAGAGGTTGAAAATGGGAATAGAGTCACAGTCAGTCATGGTTGTAGGGTTGATGTCAGGCAAGGAGTTAGAGTTAGGTATTCGATGTCTTACCATTGGTAATACCTCTGGCGTGTCTGTCTGTCTCCGGGTGTGCTCTGCCAACGTGGCTGACGGGGTGTCCCCCGGTTGGTCTGGCGGCACTGATCTTGACCTTGCCCTAAAAAATGAGGGTTATTCACCCTATTCCTAGATGTGCTTGGGTCTTCAGCAGTGTCTGAGCTGTCGGATGATTCAGCAGAGGTTTCAGAGAATCCTACTACGGTTCGTTGTTTGTTGAACCTCCACCAAGGGCGTGGTATTCTAGGCCCTAGATACGATCTGTTTGTGTAAAAATCTTCCACTAAGTAAGGGTACGTTCTTTCTATTTTGTAATTTTTCACGTCACGTTTTACTTTAATGATTTTCTTGTTTTGCTCAATTCTATGGAATTCAGATAGGGTTTTTTCGACCTTGTCTAAAAGTGTTTTAGCGTCTTGGATGTTGCTGTTCTCTTTTATTTGTTTCTCAATATCTTTGATTTCTGTCTCTAGTTTTTTGGCCTCCTCATTGGCTATATCGATGCCCAAGACCATCCAATGTCTCGAGCATGTAGTACCAATGTGGCTGAAACCTGTAAGGTATTTTTTAATTTCAGTAAAAACCCCTGGGATATTACGAACTTGTAATCCAGCTGGGATCGTATCTGTTTTTAAATATTCCGTAAGCATACGGACCATCAACTGTAATCTGATGAATTTTTTGGTTGATTTTTCAAGTTGGTCAAAAATTGAGCTGGCGATTGGGTTCGTGGTGTCTGAAGCTTCAGAAAAGAGGGAAGGTCCCTCTAAGATCTTTTTGATATATTCATCTGAATATAGAGGGGCATGTTGTGCCATGCCTGGCTGGTGAGCGATGGAAAGGAGAGGTAGAAGGGTGGGGTGAGGGCAGGAAGGAGAAGGGCCAAGGCAGAAGAGGCCAAGGCAGAAGGGGACAGCGGGAGGGGAAGGGGGAGGTAGTTACGGGGCCCACTAAAAAACTTAGTAGGGTGGAATAAAGTGAATTATTCCTTGCAATCCAGCGATTGCGCTTAAGTATAGCAAAAGAACAAGGAAACCCTGGAAGTCAGCGGGGAACAAGGGTAGAGTTGTGCTTTACAGAACAAGGGTCCCACACATATTGGAATGCAGAAATACAATGTCACAATTTAATAATAAAAATTGGAATTAACAAATGTTTTAATATAAAGATAGGTATTTAATACGAAAGTCCATGAAACAAGGGAATAATAACACGTGAAAAATAAGGGTGAGCAACCGTGGCAAGGCAGAGGGAAATCAGCCGATTTCCTTACCCCAGGCAAGTGACTTAAAAAGTGACTTTTCAGTATACGTAAATATAAATAGACAAAAGTCACAGTTGAGGTTACATCTCATACTCCACAGAGAATATAAATAGCGGTATAGAGTTGAGAATGTATGTGTCGACGACGTTTCAATCCGCAGAAAGTATCGGGATCTCATCAGGACTAATAGATAGAGCAGGTGCCTGAGAAGTTGCCTGGATAAGTAAGAGGGAGGGGAAGAGGAAGGAAAGGAAAAGAAGCAATTCAAATTAAAATAAAACCATGAAAAAGGAAATGGGAGGGAAGGGAAGAAAGGGGTAAATGAAAAAGGTAAATGAACTCCAATGAAAGAGATAATGAGAGGTGGGGAAAAAATAAGAAGGATTGACAGTAAGATGGATAAGTGAAGGTGTGGGGGTGAAGGGAAGATAGAAAGAGGGGAGGAGCAGAGGAAGGGAGTGTTATTGATATCAGGATGAAAGGATAGGTGAGGAGGAGTGGAAAAGGGAGAATGTAAAGGGTAGACCAAAAATTGAGAAACCGTGCGGCAGGGAGGAAAGTGGGAGAGGGAGAGTGTAAAGGGTAGAACAGAGGGAGAAGGACTAACCAGTTGTGCGGCAAGTGTGAGAGCCGCGATGTGGGGGGCCAAGGCGAGGTGCTGGTGGTGGGTCCCGCCAGGAACAACCAGGCGACAGGAAGTATGCGGGAGTACTGGAAAGGGAAGGGGAAAATTATGAAAGAGTTGGCGCCGTGTGTGGAAGACGGAAGGGGTGCCATTGTGAGGAATCTTACCGTATGGATAGCGGGCATCCAACCTGAGTATAGCAGGTGGCAGCTCCCAGCCGGGAGCTGCAAGGTGGAAGGGCGTGCCAGACGGCAGGCCGCTGGTTGGGATAAGGTCGCCACAACCCTGGTATCCGGAAATTGAGCCGTGCGCCGGCTCGGTGGCTAGGGGAAAGGGAGCAACGGGAAAGTGAGGCGGGATAGAAGCGAAAAGGAGCGAAAAGGGCAGAGAGCGGAACCGCTGCTGGGCCAAGCTTACCTGATGCAGGAGGGACAGCGGAAGGCCGTGGGATCCGGGATAGAGCGTAGAGTGGCGGACAATGCCAGCAGGCTGAATGGAGCTCTGCGGGGTTGAGGTGAGCCTACGTAGTCATAGGGCACCGGAAGTGACATAGTGGGTAGCCACGAGTACTCCTGCTCAGCGTAAGGGTGGCGGCCATATTGGAGAGGGGCAAGGGAGCGATGTGTCAAACGGACAGAGACGGACAGGGCCGGCAGGCTGGATGAAGCTATGCGTAGTTGAGGTGAACCTGCGCGGTCATAGGGCACCGGAAGTGACGTTGTGGGTAGCCACGAGTGTTCCTGCTCAGCGTAAGGGTGGCAGCCATGTTGGAAAGGGGTAAGGGAGCGATGTGAGTGAGTGCACTGGAGAATGAGACGGGGAGGGTCAGTGGGTGTCTGGTGCAGAAAAAGTATTCTCCAATGGGAATAAGAAAAATAACAAGGAGGGAATGCAAGGAGAGCCAGGGGAGAAGAAGAGGGAATAGGAATTGAAGTGAGTCTATTCCATTTGAATAAGGAAAAGAAATAAAATAAATATAAATATAAAAATAATAACAAGGAGGGGATGCAGGGAGAGCCAGAAGAGTAGAAGAGGAAATAGAAAATGCAGAGAGAGTAGGCTAGAAATAGGGAGAATAGCGAGCAGGCAATGCATGGAGACGAAGAGAAATAAAGATAGAAGTAGAGGGGAATGAAGGTGGGGGACTGAAATACAGTATGCGGGAGAGGGAGTTACAGATAGCAATACAGTGTAGACACTAGAGCCACAATGCACTATGTTCTCGGGAAGATTACAACAAGTTAGACCAGTCCTCCAGGCGATTAAGTCCTGTGTGGAGACTGTCCGTACGTATAATCCATTTTAATTCCTCCTTGTTGAGGATGCCTGTAATGTTCGTACTTCTGGGAGGTTGGAGGATCACTACGATGACTTGCCACCTTATTTGGTCCTCCGTGTGATTCAATGCGGCAAAATGTTCAACAAGAGGTGCGTTGGGTGTCGCACAGCGTATCCGACTTCTGTGTTGGCAGATCCGGATCCTGATTTTTTGTGTCGTTTGTCCTACATATATTAAGTTGCATGGGCAAAAGATGGCGTATATAACATTGGCAGTGTTACAATTGGAAAAATTCGATAAAGTGACATCAATATTGGCATGCACAAACTTCTTGGTGTCATTCGTGAGATGGCAAACACTACAACCTCCGCATTTGAAATGTCCTCGGACTGGTGGCAGTCCCCAAATTTGCCTGAGTGTGGTCTTGTTGTTACCGCTGGGGAGGGCTGCTCTGACAAGGTGATCTTGTATATTTTTGTTTTTCTTAAATGCAAATAAGGGACGTTCTAAATTCAGACTCCCTGCATTGAGTGTGGGCCAATGTTTGAGGATACTCTTCCTGACTGAGTTGGAAATAGATGAGAATGTAGTGACACAGACTAGTTTGTCGCTGTTGTTTCTATCTTTGGGGCTCAACAAGGTGTCTCTTGGGCAATACCAAGCGCGTTTCATGGCAGTTTTCACTAGTTTACGCGGGTAGCCTCTGCTTATCAGTTTCTTTGTTAGGATTTTAGCTTCCCTAAAATAATCTTCCTTGCGGTAGCAGTTGCGGCGCAAGCGCAGGAATTGGGAGTATGGAAGGGAGTCACGTAAGGCCCTAGGATGATGACTATTATAGGCCAGCAGTGTGTTTTTCTCTGTGGGTTTGCGGTATAGGGAGGTGTAGAGTGTCCCTTCGTGTGCAATAATTTTGAGATCAAGGAAGGCAATCTCCTGTTTACTCATATTTATGGTAAAGTTAAGGCCATTACAATGGTTGTTTAACCAATCTTTGAAGTGTAACAAGTCCGAGTCTGTCCCTTTCCAAATGAGGAAAATATCGTCAATATAACGTTTCCATTCAAGAATGTTTGCTCTGAAAGGGTTACGGGGTGACAATATTCTTTGTGTCTCAAGACAAGCCATGTGATCTAAGGAGACGGTATGTGAATAGTTGATGCTTTGGTACGGGTTATCCACTTCTTGTTTATATGTCGGGTATTTACTTTTAGACGAGTTGGGACATTTTCGAACGTGGGACACCTAAGCAATATGTCGGGCACTGTTCATTTTGCATGGAAACACGAAGTAGAGAGTGCTTCACTTTACTTTTAAACTAACAACGTGAAGCTGAAACACCAGTCCGTATTAGCGGTCGCGTGGCACTAACTGTACACGGTGATTAAGTGGACACGTAAGACGTGGTTCACTTCACTTGATGAAATCAGCGCGGTTCACTCAAACTTTACAAAAGGACTCGCACTGACACGCAGATGCGTTTAGCATGTAACGCAGCTAATTCGTATTTCCTACAATGCGTCAAGTGCATGATTTTTACCAGCATCATATTAAAGGCAAGAGACATGGGATTATCCACCTCGCGAAATTTATTTTCTAAGGATTGCATGAGGACTTTGACACGGGCATAGGCATGCTTTCATTGGAGACAGTTTTTTAACTGTGTGTTGACATGTATGTGTCCTTACCTTGGACAAACTGTATTGGATTGCATAATCGTGCACAGAGGGAGTCTCTTCTTTTGCACCATGGAGATTTGACTATGAACTGCACTTTTTCACTTTGAATCTTCCTGTATTTTCATATGTTAAGTCGCGCCTTTTGCATTATTGAATATTGCGATATTTGACTACTTTTCAGAACGATTCCCCTGATGAAGGGCACCGTCCCGAAATGCATTGGGATTTATAAAGAGTGATTCACTAAAGAAGATAGATATTTTCTATGTATTCTAATGAGAAAAATCCACTAGTGTGATGCAACACAACGCTTTCAATAAAAGAAATTAAGGATCTAAATGTCTGTCACCTGCTGTTTGACTTTTAACTACTTGGAACAAGTCGTTAGAGGGTGTTCACCCTACGGAGTATGCAGTGGGGACGTTGTTTCTGTTTAGACAACGCTACTTTGTACGATTTAAGGCAGACCATGATGGAGCATGTGCCAGATACAGAAACCAGGTTCGACCCAGTCATAATGTTTACCTTCTGACAAAGTATCTGAAATGGAGGTAAAAAAATTTCAGCAGGGCAAGGCAGAAGGCAATGGCCGCAAAGGGCTCCATGAGGCCGGATATCAGTCGGACAAAGTCCTGTTGAAGCCCTTGACTTTTGACAGGAAAGGTCAGAGTAGGAGACATTTAAAATTCACCCCCAAGAAATGCCCCCTGACTGGCTGCATACTTTTGGCGCCTTCACCCAGTGAGGAGTTCTACATTTTGACTTGGTCTCTTTTTTGGAGCTCGCATTCTTCCAGCGGGGCAAAGCTGCAAGTTGTATTTGAACAGGGCTCCATGAGGCCGGATACTCTCTCTGTCGTTCCGCTGAAATGGAATTGCTGCTGCGGAAAAGCTCAGAGCTTAAACAACCTGAAGTTATGGCCCAGGGGCTGCACACCTTCGTCTGATTGATTTGGCTGATTTGGCCCAGTCTTTCAGAGGTCTTTGGAGCCAAAAAGTGTAGAAGTCCTAGATTTCTCAGAATGTTAGGAAGAATACACTTTGACACAGCCAAGGGTTCCAGGACCTCAGGAAAAGCATTTGGGGGCCAATATTTACTCCAGCGGATTCTACCAGCAGGGCCAGGGCAAGTCAAATTGGAATTGGTTAACTTGACTCCCCAGGAAAAGGGCTTCTAGCAGCTTATTGCATCCCTGCAGCTTAACAGGAGGTTAGCTAACTGACCCTTGGAATTCACTTCTTCTTTCTGGGTACAAGTGGGAGCAGGTCCAGCCTCTTTGGTCTCCTCACAATGTCGAGCAGCAGGTGCAGACCTTCCTCTGTTTTCCACAGGTCCAGTAGTGTTCTCAAGCGGGTGCACAGGGCCCGGTGCCACATTTATGCCTGGCACTAGTCTGTGGGAGGGGGTGACTCCTGGCTCCTCCCGAACCAGTAGGTGTTTGAAATTGGGTTACTGGCTGACTGGGGTGTGAGCCCTGGTCAAGCAGCAACAACAATCCTACTGAGGGTAAGGTACAGGCAAACCCGAAATTGACCTGTGCTCAACCTCTGGCAGCTCATGTATTCAATCTAAAACATCCTGGAATTTCCCATCTGGTTCTAATAAGGAAGGGCTTGCTAAAGGTCAGTACCCACGATTGATTACCTGTGGAGATATAAATCAGATTGGTCATGTGTTTTCTCCTGTAGTCCAATGCATGTGTTTGACCATGAGGGATGTTTTTATCCTCTATTCATTTTAGGTGTTACATTTAATGGGAAACACTAATGCAGGGGTGGCTCCTCCATTATAGCAGAGGAGCATTGCCCCACTGGTCAGTGTCAGCAGATAAAAAAAATAAAATGATAATAAAACTATTTATTATCATTTTAGTTTTCACTGGCACTGCCGATTGGTCTGAGTCTAGGGCGGGGTGGGGCCATCATCTTTGACGATAGCAGGCTGAGCAGGGAGGAGGAGAGTTGCACATTGTCAGTGTGCATGTTGGTTTGGCCAGTTATCTTAGGCCGGCCAAACAGACAGCTGGGTTGGAGAACAGTCCCATACTCCCAGGCACTGTCTGAGCAGCAAACCAGGCCGCTTAGACCAACCCTGACATTGCTCTCGTGCTACGTATAGCATGAGAGCATCTTCGGATTGGGTGGGGAGTCTGTGCACTGCACGCGAGAAAGAAGCTGGACTCCGGCAGCAGCAGGACCAGGTAGTCCTTTTTTTTTATAGATTATTCCCCCCCTCGCTGCCCAACCACTTGGTTTCAGTAGTAGTCACTACTGCACACAAGTATTAAAAAAGGGATAGATGGGATGCTTGCATTCATCTTACTTATTTATTTATTTGCAAAGTTTTATATAGCGCTGGCTAGACCCGAAGGTATCAAAGCGCTTTACATGAGGCTCAGCGAGTTACAGGTTACATAAATTACAAAGCCAAGTATAGACATAGGAGAAAAACATGAGATTACACAATAATATGAATTATTAGCACGTACACACGTCTTATGGGGAGTGAAAGGTAAAGGGGGAAAGGTAAAACAGGGGTAAGGAATGCAGGTAGGAAACACAACGGGGGGACGAGGAAAACAATGTCCGATGTCCGGCTGGGTAGGTGACTGCCGAGGGGTGAACCAGAGCCAAGCTCCTCTATAACTGCATAGGACAGCACCACCGGGCATCAGTTATGGTTTCCGCCCAGGAGGCATCGTCAAAGTTCCATCGAGAGCATCGGTCACGGAGTTACAGGGAAGCGCCGTCCGCCTCATCCTCCAGTTCGCCCCCAGGTCAAGAGTGGTGAGAGGAGTGGTGGAAGGGACAGTTCCAAAGTCTGCAGATCATCCCCATTCCTAGCAGCCATAGTGAGAGTTGGGCATTTGAAATTTGGGCATTTCTTAATGGGTGAAACAACTCTGCCCCTGCGATCAACTCACTAGTTGCTCTTGAACGCGGGGTATACATCTTAGTGCAACTCTCCCTGTCCTGACTTTAGGCTCAACAAAGACATTTATTATGGGCCTTTCAGCGCCTTTCATCTTAGTCACTGGTAATTACTCATTGCCGCATCCCAGTCCATTGTTACCACCTCTGTTTCGACCCAGCTATATGCAAATCAGTCTTGAGCCTCTTCCAATATGTACAGTCCAACCTGAACTGTAATGCCAGGTCCTTCCTGAACCATAACACAAGCAATCCAGGACTGGTTTCGCCCCATTTACGGCTCTTCTGCCAGGTGTAGCTTGGGTTCATAGACACAGTGTGCATGGGACCCACGTCTGGGCATACCCATCCCTCTTAGGGTGACAAACTAAAGTATACAAAGTATACCCATTAGAGCAGGGTCAAGACTGATATGCATATGTCTGGGCCCAAACTGAGGTGGCATGGTATGCAAAATAACAACGGACTGGGATGTGGCTCAGAGTAATTATCAGTGGCTGAGATTAATTCAAGTGCTCCATCCATCATTTCTTTGTGCACTTTAACATTTATTGGGAAATATATTTCTAATCTAGTAACCCTGTAACAGAGTTCTACACTTGTCCTGTCTTTGCCATCCTTAAATTGGAAGTAGTAGAAGCATGAATCAAGGAGCATTATTCCACTCTTTCACCTGTAATGCTTAATCAGTCAAATTGAGAGAGCCTTGTAGGAGTGAGACCCAAGCATACCATGCCAAGATTGCAAGAGTTGCACTGGTTCCAACCTCATTGTCATGGTACATCCAAGGCATGAATGACGCATGTGCACCCATAAAGTGAGAATATATCTTCAGACTTGTTTGTCTTTTGTTTCTATTGCTGGGATTTCATGATGTTAGTGGCATACATTAGGGAGGTAACATAGTTACGCTGTGAAATATCACTGAATCAAGGTGCCTCTGTGTCACACACAATGTGGTGTTATGTTCCATATGGGTACCCTAATATAGGCTCAGGTAGTCACGTAACCCTTCACCTATATTCTCCCTACCATTACACTACATACCGATTCTTAGTACTGACCTTTTACCTAGTTACGGTAATGTCCAAAGATGACATGGGGTTATCTCCGAAAAGCTTAAGCCTCATTCATTATGCATGAGGATTCTTGGAATCACAGCAGGACAGCAGACCTACCATCTCCTGCATAAAACTATGTACAAGGGTCATTGCTTCCGTCATCCCAGTCCGACATGACACAGCGAGGTATATCCCCAGGGGGTAACACTTTGAGTATCTCTTGCTAAGGTAGAGAGAGGAGAAAAGGATTTCCATTCCGACACACTGACGCAAGATGCTGAGGCTCCTGCACGCAGACACTCCAGCTCGCTGTGGTCTGATATCCCTTGCGGGGTGTCCATCTCGAGACAAAAGACGGGGTCCCACAGTCTCTCACTTCAGGTAATGGGGTTGACTTTATCCTAGAGGGATTCTTGGCTTTACACCCACATACATGATAGGTACATTCAGGTACATCTAGTTAGAGACGCATCGTAGGAGTACGCATTTTACTGTCATGTATTTTATATACTTGCCTGTATTCATTGTTTTAGCACAATGGTAGAAATCTACCATCTTTTTACTCTGTTAGTGCTTATAATCATTTATATCTGTTACTGTCTAATGGTTGCTTCAGCACACCTATTTTACACTAGAATGATGCTGGTACAATAAATGCTTATTGAGAAACATCCCCACCGTTTATTCTGTGTATCTCTCTGAGACAAAGTGAGCATGAGTGACTGAGAAAAAACTAGCATTGTTTCCACGATCCCTGATGGGACAGAGTTGTCATGTTCAATAGTTGCCAAGAACTATTCTCTCCTTGGTAAGAGGAGTTTATAGTGGCACTGTGAGCTAACCGGTATACAGGCTAACATATTCGGTAGGGGTGTCCAGAATCAGCCTGACTCCAATCCTACAGTATATGTTGTCTAAACGCGCAGATCCTATATAGGTTTATAGGAACTACACGACATGGCGCCGCCAACGTTGGTTTGATACTAATTTAACAGTCAAATCTGAGTAGTTCAGCCGTGCTTTTCTCAGAGACCCCTACTCACATTTCCCCAGAGACGTCTGGAGTGGAAAGGGAACTATTCCGCCATAGCTGAGTAGGCAAAATTACTATTTATTGGCTGTAGGTTAATCAAGCTTGAAGGACACACTGTTCCTATTGTGCATAAAACATTATCTCATTTTCCTTGAAATTATTTTTCAACAATGACAGAAAATTATGCTGTGCCAGCACAGCGCGTTTTAGTACAGGAAGAAGAAGGTGAAATTAACATTTCAGAAAATGTCAGAAATGCCCTTACTCAATAGCTAACAGACTACGGAGTCACAGCTAAGGGTGGGAGAGTAACTTTTGTGATTGAGGCTCACGAGTCATATAGAACAGAGGTATTCTATTCATGGGTTTCCCTCAAGCAGATGCACAATCAAATACATGTCATTCTTATACTGAAGATGAAATACCAGAGGAATACAGTCCGTATGAGGACATTGAAATTCCGCTCACCTACCAGGAGCACATAAACTGGTTTAAAGGCGCCCTTCCCCATACAAGAAATAAAGCAAGACTAGGTCAGCTCGGAAGAGACGGGGCCACTTGGCCTGTCCTTGCGGCTTACACACCGCATCCAGACATTGACACAATGCCAGTAGCAGACTTACGTATACTTCACAAAGAAATAATAAAACTCTACAGGAACATGACACAATTCATGATGAGAACACTCACACTTCAGCCAACAAGAGCTACACAAACAAATCAAGTTCAGAGTTCTACAACAAAAATTATACCACAAACGCTATACGCAGTTATGGGTAGAATGCCCACTAAAAATGTGAGCAAATGTCATTCTGGATAGCTCAGAAAATAGCACAGCTAGAGGCAGTATTTCCACACACAAGCCCTCAAGAAAAGCACAGAATGCTAACAATCTGCTTGCCAATGGGGATAGCTCCCCAGATAGAGCATTGTACCACTTGGGGTACAATGTTTGCTGCCATATATACCAGAATTCATGGTATCCCGTCATTAGCAGTAGTACCAGACGTATTAAGACAAATACAGACTGAGTATGGAGCAGAACCTACTCTGAACTTAGAGATGAAATTACTAGGTAATTTTGCCCAGGTATCAGCTTTAATATTAGCGAATATAAAAGGGAATGCAGCAGCAGTGGCAATACGCCAACGCCTGAGGGATTTCACTTCTTTACAACAGGAACGTGAATTACCTAAAATTATCACAGACACCTATGCTGAATTAGGTAGAGATAGTTTGGGAGCTAGAGCTACAAAACCTCAACTCATGGGGGTCCTGAAAAGGATAACACCAAGCAAGCACCTGATTCTTCCAAGAAGAAATGGGATAATAACAATAAAAACAAGAAAATTAGAGAAAATAGATCTCTATCTAGGAGTGGGTCTCCTCAGCAGGAGAACTCCGAAAGGAGATACAATCTCAGGAATGGAGATAACATTAAAAAACCTGACAGGTATCAGGATACTGATACACATTCCTCTCGTTCCTTTCAGGGTTCACCAAGAAACTCCGAGAGAGAAGGACGGTCAGAACACAGACAATAAGAGCGTACAAAGTCCAGAGACACGCCATGAGCTTCAAGCTACACTTCTAAAAAAGAAGACAAGCCACAATCTAAACCTCAATTTAAAAAGAAGAAGGTAGCAGGTCTAAAAGTTAGGCATGCCCAGAATTCTGAGGACTCAACTACTGAACACGGAATGGGTTCTGACGAAGCAGAAGTAACAATAGCTCACCAGAACCTGATGGAATTTCTGGTGACAGTGGAGTTAAATGAGCATATCATGGTGGAAACACTTGATACGAGGGTAAGTGTCCCACCTAGGTTACATGAGATAACACTCCAAATGGAGGGGGACAAACCCAGAAAAGTTAAAGGTCTCTTTTGGGAGAACTTGACTTACGGCTATGACATACTTTTAGCTGAACAAGATTGGCCGCCTGAAATTGTTATGGATTGCCCAAAGGGAGAAACTGTAATTTTACCAGCTTTTTCCGACCACTTTCCAATTTATTTAAAACTGTAAGTAGACATAATATCGAAATGTTAATATCGACATACATTAATATCGAGTTTAGTATATCGACAGTATTAAATATCGATGTAATGTATATCGATGTTAAAAATATCGATTTTAAGTGTTGTAAAAAATAGTTTGTAATGTCGACTGTAAAAACTTTTTTGTTTTTGTTTTTGTTGTCCTCATATGTTTAATCAGTATGAAACTGGAGAAAGAAGAGATTTCCGACTTAGGGGTCGATTCCGATCTCGGTCGGTAGGGCTCCAAATCGGATTCGGCTTTACCGGATCCGAGTCGGAGGCTTTGTTTCCGACCGATTCGTACAGTCGCCCGAGTGAGCAAGTACGATGCGAGTGAACGCGAAATCACCGACCGACTCGTTTCCGGGTCCGAACCGCTCCGTCCGACTCGTTCGCACTCGATTCGTGGCGCGCAATGGAGCTGTTTTATGACCGAGCCAGTACGATGCACGATCCGGACAGCCGGATCGAGTCGGAGCCTCCGACACAAAAAAGCTCCCGGACACGGACTTCGGGGGTCTGTGCCGGACCCCCCTTCACCCGTAGCCGTACGAGTCGGACACAGGGGGGACCCATGGGTCCCCCCTATACATGCGTGTACGGTGCGGATGGCACCAACGCGTACCCACTACAGGGGGCCCCCTTGTGCGCAATGTACCCATTGAGTCAATGGGAGCCCATGTACACGTCGTACGACCGGCTCCCATTGACTTCAATGGGAGTCCGACCGAACCGAGTCCGGCAGCATACGGCCGTATCGTACTCGTTCGGTCGGACTGCAGGGGTCCGGCTCGGTCGGAAAACAATCCGGATCGGTCGGAGAGCTTTCCGACCCAGATCGGAATCGGCCCCTTAGTCTCTTACCATCCAAACAGAGTGGTACCCGCTCTCTCCACTTTGGAGGGGATGGTAACCATCGCAGGATCCTTCTCTTCGAAGTCGGCTCACTCTTTTCTCCTTAATTACAGGTTCTTGCTTGTATTCTCATTCTAGGTCCACCAATCCATCTTGATGAATCTCCTAGATATTTGAGAACATCCTGTCTTTACTGATACTTAATCATAGGATTAATGGTGGTCGATTGTTTCGATTAGAAAAGTAAATAAAGATATACTTTTTATATTATATTTTTTATATAACAGCATACCAAAGCTTCACCAGTAAGATTTGAGAAGTTGGTTTAAAATAAAAAAAGGTTGCCATGAGGAATTGGTGAAGATATGAAAAGGAAGAGAGATTTAGTTACTACAAAAGGCAATATTCTCCACCCAGTTATCCCATATACTCCAGCACTTTGTCCTCTTATTAGAACGTGTTGCTCTATCCATTTTAGCTATTCTGTGGATTGAACTTATCCATTCAGATTCTAAAGGTGCAATAGGTAAGATCCACTTAATACACAATTCTCTACGGGCTAATAAGATTAGAATAAAGATAAGGGCCTTAAGAGGTTTAGGTATGTTACCAATAGATTCTTCTTCCGGTATCACCCCAAATACTACCAATGCCAGACTCACCTTTACTTCTTGGCCCGCCATATCTGACAAGATTTTACCCACTTTCTGCCAAAACGATTGGATTGAGGGGCACCACCGGAACATATGCGTTTCATCTACATTGGGTTCTCCGCACTTTTGGCACTTCCTCACCGTTTGCAGGCCCATCTTTGCCAATCTTCGAGGCGTCCAGTAGGCCTTGTGGATAGTAAATAGGTGGTTTTCTTTAAAGGCGCGGATTTCACACAATACCACAAAAGAGATGCAGATACTTGCCATAGTACTTCTAGATCATACTCCGGTAGTTCCCTCCTCCACGTCTCCATCTGCCATGTACTAGGGTCTTCTGATGATTGTACCAATAACCAGTACCATACCGAGACCTCTTTCTGTAATCCAGGCCGCAATGCTATTATTGCCTCATAAAATTTGTTTTGTTTCTCCCCCTGTCTCAGAGTCCTTGCCCAGCTTATTAACTGACAGTATTTGAAACGAGAGACGGCGCCTTCTGTGATCTCCTGAAAGTCTTGCCAGGATTTTAGCTTAGTACCTTCCAGCAACTGACCCCATCTACAAATTCCCTTTTCCCTTATTGGGGTAGCTAAAGAGTCTTGCAGACATGCAGGAGTTCCTGGCGATCTCCATATTGGTGCATAGTGGCTGTAATATGGAATCTGTAGTATCTTCCTAATTTGATACCACAATTTACAGGCCCATTGGAGAGACTTTAATCGGATTTTTTTTATTTATTTGGGGTCTCCGAATTTATAGAGAAAGTGGTTAGATGCATCTGGTGGGCCGTACGTCATGGCACGAAACATAGGGGTGATATTATTGGAATCCTTTAATAGCTGTCTAAAAATTTTCAAATGAATGGCTCTCTGATATTTTAAGAGATCTGGGCTCGCTATACCCCCATTTTCCTTCTTTTCCCTACATTTCTTCCATGCGATTCTGGGCCTTTTTTTCCCCCAGATGAAGCTGGAGAAGGCTCCTTGTACTCTTTTAATCCAGTCCTTCTTGAATTCCAGTGGAATTGTATTGAAAATAAATGTATATTTGGGTAAAATAGACATATTTAATAAATTTGACTTTCCCAAGAAAGATAAAGGTAAAGAATCCCACTGCAGCAGTTGTTTCTTGACTTTTGATGTGACTGAATCAAAGTTCACCTTTGCTAGAGTTTCCAGATTTTGAACCACTTCGATCCCTAAATATCTAATCTTCTTTTTAATAAGCTCACTCTGGGAACTAGTATTCCACTGCATTATCTCTGTTTTTGAAGGGTTTACAGCGTATCCTGATAATTTACCAAAGTTGTCTAAAATTTCCCAAATAACAGTTATTACTGGGTCTAGGTGGGTTGTAAAAATCATTAAATCATCGGCATAAAGCCCTATCACGTGGTGCAGGGAAATACTGTGCATGCCCTTTTACCATTGCTTACAGTGCTGCAGCCAGCAGCACCGTCCGCAATGGTAAAAGGCCAGGATGCGCCCGCCAGTATGGCGGGCGCATCCTAATTGGGCCGGTGGGACCGCCGCACGTCTGGCAGTCGGTCCCATCACCGTTATGATGGCGGGCGGACTGATGTCCGCCCGCCTTCATAATGAGCCCCTTAGTGTTTAATTAATTGTTTGTTTAATGTGATTGGTTTATTTTTATATTGTGTTTATTTGCTTGGTTGATATTTATTGTTTTAATTGTTTTGGTAGTTAGTTTCCATATATGGAAAACGCTAATTAAGAGTCAGTTAGTGCTTTTTTTGTTTTTAAACAGTTTGAATCCTTTAAATGTGTATTATAATCTATGTGATGTAAAATAATGTGTGTATATTATTTAAATATAAGATTTAAATAGTTATTAATAGTGTATTTATGATTTAATGTTTTATAATATGTTTTATTATTTTTTAAATTGATTGTATTTGATTTATTTTGTATGAAGTGTATGTTTATTGATTGAAATATATTTATGGAGTTAAGTTTTGTTTGTTTTATCTGTTTTTAAGTTGTCGATATTTTTAAAAAAATGATAATATTGCTGTCTATATTATTGTGATCGATATTTTTGACATGTTGTATATTTTTAAACTATGTCCGATATTTTGAATAACGATATTTATGTGTTCGATAATAGTGTTATCGATATTTTGGTGTCGATAATAGTGTATTATTTGAATTAAGTATAGGTGACAATAGTGTATTATTTTAATTAAGTATAGGTTGTCGATATTAGTGTACTCGATATTTTTGTGTTGATAAAAATGTAGGTCGATATTGTGTCTGTCGATATTATGTCAGTGATTCACTTAAAAAATAAATACGCACGGGAGTGGGCGGTAGCCCTTGCTCCAGCACTTTATGGCAACCATGTTGGGTGGGATGCTGAGTCACCACACCATGTAATCCCTGTAAAAACTAGTCCAACTCCCCAGAGACAGTACCCAATAAAACAAGAAGCGGAAAAACAGGTCTGGGAGATCTTAGATTAACTTGAATACCAGGGTATAATAGAAACTTGCCCCTCTCCAATGAATAATCCTTTGTTTTTCGTAATAAACCCGACAATACATATCGTCTAGTATTAGACTACAGACATCTGAACACATGCACAAAAACATTTGCAGTACAGAATGCACATAGTGCTGCATTAATGAATAACGTGCGGAAAAAATTCAAATTAACACTAGATATCTCAAATGGATTTTTCTGCCAAAATATAGCGCCTGAAAGCAGGTATTTAACAGCATTTTCAGCGCTAGGTTCCCAGTGTCAATTTTATCGACTCCCCAAAGGGTATACGAATAGCCCCGGGTTGTTCAGCGCTAGGGTAACAGAATTACTTCAGAATTTGGATGAAGAGGCATTGTCCTATGTAGATGATATTTATCTGAGGGATGATAATTTACAGGATCACTTGACCAGGGTGAGCACCATAATTTTGGGATTTGACTCTGAGGGCTACAAATTCAACTTTAAAAAATCGAAAATAGCCCACCTCAATGTCCTATTTTTAGGATACGAGCTATCAAGTGAAGGGAAAAGCCTGGCAGCTAACTTTTTAGAAAAGTGTGCACTGCTCCAACCTCCTAAATCTTTGAAGAACTTACAATCCATATTGGAATTTTTAAGATTTTGGTAGAACATGCATTTTGGATTATGCAGAAAAAGTATAACCTTTCTACGACTTAATAAGACCTGATTTCTCAGTTAGGCATTGGACACAGGAACACACAGATATACTTCGTTCCCTACAAGTTGACATGATAGCTTCAAAACACTTGCAGACACGCGTAAACGTACGCAATCTGGTGATCCGCGTTATAGCGGGTCAATCTGGGTACACTTACCTAAACTTCAATGAAGGCGAAACAGTACCCATAGCTTACAAATCACATTTGTACACAAACGCTGAAATGCGCTTTGCTTCTACAGAAAAGATACTGACAGCAGTACAGACCGCTGTAGTAAGAGAAAGAGCACTGGCTCAGGGAAAACAAATAATTGTCGTAACTCCAGTACCAGCTTTAGAGGCTGCAACGAAGGCTAGCGTTCCTAATGCTAAAGCCTTACATCCAAGATGGATACAATGGGCTAATTCTCTCACTGCAACGGATGTAGAATACAGGTATGATCCAAGGCTAAAGACACAAGCATTTCTGCAATATGAACAAGAATATCCTCTACCAAATGAAATAATGCCTCTAGATGGTGGAGAAGTGTGGCTCAATGGTTAGAGCGGCAGACCCTGATGCAGAGATCTGGCCCGGGACCAGGGTTCAATTCCCGCCTCGGCGGATCTTGGGCTCAATTTCCTCGGACCTGATAATTCTCGCCTCGGTGCCTATTCTAATCATGGGTCCCACTCTGCAACTCTGGGCAATAGCTTGCTTAATCTCCACAATGGCCCCAACAGCGCTGGGATGCCTGGCTTCACCCTGGGGGTGCCCAGGAGTGGACATTTCACAGGGAAAAGCCAGGAAGGGTTCCACAGCGGTATGCGTACAGCGCCTGGACACCCCTTTGGGGGTATGGGTGCGCTTTACAAGTACAAATTTCATTTCATTTCATAGATCAGCATGAATACATTATTTACACTGATGGATCTGCTCAGCCAGCCATAGGAAGTAAACAACAATACAGCTCCACTTGTGCGATTGTAAAAGGTCGTTTGCGGGAAGGCAAGTTCCATCCCAGCGATACGAAGACACAGTCTCTAGGAGACTACACGGCTCAGCTGGCAGAATTAAAAGCCCTATTACTGGCACTAATAAATACGGATCGGGAATTCCCCACACTTATAGTGTGCGATTCATTTTACTGTGTCCAGTCATACAACGAATATCTTTACTACTGGGGTCAGAACGGGTTTAGAGACACTAAAGGTTGCACAATTTAGCATAAATTGCTATGGAAACAGGTAGCTGAGTTGAAAAACAAACTACCAAGAGCTTACGCGATACACATGCTGAGTCATCAACGTGATGGCGTTCACGTTGAAGGGAATTCATTGGCTTATGAAGCCGCAAAGGGGGCAGTACGTACTGCTGCCGTAGCTGCAATCACTTGTTCAAAAACAAGAATAGACGGACAGATAATGGTGTTGTATTCCTCTTAGGATGTCCGTATATAGGTTTTCCTGTATCATGTCCTTATATAGGCACAATTCGCCCTGCCCTTATATAGGCATAAAATCCCAGTCCTTATTTAGGCATTAAACCGTGCACTCCAAATACAGGCATGGTCTCAGACATCCGTCCACCCTAACGTCACAACGAGTTCTTGAAGAACGACCCTTAGGCTTCGGGAGTTTCCCTAGCACAGGACTATTGATTTCTTCAAGGACTCATCTATTATGCATGAACCGTTATACCTTAGGGGTTCATTCATGACGTCTTCCGCTGTCCGATCCACGTCAATGCTAACATTCTGAGGTACCGCTAAGGTATAAATATACCTTCCCTAGCCCTTGTAAACCAGAGGAGACCTCGACTTCAGAGGAGCCCGTTTCCCGGCCTGACGCACTGAGAAGACGCTGTCATCCCTGCACGCAGAGAGTCCAGCTTCCAGTGATCTGACTTCCCTTGCGGGGTGTTGGAGTTCGAGTTTGGCAAGAGATTCCTACCTCTCTCATTCTTAAGGTATGGAGCTGACTAGAACCTAGAGGGACTCTTGGCATACTAGGCATACTAGGCGTAACATACTCTTAGTATACCATAGTAAGGAATACTTCACCTACTTCATACCTCTCCCTACACCTAGGTTAGGTTAGGTACATTGGGGTAGAACTAGCTTAGAAACGCATCGTATGAGTACTCGCATTTTTAGTCTGTGTTATTTATGTAAATGAATATCTGCTAAAGATCATGCTAGCGCAGTATTATTTATTTCTACTACTTACGCTGTACATTATTTATCTTGCATACTGTCTTGTGATCGTAACTGCACACATTACTTACACAAGAAACAAGACTGTTCAATAAACCTTTTATTGAAACGCCCGTCTATTCTTTCTGTGTAACTTTGAGGAAAACTAAGTATGCACGAGTGAGCTGAGTGAAACGGTTATCTATTGTTTCCTCGACTCTGGGACACGTTCTGATTCTAAAGGGAAACAAAGTGGTCATGTTTTGTGGCTGCCAGAAACTACTCCCTTCTTGTTTGTCAAGGAGTTTCTAGTGGCCTCTGAGCTAGCTGGCACAAGTAATTAAGTTTAATATACTCGATAGGGACATACTGAGCTCAGTCCTATGTCAAGCCTATAGGGTATATTATTCCAATGCGCAGAGCCTATTAGGGAAATAGGAGCAACACTACAATGGTAGCTGTCATTGCTTCACGCAAAAACAGCACAGCATTACCAAAAGGTTTTCCACTCAAATACTCCAACAAGTTAGATGCAAACAACATTCTGTATGCTCAGATTCCAGGAGTGGGGGATAGAGAAATACCAAACATGAATCGCAGATTAGGTTTAATACTAGCTGCACATGAGGGTCTAGGTTTTGCACAGGCAGGAATTACTGCGACAGTTTTATTATTGAAACAACGCTATTGGTGGCCTGGTTTAACAAAACAGACAAAGGTTTTTGTCTTAAACTGTGACATCTGTCAGCAGATGAAGGATTCCACTGTGCGCGTCCAGCGCAGACACCTTTACTAATATCCGATAGACCACTAGCGTGTGTCTATCTGGACCACTGCGGCCCCCTACACGCAGATGGGGCTTACAAGTATATCTTGGTGGCAGTGGATTCATGCTCGAGATTCCTATGGGTATGGCCTCAGCGCTCGGCTGACGCTTGAACTGTTATAAAAGATTTGCGAGTCTTTATAGGGACAGGCGCAGTTGGCACATTACATTCTGACCGTGGCCCCGCGTTTAACTCTCGGGCTTACAGGGAAGCCATGGAAGGTCTGGGTGTAGCATTGCGGTACTCCTCTCCGTATCATCCCGAGGGAAATTCGGTCGTGGAGAGGAAAAACCGGGACTTAAAGCAGTCTTTAACAGCGAGAGTATTAGGTTTGGGTGGTAGTTGGGTCAATCACCTATATGGGGTAAACTGCCCTCAACAATATGCCAAGAAGGTCTCTAGGGGATGTCACTGCTTATGAAGCCCTATTTGGGATGAGAATGTGGGTATCTGGTCTCGATTGTGAAGGCACAGTGGCGGATGAAAAACCATTTGATACCAATAAACGTTTGGCTGTTTTACAGGATCTGAATGAATCCAGAGCACTACTAAGCAACATGCAGGTCAAGCGCACCACCACTGGGGAAGTCAAATCAGTCACGGCAAGACCTGTCTGGATCCCTAAGGTCGGGGGTCTGGTCAGAGAAAAGATCGAGGACAAAAAAGAATTTGGGCCATCCTACAGAAAGCCTGTACCTGTCCTGGCTGTTGAAGGAACAAGAACAGTACTTCTTCCGCCTCTTGCCGGCAAAAAAGAAAAGAGATTTGTCTTCATTGATCTGATCAAACCACACTATGTGGCCGATACTGAATAGTAGGCCTCGTGGGCTCCTTGGTAGCCGACGCACTCCTCTTGCTACCATTAAGGAAGTACAGACAGAAAGACTCATAACATTCGAAGAATCACTGATTCGAAGTGATGGAATTTCCAACAATGAAATGGAACTCGTTACTCTGGAAGCAGAACTTCAAAACACAGATGAAAGACAAATATCAATTCGGCCAAACACCTGTAGTGTGGATTGTGGCCTCATTGTCGACATTGCTAAGTTAGCTTAGGCCTAGCTGCCATGATGCCTCTTTTGCACACGTTACTCCGTGACTCTGTTTTTCCAGCTTCTGCCTTTCACCTTTTCTCATGTTCTCTGTGGTTTTCGTCTGCACACAATGTACAAGGTCGAAATTTTTTTAACTAGGAGAGAGACTTCTAATTATTGTCTTGAAAAAGATGGTTTTATAAATTATATCCATCGAAACGCGTCGACGCCTTAAGATCCATGCAATCCGTGTAATCCGGTGGTCTGCTGATCTTTGATGATTTACGTATAAACAGCGACCCCTGATTGCAATAATATATAAAAAAACGGGTGTGGAATTTAAATGACAAATTTGAATGTCTTTTAGTTTTATCTGTCTTCTCTTATGCTGCTATTTTTCTCTCTTGCTGCTATTTTTTGATTACTGTTTTTGATGAATTGTTGTACTGACTATGGTTTTAATATGTGATGTTTTTAGTAAAAAATGATGATTTTTTAATAATACATTCCTTCTCTTTTTTCATACAATTAAAAGACAAAATTCTTTTGTGCACATATGTATTAATAAATCGAATTTTTTACAATTGTATTTATGATTGATGTGATTTTATTGGTGGTAATAATTTGCTATTGGACAAAATAATACACCCAGAGTAATTGAGTGTGATATCTCACCTTCATGTGAGATTGGATGGTGTTTTTAATGTGTATTTGGGTTATATATTGGTTGTGTTGACAGATGACGAATTATTTTACCATTAAGGAAGTACAGACAGAAAGACTCATAACATTCGAAGAATCACTGATTCGAAGTGATGGAATTTCCAACAATGAAATGGAACTCGTTACTCTGGAAGCAGAACTTCAAAACACAGATGAAAGACAAATATCAATTCGGCCAAACACCTGTAGTGTGGATTGTGGCCTCATTGTCGACATTGCTAAGTTAGCTTAGGCCTAGCTGCCATGATGCCTCTTTTGCACACGTTACTCCGTGACTCTGTTTTTCCAGCTTCTGCCTTTCACCTTTTCTCATGTTCTCTGTGGTTTTCGTCTGCACACAATGTACAAGGTCGAAAAACAACGCCCCTTATTGTTGCTGGTCTGGTCAGCCCCTCGCACTTAGACATAACATGAAACACAGCTGCACTGGAGAAATTCGGGTGCTTTTAATATTGTGATCTCCCTGTTGGACATACTTGGAGAAAAACCTTTCCAGGGAGAAGAGCTGTGCTTGTCCGATGATGTAAACCTTGCATCTAGTTCTTGAGGTATGGGGTCCCCCTGACAAAGCCCAGAGGTCTTCTCTTTTATAATAAACTAGTTACTAGCACGGGGAGGGTGGCAAGGCATTATAGTCCTTCATCCACTGTCTTTATAAAATGCTGTCCCCGTTTGTATTCTATGGAATTGTAACGATGCTTACTATTTTTTCTTTATGCATTATGCTGCTAGTACTGGCATGTGTACTGTGTCTTAGAGCACGTTAGTTGAAATAAACATTTTAAACTATACTGTGTCTCTTAATACGCACGTTGTGGACAAGTATGAGTGAGTAATGAAAGAGTGTTCTTGCTCCCGCGATTCCTGAAAGAGTCTGTGTTCTGGGATGTCTAATCATTGGTAGCTTCGCTGTAGTATGGAGAACAAATGAGACACTATAGCTAGTCGAATTGGGATTTTGGGCACTAAGGTGGATGGTTGGTACACCAGTATACACCGAGGTCCTGTTTTTCTGCGCATAGTTCTGTATATGTGCAGAATCCCCGCAACACACCGAAGTCTACATTAATATGCCTCAACAAGAGAGACCTACCAGTTCAACACAACCTGCAGAGTTATCAAAGATTGATCGAACTGCATCTGGCTACTTCATCGATTTTGATACCTTCTCTCTTGATCCCAGTGAACCTGAGACAACGCCAGCTCCAGTTTCCCCAATGCAACTAATTCGTGAATTCTACACTTTTCTAAAAAAGACCTACTTAGTATCACCTTGGCTCCAGCTCTGGATCATAACTGCAATATTGTTTTTTCTGTTCTGGATTGGCCTAGTAACTGTGTTTTGCTTACTCATTAATGGAAATTATCTCCCAGAACGCTCTGCAGTATCAAACGTAAACTTGGTCCTGAAACATCATACATCATCTCATCGTGAACAAAGAGACTTGTTTTCCGTGAACATTACAGCCGTTCCAATTCCTTATGGTATAGTTTGGGACAAAATTGATTATGATGTATTTGACCCCACTGAACTTTTGAAGATTCCACATGTATTTAAAATTTCTCTAAATATATTATTAGCTCCAGTACATTTTCTGATGATTGGGATTTTGAAACTGTCAATAATATGTTGTCTGATTTAGAAAAATCTGCTGCATTTTCAAGCAATGAAATGTTAGAAGACACATCTGATTTTGATAGTATGTACTGTTATCACCATTATGGTCATCACTTCTTACACAAATCGAGTATCCCTAGTAATGTTTTCACATACCACCAATGGGAACATTGCCTAACACCGCCGAAAGTTAGTTAATAAAACTTTTGCACAGAAATTGTCATATTTTTCAGGGTTTAATACTTCTGACCTGGCCTCATTTTACTATAAGGTTGCACCTACAACTGCACAGAAAATATGCTGAGTAACACCAAACAGATTTATTCTGCATCCTTTATTACCCAACTGTCTGAACAGGGTTTCGACTTATGGAAAGACACAATAGACACAAAATCAGTCTGGGGTTCTAGGGATTGGCAAGTTCAGGGAACAGAAGCACTATTTAGAGCATGCCTCATTCCGCAACAAATGATTTTTCTGAATGAAACTGTGCAACAGACTTCCTGTCCTGGACTAGCCAAGAACAAGGATTTGAACACACCATGGTCTCCCACACCTTCACACATCAATTTTACATCACGTGGAGGGAATACAATAGATGACATCATGCAGTACAATACTTCAAACCCCAATTGGAAGGGATGGTTAGTTTGGCCCACAGACACAAATAGATGTCATTCATGATTCAGGGGTACAACCGAAGGGTCTAGTATCTGATCCAGCGCCAATACCAATAATTGATCAGGGATTGATACTCCACAAATTCACTTCAATGGCCCATACACATTCACCCAGTATCCCTGATGCGCTGGAGTCAATTATTTTCGTTCATCTTTTATTTCTTATAAACTCCTATTCATCTGTTAAAAGAAACATTTATCGATATCAACTCTTCCTCTACTTGGTCGATGGACCAATTAGTTGAGTAGTTGATGGTAATGATAGGACACTAACTCACTCAACATTATCAATTAATGACAGACTCTCAGAAAGATTAATAAGTGAGTTTTATCTCAAATTTCAAAATAAATGCTCATCTGCATCAGGTCACAATTACAAACACCGAACCACACGGTCAGAGAAATGATGCGATTTACATAGACTCTTTCTACAATGACATTGTGCAATGAAGGACTTGATAGGGTAAGAGACAAAAGAGTTCAGCAGAATGATTATGCCAAACAATATAATACCTAACGGAAAGATAGATGAAGAGACAACAAGTTCATCTAAAAATAATGCATATCAATATTTTGTTGACGGAGTGGATAGGTGGAGAGTCAAAAGATTCAGAGACAAATCCTTTAATGCTGGGAACAACATAGACTAGATACAAACCTATTGGTCTGTAGGGAATACCACCCCCTGAGCCCAGGAGATGATGGAGGTTCCCCAAGGGGTATTCAGGGAATACCAGAGATTTCAGTCAGGTATAGGACAGGATAGAAAACAGCTAGGCCTCTTCGCTAAACCGACGATCAGCGACGCATCTCCCATCTCTCTCCTGCCTGCCCAAGACTCCTCTAAACACGCCCCTAAAGGTACCCCAGATATACCCTAATAGTGACTGGACCAACCCACTTAATGTTGCATTTCACATTCAATTTGAACAGGGATTGGTGGGTTTTGAGGGGTGGCATGATCATGCCACTATGACTTTGCACTTTATTCAACTACTTTATTGTGCAAAAAGGTTCCCATGATCCAAACTTTAATTTATTCATTCGTTTCCCATATATCGATACATTTATTACATTCTTCTTTATTCAGTTCATATTTCCGCAGAGCACGTCCCCGGTCACACGCTTGGGTAGGGGAATTTGGCAGTCAACTGATGCTCTGGCCTTCACTCCTTCATGTCATTTCGTAATGCTCAGCACAACTTGCGGGTCTCATGTCAGACCAGACTCGCTCAGAGGAAACTTCCCCCTCCCTGTCACGTCACTTTTTCTAAGATGGAAGCTTCATTCAGCAGGCTGAAGTAAATGAAAATGAACAAATATTAATTATATGATAATGAAACCTTCACTGTTCCCCACCCACTTTGCACTACTTCCCCATTATGATTACCTAGCATAAGCCTAATGCAAAAGCGGCATTAATAATTAATCTTTTGAAGCAGAATGCAACGTGCAAACACTGATGTACATGCGGCCTACTTGTGCAACTTCTTTGTTTATTTTTCACAAAACAAGATTAATACCAATTATTCATTAACGTATTAATTCAGGCATGCGCAAAGCAATTCCCATATGTTTATGTGGGTGCATGTTAGAATTTTACTCACATCTACTTACTGTTAGTATGTATTATGGGGGTGCTTGGTCCGAGCAGGTTTCATTTTTGAGAAGCCCTGCTCCATCAGTATCCATAGGCCAAACCCGCGATATGTACAAAGAGAACATCCGGGGGTAGTGACATCATACAGTGTTGGGAAGTTGTGCCTCGATTGGCTAAAAACCTCAACACTGTCCCAGGTGAAACAGCACTTATCCTTACTCTCAGATGAAGTGGATTTAAGGGATTTTTTGTTAGGTCCCCGAGAGTCACGTCAGAAACGTTTCTATTACGCTGTCTATAATGAAATCTGGAAAATCTCTCAACAAGAAGCGGCAGAGAGACTCCGTGAAATAGATAGAATTAACCTAGAGAAAGCGTTAGCTGTAGTTGACAATGGTCTGACTACATTAACATCCAGGATTTATTCACTGGGCAACATTGCATCTTCTGCTATTGATATTCTAGAACAGGACTTGTCCATTCTACAACACGGACAATCACAACTACGTTCTATTATGTTATTAGGCTGGACGCTGCAATCATTGCGCGCTGGTTATGTGCCTTGGCGATTTATCAACAGTGCGTCTTTATTTTCAGCATACAATCTAACTGAAAAGCAGATAACAATGGCACAAAGGGGAGCAAAATATACAATGCTGCGTATTGAAACACTAGACAAATTACCTTTTACTGTTGCAGAGTCACCATCCACAGAATGGTTAATTCATGGCCATATAACACTACCGGTCACAACTTTCCAGTTTCAATATTGCCTAGAACAACAGGCGAGCAGATATGAAGCGATGGGTAGGGAATTCATCAAGGAATCCTTGGGAATTGCCGTACAGATTACTATGTAGGAATGGGGACATGAAGTGTTTCTTAGCGGTAACAACTGCGAGAATTCCTTAAGTGGATCTCTCATATGCCAGGATATTATGCTTCATGGGGCCTGTAATGGTTCAGTTACAAACTTATCCTGCCACTTGAAAGGTTCCCCAGCTGCCGTGACTAATCCGGTGTTCAGGTTGCTTTCAAATGGGAGTTACTTGATGCTGAATGATCAAGGTTGTTTTGGAATGCTCCCGGGCATCGCATATCTTATCACTGTAAACTCCAGGGTTACTTGCTATATGCAAGTATTGTTTCCACCGACCCATACAATCAGGGAGGCGCTGTTATGGCCTTCATTGAATGTTTCCTTTATACGGTTTGATACTCTGAGCAGAAGGAAAGCCATGCTTTAACAGCAAACCATGCCCTTAACCTCCACCCCAGAAACTTATGATCATCAGGTTGCAAGGTCCTCGGCTGAGATACTGGCACTGATACGAACAAACTGCCCTTTCCATTTCACAGAAATGGTACAACGTATCTTTAACATGTCTGATACGACGGACATTGTCCACCTATTTAACACCATAGGTTCAGGACTGTTAAAGCATCTTTCAGACAATCGTCGGAGTTGTTCCCAATTTTAAACACTCAGTATTCTGAAGCATTTTTGGAGGGTTTCCGCTGATCCTGTTTCTAATAGCAGGTATCCTGATTGTTATGTTATAGGCATTTATACAGCGCGAACGGTTACCCAAAGGTGTCCTGGCGCTAGCTGCTCTCAAACTGGGCATTGGGGTGGAAGACAATTTTTACAAGGTGCAAAATAGCAAAGCTAGCGAGTGTTGTCTCCCGGCTCAAGCCTCAGGAGATCACATGGTAATCCATCTGGGCACACCTCGTCTTCAACAACGGAGCGAGTCTTGGTTCTTGTCATTTAGACCAGTCTGGATCGACTGTATTTTGCCTGTCCTCCAATGCCTGTTCTGCGGACAAGAATGCATGTTGGATCTCTGTCTAACACTTCCAACAATTGCGCCACCGGACGTTGATGCTTTACTGGACTTGATAACGGCCCATGTTCTGCAGTGTCCTCAGCGTATTCCAATGTTGATGTCTGCAGTCTTAGAGCCACCACGGGATGCTTCATCTCCTGTTGGGAAGGATACCGGCTCCTCAACAAATACTCATGCCTCGGATGACACTAGTACATCCCCAGCACCGGCTGTGGTGAATGCGGAGGAACATCTGTGCTCGATTGACCTGATCTGCGAGGTGTTGCAGGGAACGTCGTCGGCGATTGCAGGCAACAGGGATGTTGCGTCACCCAGCCAGGACACATAAACATTTGGCTCATTGTGTGCTGGGAAAATTTGGCCTTTTTCAAAAACAACCAAATTTGGAATTTTAAACAAAAACATTTTTTTTAAAACTGTATGGCTTTCAGTCTTTCATTGTTCAGACTATATATACGAACTTATTCTAGTACAGACTTCTATCGCATGCACTATTTTTCCTTTTATTTTTACATTTTTAGAAATTTTACTTTTTTAAGTAATATTTTTAATTGTCTTATTAATAGTTGCTTACCACACTTTGCAGTACGTGGAATTTTTTAGTATGTCGTCCAGTCGGATGAGGAGTCGGTGTTATGTTCTACATAGGTACCCTAATATAGGCTCAGGTAGTCACCTAACCCTTCAGCTATATTCTCCCTACCATTACACTACATAACGATTCTTAGTACTGACCTTTTACCTAGTTACGGTAATGTCCAAAGATGACATGGAGTTTTCTCCGAAAAGCTTAAGCCTCATTAATTATGCATGAGGATTCTTGGAATCACAGCAGGACAGCAGGCCTACCATCTTCTGTATAAAAACTATGTACAAGGGTCATTCCTTCCGTCATCCCAGTCCGACATGACACAGTGAGGTATATCCCCAGGGGGTAACACTTTGGGTATATATACACCATCTCTTGCTAAGGTAGAGAGAGGAGAAAAGGACTTCCATGCCAACACACTGACGCGAGACGCTGTGGCTCCTGCACGCAGACACTCCAGCTCGCAGTGGTCTGACATCCCTTGTGGGGTGTCCATCTCGAGACCAAAGACGGGGTCCCACAGTCTCTCACTTCAGGTAATGGGGTTGACTTTATCCTACAAGGATTCTTGGCTTTACACCCACATACATGCTAGGTACATTCAAGTACATCTAGTTAGGGACGCATCGTAGGAGTACGCATTTTACTATCATGTATTTTATATACTTGCCTGTATTCATTGTTTTAGCACGATGGTAGAAATCTACCATCCTTTTACTCTGTTTGTGCTTATAATCATTTATATCTGTTACTGTCTGATGGTTGTTTCAGCACACCTATTTTACACTAGAATGACGCTGGTTCAATAAATGCTTATTGAGAAACGTCCCCACCGTTTATTCTGTGTATCTCTCTGAGACAAAGTGAGCACGAGAGACTGAGCGAAAAGTGGCACTGTTTCCACGGTCCCTGATGGGACAGAGTTGTCATGTTCGATAGTTGCCAAGAACTATTCTCTCCTTGGTAAGAGGAGTTTCTAGTGGCACTGTGAGCTAGCTGGTATACAGGCTAACATATTCGGTTGGGGTGTCCAGAATCAGTCTGACTCCAATCCTACAGTATATGTTGTCTAAACGTGCAGATCCTATATAGGTTTATAAGAACTACACGACAGTGGATGGCTTTTGTCTCTGCTTTTCTCACACAGCAGATATGTAGCTAGGTTTGTTCAACTGTCCATCTTGCTCAGACATGCCAATGTGTGTATTTTTGTACAAATGTTTGCTGGTTAGACATATTATGCGAATGTTCCCCAAGGTACCTATTTATGCTCGAATTACTTTTGTTCAGTATATTTGTCTTATGATGTAATACCGTACAAACATACAAACAAATACCCACACACATTTATAATTTATAGACAATATAATGCATTATTTTTTCACTAGGTCTATGCAGCTTTTATTTTTATAGATTAATTTTGAATTTACTATTCATCCTTATGCATGCATGATGTGTTTGTTGTTGCTTTCGACAAGATTATGCCACTCATATTCATACTTGTGTAGTCATGTACAGGGTCGGACTGTGACAGAAAATAGGCCCGGGCACTAAAATAAAACTGGCCCCCAATACGGAATAATTACATATAAAAAAAGTGGCCCATGTTTGCAACCTTGGCTATTTTTGAACTTTAAAGATACGCTGTATATGTGTTTTACAAGGTATGGAAAAGTACATGGATTTGTGCTTACTGCAGGCAATGTATGTAGTAATATGAGGGAAATCAACAGTAAAAATCGACCTACTAGACAATAAATCTGGCCCGCACGCAGCCAAAAAACGGCCACACACTGACCTCTCAGACCTGCCTATCTGGCACTTCCTGAGTGCCTATACTCCAGTCCAACCCTGGTTCTGTGTGTAATATACTTTAGATCAGTGATTGTTTGTAAAGAGGCGTCTTGTAGGTTGGAATAGTGTTGCTGTGCCAGACCATTTTTAAGTCAAAGTCAATCAGACAGCACAGCTTGGTCTGCTAACAACATCTTGGGAACATTCTGAAAGCTTCCCTGTGAATGCATCCCACTCATTGTTTACCATTGGCGTTGTGTTTTGTAACTCACATATGCTTGCTTTCTGTTTGCTGGCTTTATTTGTTTTAGGGTTTCCAGCTTGAGTTTGTCCCTTCCGTGGAGCATAGCCTACCTACTGCATTCTTCCATGGCTCGCTTTCTTTAAACAGGCCTTTAAATCTTGTTCTTATCTTGTCACTTTTGCTGTGCATTCAAAGACAGAGATCAAATGTCAGGTTCTGTCCTTTGACGTAACTTGGTGTTTACTTTTGTTTCTCTGACTACAAAGTGAGAAGATCTATGCGAAAATCCTGCCGGGTATTCAAGTGACACTCTACTCCTTTCTACTTCACTGTACGACCGTCCACTCTACGATCCTCTATGACACTCTGCTCTACACCACGCTACTCTATAGAATGCCACTCTATGCAATGCCACTCTTTGCCACCCAATGCCACACCACTCTCCAACACTCCACTCAATGACATGTCACTCTACGACACGCCACTCTTTGACACTCCACTCTCCAACACTCCACACCACTCTACACCACTCAATGACCCTCTATGCCAATCTAAGACACTCCACTCTACACAACTTTACTCCACTTTATGCCACTCTATGCTATGCTGCTACACTCTGACACTTTACTCCACTCTACAGCACCCTACTCCACTCTACTCCACTCTACTGCACTCCACCTTACTCCGTTCTATGCTATGCCATTTTATGCCCCTCCACTCTACGTCACTCCACTCTATGCCACTCCACACAGCATCACTCTGCTCCACTCTATGACACTCTACAACACTCCACAACACTCTACAATGCTCCACTCCATGACAGTCCACTCCACAACACTCTACGCCCCTCCACTCAACTCCCCTCCACTCTACTCTACAACACTCTACTCCACTCTACTCCACTTTATGCCACTTCACTCTACACCACTCTATACCTCTCTATGCCACTTCACTCTAGGCCACTCTGTGACATTTCACTCTATGCCACTCCACTCTACGACCCTCCACGACAGTCTATGACACTATAATCCACTCTGCAACAGTTTACTCTACTCTATGACACTCCATGACCCTCTACGACACTCTTTGCCACTCTATGCCACTCCACTCTATGACACTCTATGCCACTTTACTCCACTCTATGCCACTCCACTCTACTCCACTCTACTGCCCT
Source organism: Calotriton arnoldi (assembly GCA_963921515.1). Lineage (NCBI taxonomy): Eukaryota > Metazoa > Chordata > Amphibia > Caudata > Salamandridae > Calotriton > Calotriton arnoldi. The sequence goes on along the minus strand of CAWUFW010001267.1, from coordinate 2,574,501 downwards.
CCACTCTGCTCCACTTTACACCACTTTACTTCACTCTGTCCTACGCTTCTGTATGCCCTTCCACTCTACGTCACTCAATGCTATGACACTCTATGATCCTCCACAACACTCAACTCTATGCCACGCCACTCTACGTCATGCTACTATACACCTCTTCGCTCTATGCCACTCTATGACACTCCACTCTTCAACACTCCACTCCATTCCACTCTGCTCCACTCTAGGCCCCTCTACTCAATTCTATGCTGCTCCACTCTGCGCCCCTCAATGACACTTATGACACACTCCACTCTACGACTGTCTACTCTACGACACTCCATGTTACCCTCTGCAACACTCTTTGCCACTCTACGCCACTCCACTCTACGACACTCTATGCCACTTTGCTCCACTTTATGCCACTCCATTCTACTGTGATCCACTCTACTCCACTGTACACCACTTTACATCACTCTATGCTATGCTACCCTCAGTCCCTCCACTCTATTTCACACCACTCTATGACATTCTACTCCACTCTACTCTATGCCATGCCACTCTATGCCATGCCACTCTATGCCATGCTACTCTCCACCTCTCCACTGTATACCACTCTACATCACACCACTCCACACCATTTCACTCTGTGCCAGTCAATACTACTCCACTCTACTCTACGCCACTCCACTCCACTCCATTCCACACCACTCCACTCTACACCACTCTGCATAACTCCACTCTATGACACTCTACTCCACTCTATGACACTTTACTCCACTCTGCCATAACACTCTCTGCCCCTCTACTGCACTCTATGCCTCTCCACTCTATGTAACCCCACTCTACACCACTTCACTCTACACCACTCCACTCTATACCACTCCACTGTTAGACCTGACATCCTTGGCATGGTTTCCCCTGTCTTTTTGCCTCTACCTCCTGTTTTTTTGATTGTGTGCTGGATTTTGTTTTTGATGGTTTAGGTACTCTAGGCACTCTGCCACTGCTGATCAGTGCCAAAGTGCAAGTGCTCCCTTTGTTAATTGTGATTATGATTGGTTAGCCATGATGGGCAGGCTTGATTTACTGGTATGTCCCTAGTAAAGTGCACTGTGTGTGTCCTGGGCCTGTGAATCAAATGCTACTAGTGGGAATGCAGCACTGATTGGGCCGCCTACACAAGTAGCCTTTCAATCATTTCTCCGACCTGCCTGGCAAGTGCGTCCACTTGCCCATCCCTATTCTTCCTTTTTCTTACAAGTAAGTCACCTCTAAGGTCCAAGGTACCCCATGAGCAGGGTGCTGTGTAGGTGAACGGTAGGACATGTAGTGGTGTCTTTTACATGTCCTGAAAGTGAAAAAATTGTGCATTTCATTTCTCACTATTGAAAGGCTATTTATCCCATAGGATATCATTGGAGCTGCCTTGTAACATCTCACAAGTGTAACTTGTAATTGAGAAGTGATAGAGATTTGGACTTTAGGTTCCCTGAACTCAGAATTTAAAAATACATCTTTTAGTGAAGTTGGTGTTTAAATTGTGTGTTTGAAAATATCCCTTTTAGAACTTGGGCATTTTCTTGTTTAACCATCCTGTGCCTCTGCCTGCCTGTGCAATCAACTTCTGGTTTGTAGCTGACAGGGGCTGGTTTGTGCATTCACTCTAGACAGTCACACAAAGGGGAGATGAGGTGTGTCCTGCATATCCTGATGAGTCTTCCTGGGCTAGGGTGATGGGAGGAGTTGTCACTAACACCTGAATAGGCTGTGGCTGCCTTTCACAATGCTATCTCTATCTCCTGTAGAGTGCCTGGCCAGAGCAGGACAGAACTGGTTCTGGTGAGCCAGAGAGACTTTCTTTGAGATGTGCTTACTTCAAAGGTTAAAAGCAGTATAAGTAGTGAGGCCCTGAGGCCAGAACCTTAGAGCACTTCTAGATCAAGAGGAACCAAGTTGACACCCGCAGACCTTAGCCATCCGGAAATCAATGTATCACATCCCCTTACAGTCTAGATTAGACGCAACACTTCTCCTGCGTGCAGCAGGATCGCGCATCCCTGTGTTTTCCTGCACCTCGTTCATCTGCGGCTGTTTTGTTTGGTGAATTTTGACACATCCTAAGGTACTTTGTGAAAAACACCTGCATCCATAGTTTTCTATGGACAAAATTGCTAAAACCTTTAAGAAGTGATATTTTGATACATGTGTGTTGGAATTATGTTGTTTTAATCTTGTTTGGTTTAGATAAAGATACTTTATTTTTCTAAACTGGTTTGGTGTCCATTTGTAGTGTTTTCACTGGGTTACTGTGGGTTTGGGTACAAATGCTATACACATTGCCTCTGAGATAAGCCTGCCAACTCATGCCAAGCTACCAAGGGGGTGAGCAGGCATTATCTAGGTGTGTAACTCCCTTATCCTGACTAGAAGGAAGGATGCCTACTTGAATGGGGTGCAAACCACTGCCAACTTGAGACCCCAATTTCTAACATCCACTCTACGCCACTGCATGACTTTCTATGTCAATCCACTCCACTCTATGCCACTCCACTGTATGATACTCTATGCCACTCTATGGGACTCTACTCCATTCAATGCCACAACATTATATGTCCCTCTACTGCACTCTATGTCCTTCCACCCTACGTCCCTCCATTATACCTGCCTCAACTCTGTGCTGCTCTACTCTACACCACTCAACTCTGCTCTAATCCACAACACTCTCCTCTACTCTAAGACACTCCACTCTATGACACACCACTCTACAACACCCTATAACACTCCACAACACTCAACTCTACACTCTCCATTCTACGCCACTCCACTCCATGCCACTCACCTCTATGCCACAAATCTTTAACCATGCTGAACAGCAGCCATGCTGGTGTACAACAAGGCTAAAACATATTGACAAAGCGAATAGCTCTTTCATAGGTGAGACTTACTGGGTTTGCCAATGCTTGTTTATGGGTGTGTTTATGATGTTTCATTTAGAGCTTCCTGATAAATAGAGTTCAAAACTCCCCAGATCCGGTCCATATTGATCTGAGTTTCAGCTGAAGTACTGTGCTCAGTGGTGCAGTTGGTGATTTATGTTCCATTTAAGGCCAGCTAATAATGGTAACACAATTCAAACAATCTAGTACTACTGAGGCTCACCTAGTAAAAAGTGCAGAGATTAAAACGGGTGCAAAACCATCTGCAGGTACTGTTTGAGGCTGTACCCGACATACATACTTTGTGCGTATTTTGGTTGTTTTTATAAAGCATATACCTTGCTTCAAAGCTAGGATGTCAGGTCTCTACTGGTAGGTTTAGTATATGTTCACCCAGCCTCCAGTTTGACATGTAAGTTTTTCATTTTGTACTTGCTTATTATCTTGCCCGGAGTGAAGTTTGAATCCTGTTGCTGGAGTTTCATTTACACATTTCTTCATATTTCAATATTAGGTGATTTTTGGAGGTGGACAGGAATATTACCTTTATGGTAAATGGGCGTGAATCCCTGCCGCGAGTGCTGACCTGCAAGTGGAGAGGTGTGGTGCAGCGGCCAGGGCAGCTGACTTCGGAGCACAGGGTTCACGGTTCGATCCCCGGTGGCAGCTCAGCACCATGTGACTCTGGGCAATAGCTCACTTAATTTCCACTACGGCCCCCAGCGCCTTGAGACCCGTAAGGGTGAGTAGCTGCGCTATATAAAAACGGACTTAAACTAGTGATCTTTTGTTTGTCCTTGCCATAAAGCTAATCAAGCATATGCGCAGGGAACTTAGTCATGCCCTTCTAATGGGAGGTAAATAACCTGTTCTTTGAGCTGAAGGGACACACCAAGCGTGTCTTTATAGCATGTGTTTAGAGAAACAAGGGGACTCAATTAGTTCTTCCTGAGCACAACCATTTGATAGGTGGTAGAAGTACCTGGTAAGGGGTGGACTGCAGTATTTTTTGTTGATATGGAAGGATCCACATACCTTATCTGAAAAAGCAGCATAAAAGTGGTACCCAAACTTCCCTACTTTTTTCCAAATCCAGGTTCTTTATGACCAGGAAGGGAGTGCTCCGCAGAGTACTCGAAGAACCGTTCGGAGACCAAGGCTGTAGTCTAACGTTTTTTTTATTGTTTTTATTTGTGAAATAAATATTTAATCATTTTATTTGTTTGATCCATACTTGCTTCTTTATTTTTGTTTATTGTTTCAAGGTTCAAATCATAGAAATCATTTACATTGGGGTATCCCAAGTGTGGATCAAACAAATACACAAATTATAAAATATTTAATTCACAAACAAAAACAATACAAACATCTAAAGGTTCATTTGACCTGAAACGAGCAGAGAGTAGTTATCATGCTAGTACTACGTATTTTGGAAGTATTCAAATGCTAAGGACAAATTAGACTAAAGACTGGCCCTGAAGAAGTGACCCGAATGTCATAAAACAAGTATTGGCCATTTCTGACTGTGATGACCAGTTGAATGGCTTTGTTTTTGTTCTGGAAATAAATCTGAGCTGAACTGCCGATATTTGTCTCTAAGGAATTATTGAACACTAATTCTTTAAAAGGTATTGCTGTATTGCTTTCCTGAAGTCCTCAGAACAAGCCTGTCTGGGTCGCAAAGATTTGTGAATGCTTGGGGGAAGTCACCACATAATTCTGAGGTCCAGCTTGTCTGATTATAAGCGCATTTTTTCCCTCTCTTGGTTTAGGTAACAGGTTCCGGGCTATTGGGATCTAGTGTCTTGTCAAGCGCTCCTTAATCTCCCCATCCCAACAATAATGGTCCACTAATAGATAGATACAGGTTTCTTACAGCCCTCCTGTATTTAAATTCAAACCCTACTTCCCTATATCCTAGCATTTCTATAGTCTCGCCAGTGAAACTTTCTGGCCTAATATCAGGAGGTTCCAAACAATTGCTCAAAACATCAACTAATTTTCCCCTCCCTACATTCTTGTTAATTATAGTGTATATCGAACCAGAATCCGCCACAATGTGCATCATAGCACCCCCAAAATTCATGTCGCACATAGGCTTCTTTATATTCTTACCATTCACCATTTCAGCTACTCCATATTCAATACTCAACACACAATCCTCACCTTTATCTTCTTCCACCACATTTCCCACTTCCTCTTCTTTACCTACTGAAACACACTTAACTTTCAATTATCCTTTGGTTTGACAGAACCTTGTTTTTAATTACACACACGCACAAAATGTCCAATCAAGCCACCATCCGAACACCTCTGCTTTATAGCATGACAAGTTTTGCAATACGTCAAGTGATCATAACTTACACATCTATAGCATTTAGGTCGATCATTTCTATTATATCCTTGACTTCAGAAATGCCTTTTCATTCCTATCCCTTTGTGTCTTTTTTACATCTGTTGTAATTTTTGTCTTGTTAGATTTTACCCTTCCCACCACCTCTTGGTCATTCCCATCCACTACAGCTTTTGCACACCTACTCCTTGGTTCTGCTTTTTGTACAATAGAAATAATATCCATTCAGGATGAATCTCCATTAACCCATGGGTGATCTTGAATGGTACTATCTTTGTACGCATAATGATTTGATCTCTGATCAATTCATCATCGAGATTCCCAAAGCGACATTAAATATTTCTCCTTGTTGCGCCATGGTAAGACAAGGGTTTCCCTGGTCTTAATTTTGGCGCTGACCCATATTTACGCTAGCCTTGGAAATATGGGGCAGTGTCAAAATCAATGGGCGTTGCAGTGGAACGGCCACAGCAACACCCATTGCCCTCTCCTTTCATGCAAAGGGGCATATTTACGTTCCCCGGCGCATCCCTGCATATCAGCAGGGATGCGCCAGGGAAAAAGCATCACGCAAGTTTACCCTTGCGCCACGTCCGATGCGCCGCATTTACAATGCGGCGCATCATGGCGCAAGGATAAGCAGATGCGTGACGCATCTGCCGGCGGAAGGTTGGCGCAGTGCTGAAGTTGTGTCGCAAGCGCGACGCAACTCCAGCACTGTTCCAACCTTCCCTATCCCTAACATGGTGCGTCAATCCTTACGCCTGCTTGAAGCAGGCGTAAGGATTTGACGCACCAGCGTCGGAAAAGTGACTGCGTGAAATCTTGTAGATTTCACTACGTCACTTTGCTGAGGCGTTCCTGCGCCGGAACGCCCCCCCCTGCGCCGGTACGCCCACATGAAACCTGACGCAGGTTTCATGTGGCGCAGGGGTTTACTACGTGACGCATCTCCCTAGATGCGTCACGTTGTAAATATAGCGCAACGCGGCGCATGGTTTGCGTCGCCGCTGCGTCACATGCGTGACGCAACGGCGGCGCAAAAGTGGCGCAAGGGGCTTGTAAATATGCCCCTAAGTATAGAGTGAAAGGGGGTCTTATTTACAAGGCATCGTTAAGCCACGTTAAGTGGTTTAACGCTGCCTTGTAAATAAGGCGAAGCCTCTATCGCCACCACAACATAGTGGAAAGTGACGCTGTGTTGCCAATAGGGGCTTGTAAATATGCCCTTTGGAGCTTATGACAACAGGCAATTAACTTAACTCCAACTCTGTACATAAGTTAAGAACCACTGCTCTTTTGAACGGTGTAGTATTTGGTGAAATTAAAGTACTTTCTTCTAATAAATACTGCTCTGGGTAATACATTGTTGGATCCGTTGGTTGAGTTGTGACCTCTTGGCCTCACACACTGTTTCCCTCGGAAGCATTCAACTGCTCACCATCACCACCATGAGACTCAAGTTCGATAGGGTATACTTGGTCCAGTTTGCAGAACCATAGTCATACTCCATAGATGAACTCCAGAGCACCGGTGGCAAACTCCCTCTACCACCACGGTTGAGGATAAGTAGCCCCTGTCTGCCCCGTGGCCCCCATGAATAGAGTGTCAGAATTCACGTGTCGCTCTATTAGTTTGCCGTTTTTAGGTTATTTTCTCGAAATTGGAGGCTGGATTTCCAATGAAGTTATATAACGCAACTGTTCTTCACGTTATTTATGAACTTTGCTTTGAGCATCACAGTTGTCTTGTTATGCTAACAAAGTAGATATCAAACAATTCATACTGCACAAGGACAAATCATAGATTTACTTGAAATTATTTTGCATAATTTTTCAGATGTGTCTATTTGTTTTACTGCTCTTAGCATTTATATATGTTAGGAACTGTGCAGTTTACTTTGGTGATAAAAGCATAGTGCTAACGTTATTTGGATTTGAACCATGTGTCGAGGCATCTCCTTCTTGTTTAAGACAAGTTTACGAAGTTCAAAGTACACAACATTATTCTGAAAGCTCAAAAAAATGTCCGAAGTTCTGGGAACTGCCAAATATAAAGAAGACCCCTTAGAATGTAAATGTGTAAAACCCAGATGTTTTTCAAGAATGATGTACAACATTCTTTCAGAAGCAAGCACAGGCATCATTAACCGAATTCTAGTCAACTTCAGAAAGTTCAGGAAAAACTGAAACATTCACATCTGCAGTGTCCCATCATCCACTTTGACACCAGCCATAAGGTCAGCACTTTAATCCAATGCTTTGTGGAATGTATACACTCCCCATTCTTTTCCACTGAAGTAATTAAACAATGTCGATTGCTTATTCATTTTAAGACGCTTTTTCCTTGGTTATGGGCAGAAAACGTGCAGTGCAGCATTAACTGAATCCGTGTTGTCTCAAGCAAATGGGACATAAATTGACACCTTCATAAAACTGAGAAAGAACACCTGGCAGTGGCGGCTTCTTTTTAGGGGCTTTCGGCCCCATCCTTAAATTGTATGTGACAACCTTCAAGAGAGATTTCCATGAACTGCACTGTGCCACTGATGTCTGGTTAATGGGCGTTGGTGCACAATTTGCAACCACTTTTTGCGACCAGTATATTAGTACATCTGGCCAACATTTCTTTAGGAACAACATAGTCCGACGTGGTCTGTTTTTAACTTGAAAAGTATGCCGAATCTTCAACCGAGATTGATAGTCGAGCAGCAGCACTCTGTTTTCCTTTAACCTTTCCTAGCAGGACACAGAATATCTGCACTCTGCAAAAGAAACTTATTGTGGTATGGTGCAGCTGAGCCAACAGATAAACCACATACTACTGAGACTACCAACCACCTCCTGTCGGACTTTTATTCTGTCTCAACAGGAATCCCTAATACTCTTGGTGACCCCATGGTATACATAATATTGCTAAACCCATGTATTAGACAGCTACCTAATACCCCAGAATCCTCACTGCACTTTGCACTAAATTGTGGTCGAATTCTATAGCCTGCTCATATCTTGCAATGTGCCATTATTTACTGTGTCTCGATTAAATAACGTTCATGTGCAATTTTCTAAAGAGCTCTAACATCCTTCCTGGATTATGTCTACGCTGAAGAAAAATTAAAATAAATCAAAATAATGAATCTTCAGGCTTTCCTATAATCACCGTAGCATCATTGTTTAATTGGACTAGCACATGGTACAAGCTTATGAAGCATATTAGGAGTATAGTTTAGATTTCATGCTGTGTTTTTCCAGATTGGTACGTACACATAATCAATGATAGGTCAGGTCCAGGAATTGAGGTTCTCATTTATGAGTTTTTGGCGTAGGGCAGTGCCGCAGGCCTTCCTGCTGTGCTGCACTACAGCAAAAGAAAAGGGCAGGAATGCGCTGTATCTATCAGATACGGTGCATTCCTGTCCTTTTCTCCTGCACTGGCGCGCAATGGGCTGCAGTGCACCAGCGCAGCCACCTTTGCAGCCTGATGCAAGGTGCCTGCATTGCGGGGATGATTATTTTTGTGTAGGAAGAGAAACCTTCCTGCACAAAAACAATCACAAGAGGCTTTTTCCTCTTTCTATGTGTGCTGCAGGAAGCAGCACACATAGAAAATGGAAAAACGAGGAGAAATAAAGATACTTCTCCTCGTTGAGCCTCCCTTACGCCTCCCCTGTAGAGGCGTACGTTTTTGGCGTTGCCTCAGAGTTACGATTTCTCATAAATCTGGGGCAGTGTCGAAAAGCCATGGATGTTGCTGGGAACACCCCCAGCAACACCCATTGCACGCCCCTTTAATGCAGAAAACTGCGTTAAAAGGAGCGATATTTACAAGGCAGCATTAAGCCAAAAAAGTGGCTTAGTGCTGCCTGGTAAATATGGAGCAGGCTCCTGTGCCACCGGAGCGTCACAAAAAGTGACGCACCGGTGGCGCAAGGGGCTAATGAATAAGCTTACCAAACAAAAAACGGTTCAAAGCCGGAGGGTCCCAGGGAAATTTTAAGACCACAAAGGATTTAATCCCCAACACTTAATCACTAACAGTACGAAATCCTTCGGTCTATTAAACAAGTCTACGAGTGTGGAAAACCACTACTGAAGAGTTTATGAACAAAAAGCTAAACAATACAGAACCAATGACTACGCACCCCAGAACTAACTGTGGGCGCTTCCCTTTTCAGGACGAAATCCCTCACTCACCAGAGGTGACATGCTTCATCATATGGGATTCTCCTCCCAGAGGAAAAACCTAGGGGCAGATTTACGTTCCCTGGCGCATCCCTGCAAATCAGCAGGGATGCGCCAGGGAAGATGCGTGACGCAAGTTTACCCTTGCGCCACCACAGATGCGCCGCATTTATAATGCGGCGCATCATGGCGCAAGGATAAACAGATGCGTGACGCATCTGTCGGCGGAAGGAGTGGCGCAGTACTGGAGTCGTGTCGCAAGTGCGACGTAACTCCAGTACTGCTCAGGGGTGCCCTATACCTAACATGCTGCGTCACTCCTTACGCCTGCTTGAAGCAGGCGTAAGGATTTGACGCAGCAGGGACGTAAAAGTGACTCCGTGAAATCTTGTAGATTTCACTGCGTCACTTTACGGGGCTTCCTGCGCAGGAACGCCCCCCTGCGCTGGCACGCCCACATGAAACCTGACGCAGGTTTCATGTGGCGCAGGGCTTTACAACGTGACGCATCTCCCTAGATGCGTCACGTTGTAAATCCCCCGCAGCATGGCGCATGATTTGCGCCGCCGCTGCGTCACAAAAGTGACGCAACGGCGGCGCAAAAGTGGCGTAAGGGGCTTGTAAATCTGGCCCCTAGTTCCTCTGGGGGCTACAACCCCCTCTCTGAGAGGGAGGAGCTCAGGGATGTTTTGAATAGCTAGTAGGATATTCTAAATCCACATATGAAAAGACAGCTGTGTGAATGAGGGCGCAGCACAAAGAAACAAAAAGGGGTGGGGGTGGTGTAATTAAAACTAGCTAAAGAGCGTAAAAATTGTACTTTATTGAGATACGCCCCCTGCCAGGATTATAAAACAGTGGACCAGCGGTATGGATTCAAACCGCAACGGTGAGATAGAAAGTGATGGTCAACATGTTTCAGCCATAAGCCTAAGGTTTAGGCGAGGCTTTCGTCAGGACCTGTGATGCTGCTGCTGGGTAAGTGTAAGTGATACAACAAAAAAGGATACAAGGACAGAAACTGTTCTCAATCTGTCTGTTCCATAGGGAAGAATTACCTATGATCAAAAAGAAGAATCCAAACACAATTGATTCAAACAGGTAAATATAAGCATATAGCACAAGTTAATAACTGGTTCTGTAAAGTAAAACAAATAATCGTGCCTTACCCGCCACTGCTGGGTAAGCAACCACACCTCTACCTGGCGACAGCTGGGGAAAGGCGCACCGCTCTGTAAAAAAACGGTGTGTCTTGTCATTAACATATCATGTCCCATCAATAGCCAAAGGGTGTGACATCAATACCACTATCCCCGATGGGAACGTGTAGTGGAGCAAATCTAAACAAGGGAGACACAGGGAGCACATGCCATTAAACATGAAAAGTAAAATATCTCAAATGAGCCAAGCCTCATAACTCAGAATAGAGGCTAACGGACTCCATTGTGACACCAAACGTGAGGACTAAGAAAGAATGTAAGCCTCACGGGTAAGGGACTTAAGAATGTATAAAGAATGTTCCTGTAGCCCTTACAGTAAACCCAACTCAAAAGGCAGGTTCAGACTACACAAGCTGGTTGTTGAAAAAAAGAATAAATATATACCAGCGGACCTGCCAGCCAGTACCAAGAGAGCCATCTGGACAAAGTCAGCAAACACCATAGAGAGTCTATAGCTGACCCAGAAACAAAGTAACTAAGATCACCGGTATCAATAAGGCAAGAAAAGCATTAAGGCAAGAAAAGCATTAGGGAAACACTCACCTCTCCGTCGGTACGCCGGCCCGAATTGAGCCTGTGACCGGAGGTGAGCGGTAACCGGATGCAGCCTTCTTTTGTAGTGCACCGAGCGCGAGTAATTGGCTCCAGGTGAACACGAATGAATCGCAAACTATGGTCTGCGCATGTGTCAGCTCCAACCAGTGCTTCTCTGCGCTTGCGCGCTAGGAAATAAGTGTAGATAAACCTTGGAAAAATCTCACCACTGGATCGTCTTATGCGAAAAAAAAAAATTCTTTGATGAATGGTGCGAGCATAAAACAATGAAAACGGCACCTCACTAAGTAGCTAAATGGCAACAAAAGGGATAAAGGCCTGTCTCACGCTATAAAGGCGCGCATGCGTCTAAGTCAGACGCGTGCCTAAGGCAACGCGTATGCGTGTGAATGAAACTGTAATGCACCTTCTGATAGCACCTGCGCAGACTCAGAAGTGACAGCTCCCATGCTGTCACAGCTACAAGGCCCTCAATGTGAAACCAAATAAACCATGCCCAAATATCACACATAGTTGAGTTGACAAATAAATATGCACTCGACAGCTCTTTAGTAATAACTATATACCGCAAAGAGCCCTAGTGTGCTTCCCTCTATGAAAAAAGCATCTGTTTAAAGACGCACATATGTATATCAATGCACACATGATTCGCTGTGTAGTGTGCCATCAGAAGTGCTTGTGCTACTGCATGCGTGTGCCCCTGGTACCCACAAAGGTGTAGAGAGCAGAGTGTGTCCAAGTCACACAAAGTCTCTAGATGGAAGGTGAGGCACCACTAGACTCAAACTCAAACATACAAAGCCACAAAGTCTGTTCAGGGGTGACAGTGTCAATCTAACACGGTACAATAGGTGAACCTCATCAAGGTAAAAAAAGAGAGGGGGACCGATATCCCAGTATCATGAAAGGTTTAAGGGCATTACTATTACAGTGAGACCCAAGGAATCTCGTCATTCAAGCCTACGGTGTCGGTCTGCAGTTTATGGACCCACCATTGTTCTCGTCTGAACAAGTACGTTGTAAGGTCAGTGATATGAGGTGGGATAAATGGTCTTTCCAAAACTGTCCATTTTAGGTCTTGTGGACTGTGCTGGGCTGAAAGGAAATGATTGGTCAGTTTAGTCGAGGACTTTCTGCACCTAATGGTACTCTTATGTTCAAGAATACGAGTTTTCACTCTACGTGTGGTCATGCCCACGTATCGAAGAGAGTAAGGGCAATTGATTTCACTGTTGCAATTCGTGTGGCTGGTCAAAATCCATGGTCTAGATGATCCAATATCAATTTCCGTGGTATGAGTCGTGTGCGGACATGCCGCACAGGACCCACAAGGAAAATGGCCCTGTACAGGAGGTAAGCCCCACAGAGTGCCTTGTGGATTTCTGCTGTTAGTGCGAGGACGTGTGTGAACCAAGCGATCCTTAATATTAGTGCTACGTCTAAACGCAAACAGTGGACGTGGTAGTGGAATATCGCCAATGTTAAGGATTTTCCAATTGGACAGTATGCTTTTCTTGATTTTATTGGAAAAACTACAGAAAGTGTGGACACATGTCAGTCTGTTATCAGTTTCTTTAGGAGTGCTAGGTTCAAGAAGAGCTGCCCTGTTATTATTAGCTGCCCGTTTTAATGATCTCTTCACAAGTTTTTTAAAATATTGTCTGACTCGTAGCTGATTTGATACATTCTGGGCATGTTCTTGAAACTTGACAGTAGATGAACAGTTCCTCTTGATACGTAAAAACTGCCCAAAAGGCAAATTATCACGTAGGGCTTGAGGATGAAAACTCCCATATGATAAAAGCGAGTTCCTAGCCATTGGTTTCCTGTATAGTTCCGTACTCAAGCCACCTTCCAAAGGAGAGATCATGACGTCCAGAAAGGGCAAATGAGTCTTACTATATTCACAAGTGAAGTTCAAATATTCGTTACAATGGTTCAACCAGATCTTGAAATCGATGATGGATGTGCCTCTCCAAACCACTAGCACATCATCGATATATCTTTTCCATACACGTATATGGTCTCTGTATGGATTGTTGGTACTGAAAATGTGCTCTTGTTCAAAAATGTGAACATAGAGGTTAGCCAGACTGGGAGCGAAAACGTTCCCCATCGAAGTGCCAGACACTTGGAGGAACAGCTGTTCTTCAAACTTAAAAAAGTTCTCCTTCATGGCCAATCTGACACAATCGATGATGAAGGATACTGGCGTGATCGAGTCTGGAGGTTTGTTCAACAAGAGAGTCTCAATGGCAGAAGCACTGGTTGGAGCTGACACATGCGCAGACCATAGTTTGCGATTCATTCGTGTTCACCTGAAGCCAATTACTCGCGCACGGTGCACTACAAAAGAAGGCTGCATCCGGTTACCGCTCACCTCCGATCACAGGCTCAATTCGGGCCGGCGTACCGACGGAGAGGTGAGTGTTTCCCTAATGCTTTTCTTGCCTTAATGCTTTTCTTGCCTTATTGATACCGGTGATCTTAGTTACTTGGTTTCTGGGTCAGCTATAGACTCTCTATGGTGTTTGCTGACTTTGTCCAGATGGCTCTCTTGGTACTGGCTGGCAGGTCCGCTGGTATATATTTATTCTTTTTTTCAACAACAAGCTTGTGTAGTCTGAACCTGCCTTTTGAGTTGGGTTTACTGTAAGGGCTACAAGAACATTCTTTATACATTCTTAAGTCCCTTACCCGTGAGGCTTACATTCTTTCTTAGTCCTCACGTTTGGTGTCACAATGGAGTCCTTTAGCCTCTATTCTGAGTTATGAGGCTTGGCTCATTAGAGATATTTTACTTTTCATGTTTAATGGCATGTGCTCCCTGTGTCTCCCTTGTTTAGATTTGCTCCACTACACGTTCCCATCGGGGATAGTGGTATTGATGTCACACCCTTTGGCTATTGATGGGACATGATATGTTAATGACAAGACACACCGCTTTTTTACAGAGCGGTGCGCCTTTCCTCAGCTGTCGCCAGGTAGAGGTGTGGTTGCTTACCCAGCAGTGGCGGGTAAGGCACGATTATTTGTTTTACTTTACAGAACCAGTTATTAACTTGTGCTATATGCTTATATTTACCTGTTTGAATCAATTGTGTTTGGATTCTTCTTTTTGATCATAGGTAATTCTTCCCTATGGAACAGACAGATTGAGAACAATTTCTGTCCTTGTATCCTTTTTTGTTGTATCACTTACACTTACCCAGCAGCAGCATCACAGGTCCTGACGAAAGCCTCGCCTAAACCTTAGGCTTATGGCTGAAACATGTTGACCATCACTTTCTATCTCACCGTTGCGGTTTGAATCCATACCGCTGGTGCACTGTTTTTTAATCATGGCAGGGGGCGTATCTCAATAAAGTACCAATTTTACGATCTTTAGCTAGTTTTAATTACACCACCCCCACCCTTTTTGTTTCTTTGTGCTGCGCCCTCATTCACACAGCTGTCCTTTCATATGTGGATTTAGAATATCCTACTAGCTATTCAAAACATCCCTGAGCTCCTCCCACTCAGAGAGGGGGTTGTAGCCCCCAGAGGAACTAGGTTTTTCCTCTGGGAGGAGAATCCCATGTGATGAAGCATGTCACCTCTGGTGAGTGAGGGATTTCGTCCTGAAAAGGGAAGTGCCCACAGTTAGTTCTGGGGCGCGTAGTCATTGGTTCTGTATTGTTTAGCTTTTTGTTCATAAACTCTTCAGTAGTGGTTTTCCACACTCGTAGACTTGCTAATGAATAAGCCCCAAGATTTTTAGTGAAACATATTTCTGCCTCAAAATAAAGCTGTTAAAGAGGGTATAGTACTAGCATGGGAAATACATATAACAGTGGTATACGTGCGCATGCATGTACTTTTGCAATGGTTTTCCAATGGGTCTAGTGATGTAGACAGTCCATAAACATTTTCTTTATGGAAATGGGGGAGCGGGCCTTGTTCAAGACCTCTACTGACCTTTGAATATACCTGGCATGAACGCACCTGCATGTTGATGTGTGCTTAGTGATGCCAAAGAGAAATACTATAGCTATGGTTGGCCCAGAAGAATAGCCTGCATACACAAAGTGTAGCATCTAAAGCATTGAGCTTACCAACACAGCAAGTCAGTTTTATTGCCACAAAAGCATCCCTAACACCAGAGACAGATGTGTCTGCATACCTGAGAGGCAGAATGCATCTCTACTTTGAGAATACTAAGTATAACATGGGGTACATTGGAGGTAGTATGATCTTTGGCACATGGACACCCAGGCCCATATTTATCAATATTTCATGCAACGCAATGCAGCAAGACACCTTGCTACACTGCGTGAAAGGGAGAGGGCAGGAATGCACCGTATTTAACATTATATGGCACATTCCTGCTCTCTGCCTGCGCTAGCGCAAAAACGGCTGCCTAGCACCAATGCAGGCACCCTTGCATCATGGTGCAAGGGTGCCTGCATTGTAGGCAGGATTGTTTTTGTGCAGGAAGAGAAACCTTCCTGCACAAAAACAATCCTCAGAGCATTTTCCTCTTTCTAAGTGTGCAACACACTTAGAAAGAGGAGAAATAAGGATATTTCTCCTCGTTGTGCCTCTGGCGGCAGACATACAATTCTGACACATTCCCTGGCCTACCAGTGTTGGTAAATCTGGGAATGTGTCAGAATGCATGGAGGGATGCATGGGAACATGCCTCCCTGCAGCAGAGTAACGCAAACCAGCGATTTATCTACCCATGCCACGTAAGACTTGATAATTCTCATTTAGGTTTTGTGTCGCCCTTGCATGGCACAAGGGCAACAAAACTTTGATAAATATGGGACCCAGTGTGATGAGGTGAAGGCTTTTGTGCATGTTTCAGCACTACCACTGGCACCGAACACCAGTAGCCTACATGAGCTGCAACCATTACAGACTTGCAGATGGAGGAGAAGAAGTCCAGGCATATTTGAGCAGTTTCTAGTACTTGAGTTGAACTGAAAACCTATGGTTTTTATCAGAGTTTCTGCTTGCATGTAATATAAAATTTACAATGTTCTTCAAACATTTATGTGGCGAGAAATGATACCCCTTTCAGTCCTTTTCCATCTTCTAATGAGGGGCAGCCTTCCTCTCTACGGCTTACCCTGCAAAATTCATGACTGGGGGTTACACCTAACCGGATTTAAAGATCACCAACCGCCACTGGGGCCATCTTTCATAATTCAGACAATTATTGTTGAAGGACCATGGCATGCAATTGTAGACTTTTGTATTTAACCTGTTTAATTTCATGATTGGCATGCCACTTTCAGCAAAATGAGACTTGATGACACTTTATGATGACATGTAAGTATTTATTGCAAGGCAATTGAGGGACAAGGAATAATGTTAACTTCAAACAAAACACACTATCTCGGGGCCATCTCAGTTTTTGGAATGGGAAACCCTACTTTCAACTGAAAACATAAGGAACAAATGATAATAAAACAACTATGAGATTTACTGGAATGAAACTCACCCTCGGGGTTGCATAACTCTTTTGGTGCAGCCCTGACACAAAATCCATTTTGGGATCTACAAAGCCACAGAAATCCTTGCCTTCTGTTACCTTGTGTCAGGTAGGCGTTACCTGGGTGGCGCATGGGCGTTCCAGTGCAACCACCCATGTATTTTGGCATAAACCCATATTTGAAAAGACTTGTAAACATGGGTTTGCGTCAAAATGTTGTGTCTACCTGAGACTGGCATAACAGGGAGAAATATCTCAATTTCTCTTCATTGTTTCTTCTATATATGCATGCTGAGTTCTGCTGCACACATTCAAAGAGGAAATAGACTCAAAGGATAGTTTTTGTGAAGGAAGGGAAACTTTCTTGCACAAAAAGCTGACCACAATGCAGGCACCATTGCACCATAACGCAAGGGTGCCTGTGTTGGCGCTAGGCAGCCACAAGTGTTCCAGCACTGAGAG
This sequence comes from Calotriton arnoldi, assembly GCA_963921515.1. Classification (NCBI taxonomy): domain Eukaryota; kingdom Metazoa; phylum Chordata; class Amphibia; order Caudata; family Salamandridae; genus Calotriton; species Calotriton arnoldi. Next base: position 2,557,336 of record CAWUFW010001267.1, on the reverse strand, counting down.
AGAGCAGAACTGCGCCAAGTTCTTCCCTTCATTGTCAGGGGCTAGTATGGCAATGTGTGCGGTTTGAGACCAAAGAAAGTTCTTTTTATATTGGCGAGGGCCTGGCAGCTCCCCAAACAATAACGTTTTACTAGAGTCATGACAAAACAAAACAAGCATTGGCAAAGCCAAAAGCCTGTCAATGAACATCTGGCCAATTGTCTTTTCCATTGCTTGCTTGCTGTGGTATTGGAATAAGGAGCTTGATTATAAAATGCAGCCTAAAAATTAGAGTCTTCAAGGTCTTTGACTGTGGCTTTATAACATTATTAAAAACTATAGTTGTGACATTAAACTCAAATTGGTAGGAGAAAAAATGTTGCTCCTTCTCATAATCAGGGAGATGCAACGTAATTGAGTTTGTCACGCTCTGCTCAGTGGGCATGCACCAGCCTTGCAGCAGGCACAGTGAAATTGCAAAGCTCATCCTTGCCAATCTAGCACCAGTTGGGGCTGGCAAATGGGACATATTGCTAATACCAAGACATCAACTTCTGCTATTCGCCACTCACAAACACATTTCTCATCACTTACTCAACCCGAATGCTTAAAAAGGATAATTCCCAAACTTAACATCTGTCAAAGGTGACCCTAACCAACCGTGTCTCAGAAAACTCCTACAAACTGAGGGCCAGTTTTATCAAGGTTTTAGTCAGCCCTCGTGCCATTCAAGGGGGCGCAAGGGTGACGCATAACCTAAGTCAGATTTATCAAGTGACGCAAGTCCACCTTGCGTGGCCCTGTATGGCTTGATAAATCTGGAGTAATGCACAGCAGCGTAAATCACTGCCTTGTGTTACTCTGCCCCAGGGAGGCATTCCATGGGAGGAGCATGGGTGTTCCCATGCATCCACCCATGGATTTTGGTGCATACCCAGATTTACCATTAGTGGTAGAGCTGGGAATGCGTCAAAATGCTATGGTTCCCCAAGTGAGATGTAATAATGAGAAATATCTTTATTTCTCCTCATTTTTCCTCTTTTTCTGTATGCCTCATTTTGCAGCACCCATAGAAAGAGGGAAATGCCTCTGAGGATTATTTATGTGCAGGAGGATGTCCCTTCTTGCACAAAAACAATTCTGCCTACAATGCACCATGACGCAAGGTTGCCTGCGGTGGTGCTAGGCAGCCAAAGGTGCACAAGCGCTGGGAAAGGACAGAAAGGTGCTGATTAATGTTAAATTCATGCCCTTTCCCTTTCACACAGCACAGTGCAGCAGGGTGGCTTGCTGTGTCGCGCTGTGTAAAAAAGTGATAAATATGGGCCTGAATTTTTCAGATTAATCCAAACTAATACCTAGACTAGGCAGATCTTGAGTAAATTATTGGACTGATTAATGAAGTATAACATCCACAATAATAACTTTTGTGAAGCTTACATCTCATCATGGCATGCTGAAAGCAAAATGAGAAGAACATCGATTGAAAGTGTGATACAAAAAATGTTTCAGACTAGATCAAGTACAATTCTTAGCAAGAGATGTGTATGGCACAGATAGTGCATCTAATAAGTGGTTTGTGTTCAGAACTGCAGAGGAATCAAATGTTCTCCTCTATTTATTGTTACATTGTTAATATTGGTGGTGTGGTGATCAGGAGACGGTGTGTTAAAAAAGCACTAGGCTAGTAGAATTTTAAGCAGAAATAGGCACTTTCTTGTATCACTGATCATTTTACTAAATGCCCGGACATCTGGCAATCCTTCTTAATCCTCTAATTGCACAGTAAATCTTAATAGTCTGTTATGATTGATTATATGTATGGCGTATGCGAGATGTATAGCTGCTCATAATATTGCCTGCAGTGATTCACTCTACTTGGGGTATCTCATCGGAAGTGGGTATTTGAGGATTCTATGCTTGCAATGTTATTTATGTCCCATATAGGGCTTCATATTCTAGCAAGTCTTTTACTAGGCCCTTATGTGTTCACCACTGCATATTTGCCAAGGATTTTAACTTCTCTATCTGCCATGTCTTTCAATTGTTTTTGATCTAATGTGAAAATTTCAGTTTCATGCTTACTGATTTGAGTACCTCTTACTGTTTAGTGATGCATATACCCTGTATGTAGGCTTTAGACGCTTCCCTGAGAGTTCTAAGTGTTATCATTGAACTCTAGTTGATGCTGAATTATTCTAATATCTCCTTGTAGACCTCTACCCTGAGCACTGAATCAAGCAGTGCCTCTGATGGAAAACGCCACCTGAACACTTGTGGGATCCATGTCGGAAGGCCTAGCACCAATATCACTGGTGCTTGTTCAGATAGGGATCTCAACAAGTGTTTAGATTCATGTCTTCAGGGGGTCATGTCGCATGTGGTTGACCAGTAATCAAGAACATCCTTCATATACTGAGGAGTAGTATGTATATTCGGAAATAGATGTGTTCTGCATCTCCATTTATCTATCAGGCTGTCAGAATAAAACACGATTAAACAGTGCAATCAAGATTTTATTAATACAATGCTCAGAAAATGTGAGTTTCCACTGCAGCTCAATTATACAATATCATTATCACTGCCAAGAAATCCAATCAAAATCAGACTTTCCAATGAAGACATATGGAACAACTGGTAATAAAACACCCATGAGATTTACTGGAATGAAACTCACTTATGTATTTCAGATGTTAAAGTTTCTCTCTAGCCTTTCTGACTTAGACTCCCCTCGACCATCTTGAAGACCAAATGTTAGTAATAGTCAACAATAACTATTTTATTGAATGTGTAGGGTATTTTAAAACAGTCTGTCCCTAGATCCTGCTCAATGACTTCTCTAGGCACTCTGGGCACATGGCTTGCATCTTTCATGGTGGAATATATTTAGCAGGCAAAGATGTGAACAACTTCTAGCTGTTGCCTGTGCTGCTCTAAAATGTTCTGCATCTCCACCTTTCTTTTTGCCTTCCTACCTGAGACACTTGACCCCTGTCACATAATACAATTGAAAGCTGGAGGGGTTCAATAATAAATCCATTATTTAAGGGTGGGGAGCGAACTGACCCAGCCAACTATCGTCTGATAGCAGAATCAAAGTATTATGCCTCATTAATCCTGGCGGATCTAATAAGCTGGTCCGAAAGCAATAAAATAATTCCCATCAACCAGTAAGGTTTTCGACGTGGTTCAGGCACCATTACGAATGCACTTGCGCTGGGTTTAATGGCAGACAAAAGTTTACGGCAACGAAAGAACTTGCTTTTATCCTTCATCGATTTTAAAGCTGCTTTCGATCGAGTCAACAGAGGTATTTTATGGCATAAACTGAAGCAGTGGGGCCTACCAGAAAAAGCACTAAGACCTATAATGGAATTATATTCGGATACGTGGATGCAAGTGGAAATAGCTGACGGGACGAAGCTCTCCAGAAAAATTTACATGAAGGATGGCCTAAAGCAAGGATCCGTTCTAGCACCACACCTATTCAATCTATTCATGGCCCATTTGTCACCTAGGCTTGATGAAATCAACTCGTAGCCCCCATGATTGGGAACTCGCCAGATTTCACATTTATCTTACGCTGACGATATTGTTTTAGCAAGTCACACCAGTATTGGCCTCCAGAGAGCGATCGACGAGTTGGGGAACTTCGCTAAGAAGAATCTGTTGGAGATCAATGTTACAAAAACTAAAGCTATGATTACAAGTCGAGCCATCCAAAAAAACCATCATTTAAACTGAGTAACGTGAATCTGGAAGTAGTTGGTAGCTACAAATATCTAGGGATACACTTGGATAAAAGACTCACTTTTCGAAAACAGATTGAGGCGACAGAAAAAAAGGGAAATGGCCTAACGTTCGCATTTTGCTCAATAGCAAAAAGCGTAAAAGGTCCGTCTTTCACACCACTACTAGCTATTATGCAAGCAAAACTTCTACCCACTCTCGCATATGGAAGTGAAGTTCAGCACGGAAAAGATGCCACGATGCTGGGTAGGCTCCAAAAGCGAGCATATAAAAAAGTATTCTTGCTTCCACAGAATGCTTCACCGGCGCAGGTCCGGTTAGAATTTGGGCTACAACAGCAACAGCTGCACAGACGATACGTCACAATAAAAGCCTGGTACAAAATTTGGTGCAACCGAGAAAATGAGATCAACAACGCACTTTGGAACGAGTTACAAGGTGACCCACATTCTGCCTACTTCAAATATTTTCAAACATCTTTACTGTCCACTTGGATGGTAGACCTTTGGCAGAAAAATCTTCTATTTACCACCTTTCAGCAAATCTTAAAGAAGGAGTCAAAACAACACTCACTACTGGAGGATAAAGCCATCCTAAGTAAGCGAGCCCACGCATGGATGCTCCTGCAATCCTATATAAAGTTGCAACCATCGTCATATTTGGGTCAGCCGTTTTCTCCCTATTTAAAGTCCAAGTTTTTAGCAATACGTTTTGGCAAACTGCCATCTAATGCTGATCAGCCAAGTTGGAAATATCAGGGCCCGAAGTCATGTAATCTTTGTGGATCACCAATACAGGATTTTATTCACCTAGTTTGTATCTGCCCAGCTTTAAGTCAGGGTCGCCGGAAATTGCTAAGGGGACCATTCAACGCAAGAGGCATTCGCTCCTGTAGAACTGCAATATTAAAATGCCTCGATACGGAAGATCCCCAGCTGAAGAGTTGCTTAACAAAATTTTTAACTAACCACGAGGAAGAACTGAAATAAGGCTAGTGGCAAAATAACCAGAACTTCCGTCTACCAAGTTTTATCAATGTAAAAGTAACTGATAATTTAACTACCATTGAACACATTACTTCATAATGTTAAGAGAACATCACGATGGCACTTTAGACACTAACTTATGTGTTAGTCAAATCTTAACGCATGATTTGTTTATTTGCAATAGGAAGTAGCACAAAACTCTATGATAAGTAACTGCTTTTCTTTTTAATCATTTTTAAATGGATTTTAGTGGCACCGTGTAGTGCGAACCAATGTCATATTGTTATGGTTTTAATTAACTAAACAATAAACTTATGAAAAAAAGAAAAGAAAAAAACCCATAATACAATAAGATGGATTGCCAGAGATTGACAATGGTAATTGATGCACATGTTTTGAAAATGGAGGTAAGTCCCTTCGGATTGTCGAATCAATCACTCTACCATCAGGTTGATCTTTATATATTTGAAGCCCTAAGAGACAGATAGCATACCTCTGGTTTGACAGACAAGACCATGCTGAACAGCATCAGTCTAGAGACATCTGTAACTAAGAGACAACTTGAGGAACTACTCCTCTGTGTACACAATGATTTGTACCACACTGGGTGGCAAGATGCAAACTTATAACCCTGACCATCACCCAAATGATCTCCAAATGTGTGTCTGCAACTGAGATGTCTGGAACATAAAGGGCTGCTTTTCTGAAATTCCATCTCCATAACTAACATGTTTGATTTTTTTTTTGTTGACAAACTCAATCTACTGGTAGATGCTGAGGGTGCGGGGTTTTCTATATCCCAATCTTTGGGTGGAATCATTAAATAGCCTCCAACCACTGATCATATGGACCTTTGTTCGTCAACAGGGAGAAGTAAGTAGCAATCATTTACATAGCAATAAATCATTAAAGACCTTTAGTTCAGTCAATTAAGAGAATTAGTGTGAGCTAAAGGGTATTATTTTCAATTCTTTTAGTCTTTCATTTTTTATTTATTAGATATTAATCTTTAGATTTAAGCATTAAAGTTGTTTGTTAGAAAATATTTAATATAGTAATAATACACCAAGCATGTTCCATAAAGGAAAATTCCTTATCCTAAATTATGTTGGAATAATGAGAGAAAAAGGTGTCATTTCAGATGTCCATAAAGAGTACTGATGAGAGAATCAGTGCACAAGCATAAAGCCTTTGCCTACTAAGCTGGAAAATATTCTCAGCTCAAAGATAGTAGCAGACAATTCAGTAATATCAAAGTAAGACAGCCTCTCATGAAGAAAAGGCATCAAAGGCAAGTCTCCAGTCAGAGTTGAGGAAGGAATTCTACTCTACTCTAGGAACATGCACTAATATAAACACACAAATTCTATGTTGCAACATTATTTTCTTTCTTCTTCTGAGTCCTCCAATAGAACATCAGCAAACTCCTGAGAATAGGCAAACCCCCATTTTCTCAGAGCTGCACAATAGGCTTTCTGACATTGAACCTTGAAAAGTTAAATGGATGATGTTTTGCGGTATAGACAGTTCTTCCCATTAATCATTCTTACTGTCACCTCCTCTTGATCACCTCCCCTTCTTTCGGTGAGAACTCACTATCAGTTGTCTAATACATAACAATTGCCTATTCGTTAGCTAGCAGAAGGCTTCTGGAAAAGTACAGCATTTCAAACAAAGAGAAACACATTGTGCACACACAACGATTCAATGTGAAAAACAGCCCTTTTAGTGTTAATGAATTATTTTTCAGTTAGCATGGCATCAACAGTTAGTCTAACTCAAATCAGCAGTTTTATTCATTTGCAGGCCTATAACATTTAAATATAATCACCCACTACAAATTTTGTATTTAGCCTTTATTTTATTTAAATGTAAGCTTTACACATTATTAGTAAAATGATTTTGTACGTGAATATAATTTGTATCAACTCGCTATCCCCCTCTGATGGTTAAAAAAACATCCCAACTTCTCCACATATTAATCTTTAGAGTGCACTCTCATTCTTTGCTAAGTCATCCTTTTTATTTTTCTGGGTTTCAATTTCCCTCAACTTCTTATATTCCCTATTCATTCTCTCTTCCATTTCTAATTCTCCTCTGATCGGTCTTCCTATTTCTTTCTTCTTCTTCTTTGTTAAATACTATCTAATTCCTTTATATAGAGCATATAAGCATATTAAGCAAATGCAAATGATTAGTATAGATCTTAATATTACTCTAAAAAGCCCTCTACCCACGGTTGCAAACCAGTTGCCAATAATTGCCTAATTTGCATAATCTCCCTAATACACTTGTGGTATCTAAAGGTTCTAATTCAGGTTTCAGGTCAGAAATATTCTTTGCAAATTCTTCTATCTTTCTACTCTCATCAGGGATGTATGAACAGCGATGCTGAGATTTCAACATTTTTCAGACTCTACCTTTCTCAGCTAAAAATATATCCAAAGCTAATCGATCTTGTGAAACCATTGCTCTAATAGCTGCCAATTCTGTGTTAATTGCCAGTAAGGCACCAAATGTGCTAGTAGCCAGTGTATGTACTACTGTGGATAACTTTTTAATTTTCTCTCACTAATTGTGTTCCTTCAATAATACTATGCATATATCTAGGGGGTGGTGTCATTAATAAAGCATCTATGCTATTCACGTGATACATTTTAGGAAACAATGAAGCTAAATAGCAAACACCATCCCAATAAGCAGGTAACTGAAAATACGCATCTTGTTCACAAACAAAATAAACTCCTGGAATAACTGCTTCTTTCCTTGTTAAAATTTGCACAAGTCCTCTCAACTTATCCCAATATGTCATTTTGTAATTTGATTCCTCCTTTTATAAACAAATAATTTCCCTTTTTGTCATCTATCTAATGTCAGTTTTGGATAAACAACTTTCTTTTTGTATTCATCTTCTTCATTCTTCCAAACATTTCTTAAAACGTCCTCCCCTTTATTAACATTACGTAAAATGTGAGCTCTTCTCTCCTCTAATGTTAAAATGAACTTCTTTTCTAATGGCCTCATTAAACAGGTTAGGTTCTTCTTGGATGCCTTAACATTGTATATAACTGTAGGTGATCTAAAGACATGCCATGCACTTTCTATGTCTTTTGCTTGTGGAGGCAGATTCATTTTTTACTGAAGAGGAACTTTGGAAAGAATCATGTCATAATTAGAAAAAATAATATTCAAAATATTTCTGTCTATAAAATAAACAAATAAAAATTATACAGGTAATTACGTATCAAAGTGGGATGTGATGATATGTCACTTCCTCTGCAGCTGAAAAAGGTAAATGTACGCAGAAATAACAGTTCTTGGTATCTAAAGCTTGAGTGTATTCCTGTACTAATCTAGAATAAACATTAGTCGAAAAATCTTCCTTTAAATAGTCTACAAATTAAGCTTTTAATATCATATCATCTATTGTGTGTACAGGCGTTGTAGATGCAAGTGTAGACCTAAGTGTTTCTATCTCTGGGGTAAAACTCATCCCAACTAAAAGGATTATAATTAAGGCACCCTGTGTTCCTTTTTACAGATTTTTACAGATACAGACAGAAAGCATTCATTTTCTTGTCTGTATTTATTTTTAAATGTGGATAAAAACTGAAATTGGGTGGCTTTTGAGTAATTCTTAATACTGTCTGCCATGACTGCCAGGCCAATAGATGTGTGGATTGATAGATAAGGGGGTTAAAAAAGAAAGGAATTTTAGTAAAGAGGCTTTAACATCAGTAGATATGCACATGGTTGATACTGAAATTTGCATATTTTCATATAAGTGCACTGATTTATCTTCTGTGGGTGTTCACAGCACTGGCAGACATTCAAGTATGAGTGCATATTTATCGGTTAAATAAATGTGGAAATATACTAATTTCAGCTTAATGTTTCTACAAAACCCAAAATAAATATGGATAAATACAGATAAAATTAGCAAAAAATAAATATGGATAAATACAGACAGAAATGGCAAAAAAATAAATACCATAAAACCGGGAGCCCTAATTATAATAGCTAATATAACAACTATTAGTGTGACAATAACCATTCTACACTTAGCTTTGGTAAGGATACATGTTTGTCTACAGTCAGACTTTAATAGAATGTAGCAGCAGGCAGGTTCAATAATCTGCTTTGACTTCTACTTGTGCAAATGAGCAAAACATTTGAGGATCAACTTGCAGTTATTTCGTTCGGCTTTTATACAAAAATCTTCATGAGTAGTCCCTAGCCCTACTCCATCTTCTTCTGAATATGTTATCTCTACTTTTTTACTGCAACCTTGGCCCTAGGGAATTCTTCTTAATTCTTTTTATTCACTTTTGTCAATTGTTGCTGTCAATTTCATCCATTTCAGTCTTTTATTTTTCTGTTTTAAACACAGTTCATCATTTGTCGTCTCACTTATTTCAGTTTTGAATTCCCAAAGTAGTGCTTGTTAAGTTCTTGATTGTAATATTTACTTAAGAAATATTATTTAACAAATGCTGTCTTTTAGTGTGGCATATCGTGGAGGTTCAAAGGTCTCTGATCTCAATTCAACTGGATTTTGACCTGCTGCATTTGGCACATTCTCTAAGTAATAAGTCCATTCAAGTGCAGATTACCTATGACATGGCACTCTAGCTCTTTTGAATCTCCTTGGTGTGTGTTAATCTTCTTCGATTTTCACTCACACTAGTAAATTCTGTTTCTTCATTGATGGTTTGTGGTATAGGTTCAACTGGCACACTTGATCTCAATTGCTTCCTACCATTTGGCCATTCGATCTCCATAGGGGTCTTTCTCTTCTCACACTCATTCCTTCACCTAGATCTTTGGTTGCTTTGAGGATGATTCAACAGTTCCTGTATCCTCAGCTCTCAATTCAATGGGTATTTCCACACAACTTTGTGAAATATCATTAACTTGCACTGGTGTGAGATTTTGCTGTACTTCACACCCTCTGGTTCTTCTGAACTTACAGAAATCTCGGACTTGGCTCGAAGAACACTACTTCTTCAAACGAACACCTTACTCTCAGAGTGGGCGTAGCATGCACCCAATTAGGTAACCCAGCACATTGATCAGCAGTGTTGGTTATAAGGATTACCTGGGAGGGGCCTTAACTCCTTGGGTCCAGGCAGGATTTTTGCACGTTTGTTCACTAAAACCCAATCTCCTGGGTTAAGGTCATGACACTGTTCTGATATGGACTGGCAGTGGCAGCCCCATCCTGGTGAGAAACAGAACGCACCACATCACCTAATCCTTTGCAGTAATCGAGTATCATGTCATCTGTGATGTTTACAAGTGCATTCGCATGAACTGCAGGAAGTCTCATGGCATTTCATGTGGAGATAATCTTTTTAAAGTAAAATTTTCTGCAGGCAAGTATTTGTTCATCATATTTTGTAAGTCTGCAGTTTGTCAAATGCTGTGTTTTTGTACAAGTGAGCAATATCTCAACTCAATGAGGGACTGTTGCAAAGTCATCCTTGTGCCCTGGGTGCCTCCCATTTTTGCTGACTGGTACTGGTGGTAACTGACTCTGACTGTCCCTGGGCTCTGCCTAACCAGGCCCAGGGCCAGCGCTATGCTGAAAACCCACTTAGAATACAGTGAAAATACCTACATACACTAGGGTACACTATGTTTTAGGGTACCCCTATGATTGGCATGACCTCCGCTATAAGGCTCTAATACATAATAGGGCAAGGGGGTCAAAACTACTTTTAAGTCCCTAGTACATAATAGGGCTTGGCAGTTTAGAGGCCAGCAGCCCTTCCTGCATTTGCATGTGTGCACTGCTGAGGCCTGAGGTCAGTTTAAAAGCAACCCTGTGTTGCAGGATTGCTTTTAAAATGCAAATTGTGCTCAAACTCGACTTTGGTGTTTGGGGCACTTGAAAATTAATAAACTGCAATGTTTTGGTATATTAGGTACCTCCAGTGTCTCCCCTAGGTGTCCCAGTGGTGGGAGGGGTTAGGTAATTATAAGGAGGGCCCTTGTAAAAGTTGTATATGCCTGGGGTTAAGTTTAAGTGCACATTATAGTAAAGTGCTTCCCCAAATCGACTGTGTGTGAGGATCTGCAATATTTTTACATGTTCAGAACCCCTATAGTCTCCCATAGGTATCCCAGGGGTGTGGGGTCCTGTAGATAGAGGCAGGGGCTTTATAAAAGATGTTTTTATGAGCCTTGATGTTGGGAAAATTGCCCAAGTCATTTTCCCCACTGCATATCCCCAGCCACATAGGTTAACATGGCAAGAAGCTATTAAATAATAACTAACGTCAAGGATGTCATTTAAATATCATTCAAAGCCCTCCTAGAATGGTATTAATAAATACAACAATATGCTAATGTTGAATTTATCCTAAAATGTACAGACAAGAAGTTATCAGACTTTCTTGTCTGTAAGCCAAAATTCAGCCTTCCAGTGGTCTGTCCTGACTGGTCAGAGTTAAGTAGATTAGCCAGGCTGCTTTGATGAGGTGGTAAGTAGCCCCTGGGTTTAAAGAGCCATTCTGGAAGGGCAGGGTTCTGCTACATAGGAATGCCAGAGCAGGGGGAGTGGTCGTAAACAATAATCTTCAATAGAAGGAGGAGACAGACAGGAGAAGCCAGCTTCCTTTACACCCCTACTCTTCTAACCCAGCCAGATGGCAGTATTAACGAAGGAATGAGCAGATGCAAGGGGGCGGGACAATATGGAGATGAATCATTCTGAAGGTTGGCTTAGCCAGCTCTTGTCTCTCTGCTGAAAAATCAGCCATGTTGAATTTTGGAGAAATGGTGCTCTCTGGGAGACTATAGTGCCACACTTTGGAGGATATGTCATACTCTGGGGTGTTGACCTGCACCTTATTGGACAGGAGTGCCCTCCTGCTTGCCCCAGAGAACTTGGAATAAGTATCTGAGAGGGGCAGAGCCTATCAGATCTGCTGCTTGAAACTTAAGGAAGAAGAAGGGCCCATGTTGGAAGTTTGATTTGCACGAACAAGGCCCTGCACTCTGACTGACTGCGCCTGCTGCACAATCTGGAACTATAGCCCTGTGGATCAAACCAGCTTCAAAAGGACTAAAGAGTGGACTCCCTGCAATCTACAGGTTAATAGAGCTCACCTGTACCATCACCACCTAGAATCCCCAGCCTGGAGTACTGCCAGTGGATTAGTAAGGGTTTTGGCCAAGTGAATTGTGGGAATTGAAGTCCCAAACTTTCAAGGACCATTTTGGAGCTTCCAGACCCTTGGAGTAAGTATTGCACACGTTGGGACTCTCAAAGAAACTCCAGGAAAAAGTTGCATAAGTTTGAAGAAGTTTGGAGCAACTTTGGAAAATAGCTCCATAATTGGACCGACTCAACCTGGCCAGTCCAGCTGGCGACCCTCCACCGCGAGCCGGCCTGCTGTTGAGGTTTGTCTCGCTGAAAAGATCAGGAGGTCCGACTTCCAGAGTTTACCGGGAGTTGGTGGAAACCCAAGTTGGCAAAGCCTCACCGAATCCGGCCAGGTGAAGAGCATCAAGGGACCCTGCAAGAACAAGCTCCTTAAAAGTTTCTAAGTCCGAACGTAGAAAAGGTGACTGGGACCAACCGCGAGAGTCACGCCGCCCACCTTCAACCGCGAGCCAGCCTGGCTCTCTGGTTCATCCCGCTGGAAATCTCCAGAGGTCTGACTGCCATGAGTTTGACCGCGAGCTTGTTGCAAGGCAAGCCAGTGAACCCTCACCGAATATGGACTGGCTGAGAGCTTTGAGGGACCCCGGGAGAAAAGCTCCAGAAAAGTTTCTAAGTCAGAAGGTAAAAACTTTGACCGAGACCTACCGCGAGGTTTAGTCATGCAGGGCTCCATCGTGGTCCGCCTGAAACTTTGACTTTGTCCCGGTCTAGCGCGACCAGATGTCCCAATAGGCGCTATGGGTTTTTATGTGCTATATAGTGCTAAATCTTTAAAAATACATATCTCCGGTTACCTACATTGTATTTTTTTAGTTTTGGTGTCATTTTAAAGATGAAAATATTTCCAATTTTTATGAATTGGTGTTGGACTTTTATTATGTGTTGTGTCTTAATTATTTGCTGAATTTGGTGTTTTTAAATGCTTTACATACCTGTCTTTGAAGTTAAGCCTGTCTGCTCGCAGCCAAGCTACCAAGGGTTGAGCATGCAAATAATTTTCTAGGACCTATTCTGAGCCCTATATTGTGTTAGTGTTCTTATTTCCAGTGGTAGATGCATATTTAACACTACTAATAAACCCCCTTCCTACAGGGACCATCACTGTGAGAGGATGTTCCATCACTATGCTCTCACATCTCTCAATACTGACACCAACTGCAGCAACCGCTTTTAGGCAGCTGGGCAGACTTGCAACGACAGGGTTAAGTGTGGTTGAAAAATATGCGACAGGTCTTCAAGAGTTTCCATGCAACTATAAATCACTGAGAGAGTGCATTCCTCACTCTCACTGCAAACCAATGTAAACATGTTACTGTAATCAGGCATTCCTAGTGTCGGGGCATGACAGAGACTTTCTCTTAGCTCTAGGAAAGCTTTCAAGCAATTGTTATCCCATGGAAGCAGATCAGGCAAATCTTTGTGTGTCAACGTCAGTAATGGCTTGGCCACCAGGGAAAGTTGGATATCCACTGCCTACAGTAGCCAGCCATTCCCCTGAGTTCTGGGTGAACTAATCTTCAAAGCTGTCTCTATTCTCTCCTGCAACACCTTTCTCATTCTCTTCTCAATGAGATGTCCTAAATATAGGACTTCTTTTTGACAGTATTGTAATTTGCTCGGGGGACACTCTGTGTTCATTCTCTGCCAAATGATTTAAAAGAGCAATTGTGTACTGTTTACAAGCTTCTTGCGTACTTGATGCCACATGCAGGTCATCAATGTACTGCACAAGAACTGAATTGCAAGGCATCTGCAGAGTCTCAAGAATATTTTTCAAGATCTGATTATAGATTGAAGGACTCTCTGTACACCCTTGTGGAACTCTGCACCATGCCAAAACTCTATCTCTAATCACAAATGAGAACAGGAATTCACTGCTCTCATGCACCGGAATAGAAAAGAAGGCCTGCCAGAGATCCACAACAGTAAACCATTCTGCAGTACAGGGAATTTGAAATAATGTTTTCGCTGGATTTGGTACCATGAGACAACAAGGGACAACTATGTTGTCATTTTTCAAAGATCCTGTACAATTCAATATTTGCTTTTGGGCTTCTGTAAACCCATAATCCGTGAATTGTAAGGACATCCAACAATTTCCTTCAAAATCCCTTGTTTTAGTATGTTTTCAATCACTGAGATCATTCCAGCCACTGTCTCTGGTGTTGTTATAAGGCGGTGTTCTCTGGAAAACTGCCTTTGGTTTTATTGTGATTTGGACTGGCTCTAGACCCTTGACTAGTCTAATGTCTTTTCCTGAAAAATCCCATACTTCCGATATTACCGTATCTCTCAAATCAGGAGGTAAATCCTCTACTTTTATTACGGGGTGCAATCTTACAGCTGTTTCTCGGAGGTCCATTTTAAATTCTACATCTTTATCATGCATTAGAAATTCAACACCATCTGGTGTGCAGTAAATAGTGCAATTAACTTGCACAAAAGTTCTCTTCCTAACAGATTTACAGGACTTGAATCGCATATCACAAACTGACGGTCTTCCTCAGATGAACCTATTTTTAAAGGCACTTTCTTTGAAACAGGATTTTTACAGTTATTTGTTCATTTGTGACACCTACAATATGAATCTTCTTTCCTGAGAGGGATAGGTCTGGGAATTCCTCCGTTCTAACAGTGGAACGGATAGCTCCTGTGTCGATAAGAAATAACACTTGGTGGCCATTAACTTCTCCCTCTACAAGTGGTGCACTTTGGTCTACCTATAAGACTGCACCAAGTATGCAACCTTCCTTCCCCTTCTGTCACGATCATTGGAAATTGTCAGAATCAAAACTTTCGTTCTCCAAAATGGGGAACTGTTGAAATGAGTTCTGATTTTAATTTGCCCTTGATACTTGATTCCTATTGAATCTGGGATTACCCATATTTTTAGGGGCAATTGGAGCTTGTGGGACCTGCATCATGGGAACTTGTGATTGCGTTTGTATCTGTATTCATTCGACTGAAACCTGAAATGGAACATTTTGCATTTGTGTTTGATTTACCCCTTGCATTTGTCCATCACCACTCACTCGATTTGAATTTTGTTCACACTCAGTCTTCCAGTGCCTGAGCCTGTCACAATAGAGACATGGAGTTGATTTCTTCAACATTGCTATGTCTATTTCTGAATTTGGATCAACCGAAACACCTCGATCTCTACCCTGGAGAGACCAACACCACCCTGCGCAATATGACTTCCAACCTGAAAACCAACACCTTGCATTCCAACACCATTTCCTCCATGCGATTGATCCTGATATCCCTTTAGAGCCAGCTTAGTCTGTGCTGCCATACACTTCTCTTCGAGTCTCTTCTGCTTATTTTCTTGCTCATGACTGCGGTATTTTGCGTAACGCAGGATCTCGTCTGAAGGTTTTGTCTGCCAACAAATCACATTCTGTTGTATGTGCATACTGATCTCTGGTCGCAATCCAAGAACGATCTGTGACCCAAAATTTGCCATATCTCCCTCTGTGGGATTTTCTTATCCGCTATGGCGTTTAAACACCTTCAAGAATCGTTCATAGTAAGTATGCACTGATTCTATAGCTTCTTCAGTAGTTCTAGTGATCTTTAGCCAACCGATGTCTCTCGCTGGAACTTTTCCTTTCAAAAAGGTAATCACTCATCATACTTTGTCATTACCACAGGTGATGGTGCACGAGTAGGCGCATCTCTTGGAGGCTCTGAGCATAGCCATTGCACAGCCATCTTGCATTCAGCCCACAAATCACTCAGTACCACAATATCAGAGAAAATATTCAAGTCTGTCCAGAAAGCCTTCTAAATCTTTACAAATCTGTGTACCTGTGTATACTACTGAGCAGGATTCTCTCTGAGCTTTGGGAAAGTTTTTTGTAAATGTTGGGAGATCACCTTTTACTCCACGGTACTTTAACATAACCTCCACCTGATATTTCTCTCATAGGAAAAGTTAAAGTCTTATCTTTATCTGGTGGTGCTGTTGGTGGCTTAGCATTTACTTCTGAAGCATCTGATTGTTTATTTTTCTTTCCCTGTTTTTTTGCCCATTTGTTTCTAACCTGTCAAAATTGCTCTATTTGAGGTTACACTTTACCACTTCCGCAATGTGTAATCAGATCCCTGAAGACCACATTGTCACAATAGCCTCATCATCTAACTGTGCCCAGAAGCTCTTCTTAAAGGGAATACTTATGAAGAGATCCACCTCGTATTTTCCTTTCCATTCAGTTAATTTGTCATGGGTGGCAGCCACACACCTTGTGATCTCTTTACTTAAATATATCATCTCAATTCCTGGTATTAGGTTAAATGTGAAATGCCTAGGCATCCTCTGATTATCTCTTCTACATCTAAGGGTCTCACTAGTACATCTGTATCTCCCATCCTTTTATTTTCTAAAGTGTCTTCAAACCATGGGAGAAACATCCCATCATCAAATGATCCTGTCTCTTCCTGTGCAATTGGTGTTGTAAAGACAATTCTTCTCCTTTCTCTCAATGATTGAACATTTTGTGGTGGTGTCAGTCAACAATTTGTGAATGCTGCGATGGCAGGATGAACCGTGTCACAGCTACTTCTCCTACAGCATCTTGAATAACATCATTCAGAACAAAATATATTGGTGCAGTTGCTACAACAGACAGTGCCAATGTCTGAGCTGACACAACATATGACAATGGAGCAGAAACAGTCACAACAGAGACAGTAACACCCAGAGCAATTACAGTTGGTGCTGCTTCAATAGGTACAGGTGCAATCAGAAGTGCTGGAAGTGGTCTTTCAATCTCAGTTGGATTTGCTTCAACAGGGGCTGTAGCCTCTGTAGTATCAACAGTTGTATCACTCTCTGTATTCATTGTGGGGGCCAAATAAGGCTGTGGGCATGAAGACAACAAGGCATCTAAACTTTCATCCCCTGAATCACTATCAGTGTCTGTTTTCCTTGCAGCTTCCTTATCATCAATTCTGCGCTTTTGCTTCTTTTTAGCGTTATCTTCTGTTATTGCTGGGTATCTCCTAGCTCCCTTAACAATACATTTTCTCCACCTTTGCTGCCCTCCATCCCATTGAGCATCAGCATAATTTCAAACTGCTCTCTTTGTTCTATTCTGATGTCTTTGTTTCTCTTTCGCATGAGCTGCTCACTCCCAAGCATTTAATGCTTCATATTGTGTAGGTCTAGAAGGTGGCTTCATTTCATATAATGTTTCTCCTACGTTTTCATAAATTTTTAAATCAAAAGTACCATATTGTGGAAATGTAATTGCCCCTTCATTTTCAGTGATGCAGTCTTGCATCATTGACAGAGCCACAAACATGTATGAAGGTCTACGTTTGTCGCAATAAAATGAGCCAGCATACCTTCTGGTGGAGCCTCCTCATCCTCCCGAACTGGGACACATACATTACCCCTAATCAAATCTCTATGGGCTTTGAAACACTTCATGATTGCAAGAATTCAACAATAAATGAACAGTGATCGTGGGGGATGGCGAACGGAAGTGACCCATGGCATACTGCATGCATCTCTCCCTTGCCCTGCCCCGCAGCTGTCTCTGCCGCTGAAGCGAAACACAGACTTGGGGAATGCTGGGAAAATGCCAGCACAAACGATCCACTCTGAACTGCGATGAGCTGTAAGAAACTGTGAGAAGCCAGCCCTGAGCATTGCTCTTTCATCTTCCCAAAAATTGAGCATCATGCGCCCTGCTTCAGCATGTTTACTCTGACACACAATGGATTTTCACTCCGCCCGATCCTGCAAGTACAGTTTGCCACCCATTCTCAATATCGAATGGCTCCCTGCTATTCTACAAGCCTGTGCCTGTCTGGACCATATCTCTGGAGAGAATTGAGCAGGGCTGAGACCGGGGGAGGTGACCTTCGGCACTAGTTTATTAGATGCCCTGGGGGGGGGGGGTGGAACACCACAAGGCTGAACTTACTATATAAAGGGCAAAACAAGGAATTTGGTGTGAAGCCCCCTATAAAACAACACTGATAGCAATGTATGATGGAAAATATTATTGAAATAAATAACTCAAAAGAGGTATCAAACAGAAATGAGCCAAGCCTACAAAACTGCTTAGAGGGGGCACCAGAGTTAGTAAAGCCACCTTGGCGGGGAAACGAGCTCGCTGCCAGCCTGAGAGATAGCGGGGCAAATCGCAAAGGCATTCTAAGAGAGGATACAGCAGAAATGCGGCAAGAATCAACATCAGATGGGCCGTCCAGTCAGTGGAAGTATCTTCTCAACTGGCACCTCAATGTGTTTCACAGGAGTTGGCGATGGCGCAAACTCCGGTTGGAGAAGCACCTAGTGAGTGCTGTGATGGTCTACAGTGAGGAACCTCTGGGAGCAGGGATGTGCAGGGGTGTGGAAAAAGAGCCAGATTGTAATCTAATAAAGCTGTTATGAATCAAACTGAGCCATGAGATACTGCAGGTGCATTGATGATTTGTAAAATGGCTGAGTTCTTCCCTATTTTTGTAAACAGGATAAATGCAACTAATATTCCCGAAGACCCTATGCCTACATTAACCTCTGTTATAAAAACAAAGTCTAAAGGGATGCTGGAAGAAGCTGCCCAGGCAAGGGCGGATAATAATTCCTGGGTGGCAACTGCAAGAGCAGAACTATGGGACTAATTACGATGGCGGAACGATCGCCACCGCTGGGCCGGCTGTGGCGATCGTTCCGCCATCACAATGAGATTTACCCACCGCCATATTAGGATGGCGGTGGGTATCGCTGCGGACGCAAAGTCCATCCGCCGCTTTTCTGCCGGTGGCAATTGCACCGATTGCCTGGCGAGCGGAGCAGGGCCACTAATATGGTGGCTGTGCCTAGCAGGCACTGTCCGCCATATTAGGATGTGTGTGGCCAGGCGCCGTTCCATGCTGGCGATGCTGCCATGGAAAGGCTGGCAGGGATTGGGTTTGGGGGCCTGTTGCGGGCCCCCCTTGCATGGGGGGGTGTTGCTGCACTGGGGGGTACCCATGGTACCCCCCTGCATTACCATGCACCAAGTGGCAGGCACTGCAGTGCCTGCCACGCGGTGCAGGGAAATGCGGTGCAAGCACTTTCAACATTGCGGACGGTGCTGCAGCCAGTAAGTAAAAAGTAAGTAAGTAAGTCCGTTTTTATATAGCGCAGCTACTCACCCTTACGGGTCTCAAGGCGCTGGGGGCCGTCGTGGAAATTAAGTGAGCTATTGCCCAGAGTCACATGGTGCTGAGCTGAGCTGCCACCGGAGCCGGGGATCGAACCGTGAACCCTGTGCTCCGAAGTCAGCTGCCCTGGCCGCTGCACCACACCTCTCCACGCCAGCAGCACCGCCCGCAATGTTGAAAGCCCAGGATGCGCCTGCCAGTATGGCGGGTGCATCCTAATTGCAGTGGTGGGACTGCCGCCTGTCTGGCGGTCAGTCCCAATCACCGCTATAGTGGCGGGCGGACCAAGACCGCCCGCCATCGTAATCAGCCCCTATGTTCTAAGGAAAATAATCAAAGTGAGAATATAACAGGAGCTATAGTAAAGAATGAAATTCCAGCTGCTCTGCAGCCAATTCTATTTGAGATCTTAGGTAAGATGAAACAAATTAAAAATTCACAGCAAGAAATTGCAAGGCAGGCGGCAGATCACCTATCCAGCTTAGAAGGGAAAATCTGTCAGGCTCTTGATGAGATGGATGGAGCATTGCATATCATACTGTGAAGAAAATCTTTTACAGTCCAATATAGAGGTGGAAAAAATGGAAAAGCAACTGTTGCTCCTATATAGCAAGCATGAGGAGTTAGAAAATCACTCCAGAAAATTTAACTTGAGAATCACTGGAAGATATGAGCATAAAGAGGATGCGGTAGGCCCCATCAACTGCATGAAGAATTTAATATAAAGATTTGTCTTCCCAAAATACAGACAGGATCTCACCATTGTCAGCGCTCATCGCGTACCTTTTCATCCCAAATGCAAAATTCACCAGCACATTTTTAATAAATTTTGCAGAGCTTTGTGTCAAAGAAAAGATACTAAGTAAGGCAATTTGTGAGAAAGATTTTGAAATCAATAAAGAATTTCCAATTCTGACAGTAGATTCTGCTGTCCGGCGCAAGGAATTAAAGACTTTGCTACCATCTTTTCAACAGATAAGGACACAGGCAACAATTATCCAGCCCACTCGCTCCCTAAATGCCTCATTTTCAATAGGCACTGTTTCTGTGGACTCCATCATACCCCGAGATTCTCCTGGTATACAATCCGTAAGGCCACTTAAGCTAGTTAAGCCGGATAAGCCAGATACTCCGATACCAGCGTTCTCTCTGTATTCAGCTCCCTGCTTTGTAATGGTCAAAACCTCCGGTTGCACCCTAAAAAAAGACCTCAACGAGGGGGTAATCTTAACCTTGTTATGTACAGAAGTGGTCTTGTTTCTCACCCCCTTTATACTTCTGGCCTTGGTCTGACAATTTTGGAAAGCCGGATACTCACTGGACAAACTAGAGGCACTAAGGGCACTAGGAATGTATTTTGCCGTTACGGCCTCCAGAACCTCCCCCTCCTCTCTCCTCTCCCTTTACTTTGCTTTTGCCTTTTTTGTTTCCAGGCACACTCCCGCGTTTCCTACCTTTTTTTACTGTTTTCCGCCCGATTTACCTCGGTCTCCACCGTCCCCAACGTCTTCTCTGGCGCCTATCTGCACGCTGTTTTCCCTGCTTGCACCCCGAAGTTCCAGGGAATGGGCAGGAGACACGTCCTCCACTCTGCCTGGAGGCACCTTCAATTCCTTTGACGCTGCTACGGCGAGTGTGGAATCCGGAGCCACCCGCTCCGTGGAAACATCGCTGCCGAGACTCCCTGCCCCGCCAGCGCCCGCTGCTCCGAAAAAGCGCCCGATACTGACGCTGCCACTGCCGGCCCGGAGGAGCCCACGAGCTGCCGCTCTGCGGCCGCGCCTCAGCTCCAGGGTGGCCGAACACCAGCGTGGGAAACAAGGCGGGCGGGAGGCACCGTCCGACTTCAAGGGCATTCGTCTCCCTCCACCGCCTGATTCCACCCTGCCTCAGGGCTCAACCGCAGCTCCTCCGACCCCAGGAACACACAGGAAGGGTCCATCAACAAAGGTACTACTCAAGCACGAGGTAACATTTCACGGACTGTTACACGGCAAGGGGCAGTAGCACGGACACACGCGGCTGCTCAACTAGCAGACGCCATGTTCTCCCCCAGAAACAGGGTTTACGGGGGCGATAGAACCGGGCCCTCAGAGTTCAGCTGCAGCCACCAATTCTAGTACAGATGGAGGAGGGCTAGGTCTAAGGCCGCAGAAGCGGGAGCAGACTGTCCCCCCACTAGAATCGATGCAAGCTCTGTTCACCTCATTAAAAGAAGACATCAAACAAGGCTTTGCGGTTTCAGTAGCTAATCAGGGAGAAATAAGGAACTCATGCGAGATCCTAGAAAAAAAGGTGGACCTCCTAAATGCCAGAACCGAATCTCTAGAACACTCTGTTGATGAGTTAAAGGCCAACTTAGGGACTGCAGAAACCAAAATTCATGAACTACAAAGAGGGGAGGCTGACTGCGAGAAAGAATGGAGACGCTGGAAAATAATTTCCGTAGGAATAATCTCCGCTTTTTGAATGTCCCAGAGGGGAAAGAAGGGTCAGACTTCAAAACCTTCATGGTTAAACTGATCAAGGAAGTTCTGCCACTGGAAGAGGCTACCGAGTTCCTGGAAAAGGACATACAAAGAGTTCACAGAGCCCCCTTTCGTCTGAATCAAAGCAGGACAAAACCCAGAAAGAGTCTTATCAACTTCCTTACTTACGCAGTAAAGGAAAAAATCTTGAATTTGGCTCTAAAATCAAAATCATTAAGAAGCAAGGATTTTACCTTTGAAGTCCGCTCGGATTTATCAAGAGATACTCTAGAAAGGCAGTGGGAGCTCGGTAGAAGGATGGATAACTTCAGGAAAGCATGAGCTGTGGTACAACTTAAATTCCCAGCTTTTCTAAAAATCATGCATAATAACAAAATGCACAATATCAGGTCGATTCAGGAGGCAGATGAATTGCTGGCCACTATCAGCGAAGGGGTCCTCTAGGCTCCTACCTTGGAAAGCATAGGAGGAGGAGAAGAGTGTGGTGCAGAATAGTGTTTTCATGAGCCCTATAAATATAATAATAGGTTTACAATAAAGAATGGCCTGTAAGGCCCGGTAAATAGTATGAGTTCTGTATAACTTAAGCTAAGGGTAAGCATGTCCAAAAAAAAAAAGGATGAAGATGCAAAAAAAAATTTTTTTTTTAAACTTAAAAAAAAAAAAAAAAAGGGAAGAGAAGAAAGGCTCTTTTTGACCTTTTAAGTTAGATAAATAAAGCACATTTGGTATATTTTTTTCTTTCTGATTTATATCACTCTTTTGTTTTCGGACTGGAAGATATACTTTTGTATGGTAACACACACAATCGTGTAGGGGGTTGAGGGGAGTAGTTCACGGACACCACACCTGGACAACAACTAGTCCAGTTAAATGGGGGTAGGGTTCTCCAAGGGGTGGGGAGTAGGGGGAATAGGGGAGCACGGGGGAATAAAAAATAAAATCACCTCATTCGCCTTGATCTTTTTAGGTTGCTTAGATCTGCTAGTCTTGTTCAGGAGGGAGTTGGCCGATACGCTAAGATTTAGACGTCGCCTCTGCCTCGGTCAAGGGAGGGCCTGGGGTACTGAGCCCTAATAATATGACTATATTTCAGATGTTGTCCTGGAATGTGAATGGCCTGCGTGTGAGGTCACGCAGAGTAAAGATTCTACAATATCTAAAAGATTCCCCAGCGCAGGTCATGGTCATCCAGGAGACACATCTTCTTGAGGCAGAGACGAAAGAAATACTAAGATCTCAGAAATGGGTGAATTCTTTTGTCTGCACCAACCAGACGGCAAACATTAGAGGAGTGCTGATTCTCTTCAAAAAACCAGCTAAAGTACAGGTCCTACAATATAAGGGGGACCCTGGGGGGAGATGGCTGATATTGAAGATCATTCTAAGGGGTATCCTTCTTACTTACTTTAGTTGGCTATTATGGTCCGAATCAGGACGACCCCTCCAGTCTCCATACCATTTCCTCGCACTTATTGGATTTCCCAGAGCCTGTGATTTGGGCAGGAGATTTTAATATTTTTCTGGACCCTAAACTAGATAAATCTTCTAACAGCAGAGCGATAGTTCCTTCAAGATCTAGGGCGTCCTTTTGACAATAATGTCCCAATTGGGGCTTAGCGACATCTGGAGAGAGAGGTCAGGACAACAATTGGGGGTATCCTATAGGAATTTTAAATATAAACATAAGTCGCGAATTGATTACATCATACTTAGCTATAGTCTTAGGGACAGAGTAAAGGATATAAAATATCTGCCATCACATTTGTCTGATCACTCTGGTATTTTGATGACCTTAGATTGTATACAGACACAACAGGCTAGAACATGGTCCTTCGATCGTACACTGTTACTTGAAGAGGAGGAAACAAGGTTTCTCTCTAGTGAAGCAATTCTATTTTTAGATACCAATATGGGTACAGCTGATTTAATATAATATGGGACACTCTTAAAGCTTTTTTGAGGGGTATTATAATTAATAGGTCGAGCTATAGGCGTAAAAAATATAAAGAAGAGATCTCAGCTCTGGAACAAGAAATGAGGATAGTAGAGGCAAGAATGAATAGCCAGGTGGGAATAGGCCAAAAGGAAAATCTTGATAGGTGTAAAATTTTGAAGGAAAAGCTGGAGAGTATTCTTCAGGGGAGGCTTGTGCGTAGATGGGAGGCTAGCAAGATTGCCCACTTTGAGTACGGGGAAGGAGCGGGGAAATTACTTGCCTGGAAAATCAAAGCAGACCAGCTCCGTAACCACATAAAGGAAATCTCTGGGGGTAACGGGGCAGCCTCCACATCCTCGGATGAAGGTATTGGGGAGGCCTTCCTGGAGTACTTTCAGGAGATATATAAAGAGACCTCCATAGAGGATAAAACTAGGGTAAGAACATGGCTGGAAAAAATCTATCAGCGCTGAGCAACAGTTAGACCTAGAACAGAGCATAACGCAAGAGGAAGTAAGGAAGGCATTGGCAGGCGGTAAAAGGGTGAAAGCGGCTGGTCCCGATGGACTACCAGTTGAATTATATAGATCACTCTGGGAGAGAATAATCCCAACACTAACTCGTCTATTTAATAAAATATTTCTGGAAGGATCTAGTCCACCTGCATCATGGAATGATGCTACAATAGTCCTGATTTTAAAACCGGGTAAAAATCCCACTAGCTGCGGTTCATATCGCCCCATATCACTTTTAAACGCCAACTTTAAAATCTTTACTTCCATTTTAGCTACTAGGTTGGGGGTGGTGGCGAAGGATATCCTTCATCCCGACCAAAAGGGGTTCGTGAAAGGGACACAATTGGCAGACCTCACCCGCGATCTGGTCGGCGCAATAGACATCGCTTCCACCTACTCACTTCCCCTGGCAGCTTTAACCCTGGATGCTACTAAGGCTTTTGACAGGGTTAATTGGGTCTACATGTCAGAAGTTATGGGAAAATTTAATTTGGGTGCCAAGTTTTGTCGTACCATACAGTTGCTATATCAGTCGCCATCGGCCAACTTTTGGTTAATGGTAGTCTTACCAAGGCATTTAGTATTACCAGAGGGACTCGACAGGGCTGCCCCCTCTCCCCCCTGTTGTTTGATTTGTATATTGAGCCGTTTGCACAGAGGCTCAGAGAAGATCTTGACATCGTGCCTTTCAGACACGGGGATTGGGAGAGGAAGGTGGCACTGTATGCGGACGACATTCTGATATTATCAGCTGATTTGGATACAACTTTCCCGGCAGTTATCAAATTGGCGGAGGAATTTGGGCAGGTCTCAGTATACGAGATAAACGCCGGGAAAACAGAAATTATGACCTGGAACATCTCGGGTACGGTACATCACACAAGTTATAATATGCGTTACCTTGGGGTCAGAGTTGTTCAGGATATAGATAAACTAGCAGATGTCAATTTAACACGAGTCCTCCGAGAGTGTCACAAACAGATGAAGACATGGGCCCATCTTCCTTTATCCATCTTGGGGAGGGTGAATCTTGTTAAAATGTCAATACTACCTAAGGCCACTTTCCTTTTTAATACAATCCCTCTACATTTTGACAAACGCACTATAGAAACATTTCAACAAGAAATAAACTCTTTTATTTGGGCATACAAATCTACTAGGATAGCCTGGAAAAAGCTAAGGCGTAGGAGGGAGAAAGGAGGTCTCGCGTTACCTGATCTTCAATACTACGCGTGGGCTTTTCAACTTACATACTCTCGGATGCTATTAAAAATGCCTATTGACACAGGGGGAGGAGATATGCTATTGGCTATGTTAAAAGGGGCGGGTCTACCAGAGGAGGGTTTTATGTTTAAATTTAGTGACCACATTTTTTTTTAAGACAGTCAAACTAAAGGTCCTACAGGGATTTGCCAGAATATGGGCAAGATTAAAAAACCTGACGGGTCTTAACTATTTTTCTAATTTAGCGCCACTCTGGGACTCCCCGGGCTCGCCAGAATGCTTTCGGGACAAGCTAGCGATGCTACTTAAAGATGCTGGATTAAGAGTATGGGGAGATCTTGTTAGTAATAAATCGTTTATTTCATGGGAAGATCTAAAGATGAGAGTGGGCATGGTCTCTCAAGATTCAAGTATATTCAGCTACAAAGCTGGATACAGTCCCAAATTAGACAGAAAAAATCTATTGGTGAGGGAAACAGTCTAGAGCAGCAGTTGGTGGAGAGGCCAGTAGGGATGAAGGAGGTCTCATATTGGTATTGGGCCATAGAAGAGGTGGTGGATGGGGAATTTAAGCTGGCTCACGAGCTCTGGAGCGAACAGATGCCAAATGTACAGTGTGATCTATTATGGCAGGATTCTTTCAAAAATCTCTTCAGCATAGTTAAACCTGCATGGTTGAAGAGGAATCATATTTTCTCGGTCCATCGAGCATACTTATCCCCCCTTAGGCTCTCCAAAATCTTAAAAGGCTCTCAAGTCAATTGTAAAAAATGTGGGTCAGCAGAAGCATCGGACTCACATATGTTTAAAGACTGTCCCTCAATTGGCGCATTTTGGGAAGAGGTACGGATAACAATGGAGAGTATTCTGAGAGTACCAATCCTAATGGACCTGACTCTGATCATTTTCAGTCTCAATAGCCATATTGTAGGACCAGCCAGATCGCTTTTATTTTATTCAATTTTATTGGCAAGGAGACAAATTTGTATACAGTGGGTAGACCCTGTCCCTCCCAGACATTCGGACTGGCTGACTTCTTTATATGAAACATCTAAGATGGACTTGGCTAGATCTGGTAGTCGTAAGAAGATTGCATACTGGGACCTAATGCTTCAATGGAAATAGTTTAAGAAAAATCTTCATATATGTCATGTTACTTCCATCTTGAATATGTTATAACAAAGGGCGGGTCCGATGATTATGCCTATTGGATACTCCTTGGACTATGCTGGGTCTTCCCCCGGGACATCGAAAGAGTCCATCTGGTCGTATAGATCAAGTGGGAGTGAAACCTATCCTCTTTTTCTGAGGGAAAGTAGCATGTCGGTCTGGAAATATACCCCTACAGGCTGAAGGTATCGAGAGAATCCATCAAAAAGAGCCAGTGCTATCCTAGGTCGTTGAGTAGGGGTATGAACAGACGGTTTGTCTACTATGCTTAAAGGCGAATGAGAACAAAAAACAAACAAAAAAAACTTTTTATAACAATTATCCAGCACACAAAGCTTGAAGTACTTTATAATGGCCGGTTTAATGTGTTCGAAATGACTGAGTACACAAGGGGATTTTTAAAGAGATAAGCCCAGAAGTAAGTGTAATAATGAGAAATATCTTTATTTCTCCTCACTTTTTCCTCTTTTTCTGTATGCCTCATTTTGCAGCACCCATAGAAAGAGGGAAATGCCTCTGAGGATTATTTATGTGCAGGAGGATGTCCCTTCTTGCACAAAAACAATTCTGCCTACAATGCACCATGACGCAAGGTTGCCTGCGGTGGTGCTAGGCAGCCAAAGGTGCACAAGCGCTGGGAAAGGACAGAAAGGTGCTGAATAATGTTAAATTCATGCCCTTTCCCTTTCACACAGCACAGTGCAGCAGGGTGGCTTGCTGTGTCGCGCTGTGTAAATATGGGCCTGAATTTTTCAGATTAATCCAAATTAATGCCTAGACTAGGCAGATCTTGAGTAAATTATTGGACTGATTAATGAAGTATAACATCCACAATAATAACTTTTGTGAAGCTTACATCTCATCATGGCATGCTGAAAGCAAAATGAGAAGAACATCGATTGAAAGTGTGATACAAAAAATGTTTCAGACTAGATCAAGTACAATTCTTAGCAAGAGATGTGTATGGCACAGATAGTGCATCTAATAAGTGGTTTGTGTTCAGAACTGCAGAGGAATCAAATGTTCTCCTCTATTTATTGTTACATTGTTAATATTGGTGGTGTGGTGATCAGGAGACTGTGTGTTAAAAAAGCACTAGGCTAGTAGAATTTTAAGCAGAAATAGGCACTTTCTTGTAACACTGATCATTTTACTAAATGCCCGGACATCTGGCAATCCTTCTTAATCCTCTAATTGCACAGTAAATCTTAATAGTCTGTTAAGGTTGATTATATGTATGGCGTATGCGAGATGTATAGCTGCTCATAATATTGCCTGCAGTGATTCACTCTACTTTGGGTATCTCATCGGAAGTGGGTATTTGAGGATTCTATGCTTGCAATGTTATTTATGTCCCATATAGGGCTTCATATTCTAGCAAGTCTTTTACTAGGCCCTTATGTGTTCACCACTGCATATTTGCCAAGGATTTTAACTTCTCTATCTGCCATGTCTTTCAATTGTTTTTGATCTAATGTGAAAATTTCAGTTTCATGCTTACTGATTTGAGTACCTCTTACTGTTTAGTGATGCATATACCCTGTATGTAGGCTTTAAACGCTTCCCTGAGAGTTCTAAGTGTTATCATTGAACTCTAGTTGATGCTGAATTATTCTAATATCTCCTTGTAGACCTCTACCCTGAGCACTGAATCAAGCAGTGCCTCTGATGGAAAACGCCACCTGAACACTTGTGGGATCCATGTCGGAAGGCCTAGCACCAATATCACTGGTGCTTGTTCAGATAGGGATCTCAACAAGTGTTTAGATTCATGTCTTCAGGGGGTCATGTCGCATGTGGTTGACCAGTAATCAAGAACATCCTTCATATACTGAGGAGTAGTATGTATATTCGGAAATAGATGTGTTCTGCATCTCCATTTATCTATCAGGCTGTCAGAATAAAACACGATTAAACAGTGCAATCAAGATTTTATTAATACAATGCTCAGAAAATGTGAGTTTCCACTGCCGCTCAATTATACAATATCATTATCACTGCCAAGAAATCCAATCAAAATCAGACTTTCCAATGAAGACATATGGAACAACTGGTAATAAAACACCCATGAGATTTACTGGAATGAAACTCACTTATGTATTTCAGATGTTAAAGTTTCTCTCTAGCCTTTCTGACTTAGACTCCCCTCGACCATCTTGAAGACCAAATGTTAGTAATAGTCAACAATAACTATTTTATTGAATGTGTAGGGTATTTTAAAACAGTCTGTCCCTAGATCCTGCTCAATGACTTCTCTAGGCACTCTGGGCACATGGCTTGCATCTTTCATGGTGGAATATATTTAGCAGGCAAAGATGTGAACAACTTCTAGCTGTTGCCTGTGCTGCTCTAAAATGTTCTGCATCTCCACCTTTCTTTTGCCTTCCTACCTGAGACACTTGACCCCTGTCACATAATACAATTGAAAGCTGGAGGGTTCAATAATAAATCCATTATTTAAGGGTGGGGAGCGAACTGACCCAGCCAACTATCGTCTGATAGCAGAAGCAAAGTATTATGCCTCATTAATCCTGGCGGATCTAATAAGCTGGTCCGAAAGTAATAAAATAATTCCCATCAACCAGTAAGGTTTTTGACGTGGTTCAGGCACCATTACGAATGCACTTGCGCTGGGTTTAATGGCAGACAAAAGTTTACGGCAACGAAAGAACTTGCTTTTATCCTTCATCGATTTTAAAGCTGCTTTCGATCGAGTCAACAGAGGTATTTTATGGCATAAACTGAAGCAGTGGGGCCTACCAGAAAAAGCACTAAGACCTATAATGGAATTATATTCGGATACGTGGATGCAAGTGGAAATAGCTGACGGGACGAAGCTCTCCAGAAAAATTTACATGAAGGATGGCCTAAAGCAAGGATCCGTTCTAGCACCACACCTATTCAATCTATTCATGGCCCATTTGTCACCTAGGCTTGATGAAATCAACTCGTACCCCCCATGATTGGGAAGTCGCCAGATTTCACATTTATCTTACGCTGACGATATTGTTTTAGCAAGTCACACCAGTATTGGCCTCCAGAGAGCGATCGACGAGTTGGGGAACTTTGCTAAGAAGAATCTGTTGGAGATCAATGTTACAAAAACTAAAGCTATGATTACAAGTCGAGCCATCCAAAAAAAAACATCATTTAAACTGAGTAACGTGAATCTGGAAGTAGTTGGTAGCTACAAATATCTAGGGATACACTTGGATAAAAGACTCACTTTTCAAAAACAGATTGAGGCGACAGAAAAAAAGGGAAATGGCCTAACGTTCGCATTTTGCTCAATAGCAAAAAGCGTAAAAGGTCCGTCTTTCACACCACTACTAGCTATTATGCAAGCAAAACTTCTACCCACTCTCGCATATGGAAGTGAAGTTCAGCACGGAAAAGATGCCACGATGCTGGATAGGCTCCAAAAGCGAGCATATAAAAAAGTATTCTTGCTTCCACAGAATGCTTCACCGGCGCAGGTCCGGTTAAAATTTGGGCTACAACAGCAACAGCTGCACAGACGATACGTCACAATAAAAGCCTGGTACAAAATTTGGTGCAACCGAGAAAATGAGATCAACAACGCACTTTGGAACGAGTTACAAGGTGACCCACATTCTGCCTACTTCAAATATTTTCAAACATCTTTACTGTCCATTTGGATGGTAGACCTTTGGCAGAAAAATCTTCTATTTACCACCTTTCAGCAAATCTTAAAGAAGGAGTCAAAACAACACTCACTACTGGAGGATAAAGCCATCCTAAGTAAGCGAGCCCACGCATGGATGGTCCTGCAATCCTATATAAAGTTGCAACCATCGTCATTTTTGGGTCAGCCGTTTTCTCCCTATTTAAAGTCCAAGTTTTTAGCAATACGTTTTGGCAAACTGCCATCTAATGCTGATCAGCCAAGTTGGAAATATCAGGGCCCGAAGTCATGTAATCTTTGTGGATCACCAATACAGGATTTTATTCACCTAGTTTGTATCTGCCCAGCTTTAAGTCAGGGTCGCCGGAAATTGCTAAGGGGACCATTCAACGCAAGAGGCATTTGCTCCTGTAGAACTGCAATATTAAAATGCCTCGATACGGAAGATCCCCAGCTGAAGTGTTGCTTAACAAAATTTTTAACTAACCACGAGTAAGAACTGAAATAAGGCTAGTGGCAAAATAACCAGAACTTCCGTCTACCGAGTTTTATCAATGTAAAAGTAACTGATAATTTAACTACCATTGAACACATTACTTCATAATGTTAAGAGAACATCACGATGGCACTTTAGACACTAACTTATGTGTTAGTCAAATCTTAACGCATGATTTGTTTATTTGCAATAGGATGAAGCACAAAACTCTATGATAAGTAACTGCTTTTCTTTTTAATCATTTTTAAATGGATTTTAGTGGCACCGTGTAGTGCGAACCAATGTCATATTGTTATGGTTTTAATTAACTAAACAATAAACTTATGAAAAAAAGAAAAAAACCCATAATACAATAAGATGGATTGCCAGAGATTGACAATGGTAATTGATGCACATGTTTTGAAAATGGAGGTAAGTCCCTTCGGATTGTCGAATCAATCACTCTACCATCAGGTTGATCTTTATATATTTGAAGCCCTAAGAGACAGATAGCATACCTCTGGTTTGACAGACAAGACCATGCTGAACAGCATCAGTCTAGAGACATCTGTAACTAAGAGACAACTTGAGGAACTACTCCTCTGTGTACACATTGATTTGTACCACACTGGGTGGCAAGATGCAAACTTATAACCCTGACCATCACCCAAATGATCTCCAAATGTGTGTCTGCAACTGAGATGTCTGGAACATAAAGGGCTGCTTTTCTGAAATTCCATCTCCATAACTAACATGTTTGATTTTTTTTTTGTTGACAAACTCAATCTACTGGTAGATGCTGAGGGTGCGGGGTTTTCTATATCCCAATCTTTGGGTGGAATCATTAAATAGCCTCCAACCACTGATCATATGGACCTTTGTTCGTCAACAGGGAGAAGTAAGTAGCAATCATTTACATAGCAATAAATCATTAAAGACCTTTAGTTCAGTCAATTAAGAGAATTAGTGTGAGCTAAAGGGTATTATTTTCAATTCTTTTAGTCTTTCATTTTTTATTTATTAGTAATTAATCTTTAGATTTCAGCATTAAAGTTGTTTGTTAGAAAATATTTAATATAGTAATAATACACCAAGCATGTTCCATAAAGGAAAATTCCTTATTCTAAATTAAGTTGGAATAATGAGAGAAAAAGGTGTCATTTCAGATATCCATAAAGAGTACTGATGAGAGAATCAGTGCACAAGCATAAAGCCTTTGCCTACTAAGCTGGAAAATATTCTCAGCTCAAAGATAGTAGCAGACAATTCAGTAAAATCAAAGTAAGACAGCCTCTCATGAAGAAAAGGCATCAAAGGCAAGTCTCCAGTCAGAGTTGAGGAAGGAATTCTACTCTACTCTAGGAACATGCACTAATATAAACACACAAATTCTATGTTGCAACATTATTTTCTTTCTTCTTCTGAGTCCTCCAATAGAACATCAGCAAACTCCTGAGAATAGGCAAACCCCCTCCTCTTGATCACCTCCCCTTCTTTCGGTGAGAACTCACTATCAGTTGTCTAATACATAACAATTGCCTATTCGTTAGCTAGCAGAAGGCTTCTGGAAAAGTACAGCATTTCAAACAACGATTCAATGTGAAAAACAGCCCTTTTAGTGTTAATGAATTATTTTTCACTTAGCATGGCATCAACAGTTAGTCTAACTCAAATCAGCAGTTTTATTCATTTGCAGGCCTATAACATTTAAATATAATCACCCACTACAAATTTTGTATTTAGCCTTTGTTTTATTTAAATGTAAGCTTTACACATTATTAGTAAAATGATTTTGTACGTGAATAAAATTTGTGTCAACTCGCTATCCCCCTCTGATGGTTAAAAAAACATCCCAACTTCTCCACATATTAATCTTTAGAGTGCCCTCTCATTCTTTGCTAAGTCATCCTTTTTATTTTTCTGGGTTTCAATTTCCCTCAACTTCTTATATTCCCTATTCATTCTCTCTTCCATTTCTAATTCTCCTCTGATCGGTCTTCCTATTTCTTTCTTCTTCTTCTTTGTTAAATACTATCTAATTCCTTTATATAGAGCATATAAGCATATTAAGCAAATGCAAATGATTAGTATAGATCTTAATATTACTCTAAAAGCCCTCTACCCACGGTTGCAAACCAGTTGCCAATAATTGCCTAATTTGCATAATCTCCCTAATACACTTGTGGTATCTAAAGGTTCTAATTCAGGTTTCAGGTCAGAAATATTCTTTGCAAATTCTTCTATCTTTCTACTCTCATCAGGGATGTATGAACAGCGATGCTGAGATTTCAACATTTTTCAGACTCTACCTTTCTCAGCTAAAAATATATCCAAAGCTAATCGATCTTGTGAAACCATTGCTCTAATAGCTGCCAATTCTGTGTTAATTGCCAGTAAGGCACCAAATGTGCTAGTAGCCAGTGTATGTACTACTGTGGATAACTTTTTAATTTTCTCTCACTAATTGTGTTCCTTCAATAATACTATGCATATATCTAGGGGGTGGTGTCATTAATAAAGCATCTATGCTATTCATGTGATACATTTTAGGAAACAATGAAGCTAAATAGCAAACACCATCCCAATAAGCAGGTAACTGAAAATACGCATCTTGTTCACAAACAAAATAAACTCCTGGAATAACTGCTTCTTTCCTTGTTAAAATTTGCACAAGTCCTCCCAACTTATCCCAATATGTCTTTTTGTAATTTGATTCCTCCTTTTATAAACAAATAATTTCCTTTTTTGTCATCTATCTAATGTCAGTTTTGGATAAACAACTTTCTTTTTGTATTCATCTTCTTCATTCTTCCAAACATTTCTTAAAACGTCCTCCCCTTTATTAACATTACGTAAAATGTGAGCTCTTCTCTCCTCTAATGTTAAAATGAACTTCTTTTCTAATGGCCTCATTAAACAGGTTAGGTTCTTCTTGGATGCCTTAACAGTGTATATAACTGTAGGTGATCTAAAGAAATGCCATGCAATTTCTATGTCTTTTGCTTGTGGAGGCAGATTCATTTTTTACTGAAGAGGAGCTTTGGAAAGAATCATGTCATAATTAGAAAACATAATATTCAAAATATTTCTGTCTATAAAATAAACAAATAAAAATGATACAGGTAATTACGTATCAAAGTGGGATGTGATGATATGTCACTTCCTCTGCAGCTGAAAAAGGTAAATGTACGCAGAAATAACAGTCCTTGGTATCTAAAGCTGTATCGAGCAGTAACTTACCCCCTCCCCCAGCGCCTTGAGACCCTCCCGGGTGAGTAGCGCGCTCTATAAATGCCGTGATTGATTGATTGATTGAAAGCTTGAGTGTATTCCTGTACTAATCTAGAATAAACATTAGTCGAAAAATCTTCCTTTAAATAGTCTACAAATTAAGCTTTTATTATCATATCATCTATTGTGTGTACAGGCGTTGTAGATGCAAGTGTAGACCTAAGTGTTTCTATCTCTGTGGTAAAACTCATCCCAACTAAAAGGATTATAATTAAGGCTCCCTGTGTTCCTTTTTACAGATTTTTACAGATACAGACAGAAAGCATTCATTTTCTTGTCTGTATTTATTTTTAAATGTGGATAAAAACTGAAATTGGGTGGCTTTTGAGTAATTCTTAATACTGTCTGCCATGACTGCCAGGCCAATAGATGTGTGGATTGATAGATAAGGGGGTTAAAAAAGAAAGGAATTTTAGTAAAGAGGCTTTAACATCAGTAGATATGCACATGGTTGATACTGAAATTTGCATATTTTCATATAAGTGCACTGATTTATCTTCTGTGGGTGTTCACAGCACTGAAACCTGGCAGACATTCAAGTATGAGTGCATATTTATCGGTTAAATAAATGTGGAAATATACTAATTTCAGCTTAATGTTTCTACAAAACCCAAAATAAATATGGATAAATACAGATAAAATTAGCAAAAAATAAATATGGATAAATACAGACAGAAATGGCAAAAAAATAAATACCATAAAACCGGGAGCCCTAATTATAATAGCTAATATAACAACTATTAGTGTGACAATAACCATTCTACACTTAGCTTTGGTAAGGATACATGTTTGTCTACAGTCAGACTTTAATAGAATGTAGCAGCAGGCAGGTTCAATAATCTGCTTTGACTTCTACTTGTGCAAATGAGCAAAACATTTGAGGATCAACTTGCAGTTATTTCGTTCGGCTTTTATACAAAAATCTTCATGAGTAGTCCCTAGCCCTACTCCATCTTCTTCTGAATATGTTATCTCTACTTTTTTACTGCAACCTTGGCCCTAGGGAATTCTTCTTAATTCTTTTTATTCACTTTTGTCAATTGTTGCTGTCAATTTCATCCATTTCAGTCTTTTATTTTTCTGTTTTAAACACAGTTCATCATTTGTGGTCTCACTTATTTCAGTTTTGAATTCCCAAACTAGTGCTTGTCAAGTTATTGATTGTAATATTTACTTAAGAAATATTATTTAACAAATGCTGTTTTTTAGTGTGGCATATCGTGGAGGTTCAAAGGTCTCTGATCTCAATTCAACTGGATTTTGACCTGCTGCATTTGGCACATTCTCTAAGTAATAAGTCCATTCAAGTGCAGATTACCTATGACATGGCACTCTAGCTCTTTTGAATCTCCTTGGTGTGTGTTGATCTTCGATTTTCACTCACACTAGTAAATTCTGTTTCTTCATTGATGGTTTGTGGTATAGGTTCAACTGGCACACTTGATCTTAATTGCTTCCTACCATTTTTATTATTATTATTATTATTATTAATAATGCATTTTGTAGAGCGCTCGGCTACCTCCAACGGAAGTGTCCCGGCGCTAGCGATGAGTACAGATTGCGTGCAAGAGCTGAAGAAACATGCAGTTCTAGGTTAGGCTGAAAAGCCAAGTCTTTAAGGCCTTTCTAAACAGAGGCTCTGAGTTCGCCTTTCGAAGGTGGGCTAGCATAGAGTTCCACAGAGAGGCTGTTTTCACAGCAAAGGCGCGTCCCCCATCCTGGCCCTTTTGAAGCGTGGGGTCACCATAAGGTCCTGATGGTTTGACCTCAGAGATCTTGATTGGTAATATTTCCGAAGTCTGTGCTTCAGATATTGAGGGCCAGCATCTCTCATGGATCTGAAAGCCAGTATCAGTGCCTTGAACTCGATCCGTCTCTTGACCATTTGGCTATTCGATCTCCATAGGGGTCTTTCTCTTCACACACTCATTCCTTCGCCTAGATCTTTGGTTGCTTTGAGGATGATTCAACAGTTCCTGTATCCTCAGCTCTCAATTCAATGGGTATTTCCACACAACTTTATGAAATATCATTAACTTGCACAGGTGTGAGATTTTGCTGTACTTCACACCCTCTGGTTCTTCTGAACTTACAGAAATCTCGGACTTGGGTCGAAGAACACTACTTCTTCAAACGAACACCTTACTCTCAGAGTGGGCGTAGCATGCACCCAATTAGGTAACCCAGCACATTGATCAGCAGTGTTGGTTATAAGGATTACCTGGGAGGGGCCTTAACTCCTTGGGTCCAGGCAGGATTTTTGCACGTTTGTTCA
Source organism: Calotriton arnoldi (assembly GCA_963921515.1). Lineage (NCBI taxonomy): Eukaryota > Metazoa > Chordata > Amphibia > Caudata > Salamandridae > Calotriton > Calotriton arnoldi. Next base: position 2,521,265 of record CAWUFW010001267.1, on the reverse strand, counting down.
CTAAAACCCAATCTCCTGGGTTAAGGTCATGACACTGTTCTGATATGGACTGGCAGTGGCAGCCCCATCCTGGTGAGAAACAGAACGCACCACATCATCTAATCCTTTGCAGTAATCGAGTATCATGTCATCTGTGATGTTTACAAGTGCATTCGCAGGAACTGCAGGAAGTCTCATGGCATTTCATGTGGAGATAATCTTTTTAAAGTAACATTTTCTGCAGCAAGTATTTGTTCATCATATTTTGTAAGTCTGCAGTTTGTCAAATGCTGTGTTTTTGTACAAGTGAGCAATATCTCAACTCAATGAGGGACTGTTGCAAAGTCATCCTTGTGCCCTGGGTGCCTCCCATTTTTTGCTGACTGGTACTGGTGGTAACTGACTCTGACTGTCCCTGGGCTCTGCCTAACCAGGCCCAGGGCCAGCGCTATGCTGAAAACCCACTTAGAATACAGTGAAAATACCTACATACACTAGGGTACACTATGTTTTAGGGTACCCCTATGATTGGCATGACCTCCGCTATAAGGCTCTAATACATAATAGGGTAGGGGGGTCAAAACTACTTTTAAGTCCCTAGTACATAATAGGGCTTGGCAGTTTAGAGGCCAGCAGCCCTTCCTGCACTTGCATGTGTGCACTGCTGAGGCCTGAGGTCAGTTTAAAAGCAACCCTGTGTTGCAGGATTGCTTTTAAAATGCAAATTGTGCTCAAACTCGACTTTGGTGTTTGGGGCACTTGAAAATTAATAAACTGCAATGTTTTGGTATATTAGGTACCTCCAGTGTCTCCCCTAGGTGTCCCAGTGGTGGGAGGGGTTAGGTAATTATAAGGAGGGCCCTTGTAAAAGTTGTATATGCCTGGGGTTAAGTTTAAGTGCACATTATAGTAAAGTGCTTCCCCAAATCGACTGTGTGTGAGGATCTGCAATAGTTTTACATGTTCAGAACCCCTTTAGTCTCCCATAGGTATCCCAGGGGTGTGGGGTCCTGTAGATAGAGGCAGGGGCTTTATAAAAGATGTTTTTATGAGCCTTGATGTTGGGAAAATTGCCCAAGTCATTTTCCCCACTGCATATCTCCAGCCACATAGGTTAACATGACAAGAAGCTATTAAATAATAACTAACGTCAAGGATGTCATTTAAATATCATTCAAAGCCCTCCTAGAATGGTATTAATAAATACAACAATATGCTAATGTTGAATTTATCCTAAAATGTACAGACAAGAAGTTATCAGACTTTCTTGTCTGTAAGCCAAAATTCAGCCTTCCAGTGGTCTGTCCTGACTGGTCAGAGTTAAGTGGATTAGCCAGGCTGCTTTGATGAGGTGGTAAGTAGCCCCTGGGTTTAAAGAGCCATTCTGGAAGGGCAGGGTTCTGCTACATAGGAATGCCAGAGCAGGGGGAGTGGTCGTAAACAATAATCTTCAATAGAAGGAGGAGACAGACAGGAGAAGCCAGCTTCCTTTACACCCCTACTCTTCTAACCCAGCCAGACGGCAGTATTAAGGAAGGAATGAGCAGATGCAAGGGGGCGGGACAATATGGAGATGAACCATTCTGAAGGTTGGCTTAGCCAGCTCTTGTCTCTCTGCTGAAAAATCAGCCATGTTGAATTTTGGAGAAATGGTGCTCTCTGGGAGACTATAGAGCCACACTTTGGAGGATATGTCATACTCTGGGGTGTTGACCTGCACCTTATTGGACAGGAGTGCCCTCCTGCTTGCCCCAGAGAACTTGGAATAAGTATCTGAGAGGGGCAGAGCCTATCAGATCTGCTGCTTGAAACTTAAGGAAGAAGAAGGGCCCATGTTGGAAGTTTGATTTGCACGAACAAGGCCCTGCACTCTGACTGACTGCGCCTGCTGCACAATCTGGAACTATAGCCCTGTGGATCAAACCAGCTTCAAAAGGACTAAAGAGTGGACTCCCTGCAATCTACAGGTTAATAGAGCTCACCTGTACCATCACCACCTAGAATCCCCAGCCTGGAGTACTGCCAGTGGATTAGTAAGGGTTTTGTCCAAGTGAATTGTGGGAATTGAAGTCCCAAACTTTCAAGGACCATTTTGGAGCTTCCAGACCCTTGGAGTAAGTATTGCACACGTTGGGACTCTCAAAGGAACTCCAGGAAAAAGTTGCATAAGTTTGAAGAAGTTTGGAGCAACTTAGGAAAATAGCTCCATAAGTGGACCGACTCAACCTGGCCAGTCCAGCTGGCGACCCTCCACCGCGAGCCGGCCTGCTGTTGAGGTTTGTCTCGCTGAAAAGATCAGGAGGTCCGACTTCCAGAGTTTACCGGGAGTTGGTGGAAACCCAAGTTGGCAAAGTCTCACCGAATCCGGCCAGGTGAAGAGCATCGAGGGACCCTGCAAGAAAAAGCTCCTTAAAAGTTTCTAAGTCCGAACGTAGAAAAGGTGACTGGGACCAACCGCGAGAGTCACGCCGCCCACCTTCAACCGCGAGCCAGCCTGGCTCTCTGGTTCATCCCGCTGGAAAGCTCCAGAGGTCTGACTGCCATGAGTTTGACCGCGAGCTTGTTGCAAGGCAAGCCAGTGAACCCTCACCGAATATGGACTGGCTGAGAGCTTTGAGGGACCCCGGGAGAAAAGCTCCAGAAAAGTTTCTAAGTCAGAAGGTAAAAACTTTGACCAAGACCTACCACGAGGGGTAGTCATGCAGGGCTCCATCGTGGTCCGCCTGAAACTTTGACTTTGTCCCGGTCTAGCGCGACCAGATGTCCCAATAGGCGCAATGGGTTTTTATGTGCTATATAGTGCTAAATCTTTAAAAATACATATCTCCGGTTACCTACATTGTATTTTTTTTAGTTTTGGTGTCATTTTAAAGATAAAAATATTTCCAATTTTTATAAATTGGTGTTGGACTTTTATTATGTGTTGTGTCTTAATTATTTGCTGAATTTGGTGTTTTTAAATGCTTTACATACCTGTCTTTGAAGTTAAGCCTGTCTGCTCGCAGCCAAGCTACCAAGGGTTGAGCATGCAAATAATTTTCTAGGACCTATTCTGAGCCCTATATTGTGTTAGTGTTCTTATTTCCAGTGGTAGATGCATATTTAACACTACTAATAAACCACCTTCCTACAGGGACCATCACTGTGAGAGGATGTTCCATCACTATGCTCTCACATCTCTCAATACTGACACCAACTGCAGCAACCGCTTTTAGGCAGCTGGGCAGACTTGCGACGACTGGGTTAAGTGTGGTTGAAAAATATGCGACAGGTCTTCAAGAGTTTCCATGCAACTATAAATCACTGAGAGAGTGCATTCCTCACTCTCACTGCAAACCAATGTAAACATGTTACTGTAATCAGGCATTCCTAGTGTCGGGGCATGACAGAGACTTTCTCTTAGCTCTAGGAAAGCTGTCAAGCAATTGTTATCCCATGGAAGCAGATCAGGAAAATCTTTGTGTGTCAAAGTCAGTAATGGCTTGGCCACCAAGGAAAGTTGGATATCCACTGTCTACAGTAGCCAACCATTCCCCTGAGTTCTGGGTGAACTAATCTTCAAAGCTGTCTCTATTCTCTCCTGCAACACCTTTCTCATTCTCTTCTCAATGAGATGTCCTAAATATAGGACTTTTTTTTGACAGTATTGTAATTTGCTCGGGGGACACTCTGTGTTCATTCTCTGCCAAATGATTTAAAAGAGCAATTGTGTACTGTTTACAAGCTTCTTGCGTACTTGATGCCACATGCAGGTCATCAATGTACTGCACAAGAACTGAATTGCAAGGCATCTGCAGAGTCTCAAGAATATTTTTCAAGATCTGATTATAGATTGAAGGACTCTCTGTACACCCTTGTGGAATTCTGCACCATGCCAAAACTCTATCTCTAATCACAAATGAGAACAGGAATTCACTGCTCTCATGCACCGGAATAGAAAAGAAGGCCTGCCAGAGATCCACAACAGTAAACCATTCTGCAGTACAGGGAATTTGAAATAATGTTTTCGCTGGATTTGGTACCATGAGACAACAAGGGACAACTATGTTGTCATTTTTCAAAGATCCTGTACAATTCAATATTTGCTTTTGGGCTTCTGTAAACCCATAATCCGTGAATTGTAAGGACATCCAACAATTTCCTTCAAAATCCCTTGTTTTAGTATGTTTTCAATCACTGAGATCATTCCAGCCACTGTCTCTGGTGTTGTTATAAGGCGGTGTTCTCTGGAAAACTGCCTTTGGTTTTATTGTGATTTGGACTGGCTCTAGACCCTTCATTAGTCTAATGTCTTTTCCTGAAAAATCCCATACTTCCGATATTACTGTATCTCTCAAATCAGGAGGTAAATCCTCTACTTTTATTATGGGGTGCAATCTTACAGCTGTTTCTCGGAGGTCCATTTTAAATTCTACATCTTTATCATGCATTAGAAATTCAACACCATCTGGTGTGCAGTAAATAGTGCAATTAACTTGCACAAAAGTTCTCTTCCTAACAGATTTACAGGACTTGAATCGCATTTCACAAACTGACGGTCTTCCTCAGATGAACCCATTTTTAAAGGCACTTTCTTTGAAACAGGATTTTTACAGTTATTTGTTCATTTGTGACACCTACAACATGAATCTTCTTTCCTGAGAGGGGTAGGTCTGGGAATTCCTCCATTCTAACAGTGGAACGGATAGCTCCTGTGTCGATAAGAAATAACACTTGGTGGCCATTAACTTCTCCCTCTACAAATGGTGCACTTTGGTCTACCTATAAGACTGCACCAAGTATGCAACCTTCCTTCCCCTTCTATCACGATCATTGGAAATTGTCAGAATCAAAACTTTCGTTCTCCAAAATGGGGAACTGTTGAAATGGGTTCTGATTTTAATTTGCCCTTGATACTTGATTCCTATTGAATCTGGGATTACCCATATTTTTAGGGGCCATTGGAGCTTGTGGGACCTGCATCATGGGAACTTGTGATTGCGTTTGTATCTGTATTCATTCGACTGAAACCTGAAATGGAACATTTTGCATTTGTGTTTGATTTACCCCTTGCATTTGTCCATCACCACTCACTCGATTTGAATTTTGTTCACACTCAGTCTTCCAGTGCCTGAGCCTGTCACAATAGAGACATGGAGTTGATTTCTTCAACATTGCTATGTCTATTTCTGAATTTGGATCAACCGAAACACCTCGATCTCTACCCTGTGAGACACCAACACCACCCTGCGCAATATGACTTCCAACCTGAAAACCAACACCTTGCATTCCAACACCATTTCCTCCATGCGATTGATCATGAAATCCCTTAAGAGCCAGCTTAGTCTGTGCTGCCATACACTTCTCTTCGAGTCTCTTCTGCTTATTTTCTTGCTCATGACTGCGGTATTTTGCATAACGCAGGATCTCGTCTGAAGGTTTTGTCTGCCAACAAATCACATTCTGTTGTATGTGCATACTGATCTCTGGTCGCAATCCAAGAACGATCTGTGACCCAAAATCTGCCATATCGCCCTCTGTGGGATTTTCTTATCCGCTATGGCGTTTAAACACCTTCAAGAATCGTTCATAGTAAGTATGCACTGATTCTATAGCTTCTTCAGTAGTTCTAGTGATCTTTAGCCAACCGATGTCTCTCGCTGGAAATTTTCCTTTCAAAAAGGTAATCACTCATCATCTTTTGTCATTACCACAGGTGATGGTGCACGAGTAGGCGCATCTCTTGGAGGCTCTGAGCATAGCCATTGCACAGCCATCTTGCATTCAGCCCACAAATCACTCAGTACCACAATATCAGAGAAAATATTCAAGTCTGTCCAGAAAGCCTTCTAAATCTTTACAAATCTGTCTACCTGTGTATACTACTGAGCAGGATTCTCTCTCAGCTTTGGGAAAGTTTTTGTAAATGTTGGGAGATCACCTTTTACTCCACGGTACTTTAACATAACCTCCACCTGATATTTCTCTCATAGGAAAAGTTAAAGTCTTATCTTTATCTGGTGGTGCTGTTGGTGGCTTAGCATTTACTTCTGAAGCATCTGATTGTTTCTTTTTCTTTCCCTGTTTTTTTGCCCATTTGCTTTCTAACCTGTCAAAATTGCTCTATTTGAGGATACACTTTACCAATTCCGCAATGTGTAATCAGATCCCTGAAGACCACATTGTCACAATAGCCTCATCATCTAACTGTGCCCAGAAGCTCTTCTTTAAGGGAATACTTCTGAAGAGATCCACCTCGTATTTTCCTTTCCATTCAGTTAATTTGTCATGGGTGGCAGCCACACGCCTTGTGATCTCTTTACTTAAATATATCATCTCAATTCCTGGTATTAGGTTAAATGTGAAATGCCTAGGCATCCTCTGATTATCTCTTCTACATCTAAGGGTCTCACTAGTTCATCTGTATCGCCCATCCTTTTATTTTCTAAAGTGTCTTCAAACCATGGGAGAAACATCCCATCATCAAATGATCCTGTCTCTTCCTGTGCAATTGGTGTTGTAAAGACAATTCTTCTCCTTTCTCTCAATGATTGAACATTTTGTGGTGGTGTCAGTCAACAATTTGTGAATGCTGCGATGGCAGGATGAACCGTGTCAGAGCTACTTCTCCTACAGCACCTTGAATAACATCATTCAGAACAAAATATATTGGTGCAGTTGCTACAACAGACAGTGCCAATGTCTGAGCTGACACAACGTATGACAATGGAGCAGAAACAGTCACAACAGAGGCAGTAACACCCAGAGCAATTACAGTTGGTGCTGCTTCAATAGGTACAGGTGCAATCAGAAGTGCTGGAAGTGGTCTTTCAATCTCAATTGGATTTGCCTCAACAGGGGCTGTAGCCTCTGTAGTATCAACAGTTGTATCACTCTCTGTATTCATTGTGGGGGCCAAATAAGGCTGTGGGCATGAAGACAACAAGGCATCTAAAATTTCATCCCCTGAATCACTATCAGTGTCTGTTTTCCTTGCAGCTTCCTTATCATCATTTCTGTGCTTTTGCTTCTTTTTAGCGTTATCTTCTGTTATTGCTGGGTATCTCCTAGCTCCCTTAACAATACATTTTCTCCACCTTTGCTGCCCTCCATCCCATTGAGCATCAGCATAATTTCACAATGCTCTCTTTGTTCTATTCTGATGTCTTTGTTTCTCTTTCGCATGAGCTGCTCACTCCCAAGCATTTAATGCTTCATATTGTGTAGGTCTAGAAGCTGGCTTCATTTCATATAATGTTTCTCCTACGTTTTCATAAATTTTTAAATCAAAAGTACCATATTGTGGAAATGTAATTGCCCCTTCATTTTCAGTGATGCAGTCTTGCATCATTGACAGAGCCACAAACATGTATGAAGGCCTACGTTTGTCGCAATAAAATGAGCCAGCATACCTTCTGGTGGAGCCTCCTCATCCTCCCGAACTGGGACACATACATTACCCCTAATCAAATCTCTATGGGCTTTGAAACACTTCATGATTGCAAGAATTCAACAATAAATGAACAGTGATCGTGGGGGATGGCGAACGGAAGTGACCCATGGCATACTGCATGCATCTCTCCCTTGCCCTGCCCCGCAGCTGTCTCTGCAGCAAAACACAGACTTGGGGAATGCTGGGAAAACGCCAGCACAAACGATCCACTCTGAACTGCGATGAGCTGTAAGAAACTGTGAGAAGCCAGCCCTGAGCATTGCTCTTTCATCTTCCCAAAAATTGAGCATCATGCGCCCTGCTTCAGCATGTTTACTCTGACACACAATGGATTTTCACTCTGCCTGATCCTGCAAGTACAGTTGGCCACCCATTCTCAATATCGAATGGCTCCCTGCTATTCTACAAGCCTGCGCCTGTCTGGACCATATCTCTGGAGAGAATTGAGCAGGGCTGAGACCGGGGAGGTGACCTTCGGCACTAGTTTATTAGATGCCCTGGGGGGGGGTGGAACACCACAAGGCTGAACTTACTATATAAAGGGCAAAACAAGGAATTTGGTGTGAAGCCCCCTATAAAACAACACTGATAGCAATGTATGATGGAAAATATTATTGAAATAAATAACTCAAAAGAGGTATCAAACAGAAATGAGCCATGCCTACAAAACTGCTTAGAGGGGGCACCAGAGTTAGTAAAGCCACCTTGGCGGGGAAACGAGCTCGCTGCCAGCCTGAGAGATAGCGGGGCAAATCGCAAACGCATTCTAAGAGAGGATACAGCAGAAAAGCGGCAAGAATCAACATCAGATAAATGGGCCGTCCAGTCAGTGGAAGTATCTTCTCAACTGGCACCTCAATGTGTTTCACAGGAGTTGGCGATGGCGGAAACTCCGGTTGGAGAAGCACCTAGTGAGTGCTGTGATGGTCTACAGTGAGGAACCTCTGGGAGCAGGGATGTGCAGGGGTGTGGAAAAAGAGCCAGATTGTAATCTAATAAAGCTGTTATGAATCAAACTGAGCCATGAGATACTGCAGGTGCATTGATGATTTGTAAAATGGCTGAGTTCTTCCCTATTTTTGTAAACAGGATAAATGCATCTAATATTCCCGAAGACCCTATGCCTACATTAACCTCTGTTATAAAAACAAAGTCTAAAGGGATGCTGGAAGAAGCTGCCCAGGCAAGAAGATATTTAAGGGCGGATAATAATTCCTGGGTGGCAACTGCAAGAGCAGAACTATGGGGCTCATTACGATGGCGGAACGATCGCCACCGCTGGGCCGGCTGTGGCGATCGTTCCGCCATCACAATGAGATTTACCCACCGCCATATTAGGATGGCGGTGGGTATCGCGGCGGACGCAAAGTCCATCCGCCGCTTTTCTGCCGGTGGCAATCGCACCGATTGCCTGGCGAGCGGAGCAGGGCCACTAATATGGTGGCGGTGCCTAGCAGGCACTGTCCGCCATATTAGGATGTGTGTGGCCAGGCGCCGTTCCATGCCGGCGATGCTGCCATGGAAAGGCAGTCAGGGATTGGGTTTGGGGGCCTGTTGCGGGCCCCCCTTGCATGGGGGGGTGTCGCTGCACTGGGGGGTACCCATGGTACCCCCCTGCATTACCGTGCACCAAGTGGCAGGCACCGCGGTGCCTGCCACGCGGTGCAGGGAAATGCGGTGCAAGCACTTTCAACATTGCGGACGGTGCTGCAGCCAGCAGCACCGCCCGCAATGTTGAAAGCCCAGGATGCGCCTGCCAGTATGGCGGGCGCATCCTAATGCAGTGGTGGGACTGCCACATGTCTGGCGGGCAGTCCCAATCACCGCTACAGTGGCGGGCAGACCAAGGCCGCCCGCCATCGTAATCAGCCCCTATGTTCTAAGGAAAATAATCAAAGTGAGAATATAACAGGAGCTATAGTAAAGAATGAAATTCCAGCTGCTCTGCAGCCAATTCTATTTGAGATCTTAGGTAAGATGAAACAAATTAAAAATTCACAGCAAGAAATTGCAAGGCAGGCGGCAGATCACCTATCCAGCTTAGAAGGGAAAATCTGTCAGGCTCTTGATGAGATGGATGGAGCATCGCATATCATACTGTGAAGAAAATCTTTTACAGTCCAATGGAGAGGTGGAAAAAATGGAAAAGCAACTGTTGCTCCTATATAGCAAGCATGAGGAGTTAGAAAATCACCCTAGAAAATGTAACTTGAGAATCACTGGAATATATGAGCATAAAGAGGATGCAGTAGGCCCCATCAACTGCATGAAGAATTGAATATAAAAATTTGTCTTCCCAAAATACAGACAGGATCTCACCATTGTCAGCGCTCATCGCGTACCTTTTCATCCCAAATGCAAAATTCACCAGCACATTTTTAATAAATTTTGCAGAGCTTTGTGTCAAAGAAAAGATACTAAGTAAGGCAATTTGTGAGAAAGATTTTGAAATCAATAAAGAATTTCCAATTCTGACAGTAGATTCTGCTCGCCGGCGCAAGGAATTAAAGACTTTGCTACCATCTTTTCAACAGATAAGGACGCAGGCAACAATTATCCAGCCCACTCGCTCCCTAAATGCCTCATTTTCAATAGGCACTGTTTCTGTGGACTCCATCATACCCCGAGATTCTCCTGGTATACAATCCGTAAGGCCACTTAAGCTAGTTAAGCCGGGTAAGCCAGATACTCCGATACCAGCGTTCTCTCTGTATTCAGCTCCCTGCTTTGTAATGGTCAAAACCTCCGGTTGCACCCTAAAAAAAGACCTCAACGAGGGGGTAATCTTAACCTTGTTATGTACAGAAGTGGTCTTGTTTCTCACCCCCTTTATACTTCTGGCCTTGGTCTGACAATTTTGGAAAGCCGGATACTCACTGGACAAACTAGAGGCACTAAGGGCACTAGGAATGTATTTTGCCGTTACGGCCTCCAGAACCTCCCCCTCCTCTGACTGGTTTCCTAGCCCTCCACTCTCCTCTCCATTTACTTTGCTTTTGCCTTTTTTGTTTCCAGGCACACTCCCACGTTTCCTACCTTTTTTTACTGTTTTACCGCCCGATTTACCTCGGTCTCCACCGTCCCCAACGTCTTCTCTGGTGCCTATCTGCGCGCTGTTTTCCCTGCTTGCACCCCGAAGTTCCAGGGAATGGGCAGGAGACACGTCCTCCACTCTGCCTGGAGGCACCTTCAATTCCTTTGACGCTGCTACGGCGAGTGTGGAATCCGGAGCCACCCGCTCCATGGAAACATCGCCGCCGAGACTCCCTGCCCCGCCAGCGCCCGCTGCTCCGAAAAAGCGCCCGATACTGACGCTGCCACTTCCGGCCCGGAGGAGCCCGCGAGCTGCCGCTCTGCGGCCGCGCCTCAGCTCCAGGACGTCCGAACACCAGCGCAGGAAACATGGCGGGCGGGAGGCACCATCCGACTTCGAGGGCATTCGTCTCCCTCCACCGCCTGATTCCGCCCTGCCTCAGGGCTCAACCGCAGCTCCTCCGACCCCAGGAACACACAGGAAGGGTCCATCAACAAAGGTACTACTCAAGCACGAGGTAACATTTCACGGACTGTTACACGTCAAGGGGCAGTAGCACGGACACACGCGGCTGCTCAACTAGCAGATGCCATGTTCTCCCCCAGAAACAGGGTTTTCGGGGGCGATAGAACCGGGCCCTCAGAGTTCAGCTGCAGCCACCAATTCTAGTACAGATGGAGGAGGGCTAGGTCTAAGGCCGCAGGAGCAGAAGTGGGAGCAGTCTGTCCCCCCACTAGAATCGATGCAAGCTCTGTTCACCTCATTAAAAGAAGACATCAAACAAGGCTTTGCGGTTTCAGTAGCTAATCAGGGAGAAATAAGGAACTCATGCGAGATCCTAGAAAAAAAGGTGGACCTCCTAAATGCCAGAACCGAATCTCTAGAACACTCTGTTGATGAGTTAAAGGCCAACTTAGGGACTGCAGAAACCAAAATTCATGAACTACAAAGAGGGGAGGCTGCTCTGCGAGAAAGAATGGAGATGCTGGAAAATAATTCCCGTAGGAATAATCTTCGCGTTTTGAATGTCCCAGAGGGGAAAGAAGGGTCAGACCTCAAAACCTTCATGGTTAAACTGATCAAGGAAGTTCTGCCACTGGAAGAGGCTACCGAGTTCCTGGAAAAGGACATACAAAGAGTTCACAGAGCCCCCTTTCGTCTGAATCCAAGCAGGACAAAACCTAGAAAGATTCTTATGAACTTCCTTACTTACGCAGTAAAGGAAAAAATCTTGAATTTGGCTCTAAAATCAAAATCATTAAGAAGCAAGGATTTTACCTTTGAAGTCCGCTCGGATTTATCAAGAGATATTCTAGAAAGGCAGTGGGAGCTCGGTAGAAGGATGGATAACTTCAGGAAAGCCGCAGCTGTGGTACAACTTAAATTCCCAGCTTTTCTAAAAATCATGCATAATAACAAAATGCACAATATCAGGTCGATTCAGGAGGCAGATGAATTGCTGGCCACTATCAGCGAAGGGGTCCTCTAGGCTCCTACCTTGGGAAGCATAGGAGGGAGGAGAAGAGTGTGGTGCAGAATAGTGTTTTCATGAGCCTTATAAATATAATCATAGGTTTACAATAAAGAATGGCCTGTTAGGCCGGGTAAATAGTATGAGTTCTGTATAACTTAAGCTAAGGGTAAGCATGTCCCAAAAAAAAAAGGATGAAGATGCAAAAAAAAAAAAATTTTTAAACTTAAAAAAAAAAAAAAAGGGAAGAGAAGAAAGGCTCTTTTTGACCTTTTAAGTTAGATAAATAAAGTACATTTGGTATATTTTTTTCTTTCTGATTTATATCACTCTTTTGTTTTCGGACTGGAAGATATACTTTTGTATGGTAACACACACAATCGTGTAGGGGGTTGAGGGGAGTAGTTCACGGATACCACACCTGGACAACAACTAGTCCAGTTAAATGGGGGTAGGGTTCTCCAAGGGGTGGGGGGTAGGGGGAATAGGGGAGCATGGGGGAATAAAAAATAAAATCACCTCATTCGCCTTGATCTTTTTAGGTTGCTTAGATCTGATAGTCTTGTTCAGGAGGGAGTTGGCCGATACGCTAAGATTTAGATGTCGCCTCTGCCTCGGTCAAGGGAGGGCCTGGGGTACTGAGCCCTAATAATATGACTATATTTCAGATGTTGTCCTGGAATGTGAATGGCCTGCGTGTGAGGTCATGCAGAGTAAAGATTCTACAATATCTAAAAGATTCCCCAGCGCAGGTCATGGTCATCCAGGAGACACATCTTCTTGAGGCAGAGACGAAAGAAATACTAAGATCTCAGAAATGGGTGGATTCTTTTGTCTGCACCAACCAGACGGCAAACATTAGAGGAGTGCTGATTCTCTTCAAAAAACCAGCTAAAGTACAGGTCCTACAATATAAGGGGGACCCTGGGGGGAGATGGCTGATATTGAAGATCATTCTAAGGGGTATCCTTCTTACTTACTTTAGTTGGCTATTATGGTCCGAATCAGGACGACCCCTCCAGTCTCCATACCATTTCCTCGCACTTATTGGATTTCCCAGAGCCTGTGATTTGGGCAGGAGATTTTAATATTTTTCTGGACCCTAAACTAGATAAATCTTCTAACAGCAGAGCGATAGTTCCTTCAAGATCTAGGGCGTCCTTTTGACAATAATGTCCCAATTGGGGCTTAGCGACAACTGGAGAGAGAGGTCAGGACAACAATTGGGGGTATCCTATAGGAATTTTAAATATAAACATAAGTCGCGAATTGATTACATCATACTTAGCTATAGTCTTAGGGACAGAGTAAAGGATATAAAATATCTGCCATCACATTTGTCTGATCACTCTGGTATTTTGATGACCTTAGATTGTATACAGACACAACAGGCTAGAACATGGTCCTTCGATCGTACACTGTTACATGAAGAGGAGGAAACAAGGTTTCTCTCTAGTGAAGCAATTCTATGTTTAGATACCAATATGGGTACAGCTGATATTAATATAATATGGGACACTCTTAAAGCTTTTTTGAGGGGTATTATAATTAATAGTTCGAGCTCTAGGCGTAAAAAATATAAAGAAGAGATCTTAGCTCTGGAACAAGAAATGAGGATAGTAGAGGCAAGAATGAATAGCCAGGTGGGAATAGGCCAAAAGGAAGATCTTGATAGGTGTAAAATTTTGAAGGAAAAGCTGGAGAGTATTCTTCAGGGGAGGCTTGTGCGTAGATGGGAGGCTAGCAAGATTGCCCACTTTGAGTACGGGGAAGGAGCGGGGAAATTACTTGCCTGGAAAATCAAAGCAGACCAGCTCCGTAACCACATAAAGGAAATCTCTGGGGGTAACGGGGCAGCCTCCACATCCTCGGATGAAGGTATTGGGGAGGCCTTCCTGGAGTACTTTCAGGAGATATATAAAGAGACCTCCATAGAGGATAAAACTAGGGTAAGAACATGGCTGGAAAAAATCACCTTAAAATCTATCAGCGCTGAGCAACAGTTAGACCTAGAACAGAGCATAACGCAAGAGGAAGTAAGGAAGGCATTGGCAGGCGGTAAAAGGGGGAAAGCGGCTGGTCCCGATGGACTACCAGTTGAATTATATAGATCACTCTGGGAGAGTATAATCCCAACACTAACTCGTCTATTTAATAAAATATTTCTGGAAGGATCTAGTCCACCTGCATCATGGAATGATGCTACAATAGTCCTGATTTTAAAACCGGGTAAAAATCCCACTAGCTGCGGTTCATATCGCCCCATATCACTTTTAAACGCCGACTTTAAAATCTTTACTTCCATTTTAGCTACTAGGTTGGGGGTGGTGGCGAAGGATATCCTTCATCCCGACCAAAAGGGGTTTGTGAAAGGGAGACAATTGGCAGACCTCACCCGCGATCTGGTCGGCGCAATAGACATCGCTTCCACCTACTCACTTCCCCTGGCAACTTTAACCCTGGATGCTACTAAGGCTTTTGACAGGGTTAATTGGGTCTACCTGTCAGAAGTTATGGGAAAATGTAATTTGGGTGTCAAGTTTTGTCGTACCATACAGTTGCTATATCAGGCGCCATCGGCCAAGCTTTCGGTTAATGGTAGTCTTACCAAGGCATTTAGTATTACCAGAGGGACTCGACAGGGCTGCCCCCTCTCCCCCCTGTTGTTTGATTTGTATATTGAGCCGTTTGCACAGAGGCTCAGAGAAGATCTTGACATCGTGCCTTTCAGACACGGGGATTGGGAGAGGAAGGTGGCACTGTATGCGGACGACATTCTGATATTATCAGCTGATTTGGATACAACTTTCCCGGCAGTTATCAAATTGGCGGAGGAATTTGGGCAGGTCTTAGGATACGAGATAAACGCCGGGAAAACAGAAATTATGACCTGGAACATCTCGGGTACGGTACATCACACAAGTTATAATATGCGTTACCTTGGGTTCAGAGTTGTTCAGGATATAGATAAACTAGCAGATGTCAATTTAACACGAGTCCTCCGAGAGTGTCACAAACAGATGAAGACATGGGCCCATCTTCCTTTATCCATCTTGGGGAGGGTGAATCTTGTTAAAATGTCAATACTACCTAAGGCCACTTTCCTTTTTAATAAAATCCCTCTACATTTTGACAAACGCACTATAGAAAAATTTCAACAAGAAATAAACTCTTTTATTTGGGCATACAAATCTACGAGGATAGCCTGGAAAAAGCTAAGGCGTAGGAGTGAGAAAGGAGGTCTCGCGTTACCTGATCTTCAATACTACGCGTGGGCTTTTCAACTTACATACTCTCGGAAGCTATTAAAAATGCCTATTGACATAGGGGGAGGAGATATGCTATTGGCTATGTTAAAAGGGGCGGGTCTACCGGAGGAGGGTTTTATGTTTAAATTTGGTGACCAAAATGTTTTTTAAGACAGTCATACTAAAGGTCCTTAATCTATTTTTCTAATTTAGCGCCACTCTGGGACTCTCCGGGCTCGCCAGAATGCCTTCGGGACAAGCTAGCGATGCTACTTAAAGATGCTGGATTAAGAGTATGGGGAGATCTTGTTAGTAATAAATCGTTTATTTCATGGGAAGATCTAAAGATGAGAGTGGGCAGTGGTCTCTCAAGATTCAAGTATATTCAGCTACAAAGCTGGGTACAGTCCCAAATTAGACAGAAAAAATCTATTGGTGAGGGAAACAGTCTAGAGCAGCAGTTGGTGGAGAGGCCAGTAGGGAAGAAGGAGGTCTCATATTGGTATTGGGCCATAGAAGAGGTGGTGGATGGGGAATTTAAGCTGGCTCACGAGCTCTGGAGCGAACAGATGCCAAATGTACAGTGTGATCTATTATGGCAGGATTCTTTCAAAAATCTCTTCAGCATAGTTAAACCTGCATGGTTGAAGAGGAATCATATTTTCACGGTCCATCGAGCATACTTACCCCCCCTTAGGCTCTCCAAAATCTTAAAAGGCTCTCAAGTCAATTGTAAAAAATGTGGGTCAGCAGAAGCATCGGACTCACATATGTTTAAAGACTGTCCCTCAATTGGCGCATTTTGGGAAGAGGTACGGATAACAATGGAGAGTATTCTGAGAGTACCAATCCTAATGGACCTGACTCTGATAATTTTCGGGTTCAATAGCCATATTGTAGGACCAGCCAGATCGCTTTTATTTTATTCAATTTTATTGGCAAGGAGACAAATTTGTATACAGTGGGTAGACCCTGTCCCTCCCAGACATTCGGACTGGCTGACTTCTTTATATGAAACATCTAAGATGGACTTGGCTAGATCAGGTAGTCGTAAGAAGATTGCATACTGGGACCTAATGCTTCAATGAAAATAGTTTAAGAAAAATCTTCATATATGTCATGTTACTTCCATCTTGAATATGTTATAACGAAGGGCGGGTCCGATGATTATGCCGATTGGATACTCCTTGGACTATGCTGCGTCTTCCCCCGGGACATCGAAAGAGTCCATCTGGTCGTATAGATCAAGTGGGAGTGAAACCTATCCTCTTTTTCTGAGGGAAAGTAGCATGTCGGTCTGGAAATATACCCCTACAGGCTGAAGGTATCGAGAGAATCCATCAAAAAGAGCCGGTGCTATCCTAGGTCGTTGAGTAGGGGTATGAACAGACGGTTTGTCTACTATGGTTAAAGGCGAATGAGGACAAAAAAATTTTAAAAAAAAATTAAATAAAACTTTATATAACAATTATCCAGCCCACAAAGCTTGAAGTACTTTATAATGGCCGGTTTAATGTGTTCAAAATGACTGAGTAGACAAGGGGATTTTTAAAGAGATAAGCCCAGAAGTAAGTAAATGATTAAGGTTCTTTAAAAATAATGGTGGATAGTAGAGAGTATCTCGGGAGGGGCAGAGAGACAAGGCACAAAACCATGGTGCCAAATGTTGGAAGAAACTGGGGACTCTGGGATCAAAGCGGGTGGGGTCCTGGAGGTGAAGGGGGGCTCTGTGGCATGGGGGAGGCTGGGAGAAGCTGGGGGTAGACCAGACGTAAAATGTGAGAGTTTATAGCGTAAGATGAAGAGGAGTTTAGTTTTCCAACCCACAGTATGGATGTGAAACATAGCTCAGCAGCAGAATCTTAGATACATGGGCATCCTTACATGTAGCGGTCAGTGCGCAATGAAAGGACATAAAGCGATACAAAAGGGGATGATGGACGGAACGTTTGAGCCAATCAAACACTCACCCCCAGTCAACTGATCTGGGTTTAATCCATCATCATTCTTTAGCTCACTCCACCACCCCAGTTCAGACTTGGCCATATGCAAATCAGTCTGACCCTATGCCTCATGGGAACAGTCCAGCCCGAACTGCCAAGCCATGTCTTCCCTGGACCGGAAACAAGCATCCTAGGACCGGTTTCTGGCATTTCAGCCATCATCAGCCAGGCTTGCTTGAATCCAGTGGCAAAGTGAGCAAGGGACCCACGTCTGGGCATACCCCGCCAACTTAGGGCGAACAAAGCGATACAAAGGGGATGATGGACGGAGCGTTTGAGCCAATCAAACACTCACCCCCAGTCAACTGATCTGGGTTTAATCCATCATCATTCTTTAGCTCACTCCACCACCCCAGTTCAGACTTGGCCATATGCAAATCAGTCTGACCCTGTGCCTCATGGGAACAGTCCAGCCCGAACTGCCAAGCCATGTCTTCCCTGGACCGGAAACAAGCATCCTAGGACCGGTTTCTGGCATTTCAGCCGTCATCAGCCAGGCTTGCTTGAATCCAGTGGCAAAGTGAGCAAGGGACCCACGTCTGGGCATACCCCCGCCAACTTAGGGCGAACAAGCGATACAAAGGGGATGATGGACGGAACGTTTGAGCCAATCAAACACTCACCCCCAGTCAACTGATCTGGGTTTAATCCATCATCATTCTTTAGCTCACTCCACCACCCCAGTTCAGACTTGGCCATATGCAAATCAGTCTGACCCTGTGCCTCATGGGAACAGTCCAGCCCGAACTGCCAAGCCATGTCTTCCCTGGACCGGAAACAAGCATCCTAGGACCGGTTTCTGGCATTTCAGCCGTCATCAGCCAGGCTTGATTGAATCCAGTGGCAAAGTGAGCAAGGGACCCACGTCTGGGCATACCCCCGCCAACTTAGGGCGAACATAGCGATACAAAAGGGGATGATGGACGGAACGTTTGAGCCAATCAAACACTCACCCCCAGTCAACTGATCTGGGTTTAATCCATCATCATTCTTTAGCTCACTCCACCACCCCAGTTTAGACTTGGCCATATGCAAATCAGTCTGACCCTGTGCCTCATGGGAACAGTCCAGCCCGAACTGCCAAGCCATGTCTTCCCTGGACCGGAAACAAGCATCCCCTTTTGTATCGCTTTGGTCGCCCTAAGTTGGCGGGGGTATGCCCAGACGTGGGTCCCTTGCTCACTTTGCCACTGGATTCAAGCAAGCCTGGCTGATGACGGCTGAAATGCCAGAAACCGGTCCTAGGATGCTTGTTTCCGGTCCAGGGAAGACATGGCTTGGCAGTTCGGGCTGGACTGTTCCCATGAGGCACAGGGTCAGACTGATTTGCACATGGCCATGTCTGAACTGGGGTGGTGGAGTGAGCTAAAGAATGATGATGGATTAAACCCAGATCAGTTGACTGGGGGTGAGTGTTTGATTGGCTCAAGCGTTCCGTCCATCGTCCCCTTTTGTATCGCTTTGGTCGCCCTAAGTTGGCGGGGTATGCCCAGACGTGGGTCCCTTGCTCACTTTGCCACTGGATTCAAGCAAGCCTGGCTGATGACGGCTGAAATGCCAGAAGCCGGTCCTAGGATGCTTGTTTCCGGTCCAGGGAAGACATGGCTTGGCAGTTCGGGCTGGACTGTTCCCATGAGGCACAGAGTCAGACTGATTTGCATATGGCCATGTCTGAACTGGGGTGGTGGAGTGAGCTAAAGAATGATGATGGATTAAACCCAGATCAGTTGACTGGGAGTGAGTGTTTGATTGGCTCAAACGTTCCGTCCATCGTCCCCTTTTGTATCGCTTTGGTCAGCCCTAAGTTGGCGGGGTATGCCCAGACGTGGGTCCCTTGCTCACTTTGCCACTGGATTCAAGCAAGCCTGGCTGATGACGGCTGAAATGCCAGAAACCGGTCCTAGGATGCTTGTTTCCGGTCCAGGAAGACATGGCTTGGCAGTTCGGGCTGGACTGTTCCCATGAGGCACAGGGTCAGACTGATTTGCATATGGCCATGTCTGAACTGGGAGTGGTGGAGTGAGCTAAAGAATGATGATGGATTAAACCTAGATCAGTTGACTGGGGGTGAGTGTTTGATTGGCTCAAACGTTCCGTCCATCGTCCCCTTTGTATCACTTTGGTCGCCCTAAGTTGGCGGGGGTATGCCCAGACGTGGGTTCCTTGCTCACTTTGCCACTGGATTCAAGCAAGCCTGGCTGATGACGGCTGAAATGCCAGAAACCGGTCCTAGGATGCTTGTTTCCGGTCCAGGGAAGACATGGCTTGGCAGTTCGGGCTGGACTGTTCCCATGAGGCACAGGGTCAGACTGATTTGCATATGGCCATGTCTGAACTGGGGTGGTGGAGTGAGCTAAAGAATGATGATGGATTAAACCCAGATCAGTTGACTGGGGGTGAGTGTTTGATTGGCTCAAACGTTCCGTCCATCGTCCCCTTTTGTATCGCTATGAAAGGACATAAGGCACTTTAGAGCGCAGACACTTTGATACCTTTGCCATTTGGCACATGACACTTTAACACAACAAGAGAAAACATGTCACAGAGACAGTTTAGATAATTTAGGCTGAATAGACACTTTAGACTTTTTGGAAGAATTTCTGCTACTATTAGGAGCAGGTAGAGATATTAGCCTCAACGCCTTCTATGTAGAAAAACAAAAGGGGATATTGAAGTCAGGTACAGACTCCAAGTATTTTAACATCGTAGCATCAAGATTTTAGCACTGTGCGCTTTAGGGATTAAATACCCTAACATAGGCATTCATAGAAGTCTAAGTGCAGCCTGGGTGCGTGTTGCTTCCGGACTCTACACTAAGCAATATTATCCATGTGAAATGATTATTTTTGTACTAGTTTAAATTTTACGCAGCACTTTACTGAATCCAGTTATGTGATGTATTCCTTTTTTATGCCGCATTCCTTGTGTATTATTTATGTACTAATTGGCTGACATCTGCTAAATTCTGGAACAGCTTATTTAGAATCCCTATAAGTATAGGGGTATAAAGGTGCTGGCCTGCTATGAGTGGAAACTTAGCTGAAAGAGATTGACTAAGATGAGTGAGCTGTTGACTCAGAATAAAATAGTGATGGTTATATCATTTAAGCAAATGGTCTAAATAATAAATGGGTAGGAAGGGCAATTGAAGATTGGATAAGAACCTATTCCCCAAATATAGCCCTGATCCAAGAGACTCCTTTCTGGGAGGGTACTAAGCAAAGCCACGGAATGTTTAAAAACTGGGCAAGGTTTGAGTGCATATCTAGCACCATGGCCGCCCTTAGGGGCGTGGCTATTTACATAAATAAATATTTCAGATTTTCTGTTAGTGCTTTTCAAACAGACAGAGAGAGTAGGTGGGCATGGGTTAGTGGGCAGATAAATGGAGCCAGTGTCATATTCGCTACTATCTACACGCCAGTTTCCAACATCCCGGCCCCATTGATTGATTTGTTCCAATCATTAATGACTATCTCTGGGAAAATAGCTCTGGGAGGGGATTTTAACTTTTTTCAAATTCTAGAGCTAGATTTATCATCAAGTACGCAAAAGCCGGAACCGCTAAGATAGTCTTTGAATATACAAAGGCACTGAATTTGACTGACCTGTGGAGAAACAAATATCCGAAACAGAGAGAATACACACGTGTAGCAGAAATGAAATGCTTGAAAGAAAAGAGAACAGCCTCAGAACAGGAATTGAAACAGGCCATGGAGAAGTTTCTGCGTCCTAGAACAGCTTTCAATAAACCGGGGCTTAGGAAAGCTAAACAGCAGATGTTAGATCACTATTATGAACCATATGTTAGATCACTATTATGAACAAGGTCTCATCTCTAATAGCGCTTATTTGCATATGAGGAAAGCGAAAACGCTGGTAGGATTTTAGTTTGGCAGGTTTGGAAGAAGAGGGCAGAGAACACTACCACAGCACTGTATGACGAAGAGACCAAGACACGGGTCTCCAACCCCCAGAAGATACAAGATAAATTTCAACAGCACTATGAGCATATTTATGGCATGGAACAGGTAGTCGATATAGGAAACAGCGTTTACAACGCAGACAGAACTACGTAGTGCCATTACAACGCAGGCACTACAACGAACGCGTAGTTACCACGCCTTCCATTACAACACAAATTGTTCCAACAACTTGCTTTAGGGAATACATTGTTGGATTTTAAATCCAACACCTTCCCTACTGTTGCACAGACTGGAGTTGGAATAGTAAAATATACTATTCCAGTGCTTCCCTAAGGCAAATCGTTGTAACGACTTGCGTTTTGATGGAACGCGTGGTAACGACGCATTTGTTGTAATGCCCGCATTGTAAAGGCATGCATTGTAAAAGCATGCATGAATACGTCATACATCTGGTCGATATAGAACAGCTTCAATCCTTTTTGGCCAAAATCCCTATTCCCAAGCTGAGGCAAAATCAAACCCAAACCATGGTGACTCTGTTCACATTAAATGAAGTGGATGAAGCAATTAAGTCTGCAGCCAATGGAAAAGCCTGTGGGGAGGATGGCTTCCATATTGAGTTCTACAAGAAATGTATACCCGCCTTAAATCAACAGATTTTAAATCTTTGTAATCATATTTCAAAAGGGATAACATTCCTCCTTCTTTTAACACCGCCAATGTAGTAAGTTTTCTTAAAAAATTCAAGAATGCAGAGAAAATCAATTCATACAGATCAATTAGTCTATTAAATACTGATTACAAAATGCTAATTAAATTATTAGCTAATCATATGAACAGGGTAGTTTGTGTACTAATTAATAGGGATCAATGTGGCTTTATCATGGGTAGGCAATTACACTCCAACACAAATTTCTTAAAAGAGTCTCTGGCTATTTTTAAACAGCAGCAAGTTCCAGCCCAAATACTGGTATTAGACACCAAAAGGGCTTTTGATCTAATCTGCTGGAAGAGTCTTTTCTGTATTTTAGAGAAATTTGGCTTCCCCTTAAATTTTGTATAAGTTTTACATAAAATGTACCAGGGTGCACTTGCACGACTAATAGTGAATTTGGTTGACATAGGTGTATTGAAGGTTCAAGGAGGAACAACACAGGGATGCTCCCTCTCCCCCATTTTATTTGTCATTTTTATAGAGCCACTTGCAATTACAATAAGGGAAAATTGCGATTAGAACCACTGGTCAGAGGGATGTCCAAAATCAGATTATATGCTCACGGTTAAGCACATTTTTTAAAACCAGACTTAGAAATCCAGGAAAAAGTTTTCAAATAATTAATTTATTTCAGCTGGTGGGTGGATACAAGATAAATAGGCAAAAAACTGAAATTATTTGATGCAACTGCACTATAGAGACTTTAACCTCAGAGCTACGTTGTCTGGGGAATCATAAACCTAAGCGATATTTTGGCATATACACCATGGAAGACATTGATAATCTTTTTGTTCTAAACTATATGGCTTTAGTCAAGATGATTAAAGCTCTTTTTTCGAAAATGGGCAACTCTGCTCCTATCTATAATGGACAGAGTGGCCTTGATACGGATGTCTGTTTTACAACTTTTTAATTATTTATTCACCGATCTGCCCTGTGCTTTGCAAATAAAGTTGTTTAAAGAAATAGAAAGGATGTTCTTGGATTAGTGTCTTATAGTGTAAATAGTAGGGGTTCTGGGTTTGTAGCTGTAGTATGATGAACTTGTATTTATACGGTGTAATTATATATAAAATGTTATTGTTTTTAAGGAATGTATGCTTTAAAGACGGTGTCTGAACATTAATAAAGAATGAACACAACATTTATCTGGGCCAATAAAGAATAGCAATGGATATTGTCTATAAATCAGTAAAAGAGGAGGGGGGGGGGGCTTAGCACTGCCCTGTTTGAAAAAATATTGGGGCATATTATCAAGAAACGGCGTTAAAATTATCGCCGGTTTAGCGGCAGAAAACTGCCGCTAAAGCGGCGATAATGGGCTTGATAATATGCCCTTGAGAATTCCAATAGAAGCCCATGTTCTGGTGTCAACATGGGCTTCTATTGGAATTCTCCAGGGCATATTATCAAGCCCATTATCGCCGCTTTAGCGGCAGTTTTCTGCCGCTAAATCGGCGATAATTTTAACGCCGTTCTTGATAATATGCCCCATTATTTTGCGAGTTTTGCACATTTCTCTTATCGATTTTTTAAAGCCCCAGATGCTGGAAGACCAATAGATACTTTTTTCTTAGATTTAATACTGCAGAAATATAAAATAAATGATTTCCTAATATTAACTAAATCACTAAAAAAGGTCCGGCATAAACTTTTGCAGCGGGTTCTAAAGAGAAAAGAACAACTGTTTAAACACTATGGGGCAGATTTACAAGCCCCTTGCGCCACTTTTGCGTCACTTTTAACATGGGAAAAGTGACGCAAAAGTGGCGCAAGGGGCTTGTAAATATGCCCCTATGTGATTCCAATTATTAATGGGTCAACCAAATAAGTGGACATTTTATAGGGTCTTATCCTCTCCTGAATAAAACAACAGCCCATGGATGGGAATTTAATAGATACTATGCCATTGGCGACTTTTTAAACAAAGATACTTGGAAATGTTCTGCAGGCACAGAACCAAACATTAGATACGCAAAAGCATCAAACCAATGGTCTTTTATACGAATAGTTTATTTTTTGAAAGAACTGGATCCCAGAATAATTAAGAAAAGTTTGGGGATAATGGAAGATTTAATGGAGACCAGTACACATAGATCTGTCAAATATTGGAAGGCTACACTTATAAGTTATAAAGAAGTTGAGGTTTTTATTAAGGCACAACAGATGCGTCAGTCAATGGAGGGAATACACATTATGAGACAAACTTAAAATAAAGTAAACCTGTGAAACTTCTCCCTAATCAGAGGTGCGAATCTCCATCATATGCAATTTGATACCAAGTGGCAACAATACAGGACACCGGCTTTACTGAATAAAATCAATCCCCAATAGGAGCGATCATTTTTGTCAGATAGTTTGACAATCAGCACAGCACTCTGGGTTTTAACATGCCTCAAGTTGCCACCTTAAGTTTGAACAGTATCTTACCATTGACCCTAGCTCAGTCCATTTTCATACCCAATCTGGGACAACCATATAAAAAGCTTTCTTCTATTACATCTCACAAGACTTGATCTTTTCTATCTGGAAGACTTTCTTGCCCTCCTCCATAATACCATCTTTGACTTTCACCTTGGCCTGCAAACTGTGTCCTGTCCACCATCTACACCATAAAGGCACACATGAGCACTCTCCTTCATAAATGGAGGATGTCTGTGTACCACGGAGCTCCTGGAAAGGTACTTCACTGCATTTACAAACACCCATGATGCAGCCCACCTCAAGCTGTCATAACCTCAGCACCTCATGTGAGCAAGATATGTCTTTCCATTCTAAATTCCCTTTTGGCACTGTCCCTCATGTTAAAATATGATATATCTGTACACAACAGCACAGTGCCCACTGAGCACAGTTCAAAATAGTGAGTGCAGAGCACAAAGTATAGCAATCAAATCAGAGAACTGCAGAGATTAATTGCAGTACAGCGCATACATTGTAGAACACAGTGAGTCAATACTATCACCCTTACTGCAGAGTAAAACACAGAGCATACTAAGCCCAGAGTACAACAAAATCTCTGCAGAGTAGAGTACAACACATAGCTAATAGACTTAAACACTGATTAAAGGGGCCATGCGGCAAATAAGGTCAGAATATGCCTCAAAACATCATTAAGAAAAGTAACATTCTGTAATACTAGTTGCTGGTGATTGTTAGTGATGCAGGACTGATAAAGAGAGCTGTTTTATCTCAACAGTAGATGGTCCCTTTAAGAGATTTATGCTCATCTCAAACAGGTCATAGAGGTATTGGTAATATCAAATCTGGAATATGGGATCTCTATCTTTATTGAACTCCCTGCTACATGATGTTCAGCCGCATTGAAAGCTCCCCTTTATGCAACTGCAAAATTGGTCATAGACACAAAGAAATCTAACTTCATCACACCACCCCTTATTGAAATCAGATGTGTCCCACTCCAAACCTTCTGTACTTTCAGATCTCCTCCCATACTATTCAAAGATCTAAACGTAAACGTCCACTTAATCTGAAAAAAATAATATTCTCAGGCAGACAGAAATGGTGTAGCACCAGAATATTTGCTGACATAAATAGCATGTCTTAATATTTTTGTCAGATCCTTTTTAGGGGGCCACAGAACAGAGAAGATAAAATCGTGGTGACTGAGGTTGTTTTCCTCTGGTGTCCTGGGTTTTATCCTAGTATGATTCTGCAAACCAGGCCAAGTACAACCATTTTCATACTTGACTGTCAAGGTAGCGAGGGCAAGAAGTCACAGGCTTCTCAGGTGGATAGCGTAGGCAGCAAGAGCTCAGTACTCAACAATCAACAAACTAACACA
The DNA here is from genome assembly GCA_963921515.1 of Calotriton arnoldi. Lineage (NCBI taxonomy): Eukaryota > Metazoa > Chordata > Amphibia > Caudata > Salamandridae > Calotriton > Calotriton arnoldi. The sequence continues at coordinate 2,495,652 of CAWUFW010001267.1, read as the reverse complement.
ATAATATAATGTTCATCCCAGTGATTATTTATGATGGAAAAAGAAAGTACTTGAATCTTGCAGTAGAAATTACCGGAAACACCCAGGCTGTGACGGACCCTAGATTACATACGCACTGGCCTGTATTACGGCTCAAGACCGCAAATGTGGCTTGCTTTTCATTGGAATTATGTCCACAATGGAACTCCCTTAACCGGAACCTTGACTCCGGTGCATACTCCCCAGGATTTTAACTAAGACCACCATCCCTACAGATCCTATGCCGGGGGCCTTCCGTTCTTCTTGATTCTCAAGACCTTTTGTCACAGCTCCATTCTTCACGTTGGCAATTTAAGCCATATGAAAACAGGCATGTTATTTATAATGTCCTGAGGATGATCCCATTATTTTTTAAGGGATCGAAACGCCGTCGAAACCTTGTACACCATATACACCCTTTGAAAATGTTCTAATTTCTAAGTAATGGTGTCTCATGTATATTCTGTTTGTTCTATTAGAAATGTGCTTGAAACAAACAATTTCCTTTGCCTGAACCCCTTACTTTTTATGTTGTACGTCTTTCTTGCTAAGTTGGATGCAGGCTTGTGTCCCACTTAAACTGTTCCATGTTTATTGTCTGTAAACATTATTTGACTGGACATTAAATATCTGTCCGGCTGGACAGATGTCTACAATATAGTACTGATTGGGTCTATATTTATTGATTTATAACTTATTTTCCGTCTGGGGACCACTGTCTTTAGAAATAGTAGAAATTAATACTACACAATTTAATAGGTACTTTATATAGTGTTTCCAAGTTGTATCCTAATAGTGATGCACTACACCTCCCTTCTTCCCATTAACCCTCTCCCCTCCAGAAGGGTCAGGTTTCCCATTGTTACCAACCCTCCCCATTTATGGATTAGGCAAGATAAGGCTAAGGTGCAACTGACTCAAAAAGGTCTCACTGTTTCAAGGAGAAACTCAGTTCAATGTCTCTTTTTGTTTCTTTACGCAATATTCTCATGTTGGCGTTTCGGACTTACATGCATGCTTCAGTCTCTTGTCCCTCTGTGTGGGTTAAGCCCCACAGGTTACCTGTGTTTGTTCACAGTGAACCGGGTTGTGCGCTGGACGCTGGTTACACACCTACTCTCATTGTGTGTCTCTTCTTCCACAGGGTAAGCCTCGGTCTTGGTTCACTACAAGGTTCACATGCCATTCTGGTCGGGGCAGGGTGCACAACATCACATGACTTTGGCAGCATAGGCCTCCGGGGTCGCTGCAGACCAGCAGTCAGCATTGGCCGCAGCTGACTTTGGGCTGAGTTTCTTGAGAGAATTACTATGGGGGCAGTTGCAGCCCCCAGGCCTTTCAGTATACTATGCAGCAGTGGTGACTTGGCAAACTTCACCTGTCGGCTGAGGGAGTATCCATCTTTTGAGCCAGCGGCAGACCGATGGACTGTACACTCTGGTTCAGGCTTGGAACATTTAAATACTGAAATGTGCAGAAAGAGCGGGGACCACCTTTCCAGTGTGGTTCACTCCTGGATTGCTCCCTTGGTTCAATAGCTTTTTTCTGGGTCTCCTAATGCCTGGAGCACACTGGGCTTCTCCTCCTGGACAGTCTTTCCTCCTGCACGGCGAGGTACAATCCTTCCTTCCTTCTACAGGTAGGAAGACAGGCTCTAGGCCTCTTTAGGCAGACCCTCGTCTCCTCCAGCAGAAAGTGATGACTACAGGTGATGTGCCCTCACATCTGGGAGACAGGGTATCAGAGAGCCACCATCCATGGTTCGACAGCAGCTCTTCGAGTACTTTACGGAGCACTCCTGTTAGAAATGGGGGTCTCTAGTTGGCAGAGGTATGCACCTTTGTCCAAGTAGGGTCCCTTGATTCTAGTCAGGATAAGGGGATTACACAATTTAGATATCCCCTGCTCACCCCCTTGGTAGCTTGGCACGAGCAGACAGGCTTACCCCAAAGGTAATGTGTAAAGTATTTGCACTCAGACACACAGTTACACAGAAAGAACACACACCACAAATGAACACCACACCAGTTTAAAATACATAAAGTATCTGTATATAAACCAAACAAGACCAAAAAGACAAAAATCCAACATACACAATTAAAAATATGACTTTTAAAGGTTTCAATTGTAAATATGAAAAAATCTCTAGGCAACAAGTTGGTCAATTAAATTAATAGACCATAACTAGCAGGTAGTGATGCTAAACCCAAAGTACCAAAATTGAAATTCAAAATACAAAATTTTATTAATACAATATATTAAAACGAAGGCTCAAATTTTATAGATCACAAGATCAAAAAACATATACATTAAATGACCAAGCAATATAATACCGTGTGAAAAGATTTTCTTTTAAAAAGGACAGTTTTACAGTGAGGTGAATGTAACTGTGAATACTTCAATCTTGCTTTCACATGGTAAAGTCTAAAAGTTCACGAAATATGGATGTAGCTGCAAACTATACATCAAACTATGCAAAAAACCACCATTCTCTCCCTTTATCTCTCTTCCTATCATACACACCTTTGCATGTGAGGTGTGTATTCACGGACGGTGTGATGGGCACGACTTTTATTATTTTACACTAGAGAGTTATCGTCACCCAATGTACCTTTAACTTCGAGGTTATTTCCTTCAATGTGGGTTTCCTGATGAAGGCGCCTTGTTCGCCGAAACGCGCATCGTTTTTCAGAAGAACCAACATTGTATTATTTTAATAACTCACTCTTTTTCTTGTGTTGTATAATCTATCTTGGCTCGTTTTATGTGTGATCATTTGTATTGTTTTTTGCATAGTTTGATGTATAGTTTGCAGCTACATCCATATTTTATGAACTTTTAGACTTTACCATGTGAAAGCAATATTGAAGTATTCACAGTTGCATTCACCTCACTGTAAAACTGTACTTTTTAAAAACAAAACTTTTCACACTGTATTATATTGCTTGGTCATTTCATGTATATGTTTTTTTGTGATCTATAAAATTTGAGCCTTCATTTTAATATATTGTATTAATAAAATTTTGTATTTTGGATTTCAATTTTGGTACTTTGGGTTTAGCATTACTACCTGCTAGTTATGGTCTATTAATTTAATTGACCAACTTTCATGCCTAGAGATTTTTCATATTTGCAATTGTATTTTCCCTGTCCTGGGAACGTCTATTAGTAACAGGGGGTCCTTATTTACACATTTTAAAAGGTTTCAAGCAACCTGGTCCATAGAAAACTATAGATATGTGATTTTACACCAAAGTACCTGTAGTTATGTCACAATTCACATGGCCAAACAGCTGCAGAGAAGGGAAATTCCAGAAAACACAGCAATATGTCAGTTCCTGAGTCCTTGGGAAGGTGATGCGACAGTTCTGCTGCACGCAGGAAAAGTGAGGCATTGAATCTGGACTGTAGGGGGAAGTAAGGCATCAAAATCCAAGACGGTTCTGGTCTTGTGGGTGATGAGCAGAAAAACTTGGCGCACAGGTATGATGTGTGACACACCGGAGGTGTGCGAGGCTTTGCGAGGCTTCTCGCTGTCTGGCGTTGGTACTGGGGGCTGCGCAGCGTGGCTTCGCATTGTCCGGCGTCAGTTTCAAGGGGCTTGCAGCTGTGCAGCAGGACTCGGAAAGGCTTCGTGTCATCCTGCGTCGGTTCTGAGAGGCTTGCAGCTGTGCTTCTGGACTCGGCGAGGCTTCGGGTCGTCCAGCGTCAGTTCCGAGAGGTTTGCAGCTGTGCAGCGGGACTCAGTGAGACTTTGCGTCATCCTGCATCGGTTCTGAGAGGTTTTGAACAGCTTTGTGTTGCTTTGTGCTGGTTCTTGCAGAGCTCAGCTGCAGAACCCACTTCTGAGGCTCTTTTACTGGAGGAAGGCCCCTCAGGCAAGGGTAGGACTCACAGATGGCAGAGTTTATCAGCATCAGCAGGTTTGCAGGAAGTCTTTTGTGTCCCTGAGACTTCTTAACAGGAGGCAAGCACACACAAGCCCTTGGAGAAACTTCACAAGCAGGATACACAGCAAAGTCTAGTCCTTTGTCCTCTCCTTGGCAGAAACAGCAACTGCAGGCCAACCCAGCAAAGCACATACAGGAAAGGGGCAGTACTCCTCCTCACAGCTCTCCAGCTCTTTATATTGGCAGAGATTCCTCTGGATTCCAGAAGTAATCTAATTCTCTGGGGTTTAAGGTCCAATAACTATATCCCATTTTCTATTTGTTCTCTTTGTGGCAAGGGCCTCTGAGCCCAGTCCAAACCAGTTCTGTCCTCTCTGGTACAGCATGACCACAGGAGGTGGGGACAGCATTAGCAAAGAAAACAATGCCTATTCAGGTGCAAGTGAAACTCCTCCCACCACTCTAAATGCAGCCAAGTTCTATTCGGCTCAGCTATGAGTCACCCAGGAAAGGCAGGGCACACCATAACCCCCCTTTTGACTGTCTACAGTGAATGCACACCCCCAGCTTCTGTCACTCCAAAACCAGACAGTCAATACACAAACCAGAAGAGGCACACAGAATGGTTAGACAAGAAAATGCCCACTTTCTAAAAGTGGCATTTTCAAACACACAATTTAAAAACCATCTTTCCTAAAAGCTGCGTTATTAAATTCTGAGTTCAGAGAGCCTAAACTCTATATTCCTATCTTGTCCCAATGGAACGTTATACTTGTAAAATGTTACAAAGCAATTTCCATGTTAGCCTATATGACAGATAGCCTTTCAATAGTGAAAAATGAAATTGACAGTATTTCACTATCAGGACATGTAAAACACACCAGTTAATGTCCTACCTTTGACATACACTGCACCCTTCCAAAGGGGGTACCTTGGGACTACCAGAGGGGTGCCTTGCATGTAAGAAAAGGGAAGGGTAGGGCCTGGCAAGTAGGTGCACTTGCCAGGCCGACATGCCAGTTTAAAAATGCGCACACAGACACTGCAGTGGCAGGTCTGAGATACATTTACAGGGCTACTCATGTGGGTGGCACAACCAGTGCTGCATGCTCACTAGTAGCATTTGATTTACAGGCCCTGACACACTCAGTGCACTTTTCTAGGAACTTACCAGTAAATCAAATATGCCAATCATAATCATAATTCACATAGAGAGCACATGCACTTTAGCGTTGATTAGCAGTGGTAAAGTGCCCAGAGTCCTAAAGCCAACAAAAACAGGTCAGGTAAAATTGGAGGAAGAAGCAAAACGTTTGGGGATAACCCTGCAAAAAGGGCCAATTCGAACAACTCCCTTCCTTGGTTAAAGATAATTTTTAACTGTAGGAACTGGAATGAAAAGGAATTTTTGGGATTCTACTTTTATACAACTTTTCCCAGACAGGGAATGTGGGTCCACATTCTCAGTCATCAGAACCAGTTTAGGTTGGTTCTCTTCCAAATGTAATTTCCAGGCTGCTATCTAGAATTTCTTTTTGTGTAAAGTGATGCTTCTCAAAGTAGGTAGCACTGGGACTGGCTCCAAGCAGGAGTGCACACAACAGATGCACAAAAAAGGTGTAAGATGTCTGCACCTGGCTATCATCAGCTTTCCTGAAGTAATCAGGGACAGACAAATAGCCAGGCCTGGTCTTGAAAAGTCCTCACCTTATACAGAATTTCAGCTCCACCCCCCTCCTCCCCCCCACCCTCCTTCCCCCTGCCTGCTTTGCACCTACAGTCCACCAAATAGCTCAGGAAGAATGAATCAGCAGCAACTTGCTAACAAAGTCTTCATGAAACTTCTAAAGTTACTCTGTCTCCAACCTCCAATCACAGGAATGCAGAAAATGCAATTTCTCCTTCTGGGGAAGCTCTGCTTACCCTTTATCTTTTGCCATGGCAAGACCAGGCATCCGAAACAGATCCCATTGGCTTCAGTACTCAGTCCTACTGCCATACAAGTATCACTCGGGTACTAGATACACACTCACTTGACATGCACATGCCAGTTTCTGGGTTTCACATAACAGCGAACTTTACCTGAGAGAGGTCAATAGATGCCTCTCTGACAGACACAGAGAAAAAGGTCTGGTCACACTATAAATTACAAACACAGTATGCTGCCACCACCACTTTATGTGCCCTCAAAGCACAGAACGGTAGCCCACTGTCTACCATGAGGGCATGTTTGGTGTGGCCCACCAGGTTACATGGCAGGTCCTGCATTGCCATGAGCAGGCCTAGGCCTCTACGCACATGCTAGACTAGCATGACCCAGGGCCCAAATAAAAACCAGGATCCCTGTTTCACGTGCAGTTGGCTATTCATGGCAACAGTACACACCTGTTCACCATGCAGGAGACATTCCTGTAACAACAATTGTGTGCTAAAATTTTGCCTCATTCTGTTTATAATAGAAAATATATACCCTAGGAGAAGATTTTCTTTATCAATTTTAGGATACAATATTTTTAGACAATAATAATCTGACCTACGAGAACAAATACACATGTACAGCATCAGGAAGGTCCACTTGGAAATAATTTGTTGCCTTAATGCCGCCACTCTAACCTCCTCTTTTTCCGGTTTTGCTCTTAAGATCTGCAAATACATCTCTTTAAATATTAGATGTGACACATCCTAAAAACAAATCACCCATTCCTGAAACTGCTGACCACATCCCGACTCTTGTACGCTCTTTTACCATAAATCACAGCTACACAAATTAACTGCATACTCGGTGTGCTCTGCTGAAACCCATCTATTGGCTACTAATTTGGACTTGGAGTCTACTTTATTGCCAAACGTAACCTGATGCTACTTTGTCAAATAGCATATATGTACCGTTTGAGTTGTTTCTAGGCCACTGAAATTGTTAATTTGGTATTTTAACATGTCCATCTATTTTATGTAAAGCGTTTTAACACCCTTTTGGATTATGCCAGTGCTATCGAAAAATCCAAGTAAATAATTGAATAAAAGTTCTGTACTGGTGTGACAACCTCATATGAACACCCAAACTTGAGATGGACTCAATACTTTGAAAGCTGCAAGTTCTTGGTTCCATTGATTTGCTGAGTTTCGTCAAAGCTTACAGCAAGATCCATAGTATAAAAGCAGCAAAAGCAATCCACTTCCGGGACTACATCCTCATGGTGAGCGTCGATGGGCATATGCCTGGATCCTATAGAGAGGTTATGATACCTCTGCCTCCTGGTAGAGTCCAAGATTTCTCTGGGCAATCCGAGCAGTGCACTCACTCAGACCTTCTTTCTACACCTTGGACGGCAGTGTCTAGGGTTTTACTTCACACATCAAAAACATTTGGGGGCATTGCTCATCTTCTCATCTTCACAGGGGAGCCCCAACGTTTCTGCTTTTGATCGGACTCCAACACCACCCTTTAACGATGACAGCTCAATCCAGCACAGTTGTTGCTCTGGCTTTGCTTTCTGTCATGTTTTCACTCACTGCAATATAGTTTTCCCAAAGGCATGAGATAGTATGCAATGAAGTCGAAATACTGATCTGGTTTCAGTACATATGGAGCTCTGTTTCCTTTTTATGGGAGCTGCACACAACCGTAGTGTTAACTGTTTCCACAACTGAAAAGCGAATATATAAAGAAAAATACTTATATGTATTTCGAGCTAGGCACCGATGTAATATTTAAACAAGAATAAAATACAGAATGCACCCCAAAGTGAAAATCACATTAAAGTGAAAATATGTTTGGTTCAGTTAACTCTGTAAACTGATCATTTTGCCCTCCAAAGTGCAAACAGGAACAGAATGTAGTTTCAGCTATTAAACTGCTGTTTATCCCTTGAGTCATTCCACAAAGCCTTTGATCATTCTTCGGAAAATGCAGCATAAAAAATACGCAGTAACAGGAAATTGCTACAAGATGCATAACGTATGTTATAGCTTCTTCTGGAATATAAAGCACTGGATTTCTGAAACATTCCTGCATTTTCATATTGACCCCGCAGCTATCATATGAGTCTTAGGGCACGCACAACTGATTGCGTGAGTGTCCCGGATGTGGAGTCTCAGAGGCAGCAGGCATAGCTTCATCATTTCTGAAGGCATATCCCTGTCTGTGCTTCTCTGTGCCTCTTTTCAAAATGGCGCTGCGAACAGTCGCTGGGTCGTATACCTAACACAAACAGTGAGGGGCAGATTTACAAGCCACTTGCGCCTTCTTGCGCCGCCATTGTGTCACTTTTTTTGACGCAACGGCGGCGCAAAAAATGCGGCCTATTTACAATGTGACGCATCTAGGGAGATGCGTCACGTTGTAAAGCCCTGCGTCACATTATACCTGCGTCAGGTATAATGTATGCAGGGGCAGATTTACAAGCCCCTTGCGCCTTCTTGCGCCGCCATTGCGTCACTTTTTTTGACGCAACGGCGGCGCAAAAAATGCGGCCTATTTACAATGTGACGCATCTAGGGAGATGCATCAGGGGGCAGATTTACAACTTCTGGCGCATCCCTGCAAATCAGCAGGGATGCGCCAGAATAGTTGCGACACGCAATTCTCTCCTTGCGCCACCACGGAAGCGCCGCATTTGCAATGCGGCGCACCGTAGCGCAGAAGGCTGATGCGTGTCGCATCCTGTGGCGCAAGGGCGGCGCATTGCTGGAGTCGTGTCGCAAGCGCGACGCAACTCCAGCAATGCTCGTGGGCCGCCCATACCTAACGTGGTGCGCCACTCCTTACGCCTGCTTGAAGCAGGCGTAAGGATTCGTCGCAGCGGCGTCGGAAAAGTGACTCAGTGAAATCTTGTAGATTTCACTGCGTCACCCTACGAGGCATTCCTTCGACGGAACGCCCACCCTGCGGAGGAACGCCCACATGAAACCTGACGCAGGTTTCATGTGGCGCAGGCTTTACAACATGACGCATCTCCCTAGATGCGTCACGTTGTAAATAATGCGCAACGTGGCGCATGGTTTACGTCGCCGCTGCGTCACAAAAGTGACGCAACGGCGGCGCAAAAGTGGCGCAAGGGGCTTGTAAATCTGCCCCCAGGTTGTAAAGCCCTGCGTCACATTATACCTGCGTCAGGTATAATGTATGCAGGGTGGGCGTTCCCACGCAGGAAGGCTTCGTAAAAGTGACGCAGTGAAATCTTCAAGATTTCACTGCGCCACTTTTAGGACGCCACTGCGTCAAAACCTTACGCCTGCTTGAAGCAGGCGTAAGTAGTGACGCAGTGTAGTGGGAATAGGCCTTAACACGCATTGCTGGAGTTGCGTCGTGCTTGCGACACGACTCCAGCAATGCGTGACTTTTCCGCCAACAGATGCGTCAGAATTTCTGACGCATCTGTCAATCCTTGCGCCATGGTGCGCCGTATTGTAAATATGGTGCATCTATGGTGGCGCAAGGGTTTCTAAGGGTGGCGCAGGGAAAGTGACGCATCTATACAGATGCGTCACTTTCTTGTAAATCTGCCCCGCAGGGTGGGCGTTCCCACGCAGGAAGGCTTCGTAAAAGTGACGCAGTGAAATCTACAAGATTTCACTGCGCCACTTTTAGGACGCCACTGCGTCAAAACCTTACGCCTGCTTGAAGCAGGCGTAAGTAGTGACGCAGTGTAGTGGGAATAGGCCTTAGCACGCATTGCTGGAGTTGCGTCGTGCTTGCGACACGACTCCAGCAATGCGTGACTTTTCCGCCAACAGATGCGTCAGAATTTCTGACGCATCTGTCAATCCTTGCGCCATGGTGCTCCGTATTGTAAATACAGTGCATCTATGGTGGCGCAAGGGTTTATAAGGGTGGCGTAGGGAAAGTGACGCATCTGTACAGATGCGTCACTTTCTTGTAAATCTGCCCCTACACAAACGGGGATACAGTTGCATCACAACAAATACATGATTTGTTGCTGGGTATTCTCCGTTTTGATAGGAGTCCAAAATAAAATTATTTTTGCTGGCTGCTTTAGCAGATAAATAAAGTGAAGAGCCGCTATACTGTAAATGAGGAAGAATTTGTTGAGTATAATTTCTGGATATATCTGATATTTAAGGGAACACTCTGAGAACTAAAAAGCCTCGGAATGATACAGTAGTTTAACCAATAGGTGAAAAAAAACTGGAGTCGCCTATGTCTCTCCTTGCTCTTCTCAGATGTCCTTCTATAGGTTCTCTTTCGTTGTTACACAGGTGAAACAGAGCTTACAGTTTGTCTTTCTGGTCTGCCAGGCCGATTGACTGCAATTAAATAGTGGTGCTGGTCCACTTACTGCATGAGGGAACAAAGCTCCTCCCAGAAGTTTCAGCTCCATCTGTGGAAGCCCATCCTTCTGTTCACCCCGGAACATCTCTGTTGTGTTGTAAGCACCGATGAACTCTTCCTGACAATGATTTACTTCTCTTTACGCAGGACTTCCACACAGCTGGAAGTGCGGAACGTGACAGTTAGACAACCTGAGGATACGAGAACATGTAACATTGCACCTCAGTTCTCTTCACGAGCTTGCACTGTTAAACAGAGTAAAATTAAAGGTCTAGTGTGTACTACACAAAGGAATGCATGATTACAGAATAGTTTACTCACTGTTAGCTCCATGGATCAATCCAATTTGTCTTTGTAAAACATGTGGTGCTCATTAGGCCATTTACCCGTTTACCTAAAGTGAAGAGGATAAAGGCAAGGGGAAATAGTTTTTTATCTGTGGATTTCTCATTTGGAGATCTCTAAGAGCAAAGCTCATAAGCTAAACAAACTATTTCTGAAATAGGAAATCGCTTTTCTGTTATCACCCTGTCTTATTGCTCCCGGGGGCGGGTGAAAACATGCTACAGCACACTCCTTCCCTAAACATGACTGAGCAAGTGACTGATGCCAGCAAGCCGAACCTTCCATTGGACAGCTCGTAGTGGGAGAGTTCTGCCTATGAGAAATGTATAAGACAAAATTGACCTAATGGTGCTTTTTATAGCACAATTTTCACTTATTTCACATACAGTGGATAAATGGACCATAATGAAATATTCTTATATACTTTTGTGTTGTGCCAGACAAGGCTTATCCCTGGAGGTGGTACTGGCACTCATCTTCACTTTTGAAGAATTACTAGCAAAACAGTGGATTTTTCAACATCATCCCCTAAATATTAGCTAAAGGGCTATATGTATTACACAGATGATCACAAATCCTGTCATGTTTCAAAATGTCTAGCATCATTTTTTTTTGTCTTTTTTAATTTTTTATTTACAATGTTTGCAATTTTCTACATTAATAAAGTGGCTTAATACAGGACGTGAGTGTGCAACACAACTCATCTTAGTATTTTTGCATGAATCAAATAATCAATATCAAATATAATTCAGGGTGAGAAAACAGGGACCACACACACACACACGCACGCACGCAGGCACGCAGGCACGCACACACGTGCACACACACACACACACAAACACATTCATATGCCCATCAGTGGGCATAACACTCAACACTGCATAACAATCTTTCTGTTACATTGTCATGATGTAAGTCCTTCAAGGTAGGCACACAAGGGTGGGAAAAACATGGAAAAAGGTTACCCTAAACGGGAAGCAGCAATTACAACGCGGTCTACAACACACATGCCATTACAACTCATGCATTACAACACATGCATCTTTACCATGCATTTGTTTACCACTACCTGCCTTTACAACGCACGCCATTGCCACTGAAATTGTAAGTACAAAGGTAAGTGTTTTATATATGTAAGTATTAAGGTAGTTGTATTATATTGTCAGGTTCCACCTTCCAGAATCCTCGGGATTGTGCTGATGCTCAAAAGGGGTCCACCTCTCGACTGCCCCAAGTCCGGAATATGAATACACACGGACTAATGGGATAGTCAAGCGAGGGAAGGAAAGGGTAGGAACAGCGTGGAGGGAGACCTGTGAACGACACAGTAAAGACACCGTAAATACCCAGTTCGCTTAACAGTTGATACAGACAGGTGAAACACTAATATATACAACTGTTGAAACTATAATAACACACTACCTGTAAATAAAAAGAAAGAGGGAGCTCTACCAGAAGAAAGAAGAGGGTGGTTGCAGACTTCCAGCACGAAACTAGTAAGAAGAGAAAATAACCCATGAGATTCATGCACGTACCACAAGAAACCTAGTCACAGGGGTAACAGAGTATGAGACTATACACCACCTACCCAGGTTACATGTGGAATAGCCCCGAATGCAAGGCAGGATCTTCCTGATGCCCTCTATTCTCTCTCCTAGGAAATGGTAAATAAAGAACAGACCATGCGTAAAACAAGGATATAGTACACTTGATGCTTGCACTATACCTAAAAGGAACTAATTTTGGAATGTTCAGCTTCACAATGCCAAAGTACGTTGTGCATTCATATACATGCATGAGAACTTGCACAGTCCAGAAATCCTCAGTTAAAGACCAGCAACTTGCCTGGCTGATCCAATATCACCGAGGAACTAAGTCACCAAAAGATTACTCCCTGCATGAGACCCCGGCCGCACGCCGGTCTCGCCAACAGGGAACAATAATGGAGTAGCACTACTAACTACACGAACGCTCCTCTGCAAGAGACCGCTAACTTTGTGGTCCCGCCAACAGAGGAACAAAGAGCACGCCTGATGGCAAAGCCGTAATCAAAGAACAGTGAAGTCACCAGCTGCCCTTCGCGCTCCTCTGCAAGAAACAGCAGTGAACGCTGTCTCACCAACAGAGGAACCGGGGCTCGAGCAATAAATCTGGCCGTTAAGTATGAGCAACCGGAATGCCCAAAAGTACAAATACAAGCTGCCCTTCGCGCTCCTCTGCAAGAAACAGCCGTGAACGCTGTCTCGCCAACAGAGGAACCGGGGTTTGAGCAATAAATCTGGCCGTTAAGTATGAGCAACCGGAATGCCCAAAAGTACAAATACAGAGGTGCAAAGTGCACCCTTACCACCTCTGAGAATCAGGAATGTGACACTGCATCCACGGGAGAGACCCCAGAATATTCTGCAGCGTCTGGATCGCCTGTCTTCTCTATATCCGCTTCCTGCTCTGCACCCGAGTCACGTGGAGCGTGCTCTCGCTATGGACGCTGGGAAGCATAGTTCGTTATGGTGGGTACTTCCTGGTTCTCTCGTTTTGCGTCAGTGCCCAACCGGCCGCTGGATCCTGACATATATATATATTACCTACTGGCAACAACCAGTAGGTAGTTATAGTTAGGACCAAAGTTTCCATAGGAAAAGTGTTTTTTTTGCCAATAACTTTGGCACCGCTTGACAATTGTCACAAAATTTTCAAAAAAGGTCCCCATTTTGGTCCATCTGCTGTGTTGAAAGTTTTGGGGATGACCTGTCCAGCAAGGGTCGAGAAAAAAGAGGGTCCCAAATTGTGTTTTCTCCATGTTATGTTTATGGCTAGATGTTGGTCCAGAAAGCATCCTTTTTGTGATTTGGTGCAAATCCGTTTAGTAGTTTAAGGGGATATTCAAGTTAAAAAAACATAGATATCTGGGAGTCCAAAATCCTACTGAAATTTGATTGGCCGCCAACACTTCAACCAGGAAGTGTTGGCAGCCATCTTGGGACTCGGTTTGAAGCCGAGTCCCACAAAAAATGTAAAAAAAAGAAAAGGGGGCAGGGTATAAATACCCTGACCCCTAGGCCTGGGGGGGGAAGGGGTTCCCACAAGTACCCCACAGGTCTAAAAAAGTATTTTTCCTTTTTAATTTATCCTGCCGAATTTTTTTTAAAAATGAAGCGCAGCCTCCAGCGCTTCGTTTCTAATCACACTTTGGGTGGGCCAGGTCCCGGGGCCATTGTAATAAAGGAAAGGGAATGCATGCCCCCCTCCTGGGGCTCACTGATGCCCCAGGGACCACCACCTCCACGCGGCTTTGCAAACAAAAAATGCAGGGGAGGCCTGTATTGCCTTCCCCACTGCCCCTGTGACCACCACCTCCCTGGGGCTTATTTATTTAACAATGGGGGGACCTCTTGGACCCACCTCAGCACCGGGGACAGCCACCTCCCTGGGGCTTTAATTTTAAATAATGTGGGGGTCTGCTTGGAACCCCCACAGCCCCGTGAACGGGTCTACATTTTTCAGCCTCAAGGACCCCGTAAGGTGTCGCGGCTTTCGTCAGGACCAAAAGATATTATGTGCTACTGCGATTAAAAAGTGTTTGACAAAAAAAGGTGTGACAATAATTACAAAACAACAATATTGTTTCTATACAGAACCAGTAATCCTACGTTTGGTGTGTTCGATTTACTGGATTCATACGGGTTTTTAGACCCGTTCACGTCCACCATACGCAGTTATTATTTTAAACTGCAGGTGCTCTGTTTTTAATCCTGACACCAGGAACAAACCAATAAAGTCCATATTGCTCATGTTAGTTAGTTTTAATATCACTCACTCACATCCGTTCTGTCTTTAAGTTCCGCACTGCGCCTTCCACCCAACCCATTCAGTTGTCTTCTCGTCTGAAGGATTTATTATATCACAAATAGTGTAGGAATAAAAAACATCCCTGAGCTCCTCCCTCACAGTAAGGGGGTAGTAGCCCTTGGCGGGGCTAGGGTTCCCCGTCAAGAGGAGAATCCCAGATGATGAAGCATGCCACCTCGGTGGGTGATGAGATTACGTCCTAATGAAGGAATTCCCTTTAGTAGCACGTTGAGATCATCTTTGCTGTCTCTTTTTCAGGCATATATGTGTGTTCTCAGACCCGAGGATTTTGTGTGTTGAATCACCCCTCATCAGCCAGGCTAGCTTGACATACAAGGAGTGGGACGGGTATGCCCAGACGTGGGTCCCATGCTCTCCATGCCACTGGAGTCAAGCTAGCCTGGCTGATGAGGGGTGATGCCCCAAAACCGGTCCCAGGATGCTTGTTTCTAGTCCAGGGAAGACCTGGCCTGGCAGTTCAGGCTGGACTGTTCCCATTGGGAACAGGGTCAAGACTGATTTGCATATGGCTGGGTCTGAATTGGAAAGGCATGGGGAGCAAAAAAACAATGGATTTAGGCACAGATCTCTGTACTGGAGTGAATGTTTGACATTGGGCAGCATTCTGTCCATCAACTGTTCTTTTTGCATTTGTCACCCCGAGTGAGATGGGTATGCCCAGACGTGGGTCCTGTGCTCTCCATGCTACTGGAGTCAAGCTAGCCTGACTGATGAGGGGTGATGCCCCAAAACCGGTCCCAGGATGCTTGTTTCCAGTCCAGGGAAGACCTGGCCTGGCAGTTCGAGCTGGACTGTTCCCATGGGGAACAGGGTCAAGACTGATTTGCATATGGCTGGGTTTGAACTGGAAAGGCATGGGGAGAAAATAAACGATAGACTTAGGCCCAGATCTCTGTACTGGGGTAAATGTTTGACATTGCGCAGCATTCTGTCCATCAATTGTTCTTTTTGTACTGGAGTACCAAACTGGGCGCATGTATTGCGCATTCGAAAAGTCAGAGATCCATTTGATGAAATAGTGTTCTTTGAGCCTGAACGAAGAGCACAAGTGCATTGAAGTTTCTGATAGAGAAGTAGAGACCAAACATCAAGTTTAAAACACAGTTGAGACAGCAGCAGAACAAACAGAGGATCCGGGTAAAGTAACAAACACTGTAAGAAGAGTCACCTGCAAGATTGAGTTGCCATGAAACTATGGCCAAAGGGCGACTGAGGACAAGTGTGTCAATAGCTTGAATGCCTATGACTATCCCTGAACAGACAGAGTCAAGTGGTGCAAGCCAAACAGAGGAAGATCAACAAAGACTGAGGAGATCAAAAAGAGCAAGAGTGCTGTGTCGAAGGTATTGTGGCCCTGAATGGCCTTATTACGTAAATCAAGTGCCAAATGTATCAGTGGGTCAACTGTTCGAATCTCCACGGCATCACACTCGAACAAAACATTTTAGATAAGAGCTGTTCGAAAAGAATTCTGTGAAGAAGAGATTGAAAGACATTTGAAACAATATTAGTTGAAAATTCAAAAGACTGCAATACATGTTTTTGTTTTAAGAAGGTTTACCTAGGCCCAAGGCTGCAGTAGAAGAGTAGGCCTAAATTGTTTGAACAACATGGAGTAGAGTTAAGGTTGTCTATATGACGATTACGGCATGTAAAGGAGACTGCTTAAAGATAACTGCTTAAGAAACTGGTGGAGAAAGTTATGAACTAAACTGCTGAATTATTGCTTATTATATTTTTGCTTAAACGATCTGACTACAGACAAACATGTGTTGTCTTAGAAATAGATGCAAACTTATTATGGTATTGTCTTTTTAGTAACAGTATTAGTAATTACAATAGTATTAGTAGGGTTTTATTTTACATTCGGTAAGGAAGTTAGATCTACAAATGTAACTGCAATATTTGCACATGACAGATGAAGAGCAATTGAAAACATCATTTGCAAACTACAAGAGAAATGATTATACAACTAGCGTTTATTCTAGATTAGTAGAAGAATACACACAAGCTATGGACACAAAGACTATAATGTCTGTGCCCACTTACCATCATCAGCTGCAGAAGAGGTTACTTATCACCACATACCATTGTCACGTGCTTACACTAGTATATAGGTGAGAACACTTTGAGTATTTGTATTCAAATTATGATTTAATACTTTCTAGAGTACCATTGCAACAAAGCATGAATTCACACCCACAAACAAAATAAATGGACACAACTTAGTATTATTTCAGACCATCTATGCCTATAGATAGTGTTAAGTCTTATGGAAATAACCTAACCTGCTTAACAAGACCTTTAGAGAAAGTATTCTTTATGACATTAGAGGGAAGAAACACTAAAATTACATGCAGTAAGAATAGGGAGGAAGATGTTTTGAAAAACATTTGGAAGAAAGAAGAAGGTGAGTTTTAGAAGAAAGTGGTTTAACCAAAACTTAAATTAGACAGGAGACAGAAAAGAAAAATATGTGTTTGCAAAAGAAGAACACAAAGTAGAAACAGACATGTGGGAATTTATAGCTGCAAACACACATTAGAAACTATGGGAGGTACATGGCAAATGTTACAGGGATAAGAAAACACTAAACCAGGCGTTTATTTACTTTGTGGACAGGATCCTTATTTCCAGTTGCCTGCTGATTGGGAGGTAATTTGCTATTAGCTATATCGTTTCCTAAGATGTATCATGTATATAGTATAGATGATTTAACAGTGACACCATCACACAGACACACATGTAGTGCAGAAGATGGAACTCAGTTAGTGGAAGATATTTTGGGTGCAATTATACTGCTGGTAGAAGTCATGATAAATGACGAAAAGATTAGAAAAGTTTCAACTGTTGCTGACAAACTGGCAACCAGCACTTCTGGAGTTTGTTAGTGGTGAAAACAGAATTAGTAGCTATTAGATCCATGGTTTTACAAGACCGCTTAGCATTATACATTTTATTCATAGAGAAAAGCTGCGTCTGCAAAATGTTGAAAATACTGCATTGTTGTTCATATACTCCAGACGAAAGTAAGAAAATACAAGAATTTGCAAAGAACACGTCTGATATGAAATCTGAATTAGAACCATTAGAGACACCTAGGGGCATATTCACAAGGAGCTATTGCCGAATTAACGGCACTTTACCGCAGCCAAAGTCGTGATAAATTTACCTCCCCATTCACAAGCCGGTGTTAACAGCCCACAGCACCAGTTTACCCGCGATATCAGCCGCAAAAAACATCGCCACAGAGGACCCCCGCAAATATCGCTAATGAGATGCAGAGTATGCGTTCCCGTGACAAAAGTCGAGACAACAGCACACCTCAACATTCACAACGACCAGCCACATCCGCGATAAAAACACAAAACAGGCGATAAGGCGCGTTAGCACCAGGAAATCTACACCTGCTCTGACCTGGTGTAAAGTCCGACGGCAGCCTGCAAACCAAAAGGGAGCACAGCCCAGGGCTACATCGGAAGGGCAACAGATGCCATGGAGCCACCCATCATGCGGCCCGGACAACCAAGAGGGCCACAACACCCACCGCCACCACCCCCAGGACCACCCCTCCCTGGCACCCCCGACCAAAGACATGCCACATCAGCCACACCTAAACATGTACAAAATATTCCGCTTGATGCCGCACAATCACAACTGGTGACATGGATGTGTCGTCACAGAAATGACCAGCACACATTCACTTTCGAAGCAACAAATGAAACTTTATTAAAATGAACAACGAAATGAAATGAAGACACATGGCCGCTCCCCTCCGGACAATACGTAGGTCACAGCCTGTAAGACAAAAAACATGATGAGAAGGTGTGTCCTGCGCACATCAGAGGACAGAGAGAGAGTGAAGGAGAGAGAGAGAGGAAGAGTGGGAGGGAGAGAGAGAGGAAGAGAGGGAGAGGGAGAGAGAGAGAGAGAAGAGGAGAGAGAGAGAGAGAGGAAGAGAGGGAGAGAGAGAGAGAGAGAAGAGAGAGAGAGGAAGAGAGGGAGGGAGAGAGAGAGAGGAAGAGTGGGAGGGAGAGAGGGAGGAAGAGAGGGAGAGAGAGAGAGAGAGAGAGAGAAGAGGAGAGAGAGAGAGAGGAAGAGAGGGAGAGAGAGAGAGAGTGCCTCCCCTGCGCACCCAGGCCACACTGCTCACCTGCTGCCACCTGTGTGTCTCCAACCACGTGCCGGTATGTAGTGCAGTTCACCAGGTCACACATCTGATTCAGAGCCGTCTGCTGAAATAGAACCCAGATACATGACTGGCACAGTACACACACTTGCACAAGACAACATCGCCTGCCCGCCCATGCACACCCAGGCAGAGGCACCCCAACCTCTCCCGTCGCCCATCGGAGCATGCCCGCCCATGCACACCCAGGCCTCAATGCTCACCTTCCGCCACTGACGTGTAGACAGGAGGTCCCACCACGTGCCACTGCAAGCCACAAGCCCGGGGCCCGTGGACATGGCACCCTCCACATCATGCAGCCCCGCTCCGCAGGCCACCAGGTCTCAAGTTTGGTGCTGGGTCTTGATTACTCCATGGCAGAGGACATACCAGTGCACCCGGCACCATCGCAGGCTGCACACTCGCTCAGCCCAATGGGTGCCACCAACTCTGGGATCCAGGAAGCGACGCCACGTGGCGGTAGGCCCGCGCTGCCCGCTGGCTCTGGCCTACACTTCGGTCCAGCAGGGCACACAAAACCTGAGCTGTCCGGACCGCCGGGACAGGGCATCATCGCAGGCTGCACACCCGCTCAGCAGCTCAAGGTGCCACTGACACAGTGCACCCCAAGTCACCGTCCCGTGGCGGGGTGCCTGTGCCGTCCGCAAGGCCCCAGGTGCCACTAACCCTGTGCAACCCCAGTCTGCGCCACGTGGTGGTAGGCCTGTGCCGCCCGCAAGGCCTCGGATGCCACTAACCCTGTGCGCAACAACTCATAGGCCCTACATGAGTGAGAACCGTGGAGCGGCCGTCATCCAGTCACCACCGGAAGAGGGGAATGTGACGTCGTCGGCCCCGTATGTTGGCGGAGTCACATGGCCTGTGATGCCTGTGCCGGATGGGTGTGGTGTGTGTGAAAACCTGCCCCCATGGAGTGGCTGTGACATGCTGACAACTAGACCAGTGACCTACACACCACCAGCGAGTACGGCTGCGACGGGTAGCAATGAGGGCCCCCCCTCAGGCGTTA
This sequence comes from Calotriton arnoldi, assembly GCA_963921515.1. NCBI lineage: Eukaryota > Metazoa > Chordata > Amphibia > Caudata > Salamandridae > Calotriton > Calotriton arnoldi. The sequence goes on along the minus strand of CAWUFW010001267.1, from coordinate 2,476,039 downwards.
GCGGAGTGGTCTGGCCTGCCGTACGCCCGACCAGCGCAGGGCTTGCAACAATGACTCGTGGGCTCTGGGCATGGTCCAGTCCATGTCCGGACAAGGAAGTGACTGATGCGTGTGTCCCTGTTGTAGTGTTCACGGAACCCGGTACACAAAATGCAATGTCGCACCCTCTGACTGGCATCCCACAGGATGAACATCATTGACGCAAGGGAAGGCACTGTCCCCACATTCATCCCCACATCCATACATGAATGACGTAAGACATTACACAGCAGTGCGTCACTGGATGTTTATTTGCACATCCAGTGCAGTCATGCAGCTGGAGCGGTACAGGGCAATGCCGAGCACACTACACAATATGGGCCTGTGGAGGGCCAGCCAGTGTCCATCCGGGGATGACCTGTACTGCGGAAGAGGAAGGGTACAGTCCGCAGTCTGTCCGGAAATAGATGCTAGTGCCTGGCCCTCCTGACCACAGTCCCATCCACGTCTTCGTCCCTGGGTGTGTGCCCTGCCCCACCTGTGGGTGTTGCAGTACCGACTGCGGCACTGTGGGCCACTGACACATCAGGGGCAGGAGGAGGATTGTCGGCCGCACTGTGTGGCAGTGACACATCAGGTGCCGGAGTGGATACGCCTGCCGCACTGGGAGGCACTGACACACCATGGGGCGGAGATGTGGATGGTGTGGGGCCAGCAGCATTCATCATCGCCACGCCCTGTGGCAGCAATGCCATGATGAGGACATGCAGGGCACGGTAGATCCCAGCTACATTTCGCTGATGTGCAGCAGCGGCTGCCATCCTTTCCGCCTCCATCCGCACCATGTCCTTCATGAGCCTCCGCATGTGTGCCAGCTCACGGCTGGCATCGCTGGGGCCACTCTGAGCAGACAGATATTCTTCCCTCCGTGACATGTCTCCAGAGATGTCTGTCAGGGCTCGCTGGAGTCCATGGGGCGGACATAGACACCCAAGGATGGCGTCCAGTTTGGTAGCCATGAGCTCGAACACCACCCGCACCTGCTCGGCCGTCTCCCTCTGGCCCTCTGGCCCTCCAGCACACAGCGTTGGAAGGCCATTTGTTGTTCTTGGGGGACTTGGGAGGGTGCCGGGGCTGTGGGTGCCTCCTCCTGGGTGGTTTGTGTGGTGGGTGCGGTCTCATGGATCTAGCTGGGCTGCCCTGATCCTGGAGGTGAGTTGCGGATGAGGTCAATGAGGTCTTGGATGGTTTGGGTGTCGATGCTGGTGTTGTCCTCCTCCTTGTCATCAGTGAAGAGTGGCTGTGACTGCTCTGCAGGAGGTGTTGATGATGCCCCTGCGATGTGAAGGGGAGATGGTGTATTACAATGTGTCCACATGTATGTAGCCGCATGGTACAGGTTGACATTCAGACAGCATGGCATTGTACATTGTGACAGTCTGTGGGTCTGGGCGAGGACCCAGAGTGATTGTGGGTGTGCACTGTGCCCTGCTTGCTTGTGCATGTGTGCCATTGTGGCCATCTCCCCCCGTCCCCCCAGTACCTGGTGGTCACTCACCCTGTTGCAGTTGTGTTGTGTCCTGTCGAGCAGTGTCCGGTCCCCCGACTCCGGCCACAGTCTCCACGCTGATGACTGTCGACACCAGCTCCTCCATGTCATCCAGCTCCAGCTGTGGTGCGTTGCTGCCTTCAGGTTGGCGGAGAGTTTCTCCTTGGTCTTCCGCTTGATGTCATTCCATCGCCTCTTGACCTCGTCCATTGTCCGCTTGTGCTCTCCGACGGCATTAACCTTGTCGACGATGTCCCGCCATGTTCCAGTTTCGGTGCCCAATGACACGTTGGAGGTGACGAAGAGTTGTTGATGGTGTTCCATCACCTCCGTGACTATGATCCTGTTCGCCTGCGGACTGAACTTGGTCTTCTTCGTCTTCTTGTCTTTGCCCTTCCCTGTCCCCGAGGTCCCAGGCTGGTCGTCCGGGGTGCTTGTGGGGTTGCGCTCATCCTCTGCGCCTGCTCCGGCTGCCTCCATGGTGCTTGTGTGTTGGTCAGTTTGTGTGTGGGTGTTTTTTCTACTTTTATGGAGATTTTTTATGCCTGCCAGGTGTGCGTTGCAGGCCTGGCGCTGCTTGTCGCTGTTTCCTCATCGCGCTTTGGCCCATCGCGTGTTTTTTGGTGTTGTGGTTTGTGTTTTTATCTCCATTGGAGCGACCCCTGACCTTGACTGGTAGGTCGCTCCCCCACCACACAGCTCCGTCTGTGTGCCCCCTTGCTGCCCCTGATTGTGCTCGTTTTTCCTTTCTGTGCCCCCCTTGCTTCCCCTGATTGTGCTCGATTTTCCTTTCTGTGCCCCCCCTGCTGCCCCTGATTGTGCTCGTTTTTCCTTTCTGTGCCCCCTTGCTGCCCCTGATTGTGCTCGTTTTTTCCTTTCTGTGCCCCCTTGCTGCCCCTGATTGTGCTCGTTTTTCCTTTCTGTGTCCCCTTGCTGCCCCTGATTGTGCTCGTTTTTTCCTTTCTGTGCCCCCTTGCTGCCCCTGATTGTGCTCGTTTTTATTTCCTTTCTGTGCCCCCTTGATGCCCTGATTGTGCTCGTTTTTTCCTTTCTGTGCCCCCTTGCTGCCCCTGATTGTGCTCGTTTTTTTTCCTTTCTGTGCCCCCTTGATGCCCTGATTGTGCTCGTTTTTTCCTTTCTGTGCCCCCTTGCTGCCCCTGATTGTGCTCGTTTTTTTTTCCTTTCTGTGCCCCCTTGATGTCCTGATTGTGCTCGTTTTCCCTTCTGTGCCTGTTTCCCGCCGCTGCGCCCCTGCGGCCCCGCCCCCTCACTGCCCATTCGCTGCCCCATTCCCTGCTCCTCCTTCCCACCTCCCCATTTATGGCGGCCGCTGCGTGTTGAAGAGAGCGACCCCTGACCTTGACTGGTAGGTCGCTCCCCCACCACACAGCTCCGTCTGTGTGCCCCCTTGCTGCCCCTGATTGTGCTCGTTTTTCCTTTCTGTGCCCCCCTTGCTTCCCCTGATTGTGCTCGATTTTCCTTTCTGTGCCCCCCTGCTGCCCCTGATTGTGCTCGTTTTTCCTTTCTGTGCCCCCTTGCTGCCCCTGATTGTGCTCGTTTTTCCTTTCTGTGCCCCCTTGCTGCCCCTGATTGTGCTCGTTTTCCTTTCTGTGTCCCCTTGCTGCCCCTGATTGTGCTCGTTTTTCCTTTCTGTGCCCCCTTGCTGCCCCTGATTGTGCTCGTTTTTATTTCCTTTCTGTGCCCCCTTGATGCCCTGATTGTGCTCGTTTTTTCCTTTCTGTGCCCCCTTGCTGCCCCTGATTGTGCTCGTTTTTTTTTCCCTTTCTGTGCCCCCTTGATGCCCTGATTGTGCTCGTTTTTCCTTTCTGTGCCCCCTTGCTGCCCCTGATTGTGCTCGTTTTTTTTTTTCCTTTCTGTGCCCCCTTGATGCCCTGATTGTGCTCATTTTCCCTTCTGTGCCTGTTTCCCGCCGCTGCGCCTGCGGCCCCGCCCCTCACTGCCCATTCGCTGCCCCATTCCCTGCTCCTCCTTCCCACCTCCCCATTTATGGCGGCCGCTGCGTGGTGAAGAGAGCGACCCCTGACCTTGACTGGTAGGTCGCTCCCCCACCACACAGCTCCATCTGTGTGCCCTGCTGCTGCCCCTGATTGTGCTCGTTTTCCTTTCTGTGCCCCCTTGCTGCCCCTGATTGTGCTCGTTTTTCATTTCTGTGCCCCCTTGCTGCCCCTGATTGTGCTCGTTTTTCCTTTCTGTGCCCCCTTGCTGCCCCTGATTGTGCTCGTTTTTCCTTTCTGTGCCCCCCCTTGTTGCCCCTGATTGTGCTCGTTTTTCCTTTCTGTGCCCCCCTTGCTGCCCCTGATTGTGCTCGTTTTTCCTTTCTGTGCCCCCCTTGCTGCCCCTGATTGTGCTCGATTTTCCTTTCTGTGCCCCCCTTGCTGCCCCTGATTGTGCTCGTTTTTCCTTTCTGTGCCCCCTTGCTGCCCCTGATTGTGCTCGTTTTTCCTTTCTGTGCCCCCCTTGCTGCCCCTGATTGTGCTCGATTTTCCTTTCTGTGCCCCCCTTGCTGCCCCTGATTGTGCTCGTTTTTCCTTTCTGTGCCCCCTTGCTGCCCCTGATTGTGCTCGTTTTTCCTTTCTGTGCCCCCTTGCTGCCCCTGATTGTGCTCGTTTTCCCTTTCTGTGCCCCCTTGCTGCCCCTGATTGTGCTCGTTTTTTCCTTTCTGTGCCCCCTTGCTGCCCCTGATTGTGCTAGTTTTTTTCCCCTTTCTGTGCCCCCTTGATGCCCTGATTGTGCTAGTTTTTTCCTTTCTGTGCCCCCTTGCTGCCCCTGATTGTGCTCGTTTTTTTCCTTTCTGTGCCCCCTTGATGCCCTGATTGTGCTCGTTTTTCCTTTCTGTGCCCCCTTGCTGCCCCTGATTGTGCTCGTTTTTTTTTTTCCTCTCTGTGCCCCCTTGATGCCCTGATTGTGCTCGTTTTCCCTTCTGTGCCTGTTTCCCGCCGCTGCGCCCCTGCGGTCCCGCCCCCTCACTGCCCATTTGCTGCCCCATTCCCTGCTCCTCCCTCCCACCTCCCCATTTATGGTGGCCGCTGCGCGGCCGCGCCGCTGGCGCACCAAAGGCGCGCCTAAGGCAAGCCCGTCTGCGCCCGTCCGCGCCGTGACCGCGCCCAGCGCCAGACCCCCTGGTCCGGGCATCCCCCGCGCCCGCCACATCAACAGACGCCGATACGACGCCAGCACCCTCCACGCACTCAACCCCGGAAAAGATCACGCCTGCTACCAGGCCACCCGAAGCGCACCCAAGGGCCCTTCACCTGCCGGAACTGCAGCTTCGCCAGCACCCGCCCCGCTAAACCACCGCCCAGGAAAGAACCCAACTACCTCAGATGCATCCTCCTCTACACCCGCTCCGCCCGCAAACACGCCATCGAACTCTGGGACCTTCTCGACTCAACCTCCCCAGACGTCGCATTCCTGACGGAGACCTGGCTGAATCCCGCTTCAGCCCCCGACATCGCCATTGCCATCCCGGACGGATACAAGATCACCCGCAGGGACCGCACCAACGGAGTCGGAGGAGGCATCGCCATCGTCCACAGGAACACCCTCAGAGTCTCAACCAACACCGACGACACCCTCAGCACCGCCGAACACATGCACTTCCAGATCCACACCGATCCCAACACCACCCTCAGAGGAACCCTCATCTACAGACCCCCCGGACCCCGACCACAGTTCAGCGATTCCATCGATGACTTCGTCAGCACACACGCCATCACCTCCACGGACTACATCCTCCTCGGGGACCTGAACTTCCACTTCGAGAACAACAAGGACACCAACTCCACCACCCTGATCGACAACCTCGCCACCCTCGGACTCAGACAGCTCGTGACTACACCCACCCACGCCGCCGGCCACACGCTAGACTCCATCTTTTCCGCAAGCCCACACGTCTCCTTCAACCACACCTCCGAACCCCACTGGACTGACCACCACTGCATCCACTTCACCTACAGGAAGACCACCACGCACCACCGCACCGAACAAATGCCTCGCCGCTGCTGGAGCAGAGTCACGGAAGACCAGCTAACCACAACCCTCGCCCTGAGCCCACCCGCCGAACCCTCCGACCCCGACACCGTCGCCCGCAACCTCAGACAGTGGATCGACGACTGCGCCAACACCCTCGCCCCGCTCAAGAATCCGCCCAACAGCCACACCAGCAAGAAAGCCACCTGGTTCACCAAAGACCTCCAGGCCTCCAAACGAACATGCCGAAAACTGGAGAAGATCTGGCTCCACGAACGGACAGCGGACAGCTACGCCGCCCACAAGAGCGCCACCCGCAGTCACCATCACCTCATCAGATCCGCCAAAAGGGCCTCACTCAAAGACCGCCTAGACAACAACGCACACAACAGCAAAGAGCTCTTCAACATCGTGAAGGAACTCTCCAACCCCAGCTCCAACACCAACGACAACCAGCCATCGCGAGACCTGTGCGACTCACTGGCCACCTTCTTCCACCGCAAAATCGCCGACATCCACGACAGCTTCAACACCACGACCGCCCCGGCAACCACCGAGACCACTGCCCCCACAACCACCAACCGCCTGCTCTCCTGGACCAACATCAACGACGAGGACACCAGCGAGATCATGAACACCATCCACTCCGGTTCACCGCTAGACCCGTGCCCTCACCACATCTTCAACAAAGCCAGTACAGCCATCGCGCCCCATCTCTGGAAAATAATCAACATCTCCTTCAAGACAGCAACCTTCCCGGAAAGCTGGAAGCACGCCGAGATCACCGCCTTACTCAAGAAACCCAAGGCAGACCCCAAGGACCTCAAAAACTTCCGACCCATCTCTCTGCTCCCGTTCCCCGCGAAGGTCACAGAGAAAATCGTTAACAAACAACTGACCCGCTACCTCGAGGAGAACAACAACCTGGACCCTTCCCAGTCCGGCTTCCGCAGCAACCACAGCACCGAAACCGCCCTCATCGCCGCCACCGATGACATCAGGACCCTGCTAGACAACGGAGAAACAGCAGCCCTCATCCTCCTGGACCTATCAGCCGCCTTCGACACGGTCTGCCACCACACACTACGAACACGCCTTCACGACGCCGGGATCCAAGAGAAGGCCCTGGACTGGACCACATCCTTCCTTTCCGGCAGAACACAAAGCGTCCGCCTCGCCCCTTCCGATCCAAGGCCACCAAGATCATCTGCGGCGTACCCCAAGGCTCCTCCCTCAGCCCAACGCTGTTCAACATCTACATGGCACCCTCGCCCACGTCGCCCGACAGCACTAACCTCAACATCATCTCCTATGCCGACGACACCCAGCTGATCCTCTCCCTCACCAAAGACCCTCACACCGCCAAAGCCCACCTCCACGAAGGAATGAAGGCCGTCGCCGAATGGATGAGGACCAGCCGCCTGAAGCTGAACTCGGACAAGACGGAGGTCCTCATCCTTGGTTCCAACCCTTCAGCCTGGGACGACTCCTGGTGGCCAACATCACTGGGAACAGCCCCGCCACCCACCGACCACGTACGCAACCTAGGGGTCATCCTCGACCCCACCCTCTCCATGACTAAGCAGGTCAACGCCGTTTCCTCATCCTGCTTCAACATCCTCCGAATGCTCCGCAGGATCTTCAAGTGGATCCCCACTGAAACAAGAAAAACAGTCACCCAGGCCCTCGTCACCAGCAGGCTGGACTACGGAAACGCCCTCTACGCAGGAACGACGGCTAAGCTCCTGAGACGGCTGCAACGCATCCAGAACGCCTCTGCACGTCTTATCCTCGACATCCCCCGACGCAGCCACATCACACCCCACCTGAGAGACCTGCACTGGCTCCCTGTCAACAAGAGGATAACCTTCAAGCTCCTCACCCACGCACACAAAGCACTCCACAACTCCGGACCAGCCTACCTCAACAGACGACTCAGCTTCTACACCCCCACACGCCAGCTCCGCTCGACCAGCCTCGCCCTCGCCACAGTCCCCCGCATCCGGAAAACGACCGCCGGCTGCAGATCCTTCTCCCACCTCGCCGCCAAGACCTGGAACACCCTCCCCACCAACCTCCGACAGACCCAAGACCTACTGGCCTTCAGAAGACTCCTCAAGACCTGGCTCTTCGATCAGTAGCAGCACCACCCCCCTCTTCCCCCAGCGCCTTGAGACCCTCGCGGGTATGTAGTGCGCTTTATAAGTGACATGATTGATTGATTGATTGTGGTGGTTGTATCGCGGACATTGTCCGCAGTTTCGGCAGACTATCGCATGGTACTGCCTTGTTGTGAATTCCACGTTGACACAGGGTTATTTTCCCGCGATAGGCTGCGATATTGAAAGTTGCGTTACGCTACTCTTGTGGTAGTTATAACACGTTTTTGTGAATATACCCCTTAGTGTTTTAGAAAACATTGGAAAGGGAGTTTCAACCATTGGAAAGTGGTTTGCCACTGCCGGAGTAGGAATCCTGAAAGCTATTATTATGCCAATATTATTAATAGGGCTTTGACTTTTATCTTTGTTTGCTTTATACTTAGGATGAAGATATTGCAGTAACAAATGAAAGAGTAGGGGAAGGAGTAATAGGATGGAGAGAAAAATAGCACTAAAATATTGCATTTATGAAGAAAACATAAAATCAAAACAATTCCAAAGTTTAAAACGAAAAAGAAAAGGCACAACTGAAGACGAGAGTGAGCTTTAACAGATTCAGTGGTGTAAATGTGATGGTTAAGATAAAGATCATAGAGGGGAATTGTTGAGGTGTTTTGAGCAAAAACGCAAATTAATATAGTAAAAACATGTGTAATATTAATGTGCAGATTTTAGAATGAACAAAATGCATATTTTATTACTGCAAAGTTAATAAGCAGCCATACTTACAAGTACTAGGCTTCAAAACTGTTTAAAGCAGCATTGCTCAGAAAGTGGTTTGACTAAAATGTGCTGATGCACGCCTTTAATGTTAAGTTTTCATGATAATGTGTTATTAAACAAATGTTACACATAGCTCTGCAAAATGTTACTTCTTATACAAAGAAGAGTTCAAAATTGCCTGTTTAGAAGTTATTATTTAGTAGAATTAAGACAAATTGACCACATAGAAGTAGCACATAAATTGAATTTGTTTTCTTTTCACATACCTGTCTTAGTTTCTAAGGATAAAATCTTGAAGAAAATGTGCCTTTCATTAATACAGATGTTTCGATTTTTACATAGCCCATTGTTAGCTAACATGAAATTTGCTTTATTAGATGGATATAAATGTAGTTCCTGTTCCCAGGAAGAATCCTGAAAGACGATTGGACGAGAAGATGTAACATTACCTGCAACTTTGAGTTTTGACTGTTTAGAATAGTAAGTGTTGCTAGAGTAGACACACACGGTCTTTTCCATGCTTTCCATACCACTCCCCTCATGCCATCCTGTTGATTGCAGTTGCTACTGCTACTGCACATTTACCTTGCCTTATTTCCATTGCTTTGAGTCTCTACTGAGTTTCATAAACATCTCTTCATGTGAAGTTTTTTTTGATTGATTATTGATTTTTAATATATTTGAGCTTTATGCTGTATCTTAGCTCTCTTTCGGACTTGAACCCTTTATGGGTTCTGACTGACACCTTTTTGCCCCATTCGTAAAATAGGGATTTTCCTCCTTTATAGAAGACACTTAAATGATTACATTTGATTGAATTAGCCATTATTTTTCTATCAGTACTGTAAAAGGTTGGTTCATTGAAAATAATACAAATAAAACGTATGATTTTGAATTAGGTCACTAAACTTTGAAATAACAAAACCCTTAAAAATCTTCAATAACTCTCATTATTGACTGAACTTAAATAGAGACTGGGTGTTGGACCTGGCCCTTTCTGTAGGGTCATCCCCAAACATTTTGCCTTCCTTCTCCCCTTTTTGTTGTATTCATTGTTGTTGGCTTTAGGACTCTGGGCACTTTACTACTTCTAACCAGTGCTAAAGTGCATGTGCTCTCTACTTAAAACATGGTAAAATTGGCTTATCAACCATTGGCATGTTTAATGTGCTTATAAGTCCCTAGTAAAGAGCACTACATGTGCCCAGGGCCTGTAAATTAAATACTACCAGTAGGCCTGCAACACTGATTGTGCCACCCACTTAAATAGCCCTTTAAACATGTCTCAGGCCTGCTATAGCAGAGCCTGTGTGTGCAGTTTTAAACTGCCATTTCAATCTGACAAGTTAACCCTCTTGCCAGGTCCAATCCTTACTTTTTAATACACACGTCACCTTTACGGTAGGCCAGAGGCAGCCCTAAGGGCAGGGTGCAGTGTATTTTAAAAGTTGGACATGTACTTTTAAGTTTTACATGTGCAGGTAGTGAAAACCTCTTAAATTCTTTTTTCACTACTGCAAGGCCTATCTCTCCCGTAGGTTTACATTGGGATTACCTTATTACATTTTATAAGTGTCATTTCTAATTGGGAAAAGATAGATATTTTGTGTTTGGTGTCTCTAGACTCACAATTTAAAATCACAACTTATGGTGAAGTCGGATTTTAAATTGTAATTCTGCAAATACCACTTTTGAAAGTTGGCATTTTCTTACTTTAGCGGTTTCGTGCCTTATGCTTGTCTCTGAATACTCACCTGGTTTGGGTGACAGATGGCTTTGTGCATTTTCTCTAGACAGCCACACACAGCACAATGGGAGCTTAGGTGTGATTTGATGGGTCTTAATGAGCCATTAAGTGGCTTGATGGGGGGGGGGCAGAGCTAAGCACTGCCTCAATTACACCTGAATAAGCTGTGCCCTGTCCACACACAATAGGGCTTAATGACCCTGCATTGTCACTCCAGCCAGCTTAGAGCCAGGACTGGGCAGACAGGGCATCTGTGTACTTTAAAGGCATGCTTCTAGAAGGTTCTCCACATTTAAAAGGCAGAACTGTGTTTAAAAGAAGGATCACCCCACTTCAGTCCACTTTTGGACCTGTGGATACTCTGCCAGGAAGAAGGACTGCGGTGCTGCTGAAAGGACTGTCACTATGCTGGACTGCTACTTTTCTGGCCTTCTGTTTGCTGTGCTGACTTGTACCTGCTGCCCTCTGGCCTGGGAGTGAGAATGACTGGACCTGCATCTCTACATACCAGCACCCAGTGTGACACCAAGGGCCAGCTGACTGGCCTCCTGTTTTCTGAAGTCTCAGGGACACAAAAGACTTCCAACCAACCTGCTCCTGCACCTGGACTCTGCCATCCGTGAGTCTGCCCTGCCAAGTGGTCTACCCCATTCCTGGACCCTTGGAAGTGGGTCTGCCCTCAGTGGTTCTCATCGGACATCAAACATTAATTCGTGCTACTTCCCATTCATTGGTCCCACTTTCCTTATGTTGAATGCAGCTTGATTTTACTGCAGGTGTTGCCAATGGAGCATCGTTTCATCTCAACCGTTGTCGCTGCTTGAGTCCCCCGGTGTACAATTGTTTAGGGTGCTGTAAATAACTGCATGCAAGTCACAATAAGCCTTTCACCCTCTCAATTGGTATGTGTAATGCGAATCTACAGTGACTCAGCTTCACACAATGGCATCAATTTATGGCCCTGCTGATGCCCCCTAAACATTGCTCTCGCAGTTTCAGCACATGGTATACTTTCCAGGTGTAGTGCAAGAAGCTTTAAGGGCATGTATGGTCTAGATGACTATCTAGGTGGTTGTACTCCTGCTTCACATAATGAACAGTGGGACTATGCAATGGCTTGGCAAAGCAAGCTGAGTCAACGGATATGATTAGTGATTGCCAGTGCTGGTGATCACATCACAGTTCGACGCAAGTGAAGTACTTACTGTTGCAGAGTCAATTTCAGACTCAGTAAGGGCCAACTCGCAGCCTTTAGTCTGAGCCTGCTGGGACAGGATCAGCAGCTCTCACACAATCTGGCCAGTACACCCACCATGAGGCCATTGATAATATCTTTCAAGCTGTGTGTCATGGGTGAACCCCAGCACTTACTGGTCATAGTGTGGCCAGCCCGGTACCAGCAGCCCATCAGACGAGGCCAGCGCTCCCGAGTCCCACTGTGTCTACACCCATCCATGCCCTCGCAGTAGTCACCAGGCCCAGGCCTGCTGACACCAATCTTCCTCCAGCACCATGCTCAGTCCTTGTTGCGCACACATGTGCAAAAATCAGGATGTCTTGTTCACCATGATGGTTTGTACACACATCTGGCCATCATAAGCTCATGGGCTGATTAGGAGGATCAATGAAATGGATGAAAGCTCCGGCCACAGCAGCTACCTAATCAGGCAGCCATCTTGTTCAGCACAATTTAGGGCCCTCAACGTATAGCATCAGTCTTGAATTTTTATATAATTCCTCTTGCAACTAGATTTCCAGTCATATTTTATGGTTAAGTATCCGGATTTGCAAAGTTTTTATGATAGAAAGCCTTAATTTAATTAAAGACAGAGGCGAGGATTATACCTTTCCTTCTTGCTTTATTTCAATAGCATGTGTGAATCAAAGGGTATGCAGTTTCTGATAGGTGAAAGAAAAGGAAGAGGCCAGAGGGAGCCTGAATAGTCAGATATGGGGATCTGATCCCTCGGGAGTAAGGCCCGTACACACCGCAAGAGGTGTCATAATTTATCATCGGGCAGCTCCTCATTGGGCCGGTGCTGCAATGGCAAATGGGCCCCTCTGGGGTCTCTTTGCCAGAGTTCTTTTGTTTTTGCCAGTGTGAAGAGTGAGGTGTAGTGTAGGTGTGATAATGTGAGTAGACTGGTGTAGATATGAAGTAAAAATAAGTAAGAAATGCCAAAAGCAATTTTAATAACTGGGTCTCCTTGTTATGGTTAAAAACAATGGCGAGCTAGAAGTGGATACAATGGTCCAATCAAACACAAGGTGATATTTAAAAGAAAGTCAACACGTTTCTTGCCTATTTACTGTCAAAGTGATCATGGCAATTCATCAGGACCGAGATCCTAATCTACTCATGTGTGGGTCAGTACCAAGTGTCTATGAGTTAAACTGTACCCATCAACAATCACACTAATATGTAGTATACCTTCAGGATAAAACCGACCTAGAGGGAAAAATAAAGCAGAGTGAGTCAACAAAACATACACACAATAGTATGCTGTGCATTTACGATCAGTTACAAGCTGAGGTCATCTTCACCCTGATAGTGCAAGTGTGGATCACCCTAGTCTAAAAATGACTTTAACAAAAATATCACACACAGACAAACAGACACTTGACACACTGCGTAAGCCCAGATGTATAGCTAGGGGACAGGAGTGAAGGCAAGTGTCTATGTCCCAAACGTAGAGGCTTACCATATATGGGGAAAACTGCACCCCAACAATGAATGGCAGAGTGGAACGCTCACTGGAGTTTAAGTACCCTGGGGGAGACACAATGGAAAGCATCAAGCGTATGTGAGCGTGTGAGACAAGTACAACAAAAATGCCAGCAGGGCCGGTCAATTGGAGCTGGTCTTCGGGAGAGAATGCTCACGGTATGCTGCGAGCATGACTTGTGGTCGACCTACCCCTCACTCTGCCACCACGGAGGTGACTGAAGTGCAGAGCGGGTGGCAATTAAGAAGTCCCGGGTATGTGACCCGATGCAGAGCAGGTGTGGTTATAACCACGAGTTGCCTACTGCAAAGTTGCTGTATGTGTTTCCAGGAGTGGGCGCCATCTTGGATGTAGCGCACGATTATGTGCAACGAAGGGGGTGTCACTCCTTATTTTGTAAAACACAGGGGGGATTGGTTACAACAAATAATGTCATGCAAGAGTCTACTGGGCCAGAACTTATAGGCCTCCAGGATTTGGGCATGATGTAATGATGAGCGGCCAAGGAGGACACATGCTGGTCAGGCTAGTGTGTGGAGGCACGTTCAGTAACAGGCACCATATTGGTTGCGGCATGCTCATATTGCAGTGGGACACAATGCCCAAGCCTTATCTATAACGAAGTAATATTGATGAAAACAAAAATAAACGGGACATGCGTTAAGGGAGAAGGAGTCCGAATGGACAGGAGTCCTGAGAAGGTTTTGGTCATGAAGGTCACACACCCTCTGTACATGGAGAAACAATCCAGGTGGACTAGGGAGTATACCGGGAAAGTTTACTGGGGCAAAAATGTGAATTCCTGGGTCAACAGTAAAGTTGGGGTCCCAGCAAGAATGTCAGTCTATAAACTGGTGCCGTCCACAGAATGTGGACCCGTTTCTCAGAGTGTGGGTAGCTAGACACTCAAATAGCTAAAGGGGACCATCAGGACTCAAGGCATACTGATGAGCTCATGAAGGATAATGTCCCTGAACTGCACAACTGATAGCTCAGGCAAATAGTGCCCAAGTTTGTGTGTAAATGACTACCCTATCAAGATGTATGTGTGGGGTTTGTAGAAGTTCAGGCATAATGAGAGCCCCTTATGTGGTAAGGTGAGGGTGAGTTTTAAAAGGTCTCCTCACCCCAGGGATATCATCATTAAGTCAAGTGTGATGTGTGGCCAAACGAAAAATACATTTTTGTTCCTTTTGGAAGAGGGTGTTTTTGTACATCTGCGCGTGGGCCTCCAGCACTGTCTAGTGTAAGTCTTCTAAGAGTGTCGTCTTTCCAGATAGTGAGTGCTCATTCCGTTTGTGGTCTTATTGCAACATATCCCACTTCGGTGTTCCATGATCCTTGTCTTAACTGCCCGGATGGTCATTCCTATGTAGCATTTGTTACAGGGGCATGTGATCATGTTGATGCAGTTTTTTGTGTTGTAATTAGTGTATGTTCTTTGAGTCCAGACCCGTGTGTGGTCCACACAGATATCTTTAGAGGGTTCAGTCAGGGCACAAACACTACATGATCCACATGGATAGTGTCCTACTACCGGTGGAAGGCCCCAAAAGATATTGTTGTGTCTGTGTTGTGGTTGCCCTTGGTCTGGTGTGTACAATGTTATCCCTGATGTTGTTTGTGCACTTAAAAGCAAAGTGTGGAGGAGCGAGCAAGAGGGACCCTGTTTCAAGTATTGACCAGTGACTCCTTATGATTTTCCTTATTTTGTTGGAATTGGGGATAAATTATGTTCCTCAAGTCAGGACATCATCTTGAGTGCACTTGTGGTTCCAATAGTGCTGCTCTATTATTGTTTTTGGTCCTTTTATAAGCCACTTTGGCAGCATGAGGAGGATTGTGGGATACTTCTAAATTAGCTGTCAGGGCCCGGGCTTAGAGGTCATAGTCATTAGTGGAATTGCAGTTGCGGTGCTGCTGCATATATTGCCAAAGGGCAGGTTGTCTCTCAAGTGTTTAGGATGATGGCTGTCGTCTGTTACAGTCCTTAGGTTTTCTATATGTAGTGGTATTTAACCGTCCGTCTTAGAGGGAAACCAACAGATCAAAGAAAGGATGTTTATCTGCTCTAATGCTCCCATTGAATTTTAAGAAAGGATTAAGGATGTTGGTCCCTTCACAGAAGGTTGCAGGTTTCCTTATCACCATGCCGAAGTATTAATATGTCGTCAATGTATCTACGCCATATGATGATGTGGGCAGAGAAAGGGTTGTCATTGCATAAGATCTTTTATTTTTCAAAGTTGGCCATATATAGACATGCCAGATGGGGGGTGAATGTACTGCCCATTGATGTCCCCTGTGTCCGGTGATATAACTGGTCTTGGAATTGGAAGAATTTTTCTTTGAGTGCGAGGGTGGTGCACTCTTGTATGAAACTCACTAGAGTAGGGAAAGTCCAATTCTCAGACAGAAGAGTGTCCTCTATTACTTGCAAGTTGGCATCTTGTGGAATATTCATATAGAGAGCCTCGGCGTCAAGTGTCACTAGCAGATCAATACGGCTTGTGTCATTGATCTCTTCAATGAGATTCCGTATGTCCCCCATGTCCTTAAGAAAAGAGGGAGTCTTCGTAACAAGAGGTTGTAGGAAGTGGTCACAGAATTTCGAGAGGGGCGCAAGTAGCGACCCTATCCCAGACACAATGGGTCTGCCTGGCGGAGGAATAGTTCCTTTGTGTATCTTGGGTAGGACAGCGAAGTAAGGCATCCTAGGGCTTGTATTAACCAGGAACTCAGCCTCATACTTACTAATCCACCCTTGTGCTTCGGCAGAAGTGACTAAAGATGCAATCTGTGTGCTAAGTCTCTTAGTGGGATCCTGCATAATGGGAGTGTAGTATTTCTTGTTTGCCAGTTGTCATTGACATTCAAGATCGTAATCAGCAGTAGAAGAGATGGGGTTTTGAGGATCTCAGAGACCATGTCGTCATCAAAGGACAAGCCCTGGTGAGCATACATGGTAGAAAGTGTAGACATGTTTCCGGGCCGTGTGGTGGATGAGCAGGCTAGGTAGGCTACTGAGAGGAAATGGACTAGAAAGGCAACAAAGAAAGGACAAATAGCGAGAGAAAGTCTTGCTATACTGTGAAGTGTCGTCAAGCTGCTTCTTGGAAAAGTCCCACGGCAGGGCCGCTGTACAATAATGAGTAAACTATAGGGGGGAGATTAGAGGTTAGGGGGATCCTGTAGAGTCAGATCAGGTGATCTGATCCCTCAGGAGCAAGGTCTGGCATTTTTGTTGTACTTTTCTCATATGCTCACATATGCTTGATGTTTCCCATTGTGTCTCCTCCAACGTACTTAAACGGCAGTGGGCGTTCCACTCTGCCATTCATTGTTGGGGTGCAGTTTTCCCCATACATGGTGAGCCTCTACGTTTGGGACAGATGCACTATCCATCATTCCTGTGCCCTAGCTATACATCTGGGCTTACGCTGTGTTTTCTGTCTGTTTGTCGGTGTGTGGTATTTTTGTTAAAGTCGTCTTTAGACTAGGTCGATCAACACCTGCACTATCAGGGTGGAGACGACCTCAGCATGCACCTGTTCAAAAATGCACAGCATGCTATTGTGTGTCTGTTTTGTTGACTCAATCTGCTTTATTTTCCCCTCTAGTTCGGTTTTCTCCTAAAGGTATACTACATACTAGTGTGATTGTTGATGGGTACGGTTTAACTCATAGACACTTGATACCGACCCACACACGAGTAGATTAGGATCTCAGTCCTTATGAATTGCCAGGATCACTTTGACAGTAAATAGGCAAGATACGTGTTGGCCGTCTTTTAAACATCACCGTGTGCTTGATTGGACCATTGTATACACTTCTAGCCAACCATTGTTTTTAACCATAACAAGGGGACCCAAATTGCTTTGGGTTCGCCTTAGTTATTTTTACTTCACTTCTACACCGGTCTTCTCACATTATCACACCTACACTACACCTCATTCTTCACATCGGCAAAAACAAAAGAACATCGGCAAAGAGCCCCCCAGAGGGGCATGTTGGGCATTGCTGCACCGGCCCAATGAGGAGCCGCCCAATGAGGAGCCGCCCTATGATGAAGCATGAGATCACTTGGGGTGTGTGAGGGCCCTTGCTCCTGAGGGATCAAATCCCCTGATCTGACTCTACAGGCTCACCCGACCTCTTCCTTTTCATCCACGTAGCAGGAACTGCATATCCGTTGATAGTTTTCTTAATTCAATAGCAGCCAGAGAGAATACAGGTGAGTCTTATAGGATGGCAAATACTCACTAATTGTCCATTTCTTTTCAACCTGAATTTGTGGACAGCAAACCCATGGAGAAAATCCTTTAATTCATTGATTATTGGAGGGTATAATGATAAGTATTCCTCCTTTACCACAGCAAACAGTATTATGGGATGTTAATTTAGTCTTGACCATGTTCTGTACTTAGTCTGCTAATTTCTCTCTGTCATTGAAATTTGTATCTGCAAAGTTTACAGTATTTTATGCCCTATTTCTTTCAAGTGGGTTTAGTCGTCAAACCTCTGCATTCATCAGGCAAACAATTCACACCTGCAGGGGCACTTTTTCTATTTCTAGCAGAATAAAGACTTTAATATCCTCGATCAAGTATTCCTCTTTTATAGATGTTCCAAAGCTTTGCTCTCCATAGAATATGAGGATTGCAAGTCAGCTCTCAGGGCGTCCGCTCCACAACTCTTAATTTTGTTCAGAAAACCTACTTTACCTCTTTCTTCAGCTAAGCTAGTGTAAGTAAGGTATTGGGTAAGGTTCCGAATGTTTGGTTGCAACATTAGAGGAACAAGACAATTCTAGATTGCCTTTCTTCTCTCTCTATTCCAGAGTTCTTAAAACAAATGCAAATACCACTGGTTTAAATTGACATGGAGGTTCTATCTCCCCTTAATTTATTTCAATAGACTGTCTCTGGTTTTCTTCCACAGCTGTTGGTGTTGCTTGATCAGAGACCCTCAGAGAAAGAAAACATGACACAGGTAAATGCACCAGGTATTGATATCCTAACTATCTCACAGCAGCCGCTGTCTTAATACTCTGTTTCTTTCTTATAGTCTGTGCCTCTTCTCTACTTTCTTTTGTCTCTTGTTTGTTCGCTTCATGAATTTCTTCCTGCCTACTTCTGGAAATTCTCGTTCCCCAGGCAGTCCTCCTTTCAACATATAATTATGTCTCTCAACTGAGTCTGCTGGAACTTCTATCAGCCTCTCTTACAAGTTATTCTTCCTCACTTTCAACATTTGTGTTTTATCATGATTTATTGACTCTCACTACAACTTAGGCAGCTACAGATTTGTCACCAGTAATCTGGCAGGGAAACTTTAACTCTCTGAAATCTTCTACAAAAAAATGTATCTGGCCCAAAGGGAAATTTATAGCTTCACTCTCCCTTTTCTCAGTTGTCTGGCATTCCTTTTTATAAGGCTTTCCTCTTAAATGAAATATTAAAGAAAAAAAAACGTTTTGCTTTCTTTGGTTTGCTAACTACTAGGTTTTGTTTAAGTAAGTTCTTACACACTTCTTAGAGCCCGCACTGCATTGTATTCGTTCCCCACCACCTCCAAACCCTAAACCGGGCACCCACCTATGTGAGCCACTCTCCTCCATGAGCGTGGTGGGCAAACTCTCCTCTCTGTGGTTAGTGTACCGCGATCTCCGTCTCCTCCATCAACTTCCCTGGATTCACCTGTTTTCCACCATGGACACACTATTTTTCTTCGTTATTTCTTTTTGGCTCCATTTCCTTTCTTTCCTTGTCTTCTTCCGGGTCGATTCCCTGAAGGAGAAATGGAAGTCCTTCTTTTGTTTCTTCCTTCTTTATGTCTTTATTTACTTTTGGTCCTTCGTCCGTTCTTTTGTTTTGTTTTCCAGATAGTGACCAGAGGGTAGTTGCGACTGGAAGATCAAGTAAGTCCTGTCTCCAGCCTTCGGTTTCCTTATAATTAGCTAAATGGATTAAATGAACCATACTTCAAGAAGGCATTGATATTTCTACTTTCGAGACCCATTCTATAAGGGGAGCTATGGCTTCTAAGCCTTTCCATTAAGGTTCAAAGTTGGAGGACATTCTGAGAGCAGCCGACTGGTCACAGGCTTCAACTTTCAAGATGTTATATTACAAACGTGTGGTACATGCAGCTTCAACTTTTATTGATACGCTTTAAATTAGCACATTATGAGCCTCCTGTCTTACAATAAATCAGGATTTTCCAAGTTTTTTTATAATCAAAAGCGCTAGATTTATTGAAGACAAGGATATAAGTGTTATCCCTTTGCTATTTGTAAGTCAAGTATTACTTTATGTCACATTTACACACCCCTTCCTTTTATCCCATGATTTTATTATCACATACTCGCAGGTAACTCACTGTCAGTTCTATAAACTACCTAAACCATCTTTGTGAAATGGAGAATGAGTTGAATCTGTGTGACCTCATCATGCTTCCAGCTATTCATTCCTTACGTAGACCTGTTTGGCATGAAGAAAAAGGAGAGCTCACACTCATTTAAACATTTATTGGACAATTATACACCTGTGTTACATTTTATGTAGTACATCTGTAGAAGATTGGGATACTGTAATGGAATGCCCGAAGGAGTTATTAACGTCTCCAGCTCTTTTCTTTGTGAAGCAGCTATAAAAAATTGATGTACATAGATGACTCCCACTGAGACAGTACGCCTCCAGTCGAGTATTGACCGCAACGAGCCCCCTCATCGGACAAACTTACATTGGATTCTAATAATACATGTAGGGCAAAATTGGAGATGGCTCTGCTTTATGAGGCAGTAGAATGTTCAAACCACCAATAAGCTTCTTCTTTTATTTTAATATCCATAATCAATCAATCAGGGAATTGTAAGCGCGCTACTCACCTGTGAGGGTCTCAAGGCGCTGAGGGGGGGGGTCCGCAGATCTGTTTAGCCGAAGAGCCAGGTCTTGAGGGTCTTCCTGAAGGTGTTCAGGGAGGGGTCGCGTCTGATGTCTGCCGTTAGCTCGTTCCAGGTCTTGGCTGCAATGTGAGAGAAGGATCTTCCGCCTGCTCTGGCTCTGTGGATGCGCGGGGTTTCGCCCAGTGCGAGGTTGGAAGATCGGAGGTTTCTTTTGGGTACGTGGAAGTTGATTCTGTCGTTGAGGTATTTGGGTCCGTTGTTGTGTAGGCATTTGTAGGCTTGAGTGAGAATTTTGAAAGTGACTCTTTTCTCCACGGGGAGCCAGTGGAGACTTCGTAGGTGTTGGCTGATGTGTTCGTGTCGGGGGATGCCGAGGACGAGTCTGGCGGCGGTGTTCTGTATTGTCTGGAGTTTGCGGAGTAGGGACTTGTTGATGCCGGCGTAGAGTGCGTTTCCATAGTCCAGTCTGCTGGTGATGAGTACGTGGGTGACTGTCTTCCTTGACTCAGGGGGGATCCACTTGAAGGTCTTGCGGAGTATGTGGAGGGTGTTGAAGCAGCTGGAGGTGACGGTGTTAACCTGTCGGTTCATGGTGAGTGATGAGCCTAGTACGATGCCGAGGTTCTTGGCGTGGTCTGAGGGGGTAGGTGGACTTCCGAGGGCGGTTGGCCACCAGGTGCTGTCCCATGCAGAAGGGGTGGTACAGAGGACGAGGACTTCTGTATTCTCGGCGTTGAGCTGCAGGCAGCTGTTGGTCATCCAGACTGCGACGTCTTGCATTCCTTTCTGGAAGTTGAGTTTGGCAGTGGTGGAGTCTTTGGTGAGGGAGAGGATGAGCTGGGTGTCGTCGGCGTAGGATACGATGTTGAGGCCGTGTTGTCGGACGATGGCTGCGAGGGGGGCCATGTAGATGTTGAAGAGGGTGGGGCTCAGTGATGAACCCTGTGGGACTCTGCAGGTGATTTCTGTGGGGTTGGAGAGGAAGGGTGGGAGTCTGATCCTTTGGCTTCTTCTGGTGAGGAATGATCGTATCCAGTCCAGGGCTGTTCCTTGTATGCCTGCGTCGTGTAGGAATTGTATCCTCATTAGAAAAAACATTTCTGAGATGGCGAAGTCTCAACAACTATATATCACAATAAGGAGGTGGGCCTGGAAAAAACACTTGAATGGAAGATGCTAATAGCTTCACAATCCTGGCTAAGAGGCATAAGAAGATGTGGGACAAAGTTTCAAAGTGGGGCAATTCTTCTTGAATTTATCTGAAGTTTGGACTCTCAGAATTGAAGAGTGGCAGACATGGAGGTGACTTGAAACCCCAGAACATCGAACGCTTGCAGTAATGATAGGTTTTCTCCTGGTTTATGACAAATCTCAAACTCACCAGTAAGGCGATAGAAGGCTGAAGATTTTGAAGGAGTATTAGTTTGTTTTGAGCCACGATATGGATGCCATCTATATATATGAGTAGACAGGCACCCAGAAGTCTGAGATGAGATGCTAATGATCTGAAACTAGGTGAAACACCAAGAAGCTGATGAGAGGCCAAAAGAAAATGATGTGAAATGATAGGTTTGATTTTCCTACATGAATTGGAGGCATTTTCTTTGTTGTACACAGAGTGGAATAGATAAATAAGCCTCTTCAAGATCGAAAAGGACCAACCAGTCTTAGGGTTAAAGGATGAGAGCATTCATTTTAAAGTGACGATGTGTAACAAAAAGGCTTCAGTTGATGGAGATAGATCACGGGACAAAACTTTGTTTTTTGTCTTGACTAACAAAATATTGCTCACAAAAACCTGATGGATGAGGTATTGATTCCTCTAAAACTGCTTTCATTAAAAAGAATTTCCTAAGGAACCAGATTTCGATCTGTGTGAGAAAAATGAAAGGATCCTCAAAGTATAGCCTGAATCAGATTGTGGAAGAACTTGATGTCCTAATGGTTGACAGCTTGAATTACCCAGGAATGTGTGAAAATAGAAAGCCATAGTATTTTTTAGGAAAATCTTTATTCATCCCCCTGGTAGAAGAGGCACAAGCTGTATACTTAATGCATTGAAACTGGCGGTTGATTGGTTTCTATTATCACAGACTTGGTATTGTGAGCATGAAAATGTTGATGCAAATCCCTTAGTCTTCCCCTAGAGGTCGACTGACCCCCTTGGATTAGGTGAAGGATGGTGATGAAGAGCCAAACTAAGGGGAAAAGCTGGTGAGGAGAGGGACAGACAGTGAGACCAGTTGGTATTCAGAAGATCCAGACTGGATTGATTTGACATTGGTGAGTGTACTGGTTCTCTAATGTACGTGGCTGCGCCTCTCTGTCTGGGAAATGTAGCTTTACATATAACATGGTGTATCTTTGTGTTGGACTTGGCCCTTTTTGGCAGGGTCATCCCTGAACATTTTGCCTTCCTCCTGGTATTTTTTCTGACCTGGTGTTGGTGGTTTTAGGACTCTGGGCACTTTATCACTGCTGTCCAGTGTAAAGTGCATGTGCTCTCTTTGGTAAAACATGGTAAGATTGGTCTACACCTGTTTGGCTAATTTAATTTACCTATCAGTCCCTTGTAAAGCGGTATCCCAGATACCCAGGGCCAGTAAATTAAATGCTACCGGTGGGCTTACAGCGCTGATTGCGCCACCCACCAAAGTAGACTCTCAAACCTGTCTCAGGCCTCTGCCAGTGCAGGGCCTGCGCGCGCAGTCTACTGCCGCTGTGACGTGGCACATAAAATGGGTGCCACGTCTGTGACTCCCCTTTTACTACATATAAGTCACCTCTAAGGTAGGCCCTAGCTAGCCCTATGGGCAGGGTGCATTGTAGTTAAAAGGTAGGACATGTGCCTTAACTGTGTGGCATGTCCTGGTAGTGACAAACAGCCATTTTTGGTTTCTCACTGCTGTGATGCTGCCCTCTAATAGGAATGCATTGGGGATTCCCTGATAAGTGTTTCAGTGGTAATTCCTGATCTGAGAGGAGTAGCGGGTTCAAGTTTGGTATGTTTGGAATAGTGGTAATAAATGCTGCGTAATGGTGTGCACAGATTTATGATCACTATTTTAGAAATGCCACTTTTAGAAGTTGGCATTTCTGTGTGCTATGTGTCTTTGTACCTGCCTGTTGTGTATTGCATGTCTGGCTCTGGAGTGACATAGGCTGAGGAGGGGCAGTGGCTCCAGAGGGGCTGGGTGAGTCAGCGCTAGGCTGAATAGGCTGCACTGCATTTGCAGTAGTGGGAGGAGTAGCCCCTGACCCTGAATAGGTCTGTGCCTGCCTGGGACAATGCTGGCTCCGCCCCCCTATGGTGTGTCTGGGGCCAGAGCCTACAATTACGAAGGAGGTTGTGGAGCACTGTAAATAAAATATTAAGTGCCCTCCAGGACTGGTTTGAACTGGGACCCAAGCCCTGTGCCAGGGCAGAACAAAGGACACAAGTAGTATAAGTATTGGGGCTGTGACCCCATGTGTGGTGCTGTGTGCTGCTTGGTGCTACTTGGGTCTTGGAGCCCAAGTGCGCTGGCCTGCCTGTGCACTGCTGGAGGGAAGTGCTACCTTCTCTCTGCTAGTGTCTGCAGGTGTGAGCCCCTTAGAACACTGCCCAGACTTCAGGTGGTGGTTTGGCAGACAGCGCGTGGTGAGCGCTTTTTCCTGAGCCCAAGAAGGGCGGGCTCCTGCTGGCCAGCGCCTCGTGTGAGCTCTATCTTTATTGCCCCTGTAAGCCAGTGCAGTGGAGCCTTTCCTGCATTCTGAGGACAAGAGCAGGTGGGGGCGCTTTGCTGCTCAGAGGGCCAAGGCGGGGTTTGATGTATGGGGAAAGTGCAGTGGCCGCACCCCCAAAGCGCTTTGTGGGCACGTTTCCTGTTTTTTTTGTCTGCGGAGACCGGAGGAAGCCGGCGGAAGTCAGGCGAGACGAGCCTGACGGTGGGCGGGACATCGCACCCCCAAGAAAGGAAGCTCTGTCCGGGCAGGAAGCCAGGCGAAGGACACCTGATTGTGGGCGGGGCTCCCCTGTTCCCGAGGAGAGCCCCGCGTGCTGCCGAGCCTGTTGTGGGCGAGACCAGCGGCCAGAGAGGAAGACGGAGGAGCACAGGATCCTGAGCCCTCGGTGGTGGGACGACTGCCGTGAAACTCGCTCAGCCCCTAAGGAATGGTGAGTGGGGCTGAGCTTCTGTGCATTTGGGGCTTTTCTGGCATGTGAGCTCCGATCACCGGGAAGGCAGGAGCGTTACCCCTTCTGGGCCGGGGCAGAGAGGGGCAGCAAGGTGTCGGCTTCCCTTCCCCCCTCGGGGACCGAGACTGCCTGGGGTTGCTTTCGTGTTGCCCTGAGTTTGAGGGCAAGGATTGGGGTTTGCAGCTGCACCGCACGATCGCGAGCAGCTGCTTGTGGAACACACGAAAAGGAGTAGTCCCAGTGAGTGGGGCTCACAAGGCACTGTTGGTGCCTGGGGCAATCTACACAGCTGTACCGCCAGATCACAGCAGCTGCAATGTGGGGGGCATGTTGGTCTCATAAGGAGACACGGGGGAGCTATACCCCGCCCCCATTTTTGGTACCGGCCTGTTGGGGCCTGTACCCTGCTGCAGTGGCAGCCTGGTGGCAGACGGAAGCCACATACTCATAGAGCCCTGACTTTGTTGGCAGGGAGCATTACGGGGGAGCCCAAGACGGGCCCCCGATGAAGGCCAGTTGGCCTGGGATCACTTGGTGTCCTGGTGGGGTGTACAGCCCTAAGGTTATGTGTGCACCCTGTTAGTGTTACTGGGGTGCACTGCTGATTTAGGAGGAATGCCTAATGTGGTTTATGCCTAAGGTGATTGATGCATAATGTGGTTTATGCCTAATGTGATGATGCATAATGTGTTTATGCTAGGTGCCTTTACCAGTAGTTACTGGTTGTTTTATTACTGACCTGTTTAAATGGTGATGAGAGTGGCCCGATTGGCCCTGTAATGTATTTAATCCCCTGTAAAGTAATACCTAGTGCCAGGTGGCACAGTGTATATATGTGATTGCGTTCTAATGTGTTTCATGAGTAATACAAAGGCTATTTGTTATATAACCTTGTGTGGAGTTTCTTTTGTGGTGTGCCTAGTGTGTTGCTGCTGCGTGAGTGTGTTGCGCAAACGCTTTACACATGGCCTCTGAGATAAGCATGACTGCTCGTGCCAAGCTACCAAGTGGGTGAGCAGGGGTTATCTTCAGTGTGTAACTCCCTTGCCCTGACTAGAGTGGTGGTTTCTGCCTGGCTTAGGCGCTTGCCCTAGCCAACCAGAAATCCCATTTCTAACATTGGTTGTAAGCGGTGAGGATAGAACTTGCGTTTGAGCAGTACCACAGCGACAACTTGTTGCACTACAAACTCTGCATTTAGATAATCACATGTTTGGGGATTTCTCCTGATTTTTTATTTCTCCTCAAAATTGTCATTTTGAATTGTGTACTCTTGCTTCAGCTCAGACGCCTAGGTCTCTTGTTTTGCACTGTGGGTTGTGTATCTTGCCAGGATGGGGTTAATCTATAATGAGAATGACCTTTGGGAGTACACTGAGGAGGAGGTAATGAGTTTCTGCAGAGAAAGGGGTATACCAATATAAGGCAACTTCAGCAGAAAACTGTCCCTCTTTGAATCAGCCCGCAGGGGAGTAGTCCTAGAGCCCTGGGGGGACCTGACAGATTACCCCTCCACATACCTAAGTGGTGGTTTTGAGGGAGGGCCTGAAGAGTCTGAAGAGGAGGGAGAAAATGACAGAGCAGGGATGCCAGTAGATAGTGAGGACCCCGTAGAGAGGGAGTCCCTTGCTGGGTCCAGTGCCGGGGCAGTGCCCCATCCCGTTCCCTGTCCCCAGAGGAGTGGGTGGATAGGATGGAAGAAAGGGAGCAGCAGCTGGCGATGGAAAGGCTCAGGTTGGAGCTAGCGCAGCTGGGTGTGGAGGAGAAAAAACTAGAGACTGAGAGGTTCTTAGCGCAGGAGAGGATGGCGGAGGCAGAGAGGGCCTTTGCCAGGGAAAAACTAACTCTTGAGGATATGTCCCCTGAGTGTAGTTTTAGTGGTCTGGATTCACCAGTGAGGGTGGGGTCCAGTGGTGGCAGCAAAAGTGAGTCCAATGTAGGAAGTCCCACTCCCAGATCCCAGAGCATGGTACCTAGTTCCCAGGAAGAGGGTGTCACACCTGAAGGGTATAGGTTGAGGTTCAGGGGCAGTAGGAAACTGTCTCACCAGTCTTGGGGGGAGTTTGTGGATGAGTGTTGTGATGCACTGGAAGGTTGGGTGATGGGTAGCACGGCAAACAACTTTGAAGGGCTGTTCAATCTGATTGTCACAGAGCACATGTTGCGTTGTTATTTTCCAGGGTTACGCCAACACCTGTTGGAGTGTGAGTTCTCTGATCCCAGGGAGCTTGCACGGGAGGCAGACCTCTGGGTGAGTGCCAGAGGGTCTGAGGAGGCATTGGGGAGTGACCCTAAGAGGAGCGGCTCAGGTATTTCCCAGCCCAGGTTGGTGGGAAAGGTTCTTAGTAGCCCAGATAGGTACCGGTGTAGTGGGAGGGGTGAAGGGACTCACGTCCTGTCTCTGCGGAGAAGGAGTGAGAATGGGATGCATCCCAAGGTGCCCGAAACCCTGTCTCAGGACCCGGAGGGTTCCTTAAGGGAACAACAGGTGTGGAGCCTAGGCTGTACTGGTAGGCCATCTGTTGAGGGGGATCTCCTAGTGTCAGGAGAACTTGAAGCGTCTGTAAGTGGAGCTCCATCAGTTCTGGTGTCTGGCGGTGCCACTCCTAAGTGGAGGGTGCAGAAGTCCAGATGGAGAGGTGAGAGGGTGAGAGAGTCCCCAGTGGGAGAACCAGTGGGTCAGGGTTCAGCCATAAGGGTTGAGCCTCCTAGGAGTGACAATGGTGACACCACGTCTGTCCTGGGGGATCTTTGCGCACTGTCAGATGGACAGGGGTCAGGAGATCAGCGCCAGGCAGACTGTCACACAACATGGAGACGGAAATAGCGTTTAATGAGGAGAATTATGCGGAAATACTAAGGACACCATCTCTACTAGCAGAAACAGTGGTAGCACAGGTAGTCCAAAACTCGGACGAATGGGAAACATTAACCACCAAGAAAAAGACACAGATACGGACAGCCCTGCATGGAGCTTTCATGACAGAATACCTACGCAAAAACAGTGCACCCAGAGGCTTGGTGGTAACAAATGAGCCAAGATTATTCCTTAATAATAAGGAGTTCAGGATCAACTGGTCCAGGATAGCATGGAAATGCACAAGGGACTGGTTGGTCCTGATTATTAACACTGCCAGGGAACTGGCTGATGCACTCCTCGTTGAGATCCAACAGAGTGAGAGCAAGCTTAAGACCATGGTACAAATATCAGTGTTTAAGAAGAAACTGGAGGAAATAAATAAAGACCACAATGAATACAAGGAATACCTCACTCAGTCGAAGCTTACTAAATTGAAAAAGGACGTACAGAAGTTTGATCGTGAAACTGTATACCCCTACACAACGGATGAGTATTATGAGAAACCTCCCCAACAACAGCTCAATAGCAAACGACAAGGAGTGAGGGCCACCCCCCAAAATTGGACTTTTAGTTCAGGAGAGGAAAGAAGCACAAGCGGGAGCAGTAGCGACGAAAGTACTGAGGGGCATGTTGGAAGACGACAGCAGAACTATCAACACCCGATGATGCAACAACCTATGCCACAATTTGGATTTTGGCAACAGCCCTACTATCCACCAGGGTTCGGCTTCCCACCAGGCCCACAACATTTTTTATACAGGGGCCGAGGCAGAGGGAAGGGAAGAAGAAAACAGACCCCAAGGGTACAATGGAACGACCAAACACCAGTCGCAATGGGAACAAGAAGCAGGGGGAATGGCCCATCAACGAGCCTAGAATAACGAACGTGGTTAATCTAAGTGATCCAGCGCAATATTAGCCAACAACATTCATACACCATATACTCACTTGGGCCCATACATTCACACTACACTAATACTTACGCTGGGTGTCAGATGTACTCTTTTATCAAAGTCCCTGCTACCAATTACCTTCTGATTGAAGAGTAATAACTTACCAATGGATCCTTTGCTAATTGGGAAGTTTAAAATGAGTGACATTCATTATAG
The DNA here is from genome assembly GCA_963921515.1 of Calotriton arnoldi. NCBI lineage: Eukaryota > Metazoa > Chordata > Amphibia > Caudata > Salamandridae > Calotriton > Calotriton arnoldi. Next base: position 2,448,110 of record CAWUFW010001267.1, on the reverse strand, counting down.
TACATAATCCTGAAATAACCACTGAGTCAGGAAGTTTTAAAATGTTTATCTAAATTTTTAGCAGAGTAAAATACAGAAAACACGGTACTTGATTGAAATACCCAAGAAAAAGCATAGAAATGATTTTGCTAATAAATGACGGTGTTTAAGGAAGAGGAGAAGATAGAGACAGCAGCGCAACTAAAGGTTGCAGTATAGTTACCTAAATGCGAGAACCAAGCCCCTTGGCCAAGGAGTTGGAAAAGATAGGACCCAGGAAGGATGAAGAGTAAAGACTTCTTCCAGGATCAGGACAGGACCGGTGACCTCTCTACAACAACGCCTGCGCCGTTCCCCTCTCTGATACTCGACTTCTCTCGATTCTCCCGTGCCTTCCTTCTAATGGACTCCGCCGCCCCCTCCTCAGGACCTCTTCTGGACAGGGATTCAGTCAGCAACCGATCAACATGGCAGTCTGGGGCTCTTCTGTGTGTTCTGAGAGTCAGCTCTCGCAGCATGGACGCCTGTTCTTCGTGAAAGTATGCTCTGACTAATTAACTAATGCTATATTCTATTATACCCTTCTACGCCCATGTACCTCCCCTTAATGTTGCTAAAATATGGGACCACTATTTCTGATTGGGAAGGGACAGGGGGTGGATTCTCGCACCATATCGATTTGGCCTAAATTGTAAAGCCTATTGTCTTTACGTTCCCGCCCCTTCAAATTAATACATTCGCTTTATTTCCCACCCGTCTCACGACAAATGTTATACAATTTACAGGGGAAAAGTATCATTTTTGTCCTCCGGAAACATGAAGTACAGCATCTTCGGCCAATGGGTCATGGCCTTGGAAGACGTCCAAGTTGACTTCACTTGGCAGGCACACAGGTCACATGCGCAGAACCATCTGTCTCTCGAGTTTCAAGTCACCAACCCAGGCCCAAGTTTACGAATTACTAAAAGTGTAAGAAGAAAATATTAAAATCACAAATAAAATGTTTCACTGTATGCCCACTTTCCCTACTATATTCCCCATTAATTATTATACTATCAAGCATTAGTAGCATTAAGAAAACAACAATTTAATAATGACATGAGAGTAAGCTGAAGCATGTGAAAACATTTAGCGGCCATTTTAGTGCACACTGCGCAGAAGCAGAAGTTTCCCACCAAGCAAAGAAAGACGTCACACCATGTGATCAGGTTGCGACATGCGCATTGAGGTTCCCGCGCTTTAGCTGACATTTTGGATTACAGACAAGCGTTATTCATTAGTAAAACACATAAGCAAGCTTCTGTCCCTCTTGTGTTTGTGAATGCAAAGTTTAGTTTTGACAATACAAGTTTAATAAATTAATACTATGAGGAAGATTGCGTACAAGCAAGTTTCATTTTTGAAACCTTGCTCCATCAATCCCCTCTCTGATGGCGTTTCTGAGCCATCAAAATACTACCCTCAATCAGATGCCAACTTCTAGCAATTCGTTTCATTCTCATTTTTACATTTTCTGTTTTTCACATCCCCTTTCAACTTTTTGTATAAATCACTTCTCCATTCTTCAAGTTCTATTTCATCTAGTTTTCTTTTCTTTCCTTTTCCTGTCACTTTATATGTTCCATTCTTTCTACAACATTTGCACCATATTGTTATTGCCAATATAATTATTGCTATCCCTGCTAGGGGTACTAATATTTGACCTATAAGTCCTTTTCCTATATTAGCAAACCAGGTTCCAATTGACGCAATACTATTTGTCAATCTTTCCCATACACTATCAACTTCCAGTGGTTTAAGTTCTTTCTCAAGTTTAGTTATGTTCTGAATATACATTCCAATTTCTGCACTCTTATCAGGAATATAAGTGCAACAATGTTTCGTCTTCAATAATTTACAAACTCCTCCCTCTTTTGCCAATAGAATGTCAAGAGCAAGTCGATTTTGCATCACCATAGATCTAATCGCAACCATCTCCGTATTAATTATTAGAAAACCTCCAGCAGTATCCGTTGATAAACGATCAACCACTGTAGACAATTTACATATTTTCCTTGAGTTCAGAATTATTCCCCCTGAAGGTATCAATGCACCAAATATATCACCTACAATTTCTGAAAAACTAGCTCTTTTACTATGTATTAATTCATTATTGTTTTCATTGCTTCCAGTGTTTCTTTTTATGTGGTATATCTTTGGAAAAACTATTCAAAAATAACAACTTCCATACCACCGTGCAGGAAGCTTAAAGTAAGCCTTATTCCCGCATACATAATAAATTCCAGGAAAAACTGAATCTGTTCCTCCTTTTAGTCCCCAACCTCCAAGGATTAAAAATTGTGTTCACATTCACTGGTACCGATGAAAACATTGTTATAATCAGTCTTTAACCTATGAAGACACATTTTCCCTTTCTTTACGAAATCCAGAGCCATTGCAGCTTGAGCTTTACCAGGTGTATAACTCCCTTCCTTCTCCGCCCAAGGTGGCAACTGAGCCTTATGCTCTGAAGCTTTCTTTTGAAAATCATGTCTTCTATCTTCTACTAAATTCAAAAATATCTTTTCTTCTTCTAGTAAAGAACATGTTAGATTGTGTCTATGTGCATGGGTTATGTCTATTGATTTCATTGTTAAGAAAAACTCTCCCATAAACTGTGCGTCTTGACTACTAAGCACTGGGTTCATACTCTTGCGAATCGGAACCTCAGAAAATATCATATCTAAGTTTGAATAATAATACTGTAGCCTACCTGTTCTATAAAATAAACTTGTTAATACACTACATGAGATTCCATATGTCAGTGGTAAATGATGGTATGTTAATCCTTCCGCTACTGATTCAGGTAACTTCATACAGACATAACAATTACTAACTTCCATTGTGTCTACATACTGAAACAATAACTTTGTGAAAACATTTAAACTACTGTCGTTATCAGCTATTTCATGATGAATATCTGCCTCATCTTCTGCCATTAATTCTACTCTATTGCCCTTCATGTTTACTGTCCTCCCTTTAGTTTCATTATTTATCTTCTTATCTATTATCATAAGGTAAGGAACTACTACAATCAGGACTAACCATACTATAAGCACCAATACTAGACTACATATGCAGATTGCACAGCATCTCCTACAACAATTTCGTTTTGGTCTCCCAGTAACTCTATCGTCAGGCATTTTTCGACAAGGAAGATTGCTCTTCTTATCTCTTCTTCTTTTCTTTAGAGGATTCTTTTGTTTAGTCAGGGTGGTCTTGTTTCTTCTTCGTATGTTAGTTCTGCACTTGTTCCTTCGCCACCACTGTCACTTTACTCTGAGCTTTCAAAATCTTCAAGAATGATATAAGTCCAGTCAGGTCCCTTGAATTTGTTATTCACAAGTCTCAGTCTTTTACTTTTTATTTTTCCTGACTTTTTCTCTTGTTCAGTTTGACTTGTCACTTCAGGTACTTGTTCTGGATCTTCACTTCTGGTTGTTATGTGGTATTTTACTCTTTTAATGACACTTGGCCAATGATCTCCTTTTCTTGTTTTCTTTGTTGGCACTGTTCCTCTGTTTACGTCTTCAGAGATCTCGTTATTTTCACTACTCAATACAGTTTTGTTTTCTTTGATTACTGCCTCTTTTGTTTGTTCTTTTTCAGGTCTGATTGGTTTCTCTTCAGTAGTTCCACAATGACTTTCAAGATGTTGTCCTTGTTCCCTTTTTATTTCTTTATGTTCATTTGTATCAACCCCTTTTTCTTTAGTGAATTCTTCTTGATCTAACTGCTTCTGATCAGGGCTTATTGCACTGTGAACTTCTGCAGCCTGACCGGATTCTTCTAAACCTGTGTTTCCCTGTGTAAAGTCTATTAAATCTTCACCGTTTTGAGTCCAATTTTCTTTCCCTATCTGACCTTGCTCAGGTTCTCTTATTGTCTTTTCTTCTTGTACCTGAGCTGCTTCTTCTTCACCTATCTGATCTTCTTCTATTTCTTCCAATTTCGCTTGACTTCTTGTTCTGTGGTATACTTCAGGAACTTCTACCACTGGTATCCAATCCTGACTTGTGCTCGGTTGTTCTCCGTCAGCTTCTCTCGAACCTCTAGCCTGAGATTCCTCAGCTGGGCAACCTTCAGCTTCTTCAGTGATTGGTGTTGTCTGTGGATTCTCTTCTTCAGGTTCTGGTACTCTCTTTGTGTGGCTTACGTGAATCCAATTAGGAAATCTTGCACACTTTACTGCTGTATTGGTGGTCAATATAACTTGACAAGGTCTGCTCCACCTGGGTGATAAACACGTTTCTCTGGTGTGATTCTTCACTACCACCCAATCACCAGGATTCAGATCATGTTCTAGTTCAGGCTGCCTGGAAACTGCGTCTTCTCCAACCTGATGAGAGACAGATCGCACTAGGTCAGCCAATCCTTTGCAATAATCCAGAACCATATCATCAGATATATTTACTAATTTGTTTGTGGGAACATGTGTTTGTCTCATTGCTCTTCCCATCATTATTTCATGGGGGCTCAATCCTGTTGTTCTGTCAGGTATGCTTCTGATTCCCATCAAGACAAGTGGCAATGCGTCTGGCCCCTCTAATGATGTTGATGCACACATTTTTCCCAATCTTGACTTGATAGTGCCATTCAATTGTTCAACCACTCCAGAAGCCTCTGGGCGATATGCACAGTGCAATTTCTGTTTAATTTGAAATGCTTCACAAATTAGTTTGATTACTTCACTGTTAAAGTGTTTTCCTCTATCTGATTCCAAAGATACTGGGAAACCAAACCTAGGTATGAACTCACGTAACAACAGTTTTGCAACTGTAATACTATAATTTCTCCCAGTAGGGTAAGCCTCCACTCACTTTGAAAACAGACATAGTATGACTAGTACATATTTTAGTCCTCTGCATGGTGGTAACTGTATGAAGTCGAACTGGAGTCTTATAAATGGGCCCTCTGCCTTTCCAATCTTTCCAAACCCAATTATTGTTTTCCTGCCTGGATTATGCATTTGGCAAGTTAGACATCTCTGGCAAAGACTCTCTGCAACAGCCCTGAATTTGGGATTGTACCAATTTTGTCTGAACAGCCTAATCATTGCATCTCTCCCTATGTGTGTGTCTCCATGATGCATTCTGGCCATTTGTGATAGTAAACAATCTGGCATGACTGGTCTGCCATCTGCACTGATCCACACTTCATCGTCTCCTCTATGGGAACAACCTACTTTAATCCACAAATTCTTCTCACTTTCCTCAACCTCATCTTGCAATTTCTTTACTTCATTCCAAGTTTCTGGTGGCATATACAGCATAAGTTGGCAGCTGATTCCCATTCTTTCCACCCTCTTATTGACTGACGTTCTGGTTTTGGCACAATGTTGAGCCACCAAGTCTGCATATCTGTTGCCGACTACCACCCAGTCATCTCCTGACTGGTGTGCGGCACATTTCACCACAGCCAATTCTTTTGGTGATTGTATTGCTTCTAGCAATTCCCTTACAAATTGTCCATTTTTAATGGGGGATCCTGAAAAAGTCATGAAATCCCTCTGCATCCACAGTTGGCCAAAATCATGCACAACCCCGTAACCATATTGACTATCAGTAAATATAGTTACTCTCTGATTCCTCCCAATTTTGCAAGCTTTTATCAAAGCAATCAATTCAGCTACTTGTGCAGATTTTACTCCTGGTAAATAGGATGCTTCGACTATTCCAGTTAATTCACATACCGCATAGGCAGCAGTTAGTTTACCATCTTCATGTCTTTGACATGAACCATCGACAAATAGCTCCCTGTCTGGCTTTTTAAGAGGCTGTTCCTCTATGTCTGGACGTGGTTTTGTACATAATTCTGTAATTTGTACACAATCATGTTCATCTTCTTCGTCATCTTTATTCGTTTCATGATATGGCTCCGGCAATAAAGTTGCTGGATTTATTATCGTACACCTTACCATGGTCACATTTTCAGCACCCATTATTATCCTCTCATATTTAGTCAGCCGACTAGGAGTAAGATGCTGAGTTCGGGTTCTTGTCAATAAAATGACAACTGCATGTGGAACATACACTTTTACAGGATGTCCCATCACAATTGACTCGCTTTGTTCAATGCTCAAACAAGTTGCTGCCACTGCTTTTAAGCATCCTGGCAACGCGGCTGCTACTGGGTCCAATGTAGCAGAAAAGTACGCTATAGGACGTCTGTCTAGTCCATGTCTCTGAGTTAGGACAGAAAGTGCACAATTTTCTCTCTCTTGACAGAATAATGCGAATTCTCTTTTATAATCAGGCATACCTAAGGCAGGTGCTGAACAAAGTGCGTTTCTCAGTTTTACAAAGGCTTCTACACTTTCATCTTCCCACTCAACAGGGTCCTTTGCTTTCTTTTTCGTCATGTTAATTAATGGCTTAGCTAACATGGAAAAATTTGGTATCCATTGTCGACAGTAGCCTACTATTCCTAGGAACATTCGCACTTGTCTTTGGGTTACAGGCATTTGCATTCTCTTTATTAATTCTACTCTTTCAGAGGTTACTCTTCTTTTTCCCCTCTCAATTTGATGTCCCAGATATTTAACAGCTGTCCTGCAAAACTGTAACTTTTCAGGTGAGACTTTATGCCCTTCCTCAGCCAAAAGATTTAATAATGCTATGGAATCAACAACACAGTCTTCTCTGGTGGTTGACGCCACCAATAAGTCGTCGATATATTGGACTAAGACTGAGCTTCCTGGCATCACTAGTTTTTCCAGGCACTTTTTCAGTATCTGGTTGAAGATGGAAGGACTTTCTGTGTACCCCTGAGGAACACGATTCCACACATAGACTTTGTTCTCAAATTGAAATAAGAAAAGATACTGGCTGTCTGGATGCAATGGTATTGAAAAGAATGCTTGCCATAAATCAATTACTGTGAACCATCCTGCATTTCAAGGGATCTGGTATAGAATTACTGCAGGATTTGGTACTATGGGACAACATGGTTCCACAATCTTGTTTATTTTACGCAGGTCCTGAACAATCCTATATTTTCCACTAGGTTTCTTTAGTCCCATGATTGGTGAATTACATGGGCTACTCATTACTTCTTTTAGGATGTTTTGTTCTACCATTCGTTTTATTTCTTCAATGACTCCTGCCTTTACTTCTGCACTCATTTTGTACTGTCTGGTATTTGGGAAAATTGCACCTTCTTTTACCGTAATTTGAACTGGATCTATTTTTGCCATAAGTCCTACTTCTTTTCCGGTGAAATCACATACTATTGGGTTTACTGTACCTTTTAATTCATCTGGTAACTCATCTCTTGTTATTAACGAAAACATTTCGTCTATTTCTATACCTTGTTTTGCAGCCATAATTTTATATACATGGTCCTCATCTGGTGTCTGAACTGCCACAACATCTGGCGTGCAGAAAATTGTACAGTTCATTTTGCACAATAAATCCCTACCTAATAAATTTACTGGGCTAGAATCGCACACTACAAATTGGTGCATTTCTCTGAAGTTTCCTATTTTGACTTCCATTGGTTCTGTAAGAGGCGTTCTAATTCTTTGATTAGCTACCCCTACTACTTGGATATCTTCACCAGAGAGAGGAAGGTCTGGGATGTCTGCTGATCTCACCGTAGACCTGGTAGCACCAGTGTCCAAAAGGAAAGTAATATCATTACCTTTCACATTTCCTTCAACATATGGACCAGACTGATCTACCTGTAAGGATGCGCCAAGTACGCACTCCTTCTTCCCCTCTCCTAGGCACCGTCATGAGTTGAATTCACAGTAATTGTCCTGCAAAAGAAATTGTGATGTCATATAATCATTCTTACCACTCCCTCCTGGGTATCCGATGTCTGTACCGTGCTTTGCTCTGCTTACATTACCCTGAACAGGTGGAGGTGGTAATTGACTCTGGGAATTTACACCATGCTGTGAGTCATTCTGTGTCTGTGGATTTAAGTTTTGATTTGGGCCATTATTATTCCGAATCTTTTTACATTCGTCCTTCCAATGCCCCAATTTTCCGCATCCATGACAAGGAAATTTCTTTTTAGCTTCTTCTCTACTCATTCGTCCTCTAAATTTGCCACCATTTCCCGTATCACCACTCATTCTAGAATCCTTTCCTGGATTTTCACTCGGATTTTCCAAATTAATTCCCTGCTTCTCTGCCATTTTCACCTGTGCCCACATCACCTTTTCTTGTAATTTCTTGTGTCTATCCTCAATATCGTCTCCACAATATTTTGCATACTTCAGAATCTCATCTATCGGCTTTCCCTGCCAACACAGCATGTGTTGTTTAATCATCTGGCTAATCTCTGGCTTCAGACCATAAACAAACCAATACACAAACTGACTCATGTTTTTGTCTCCAATGTCCTCGAATCCACTATACTGTTTAAACACCTGCAATAGGCTCTCATAGTAAGAATGTACTGTTTCACTGGCTTCTTGGGTGGTTCGATCTATTTTCACCCAATCTGTTTCTTTCGGGGGTATTTTCCCTTTCAGGTATGTTATCACCTGCTGATACTTTTTCATCCCGTCATTTGACGGGGCACCTGTTTTCGGATCTCTGGGATACTCATCACTTGGCCAATCCACTGTGATCTTACAATCTGTCCATAAATCGGCAGGTACCACTATGTCAAACAGACCATCCAAATCCTTCAACAATACCTTTGACACCTTCACAAACCTTTCAACCTGCTTGTACCATTCAATTGGCTTTTCCCTCAGTTTTGGAAAATCATTCGTAAATGATAAAATATCCTGTCTGTTCCATGGGACATGTACATATCCTCCTCCCGCAACTTCTCGCATTGGATACATTTGATCTGCTTTTCCTGCTTCCTTCATCACATATTCTGATGCTGTTCTACTTGTTCGTGCTTCTTCCTTTTTCTTGGCCCACCTAGTTTTCCATTTATCTAGGTCTCCCCATTTTTGTAAAACTAACATTAATTCTCTTATTTGTAATCTTCTTCCAGAGGCATTCATATTTTCTAAATCTTTGTCTGAAAATTCTGCTCTATAGGGTTTCTGTAGTACCTTTGATCTCCCTATTTCGATTCCCATCTGTAGTGCTAAATTGGACAATTTTTCATGGAATATCTTTACATTTCTGGTGATACTCCTGCACAGGAACAATAATTCTTCTTCATCATAAGTATTTAATCGTTCTAGTCCTACATTTCCTGCTATTATTTCTTCTAATTCGACTTTTAATTTATGAATGTCCATTATTTTCGGAGGTGTGCACTGTTTAACTGACCCTTGCACCCATCTTTCTAGATCTTCAGGTGTTACTATGGTAGCACTTTTTGTTCCCGATGAAGTTACTAAACTTACATCTTTTGAACCTCCATGTACATCTTTTCTTGGAGTACTATTTATAGAACCTCGAATAGGCAAGTCCATAAGTGATATTGTGGATTCACAGTCACTAAATTGATCCTCAATTATAACTGGAGCTTCAGGTCTGGGATTACTCACAGGAGTAGGTGCAAGTATGGGTTGAGGACAATTTCCCTGAGTACCATATAATGGAACCACTGGACCAATTGTTACAGGTATGGTCAACGAATCAGGATGTACTTTTATCTGAGTTATTTTCTGTATTAATTCTGTTCTGGTCTTTTCTAGGGCTTATTTTTCTTTGTCATGAAGTATTCTAGTCGGGGTGAACTCATGCATTACCTGTGGCACTAATGGAGTTTTTGGTGGTGCACTTGGGGTGCATCTACTTGTCCCTTCCTGATATGGTGGGGGATTTCTTAACATTTCTTCCATAAATTCGTCTTCTGAATCCTCATTTCTCATTAAATGTTTTGTCTTTTCTGTACATTTGCCTCCTGATTTCTCTCCTTCTGTGAATAAAGGATACAATCCCTCTGTAATCATTGCCCTTCTCCATTGTTTCATCTGACCCTCTCTAGACTCACGTAAATATCTGGGGAAAAATCCTGGGTAACTCCTATTACTTCTAGATCTATCCCGCTCAAATGCCTCGGTTTCCCATTCTTCTAGAGCTTCGTACTGAGTTAATCTAGGTCTGGGTTCTAAATCATTCATCCTCAATCTCAAGTTTTGAAGAATTCTTCCATTGAAGGTGCCATTCTCGGGAAATGCTAATATTCCATAATTTTTGGTGTATTCTATCCAATTCTCCATCCATACACAAGTATGATAACCTCTCTCCATCATCATAAATGATCCTGGCGTTTTAGCTGGTGGAATAATAATTCCTTCTCTAGTTTTGATTGGTTTGTCCTTTTTAAAATAATTCTTAATATTTTGTAAGAATGACATTTTTCTCCTTTCTCCGTACATTCTATCTAATCTTGTGTGTACAAAATTATATTCTGCAAAACCTAGGAATCTCCTATCCGGACGAGTTCCTGTTAAAGTCGGATCGCGTTTTAACATGCAATCTTTATCCACTAAGAATTTTTCTTCTATAATTTCGACCAATCAAATGTCTGCTATCTTTTATTTCCGAGCCAATCCTTGCGCGGCCTTTTGGTGACGTTTGTCTGTCAACCCCTCCTTTACAATCTGCTCTTTTCTGTCCTCGCTGGTTTAACCAATCCCAGCGCGGCACCTGTGACGTCAGTACTACTCCTGACTACTGACCCCTCCTTTACAAGTGTCTCTCCACACCCGCTGTTTCAACCTACCACAGCGCGGCGTTTTGTGACGTCAGCTCCCTCTCCGGCAACTGACCCTCCCTTTACAAAACTTTACGCAAACTTATTTTCTCTATAAATCTTAATTAAATTTCAGTAACAACATAAAACATTCGCTATCGTGCCAGTTTCCACTAATTTTGAAAAGGATAGTTTCTTCCACACTTTAGTAAAACCTTTCCGTTTACTAAAACATATACTACGAGTAAAACACTTCCGTCTACTCTTCACACAAGCTCCAGAAGTACCTGTTACTTCTCCAATGTTACTCTTACTAGGTGATATAACATCAAATTTTTATCAGCGTACCCTTTTTGCTATTACTCACACGCATAGAGTCCCTAACAAGTACTTGAAGTCCTGCTTAACTTCTCAGTACTATTTCTGCCTGACAGATAACCTCACTGCAGTATGGCTTCCACTTGCCACCCACTATTCTTTTTCCCCCGGGGTATTCTGGACAACATATAACAAACTCAAAATTTTAAGAGGATGTTAGTTCATAAAAATACAAATAACATTCTCATTACCCAATTAACAAAGAGTAACAAAAACCGTCCTCTGCTTACCAGAAAACTGATCCAGCGCAATATTAGCCAACAACATTCATACACCATATACTCACTTGGGCCCATACATTCACACTACACTAATACTTACGCTGGGTGTCAGATGTACTCTTTTATCAAAGTCCCTGCTACCAATTACCTTCTGATTGAAGAGTAATAACTTACCAATGGATCCTTTGCTAATTGGGAAGTTTAAAATGAGTGACATTCATTATAGTACATAATCCTAAAATAACCACTGAGTCAGGAAGTTTTAAAATGTTTATCTAAATTTTTAGCAGAGTAAAATACAGAAAACACGGTACTTGATTGAAATACCCAAGAAAAAGCATAGAAATGATTTTGCTAATAAATGACGGTGTTTAAGGAAGAGGAGAAGATAGAGACAGCAGCGCAACTAAAGGTTGCAGTATAGTTACCTAAATGCGAGAACCAAGCCCCTTGGCCAAGGAGTTGGAAAAGATAGGACCCAGGAAGGATGAAGAGTAAAGACTTCTTCCAGGATCAGGACAGGACCGGTGACCTCTCTACAACGACGCCTGCGCCGTTCCCCTCTCTGATACTCGACTTCTCTCAATTCTCCCGTGCCTTCCTTCTAATGGACTCCGCCGCCCCCTCCTCAGGACCTCTTCTGGACAGGGATTCAGTCAGCATCAACATGGCAGTCTGGGGCTCTTCTGTGTGTTCTGAGAGTCAGCTCTCGCAGCATGGACGCCTGTTCTTCGTGAAAGTATGCTATATTCTATTATACCCTTCTACGCCCATGTACCTCCCCTTAATGTTGCTAAAATATGGGACCACTATTTCTGATTGGGCAGGGACAGGGGGTGGATTCTCGCACCATATCGATTTGGCCTAAATTGTAAAGCCTATTGTCTTTACGTTCCCGCCCCTTCAAATTAATACATTCGCTTTATTTCCCACCCGTCTCACGACAAATGTTATACAATTTACAGGGGAAAAGTATCATTTTTGTCCTCCGGAAACATGAAGTACAGCATCTTCGGCCAATGGGTCATGGCCTTGGAAGACGTCCAAGTTGACTTCACTTGGCAGGCACACAGGACACATGCGCAGAACCATCTGTCTCTCGGGTTTCAAGTCACCAACCCAGGCCCAAGTTTACGAATTACTAAAAGTGTAAGAAGAAAATATTAAAATCACAAATAAAATGTTTCACTGTATGCCCACTTTCCCTACTCTATTCCCCATTAATTATTATACTATCCTGCATTAGTAGCATTAAGAAAACGACAATTTAATAATAACATGAGAGCAAGCTGAAGCATGTGAAAACATTTAGCGGCCATTTTAGTGCACACTGCGCAGAAGCAGAAGTTTCCCACCAAGCAAAGAAAGACGTCACACCATGTGATCAGGTTGCGACATGCGCATTGAGGTTCCCGCGCTTTAGCGGACATTTTGGATTACAGACAAGCGTTATTCATTAGTAAAACACATAAGCAAGCTTCTGTCCCTCTTGTGTTTGTGAATGCAAAGTTTAGTTTTGACAATACAAGTTTAATAAATTAATACTATGAGGAAGATTGCGTACAAGCAAGTTTCATTTTTGAAACCTTGCTCCATCATAAGTAACCATACTCTCACTAAAGATGAAGTATCCGTCCTCTCCAAAGGTTTGGGTTTCGTTCCAACACCTATGAACGACCCTTTCACACTAAATGTTGAACTCGCTCAATTTTTCAGGAAGATTAAATTGCGCAATCATTTTGGTGACACAAGGAATAAATAAAATGAGGGACTTAACACAGGTCTCAAAAGGAAATCTACCTTTGTCCCCCATCATATACCATCCCATGTCACATATTGACCTTTGAACAAGCTGTTTTAAAGGAGATTGAGAAGATCAATTACAGTCAGGAGAAAGGATTCCAGAACCTCACGAGATTGGAACAATCTGCTCTAGAGGGACTTAAGAACAACCCGGACTTGACAATCAAACCAGCTGATAAGGGTGGCGCAAAAGTCCTTATGAGTAGAACTATGTACCAGGAGGAATGTACCCGACTACTTTCTGATCGCACAAGCTATGAGATCCATCGGGAAGACCCAACACCCCGCTTAACCAAGAAGATCCAAAGAATGGTGGAAGAGGCCAAGATTGGATCTCGAAACAAGAAGCAGACTTCCTGGTGAGTAAAGAACCCATAACACCGAGGTTCTATACACTCCCTAAAATTCACAAAGGGAAGGTACCACCACCAGGGAGACCAATTGTCTCCGGAAATAGAATCTGTCCTTGAACCACTCTCGCAGTTCTGCGATTGGTTTCTCAACCCAATTGTACAGAACTCTTGTTCGTATTTGCGAGATACAAAAGATGTACTATGCCTTCTGCGGGATCTGGAAATCGATACTACCAAGGACATCTTCATCACCATGGACATCGAGGCACTTTACACAAGTATCCCACAGAGAAGAACACTGGCAGTAGTAGAAGAAATCCTACTTAATACGGAGTGGGAATTCATCACCCCACAGAACTTTGTTCTGGAGTGCGCTGAAATAGCTCTTACAGAGAATTTCTTTGATTTCGAAGGTGTGATCTACCATCAGGTCACTGGCACTTCGATGGGCAGCACCTTCGCCCCTAGTTTGGCATGTTTGTATGTACGTCAATTTGAGGATGACCACATCTTTAACGAAAGTAATCCCTTCACAGAACAACTGATTACCTGGAAACGCTACATTGACGACGTCTTTATCGTGTGGTGAGGCGATGAAATCACAGCAAAAGCGTTCGTCGACTGGGTTAACACGAAAGACCATCATTTGAGGTTTACCCACTCCATATGCAAGGACCATGCCATCTTCCTGGACCTTGATATCAGTATGACACCTGATGGGATAAGTACAAAAGTACATAATAAGCCGACAGACAAGAACAGTCTGTTACTATACGAGAGCCATCATCCGAAAGCCCTGCGCGATAATTTGCAGGTGGGTCAATTTTTGCAAGTACGGCGAAACTGTCCAGAAACTGAGAATTTTGAAAAACAACCTGAGGAACTTGAGAAAAAGCTACTGGATCGACACTATCCCAAAAAACTAATAAAGAAAGCAAGAAAGAGAGTGAGAAACAATCCACGAGAGGCATTACTTGAGACCATTAGCAAAGAGAAAAAGACCAAATGGTCTGTGTCACCACATAGACACCAATCTCGAACATTGTCAAGAAAATCATTAAGAAAAACTGGCATATCCTAGATGGTGGAGGCAAGCAGTGGGAACAACCATTGTTCGCCTTTAAGAGAAGTAAGAGTCTACGAGATGAACTGGTACACGCCAAAGACAAGACATCAAAACAGGAGGATCAAACTACACTTTGGAATACACAAAGACCTACTGGCCACTACCCATGTGGAGGATGTGTGGCCTGCCCGTTTACTACACCAACTAAAGAAGTAGACATAGGCACCGGGAGACCATGGAGATTGAATAATTTCAGTAATTGTAACACCGAAAATGTCATCTACCTGCTCACTTGCCCATGCAGCCTCCTATATGTAGGCATCTGTGAGATGGCAAGGACCAGAGACATCTGGATGGCCTAGGGCCTGGTCCTGGCCGCGGACAGCTAGGGAATCCCAGTGGGGTAGCCTAGTTGGTCCTGGGAGCTTTGACAGAGGGAACCACATGGGTTCAGATTGGCGTAGAACTGGAGTGTGCCCCTGCAGTTGCGGGCCCGCGTCCGTGTTCTATCGCCCCAAGCAGGGAAGCCCATCAAGGTAATGATTGGTCTACCCTGGCTTTTGGCTGGAAGGGGTTTGTGTTAGACTTGGCCCTTTTTGGCAGGGTCTACACCTGTTTGGCTAATTTAATTTACCTATCAGTCCCTTGTAAAGTGGTATCCCAGATACCCATGGCCAGTAAATTAAATGCTACTGGTGGGCTTGCAGCGCTGATTGCGCCACCCACCAAAGTAGCCTCTCAAACCTGTCTCAGGCCTCTGCCATTGCAGGGCCTGCGCACGCAGACTACTGCGGCTGTGACGTGGCACATAAAATGGGTGCCACGTCTGTGACTCCCCTTTTACTACATATCAGTCACCCCTAAGGTAGGCCCTAGCTAGCCCTATGGGCAGGGTGCGATGTAGGTAAAAGGTAGGACATGTGCCTTAACTGTGTGGCATATCCTGGTAGTGACAAACAGCCATTTTTGGTTTCTCACTGCTGTGAGGCTGCCCTCTCATAGGAATGCATTGGGGATTCCCTGATAAGTGTTTCAGTGGTAATTCCTGATCTGAGAGGAGTAGCGGGCTCACGTTTGGTATGTTTGGAATAGTGGTAATAAATGCTGCGTAATGGTGTGCACAGATTTATGATCACCATTTTAGAAATGCCACTTTTAGAAGTTGCCATTTCTGTGTGCTATGTGTCTTTGTACCTGCCTGTTGTGTATTGCATGTCTGGCTCTGGAGTGACAGAGACTGGGGAGGTGCAGTGGCTCCAGAGGGGCTGGGTGAGTCAGCGCTAGGCTGAATAGGCTGACCTGCATTTGGAGTAGTGGGAGGAGTAGCCCCTGACCCTGAATAGGTCTGTGCCTGCCTGGGACAATGCTGGCTCTGCCCCCCATGGTGTGTCTGGGGCCAGAGCCTACACTTACAAAGGAGGTTGTGGAGCACTGTAAATAAAATATTAAGTGCCCCCCAGGACTGGTTTGAACTGGGACCCAAGCCCTGTGCCAGGGCAGAACAAAGGACACAAATAGTATAAGTATTGGGGCTGTGACCCCATGTGTGGTGCTGTGTGCTGCTTGTTGCTACTTGGGGCCGGCAGGCTGCCGGTCTGCCAGGAGGAACCGCCGCTGGGGATTGACCTGCTGCCCTGCTTGGCTGCTGAGGCGTCTGCTGTCTGTCTTGGAGCCCCAGTGAGCTGGGCTGCCTGTGCACTGCTGGAGGGAAGTGCTACCTGCTCCCTGCTGGTGTCTGCAGGTGTGAGCCCCTTGGAACACTGCCCAGACTTCAGGTTGTGGTTTGGCAGACAGCGTGTGGTGAGCGCTTTTTCCTGAGCCCAAGAAAGGGTGCTCCTGCTGGCCAGCGCCTCGTGTGCACTCTATCTTTATTGCCCCTGTAAGCCAGTGCTGAGGAGCGCCCCGCCTTTCCTGCATTCTGAGGACAAGAGCAGGTGGGGGGGGGCTTTGCTGTTCAGAGGGCCAAGGCGGGGTTTGATGTATGGGGAAAGTGCGGTGTCCGCACCCCCGAAGCGCGTTGTGGGCACGTTTCCCGTTTTTTTTGCCTGCGGAGACCGGAGGAAGCCGGCAGAAGTTAGGCGAGATGAGCTTGACGGTGGGCAGGACATCGCACCCCGAGAAAGGAAGCTGTGTCCGGGCAGGAAGCCAGGCGAAGGACGCCTGGTTGTGGGTGGGGCTCCCCTGTTCCTGATGAGAGCCCCGCGTGCTGCCGAGCCTGTTGTGGGCAAGACCAGCGGCCAAAGAGGAAGATGGAGGAGCAGAGGAGCCTGAGCCCTCGGTGGTGGGAAGACTGCCACGAAACTCGCTCAGCCCCTAAGGAATGGTGAGTGGGGCTGAGTTTCTGTGCATTTGGGGCTTTTGTGGCATGTGAGCTCCAATCGCCGGGAAGGCGGGAGCATTACCCCTTCTGGGCCGGGGCAGAGGAGGGGAAGCAAGGTGTCAGCTTCCCTTCCCCCCTCGGGGACCGAGATTGCCCGGGGTTGCTTTCGTGTTGCCCTGAGTTTGAGGGCGAGGATTGGGGTTCGCAGCTGCACCGCACGATCGCGGGCAGCTGCTTGTGGAACACACGAAAAGGAGGAGTCCCAGCGAGTGGGGTTCACAAGGCACTGTTGGTGCCTGGTGCAATCTACACAGCTGTACCGCCAGATCGCGGCAGCTGCAACGTGGGGGGCATGTTGTTCTCATAAGGAGACACGGGGGAGCTACACCCCAGCCCACCCCATTTTTGGTACCGGCCTGTACCCTGCTGCAGTGGGAGCCTGGTGGCAGACGGAAGCTACATACTCATAGAGCCCTGACTTTGTGGACAGAGAGCATTACGGGGGAGCCCAAGACGGGCCCCCGAGGAAGGCCAGTTGGCCTGGGATCACTTGGTGTCCTGGTGGGGCGTACGGCCCTAGGGTGATGTGTGCACCCTGTTAGTGTTACTGGGGTGCACTGCTGATTTAGAAGGAATGCCTAATGTGGTGGATGCATAATGTGGTTTATGCCTAATGTGATGATGCATAATGTGTTTATGCTAGGTGCCTTTACCAGTAGTTACTGGTTGTTTTATTACTGACCTGTTCTAATGGTGATGACAGTGGCCCGATTGGCCCTGTAATGTATATAATCCCCTGTAAAGTAATACCTAGTGCCAGGTGGCACAGTGTATATATGTGATTGCGTTTGAATGTGTTTCATGAATAATACAAAGGCTATTTTTTATATAACCTTGTGTGGAGTTTCTTTTGTGGTGTACCTAGTATGTCGCTGCTGCGTGAGTGTGTTGCGCAAACGCTTTACACATGGCCTCTGGGATAAGCCTGACTGCTCATGCCAAGCTACCAAGGGGGTGAGCAGGGGTTATCTTCAGTGTGTAACTCCCTTGCCCTGACTAGAGTGGTGGTTTCTGCCTGACTTAGGCGCTTGCCCTAGCCAACCAGAAATCCAATTTTTTACACTTTGCATTACCTTGGATGCCATTTCTTCCATGTTTGTGGTTTCTTTGGTCTCTTGTGTACAACCGTGTCTAGTGCTGGAGCTGAGATTCTTCTATCTCGGTCTTTGAGTGTAATCATTAAATAACCCCGCCAGTTGTCGTATTGATCTATGTTCATCGACAAGTAGAATTGTGAAGGAGCACTCATCTACATCGCACACCATGTACAGTGAAGGCCATTTGGGGTTTCACAGAAATCAATAGAGAGAGTTGGTGTGAGTTAAAGGATTTTATTAACAATAACAGATCGATTTATTTATTCAGTAGGTATTCATATGTAGACATCATCATTAAAGATTCAAATAATCCATTAGTCTGTATTTCAAAACAAGATAAAATACCATGAGTCATATGTGCAAGCCCCTATCGCCACCACAACGTCACTTTTATCGACGTTGTGGTGGCGATAGAGGCTTAGCCTTATTTACAAGGCAGCGTTAAGCCACTTAACGTGGCTTAGTGCTGCCTTGTAAATAAGGCCCCTTTCACGCTATGGTTAGCGTGAAAGGGGTGGGCAGTGGGTATTGCAGTGGGCATTCCACCGCAACAGCCCATTGATTTTGACGCTGCCCCCTATGTACAAGGGCAGTGTACATAGGAGGCAGAGCCAAAATTATGACCAGGGAAAACCTGGTCTTAAGTTGACAAAACAATGAGAAATGCATTATTTGTTCTCGTTTTTCTTTTTCTATGTGTGCTGCCTTGTGCAGCACACATGGAAAAAGCAAAATACCATGGATTGTTTATGTACAGGAAGGTCCTCCTTCCTGTACATAAACAATCTTTAAACAAAATGCCACTTTGTCACTTTCATGTGTGCTGCATTAAGCAGCTCACATGAAAGTGAAAAAATGTTGCAGGAAGGGACACCATCCTACACATAAACAATCCTCCCCTGCACGCAGACACCCTTGCACTATGGTTCAAGGATGCCTGCGTTGGCGCTACACTGATAAGTGTAGCGCCAGAATATAGCATGTTACTACGCATGCTATTACATCGCGTTCCATTACAACGCGGTCGTTACAAGGACCGCGTTGTTAGAACGCGATACCTTTACATCGCAAGTCATTAGATCGACTTGCTGTAGGGGGCGCGCTGGACTTAGGAATAGTATAATTTACTATTCCAACTCCAGTGTGTGCAACAGTAGGGATGGTGTTGGAATAGTAAATTATACTATTCCTTAGTTTAGAGCGCCCCCTACAGCAAGTCGATCTAATGACTTGTGATGTAAAGGTATCACGTACTAACAACGCGGTCGTTGTAACGACTGCGTTGTAAAAGAACCATGATGTAATGGCAGCGTTGTAGACGCGGTTTCCCGGCAGAGTGAGGCGTTAAGCCATGACGGCTAGTGCCTCTCTCTGCCATTTCCTTGTACATATCCCCCCATGTTCGTAAGGATTCCAAACAATATAATGAAAATGCAGAAATTGTGTTCCATAGCTGAATTCCCTAATCTAAAATTAATAGACATTTAAGCATTAGAAATCAATTATTCCAATGAGCAAGGTAAGGTGTCAGTTTCAGAAACCCAAATGAAGGGTTCTGATGAGAGAAATAAAAATGCATAGGCATTAAGCCTTAGCACTTAAGCAAAGGAGATTAGCAAAAGCTGAAAAAGAATTCTTAGCTATAAATCAGCAAGCATCCCCTAAGTGAGAAATGGGAAAGGCTCTGATAGGGTCTGTCCTAAAACTCTGCTCTAGGAACACACACTAATATAAATCTGCTAAAGCATAACTATTGATACATTCCCGTACCCATCGTCCAATGAAATTCGCAGCAAACTCTGGGAGCAGGTAAACTCACTAGTTTCTCATGTCTTCACAATAGACTACAGAGTCACATCCTTGAAACGACACATCATCCACATCTTGTGGTTCAGACAGTACTTCCATCAAGTTGTGGTTCCTGTCATCTCCTCTCCTCTCAGTGAGAACCTCACTTTGAGTTGCCTAATACCTAACAAATGCCTATTCACTAGCTAATAGAAGGCTTCTGGATAGTTAATGCATCTGCAGTGGAAGAGACAAACATCTTGGGCAAGCAAACAGTTTAATGCTCAGACAGGCCTTTTATCCTAACATGTAAAATCAACATTAATATGGCATCAGTAGTTAGGCTAACTTAAGTCAGTGCATTATGTTACTTTATTTGTGCTTGCAATGCCTAAGTATGATTACTTACTACAAAATGTGCATTTATTATACATGTGATATTTAGCATCAAATTGTGCACTTTTAAATTAAATGTGTTAAACTTGTAAAATGTGGAAATTTGCTCTGTCAGTTTGTGACTGACATCTATATGGTCCTTATTTGAAACCTCTCTTTTTTGGGGGAAATATGGTGGGTCTTGATTAGAATCTGTAATGTCATTTGTTGCGGAAGAACTGGTTCCTGTTGTCATATATGTAATGAGCATAAAACGGGTGCCTTTGCTACCGGTTCTGAAAAAAAAACATTTTGCCCCAAAAAATCCTTTAATGAAATTTGGACCTTGTCAATAGGAGTAAATGTGTTCACATATTTTAATATTTCTTTGATAGATTTTTCTTTAAACAGGAGAACCTGTGCTGAAGAACTTCCTCACGTTACAGCCAGTTAGGCCAATTTCAGATCAATGTTAATTATTAACCCTTTGTGCCACTCATGACATATTGCAGTGTTCAAATGTCTAATAAAAAAATACTCACTAAATATTGTAGGATAATTCTGCAAGATCGATGGAAATAAAATCCTGTTTGGCTTGTTCTGTCACATTAAATAGGCCCATTACATCAAGCAATTTGTCCTGCCAAGAGGACCACACTCTCTCTATACCTCTTATGTGGTCTTTGCCATATTTAGAGAAAAAGGCTAACACTTAGGGGCCGATTCTGATGCGGGTTGGAAAAGCTTCCCGACCGAATCGGTTGGGAAATGGTGTCCGACCCACTCGGATCGGGAAAGTCCGACCGGCGGAGTAGGATGCATCCGGATACGATTTGGTTGAACTCCCATTTACTTCAATGGGAACTTTTGTTCCTAACCGCATCAGAATTGGGCCCTCGGTCGGGAAGACACGTTCCCGATCCGATTTGGAAGGAGCAAATGCCGTTAGGAGGCCTTCCTAACCGCATCAGAATCAGGCCCTCGGTCGGGAAGCTTTTCCAACCCGCATCAGAATCGGGCCCTTAGTGCTTTGTGCTTAAATCACATAATAGCCCTTGGGCATTCAGGTCTGAGTTTATTTCTTATTGTTTTTTCTAAGAGTGACCTGATTCTAGCTCTAATATGTGCAGCAACGTTTGGTTGGGTGGACAGTCAAAGGATAAAGGATAAAATAACAACAGATGGTTAAATGAAGGGTCTCCTGGTCTGTCAAGTATCTCCAATACCCACTGCGAAGTATTCTCTTTATCAAATTGGATATTCTTCTAACTTTACTCTTTTTGAGGCATAACTAAAGTAAATCATTGCTCATCCTGGGTTTTAATCCATCTTGTGGGAATATGAAGTGTACCAGACTCATCATTCGTATCTTGAATATGAAAGACTTTTGCATGCATGTTGTTGTTGTTTGTCACCAGCTCTACCTCAGAGATAGAGGCTCAAGAACGTGACTGAAATCCAGATGCATGAAAGGATGAAGCATCACTGCTCATACCTCCAACAAAGTGAGAACACAATTTTGCAGTTTATAAAACTGTCCCCAAATCACATTTTTTGTTTATCATTCTTTCTTATGATAGGAACCTGAAGATGGTTTCACTTAAAGAGACAACCTTCTCATCTGGAGAATCCCAACTGCCATCTTTTACTATATTTTTGGAACTGCTATTACCAGCTGGGTGAGCAACAATCAGTTCTTTCACATTCTTCCCAATATGTTGTACTGAGGACATGGAAGCTCCTATTGCCTTTATTAGAGTCAATTACAGATTTGTCTACAAAGGCTCTTCCATTGCCTTTGAAAACATGTTCACTCATCTATATGAGGTTCAGAATCAATATTATTCCTCCTTTCCTAGGATAGTTTTAATTGGTTGCTGTTAATTTTAAAATAAATTAATTACATTAAACACTTTTGAAACAAATATTCTCTCAACATATACAAGATCAGAATAACAGATATGAACAGTATGTGACAGCAGTATCAAACACAAAACCTTGTGAAAGTGAGCTCAGTAATTTCCCTCAGAGCTAAACGCTATGACATGAAACACAGCAGACCAAGAAACAAAAACAAATTATTGAAGTGTGTGTCAACCTTGCGCATGAGGAAATAATGAAGAACTAATTTTTATGCATTAACATCCCATTGAGTTACCCTGGAGGGTGGCCATTTAAGGCTGAGTAACAAAAAGCATGTCTCTTGTGATTGGTTGAGATAATTTAGAAAACACAAGTATCCCCCAACAGAAAAGGATACTTGTTATTAAAGTGTCCTCTTAAGTCGCATTGTAAACAAGCAACAGTCTCCTAGTAATCTTGAAGTCAGACAACGCGCTCCCACTTTTTGACTTTTGTGAGGAGAAGTTCTATAAAGCACTTGTTCTGAATGCAAAAGGCCAAAACAATGCGACAACTTATTTGTGACAGCCCCAGCTGACTGAACACTTTTGATAAAAATGCATCAGTAACGGGCAAAAGCCACTGAAGATGAAAGGAACAATAAAGTGGGGAAAAAATGAAATAAACGTTGTGACAACAATTGAATACTATTGCTATAAAGATAAAAGTGAGAGCCACATATATCAGACAGCAGAAATAACAAGAATTGGCAAAGCTAATCAGCCTCGCCTATGCAAGAGCTATTGGCTTTGCAAATGTGTATTAGCCATGTTGTACACCAGCGAGGCTGGTGTTCAGCATGGCTAAAAGTTAGTGGCGTAGAGGAGAGTGGTATAGAGTGGAGTGGTGTAGAGTGGAATAGTGTTTAAGTGGCGAAGAGTGGAGTGAAGTGTTGTGGAAATACAGTGGAGGGGCATAGAGTAGAATAAAGTGTGGTAGAGTAAAGTGTTTCAGAGTGGCATAGAGTAGAGTATCATGGAGTGGCGTAGAGTGGAGTAGATTCATAGACTGAAGTCGCATAGAATGGAGTAGAGTCTTAGGGGCCGATCACGATGGCGGGCGGATCGCCCCCGCTGGGCCGGCGGTGGTCACCGCTGGCCCGGCGGGGGCGATCCGCCCGCCATCCCGACAGCAAAGACCCCGCCATATCATGATGGCTGGGGGGTCTGAGGCGGACGGAAAGACCGTCCGCCGCTTTTCCGCCGGTCGACTCGTCGTCGAGAGTCATAGGGCATCATTAGGATGGCGGGAGGACTTTGTACGCCCACCATCCCGACGTACAAAGGGACCGCCCGCCATAAGTGCGGCGGTCCCGTGGGGGTAATTAGGATGCGCCCGCCACACTGGCGGGCGCATCCTGCATTTTCAACATTGTGGCGGGCAGTGCATTCAGCACCGCCCGCCGCAATGCCAAAAATGCATGTTCTGCATTTGCATGCATAACATGGCAGGCACCGCGCGGTGCCTGCCATGTTGTGCATGCAAATGCAGGGGGGTACCTATGTGCACCCCCCACCCCGCAGAATCACTGGGGGCCCGCTACGGGCCCCCAATGTAAAATACAGCATGCCTTTCCGTGGCGGCATTGCCGCCACGGAAAGGCAAATCCCCGCATGCATCCTGATATGGATGGCGGTGTCTAACAGACACCGCCACCATATTAAAAGCTTTTCCGCCCGGTCGACTCATCAACCGGGCAGAAAACCGGCGGACGGTTTTTCCATCCGCCGGGGTCCCCCCAGCCATAGTAAAATGGCAGGGGAATTGGCATGCGGGCGGGAAAGAATGTCGGGCGGATCGCCACCGTCATACGGGCGGTGGCGATCCGCCCGACATTCTAATGGGCCCCTTAGAGTGGAGTGGCTTACAGTGGAGTGGTGTACAGTGGAGTGGACTTTGAGTGGCATGCCGTATAGTGGAGTAGAGTAGAGTGTTGTAGAGTGGAGTGACATAGAGTGTCATAGAGTGAAGTGGCGTAGGGTACAGTAGAGTGGAGTAAAGTAGAGTGTCATAGAGTGGAGGGTCGTAGAGTGGAGTAAAGTGTCGTAGAGTGGAGTGGCAGAGAGTGGAGTGCCATAAAGTGGAGTGATGTAGAGTTGAGTAAAGTCGCATGGAGTGTCGTAAAGTGGAGTGTTGCAGAATGGAGTAGAGTGGCCTAGTGTGAAGAGGTATAGTGTGGCATAGAGTGGAGTGGAGTGTGGTGGAGAAGAGTGTCCGGTCATGGAGAAGAACAATGTAGAGTGTTGTGGAATCGCTTAGAGTGGAGGGGCATAGAGTAGAGTAGAGTATTGTAGACTGGAGTCGCATAGAATGGAGTAGAGTCTTAGAGTGGAGTGGCTTACAGTGGAGTGGTGTAGAGTGGAGTGGACTTTTAGTGGCATGGCGTATAGTGGAGTAGAGTAGAGTGTTGTAGAGTGGAGTGGCATAGAGTGTCATAGAGTGGAGTGGCGTAGGGTACAGTAGAGTGGAGTAAAGTAGAGTGTCATAGAGTGGAGTGTCGTAGAGTGGAGTAAAGTGTCGTAGAGTGGAGTGGCAGAGAGTGGAGTGCCATAAAGTGGAGTGATGTAGAGTTGAGTAAAGTCGCATGGAGTGTCATAAAGTGGAGTGTTGCAGAATGGAGTAGAGTGGCCTAGTGTGAAGAGGTATAGAGTGGCATAGAGTGGAGTGGAGTGTGGTGGAGAAGAGTGTCCGGTCATGGAGAAGAGCAATGTAGAGTGTTGTGGAATCGCTTAGAGTGGAGGGGCATAGAGTAGAGTAGAGTGTTGTAGAGTGGAGTGTCATAGTGTGGAGTATGCATGGTGTGTATCCCACTGCCATTACAGACAACACATTTTCAATTGAAATGACAATTACATTTGCACATACAGTTTTACTGATAAAACTATGCAGAGCACAAACGTTAATGTGTGTAAATGGTATCACCAAGTGTACTGATTTGTTTTGTTTGTATTAAAATATTTATTCCCACCACACTTCCAAATTACAAAAAAAGTGCCTCATTTGTGCATTTGTAATTCGGATGTATTCTGAAATATTTGCACAGTTCATTTTCAGATGTTTATATATTGTTTTGTGCTAGAAAAAACCCTTTTCTTTACCACTACCCAACAAGATTAGCACATAAATCCTCTTACTTTGAAGTCAGAGAAAGAAAAGTAAACACCAAGCTCCCTTGGAAGACAGAGCCTGACATTTGACCTCTGTCTTTGAATGCACAGCAAATGTGACAAGATAAGAACAAAATGTAAAGGCCTGTTTATAAAAAGTGATGTACAGACAGAATATCGAGTTGTTTATTTCGAACTACAACAATATCGAGTTTGAAATATCGAGGTACAAGAATATCGACAGCAAGTATATCGCAGCACAGAATATCGACAGTAAGGTAAGAAATATCGTTTTTTTTAATATCAAAGACAGTAATATCGTTTGTAGAAATATCGTTGTTAATATCGATATTTATATTAGTGTTCTGTATTTTAGTATGTGTGTTAAAAGTATGTGATGTAATTTTTTGGTATAAGTGTAGATTTTTTAATGTATGTCTTAAATCTTTAGCAGTAATTACTTTTATGAAAATTAATTTTTGCGTATTTTAGTTCTGTAGCGGGTTGTGGGTTAATAGGGGAATAGGGTGGGAAGTAATTTAATTATAATAAAATAATTATTAATTTTTCTTTATTTATTATTTAAAATTAATTTATTAATAATTAATTATTAATTGGTTATTAATTAATATTAATTAATTAATAGATAATTATATTAATTGTGTTATTTTTTAGGAGTGGGTTGTGGGTTTATAGGGGAATAGGGTGGGAAGTAATTTAAATATAATAAAAAGGTAAATATTAATTTTGATATATAATTAATTTATTATTAATTAATTATTAATTGGTTATACATTTTTATTAATTAATTAATTGATAATTATATTAATTGTGTTTTTTAAGAGTGGGTTGTGGGTTTATAGGGGAATAGGGTGGGAAGTAATTTAATTATAATAAAGTAATTATTAATATTTATTTATTAGTATTTATAATTAATTTATTATCAATTAAATATTAATTGGTTATTTAATTATTATAATTATTTAGTTGATAAGTATGTTAATTTTAACCCTCTGCTATTAAACACTTTTCCTACTGTTGCATTCACTGGAGTGGGAATAGTAATTTTTACCCCTACGCAATCCAACACTTTCCCTACTGTTGCACTCACTGGAGTGGGAATAGTAATTTTTTCCCCTCCGCTATCCAAACCTTTCCCTACTGTTGTACTCACTGGAGTGGGAATAGTAATTTTTACTCCTCCGCTATCCAACACTTTCCCTACTGTTGCACTCACTGGAGTGGAAATAGTAATTTTTACCCCTTTGCTATCCAACACTTTTCCTACTGTTGCACTCTCTGGAGTGGGAATAGTAATTTTTACCCCTACGCTATCCAACTTTTCCCTACTCTTGCACTCTGTGGAGTGGGAATAGTAATTTCTACATCTCTGCTATCCAATACTTTCCCTACTGTTGCACTCACTGGAGTGGGAATAGTAATTATTTCCCCTCCGCTATCCAAACCTTTCCCTACTGTTGCACTCACTGGAGTGGGAATAGTAATTTATACCCCTCCGCTATCCAACACTTTCCCTACTGTTGCACTCACTGGAGTGGGAATAGTAATTTTTTCCCCTCCGCAATCCAACACTTTCCCTACTGTTGCACTCTCAGGAGTGGGAATAGTAATTTTTACCCCTACGCTATCCGAACACTTTTCCTACTGTTGTACTCTCTGGAGTGGCAATACTAATTTTTACCCCTTCGCTATCCAACACTTTCCCTACTGTTGCACTCACTGGAGTGGGAATAGTAATTTTTACCCCTACGCTATCCAACTCTTTCCCTACTCTTGCACTCACTGGAGTGGGAATAGTAATTTTTTCCCCTCCGCAATCCAACACTTTCCCTACTGTTGCACTCTCAGGAGTGGGAATAGTAATTTTTACCCCTACGCTATCCAACACTTTTCCTACTGTTGCACTCTCTGGAGTGGGAATACTAATTTTTACCCCTTCGCTATCCAACACTTTCCCTACTGTTGCACTCACTGGAGTGGGAATAGTAATTTTTACCCCTACGCTATCCAACACTTTCCTACTGTTGCACTCACTGTAATGTAATGTAAGGTACACTTGTATAGCGCAGCTGCCACCCCAAGGGTATCCTGGCGCTAAAGTTACCAATCATCCATTGCGCGTAGCTAAACTAAGATAGGCAGGAATCAGTTTCTAGGAAACAGTCTGGTTTTCAGTTCCTTCCTGAAGCGTGACAAGGTGTTCAGTTGTCTGATTTCCGGAGGCAAAGCGTTCCAAAGTCTAGATGCTGTAAAGCTAAAAGATCTGCCACCCATTCGCACTTTACTAACATGGGGAACGCAAACCAGATTAGCAGAAGAAGAGCGCAAGCATCTAACAGGAGAATACCATACAAATTTCTTTTGCAGCAATTTAGGTCCGGTTTTATGTATTGCCCTATATACAATACAAAGTGCCTTAAATTGGACTCTTTGCGCGATGGGCAACCAATGTAGGTCCTTTAACGCCAATGAGGCCGAGGCCCTACGCGGTCGATTTAATGCCAACTTAGCCGCCATGATCTGGACTCTTTGCAATTTTATTATCAGGGAAGCTGGAGCACCTAAAAGGAGTGCATTACAATAATCCAGTCTGCTTAAAACTATACTCCGCACCACTTGAGGTCTAGCAAGGGTAGGTAAAAACGGGAGGATCTTCCGAAGAGCTCGGAGCAGAGAAAGACAAGTATTCACCGTTTTATTCACCTGAGAATCTAGTTGTAAATTGCTATCCAGCATCACTCCTAAATTGCGCACTGAACTAGCGGGCAATACGGAGTTGTTGGCCGGACCAGGCCAGAAATCTACTGGGAATGGTCGCTGAATTTTGCCTGCAGTACACCACAGGATTTCAGTTTTTTCACCATTAAATTGCAGTGAGTTCTCTTTCAACCATTCCGCTGTTCTATGCATACATTTATGAAATTTTTCTAGGGGCACTGCTTTGTTGCCCTCAATAGAAAAGACGAGCTGAGTGTCGTCCGCATAGTTTATGACATCAATGCCAAATGATTTAATTAAAATAATAAGTGGTCGAAGATAGAGATTAAACAGAATCGGGCTAATAGCCGAGCCCTGCGGAATATCACTGGAGTGGGAATAGTAATTTTTACCCCTCCACTATCCAACACTTTGCCTACTGTTGCACTCTCTGGAGTGGGAATAGTAATTTTATCCCCTCCGCTATCCAATATTTTCTCTACTGTTTTAGTTAATGTAGTGTAAAATGTATTTTAAAAAGATTTTTTTTTTTAACTATTTTAATTTGTTATATATGTTTTTTGCTTTTAATTTATATTATTGGTGTATGTGTATATATATGTATTTATAATTTTTTTATGTTTTTTAACAATTTATAAGTTATTAAAATGATTATTTATAAATATTATTAAGTAAGTATATATATTATATTTTCGACATATATATGTTTAATTTATTTTTACATTATATGTATTACTTATAATTTTAATTTTTTAAAAATATTTTTAACTATGTTTTTTTAATTATATGTATTATTTACTTTATTTTACAATATTTTTTTAACATTAAAAAAAACGATATTTTTAACAACGATATTTTTAACAACAATATTTTGTTTCGATATTTTTGTACTTACCATTATGTAGATAGGACTTCGATATTCTGGACATCGATATTTTGCGACGATATTTTTGTACCTCGATATTCTGATTGTCGATATTCTGTCAGTAATCCATAAAAAGTGAGGACTCATGGAAGAATACAAGGATATATGGTGAACAAATGTACATGAACACCATTTTGACACCACAACACAGTGCCAATCAAACACTACAGTATAAGTCCCCCCCGCACCTCTCCCCCTTCTTCCCACAGTATTCCATTGAGCCACATATGTAAATGCCTAAGACAGACAAAAAATAAGTGTTGATCCTTCTTCCATATGTAGCCCCACCCCCTCGTAGTCCTCACCTTCCCGTGACCCATGTGCAGCTCATCCAGTGCATTATCCTTCTATGGGGCCGATTCCGATTTGGGTCGGAAATCTCTCCGACCGAGCCGGACCCGGAGAGATTTCCGACCGAATCGGACCCTAGCAGCCCGACCGAACGAGTACGATGCGCACGTATGCCATCGGACTCGAGTCGGTCGGACTCCCATTGAAGTCAATGGGAGCCCGTCGTACAAAGCGTACGCGGGCTCCCATTGACTCAATGGGTGCGAGGCGGACAAGGGCGCCCCCTACAGCGTGTATGCGGCGAAGCGACTCGTGCCGTACACGCACAGGTAGGGGGGACCCATGGGTCCCCCTGTGTGCAACTCGCGCGGCTATGCTTACAGGTGGGTCCGACACAGACCCCCAAAGTACGGCTCCGACTGCTTCTTGGAGCCGGACGGCGCGAGTCGGTCGGACTGCTCGCGGCGCGCATCGTACTTGCCCGGCCGGGGAACGTCTCCATTGCGAGGTGCGCAGCGCATCCGTGT
Organism: Calotriton arnoldi; assembly: GCA_963921515.1. Lineage (NCBI taxonomy): Eukaryota > Metazoa > Chordata > Amphibia > Caudata > Salamandridae > Calotriton > Calotriton arnoldi. Next base: position 2,418,520 of record CAWUFW010001267.1, on the reverse strand, counting down.
GAGTCGGTCGGTGCGGTTGGGACGGGCGTACGAGTCGGTCGGCGAATTTGCACACGCTCGCATCGTACTCGTTCGCCCGGACGCACGTATGATTCGGTCGGGAATAAGGGCTCCGAATCGGATCCGGTTCAGCCGAATCCGATTCGGTGCCCTACCGGCCGAGATCGGAATCGGCCCCTATGTGTCTGGTAGCCAGCCTGTACCTCTGGGATCCCAGGTCCCCCAGATCTTATCAAACTATTTCTGCCAACCTCTACCCTTGGATACCTCTCGCTCTAGGATTTTACATCGTTCCATCCGGCTTACCATTCTCTGAGCGATGGAAGGGTCTCACATCCTCATTTCTGGGCAATATCCCTTTTCGCCACCATAAATCACAACTGGTATCTTCTGGTATCGCGTGAAGTCTGAGGGTCCCCACACTCCCAGTAGAGCCATTTGAAGGTATCAACTCGATGGCAGCTCTAATCCCTCCCTATAGGGGTCTCGCCACCTGCTCCCAAAAGTGGCGGATCCGAGGGCAGTGCCACCAGGTATGAATGAATGTACCATCCATACCACACTTCCGAAGGCAATGGGCGTCACCCGTCCTCCCAATTTTGTGAATCAATGTTTGGGTGTAGTACGTCCTGTGGAGGAGTTTTAGCTGAATTAGCTAGTAACTGGCCTTAATTGCAACTTCCGTTGGGAAACTCAATCCCTCCTGCCAGTCCTCGTCATCAGTTTCCCCTATGTTTTCTTCCCACCTATCTTTGAGGTGTGTTAATGCCCCCTGTGTATTTCGTAGTAACGTGTCATATATCAGAGATATCAGTTTACGTCCGACTCGCCCATCTAGCAGCCTCCTCTCCAATGGGGAATCCTCCCTGATGATCTAATTTTAATACATGGCTATCCTTATGTGTATGAAAACTTGGTGAAAGCCGAACAGTAATAGAAATGTAATATACGCATTAATGTTATACATAAATACTTTAAAATTGTAGTTCTCAGTCATATTTGCCTTTGAATAATTTGATGATTTATAGTATGATTAATGCAACATGAACTAAAATGTATTAATGAATTTCGAATCATTTAGGTTAAGCTGTGCACACGCATATTAAATGTGCATCAGAGAATTAAATGTTTAACTTAGCATACTCCAAAGGCCTGTATTCCTTCATGCTGCTTTTTACATAGTACTGTGTTCTTGTTCTGCTGTCTCGACTTGCAGGTATTCACACACATTGTTAGTTTAGAATAGATACATTCTGTACTATACGAGTACAGTATACCGAACCATCTCATTATCAACTCGGATAAGACCAAGATCGGCAAAAGCACAAAAAACACATCACATACACCATTGGATCCAGGAAAATTAATTCAGTGCAGAAATACAAGTACCTGGGGGTCTGGTTCACAGAAACTGCGAGGGCCACCGCCCACAAAAAAGATCTGACCAAAAAATCGGCGGCTATAACGTATGGTTTAATAAAACCGAACAACTAGCTAAAAAGTCCTTCAGCAGAGAGCATTAGGAAAGTTACTCAAGCTGCGCTTCTTCCAGCACTTGCATATGGGCATCAAGCGTTCCCGGGCGCTTGCTCAGAAACCCTGAAGCAGGCTCAATGTGTGGCTTACAACAAAATCTTTCAACTCCCAAAACACCTTTCCAGGGTGAGACTCAGGTTGGAGCTTGGGCTGGTCAAACCATCATTAACCCCCGAGGCCGACTACTTAAAATACTATATTCGAATATTAAAAACACCGGAGGAATCCTTAAAGGCCCGCCTCAGAGATATATTCGAAAAATCTAGCTCGCCATGGAATACTCAATTTATAAGAGCTCTGGCTTCCAGTGAAATAAACGTACTAGCACTCGCCTTGCCTCATATCTCATACGCCGCATGGAAAAATCGAATAAATAAACAAGTCCAACTAGCTTCATTCCAGCAAGACCGGGCAACACTAAAAACATTAGCTTTCCTTATACCATGGAATGATTCATACACAGTAAATAAATTGCAGACTTACCTTGCCACCCCGCTGAACCCTAAAGTCAGAAGAGAGATCATGTACATGCGACTGCTGGCACTGCCAGTTACCAATTTCAGCCAAGCTTGGGCAAACCAAAATACAGGAGGGGCATGCCGTCTGTGTGATTATAAACAAGAGTCTTGGCTACACCTCCTGTGCTGTTGCCCGGCCCTAGCAAACAAAAGGAGGATCCTTCTCAGGCAACTATCCCTAAGAGAAAAAGCAAACACCTGCCTCGAGGCAACTGCTGTATGTCTCACACAAAAAGAACCTCACATTCTGGCCCGCTGTGGAAGATTTGTACAATCTATCAGGGGCGCCAACTACCCCCACTCTGCCATTGGACCCTGCTCCTGCACAGTCCAAACGCTGATCCTGGATTACGTCAAACACAGGACCTTGAAAGAGCACGGATCAAGCCTAGGAAGCAGCAATTGAGCCCAAAGCTCCCTCCCAACAGTTCCATCATATTGAAAACTGCAATACACCCATTCGCACCGTATAAGCCGTGCAGACTACAGCCAGTAAAGAATGGTGCCGGACGTGTCAGGGTCAACTGAAGAATGAGGCGGGCATCCTCCTCCAGGGTCTGGTCGCAGCCATCGGACAAAAGAAACTATGAGATTATGGCCCTGTGTCTTCAGACGGCTCACAACAGTTGCACGTAATCTGATACAAATCTGGCACACCAGCTCATGAATTAGCAAAGCACTAGCACTTTACATGAGAAACAGCTCTAAATGAGAGGAATGGTAACAAAAGTAGTCCTGGAACTCCGAACATCCTGGGTGGTGATACTCTCCCACGGGATTGGCCATAGTGCAACGGTCAAACGCAAACTTGAAAACAAGACCCGAGACAATTGCTGGCACCTAATAATCGCATTTTACTATCTTTTTTATCCTTATATATTGCACAAGAAAATGTTTTTATTTCTTTGTAATGCAATGGTTTTAGTTAACTTATGCAAATAAACGTATTCATTCATTCATTCATTTATTCATTCATTCATTCATACATTCTGTACTAGAGATAGATACATGGCGTGAGAAACACAGCTTGATGAAAAGCACATGGGAAACTTGCAGACAAATAAAGGACTGTTATGGTTTAACCTGAGCGTGAGAAGGAAGAATCGTTCTCATGTCTAGTGTGGTATTTTGTCTGGATATTAAAGTATGCAAAGTGGAGACTGTAACATCAACAATGAGCTTCTATTGATGATGTGACGACCCCTTGAAGTTTCAGAACTACGCCAGAACTCTTTCAGAACTGTCCCCAGCTCCCATGGAGATCGCTTTGGACTTCTTTGCTGAACCCCACTTTCTGCAGACTATATGCAGAATCTTCCTTGGACTCCTAGCCAAACCCTCACATAATTCCCCACTGCCCCTTGAGTGGACTTTGAGAGGATTTATCTCTAAGCCCTATTGACTCGTTCTCTAATTGTGGCTTAGGCTGACACTTATTCACTGCCTACTGAAGACTAGTGACCGAGCTTCTGAAATGCAAATGCTTATCTTACCTATACTCCAGTGCGTTGTCCCTAACCCATAAATGGAACTCATCAATTACTGAACTCTTTTAGTACTTGAACCATTCTTGTGCCTTTGACTATGCTTCTAAGATTTATATTTCTAATGTATAGAAAGACCAATTAAGATAGTATTCCAAGCACCAGGTCCGTATACTATTGATTTGCATTGCAGCCACTGAGCTGCTTGTTTGTTTGATTCTTGTTTGCCTAAACTTCTTCAGGATGCTTGGCCTCCCAGGTGTCAAACCTATATATTTGCAGTATGGTGTTAAGAGTGATTTATTTTAACTTGGTTACTAACTTGTGATAAACACCCTTGAACTTGGCTACTGATTCCTGGTCCTCATTGTGTAGCCAAATTGGTTGCACCGTTAAATATATTTGAGTTGATCGGGCATAGTATGCTAACTCTCTTTTCCCTCAGTGCGACAAAGAAAGATCCATTGGAGGACCAGGGTAGAAAGTATGTAAGATCAGAGATAATAAATTAAAGAGTTGTGGGCCCAGAAACACTGGATCAGTGAGAACAACCAGAATGCAACCAGGAATGCCCACATATATGTTATAGATTTAGCAGAGATAGGCAGACACAAGACTGTCTACAAATATCATGGAGAGGTCACTATTATGTTGAGATAGCCTCAGTTTTGCTAAGAAATCCCACAAACATGTCAGCTATGAACAACTGTTGTAGCATGGATAGCCAGAATATCACAGAGTATCCCCACAAATATGTAATAAATGGTCATTTTTATGAAGGAATAGCCAGAATGCCATCAAAAATGGCTACAAATATGTCAAGCATGGGCCACTATTATGTAAGGACAGCCAGATTTTCTGTGAAAGAGTGCATATTATGTCAATAATGGGCCACCATTAGGTAGGCATCGTGAGAATACTCTTTGCCAATATTATTCCGGGGAGAGCCAGAATGTCACAATTAATAGCCACAAATAAGCTACAATAGTGCTATTGTCATGCAGCGATAACCAAAAAGACACAACAAACACCCACATATATGTCGCAGATTAGTCTTCTACTGCCCCTCAGGAGAAGTTGCTGGTCTTTTGTTTTCACTATGGCTCAGCCGCCCCCCATCAACATTGTTATATTCCATATAGGTACCCCAATATAGGCCCGGGTAATATCCCAAACTTTCACCTATATTCATCCCTACATTACATACATACGGGACTGACCCTTTGCCTAGTTACAGTACTGCTTACAGAACGTGGGGTTTTCACTGAACAATAGCCTCATACATTATGCATGAGGATCCTTGGATTCTTGGAAACTCAGCAGGACTACCATCTCCTGCATAATAACTATGTACAAGGATCATTCCCGACGTCATCCTAAGTCCGACACTGGCACAGCAAGGTAGAACCCCTGGGGATACCTTTGGGTATATAAACATCACATCTTGCTGAGATAGGCAGAGGAGATCACGACTTCCATGCCGACACACTGACGCGAGACGCTGAGGTTCATGCATGCAGATACTCCAGCTCGCAGTGGTCTAACATCCCTTGCAGGGTGTCCAGCTCGAGACCAAGATGGGGTCCCACAGTCTCTCACTTCAGGTAATGGGGTTGACTTTATCCTAGAGGGATTCTTGGCTTAACACCTACACACATGCTAGGTACACTTAGGTACATCTAGTTAGGATTGCATCATAGGAGTACGCATTTTATTATCATGTATTTTATATACTTGCTTGTATTCATGGTTATATCAAGATGGTAGAAATCTACCCTCCTTTTACCTTTTTAGTGCTCCTAATCATTTATATCTGTTTCTGTCTAGTGGTTGTTTCAGCACACCTATTTTACACGAGAATGACGAATGTTCAATAAATGCTTATTGAAAAACGTCCATATCGTTAATTTTGTGTATCTCTCTGAGGCTAAGTGAGCACGAGTGACTGAGCGAAAAGTATTGCAATGTTTCCACGGTTCTGAGGGATCAGGGTTATCATGTTCGATAGTTGCCAAGAACTATTCTGTCCTTGGTAAGAGGAGTTTCTAGTGGCACTGTGAGCTAGCTGGTATACAGTTCAACATACCCGGTGGCGGTGTCTGGAATCAGTCTGGACACCAAGCCCACAGTGTATGTTGTCTAAACGCGCAGATCTTATATAGGATCATAAGAACTACACGACATGGCGCCACCAATGTGTGTTGGGTACTTATTTAACGGTCAAATCTGAGTAGTTCAGTCGTGCTATTCTGAGAGACCTCTACTCACATTTCCCCAGAGACGTCTGGAGTGGGAGGGAACAAAAATCAGCTGCAGCTCAGTAGGAAAAGTCCTATGTATTGGCTGTTGGTTAATCAAGCTTGAAAGACACAGGGGCCGATTCCGATCTCGGCCGGTAGGGCTCCGAATCGTATTCGGCTTAACCGGATCCGATTCGGAGCCCTATTTCCCGACCGATTCGTACGTGCGTCCGGGCGAGCGAGTACGATGCGAATTCGCCGACCGACTCGTCCGGGCGTCCCGACCGCTCCGACCGACTCGTTCCCGGGTTGAACCGCACCGACCGACTCGCTCGGACTCGACTCGCACCGCGCAATGGAGACGTCTCCCGGCCGGGTAAGTACGATGCGCGCCGCGAGCGAGTCCGACCGAGCCGCGCACTCCGGCTCGAAAGAGCAGTCGGAGCCGTACTTTGGGGGTCCGTGTCGGACCCCCCTGTACGCGTAGCCGCACGAGTCACACACAGGGGGGACCCATAGGTCCCCCCTACCTGTGCGTGTACGGCACGAGTCGCTTCGCCGCGTACACGCTGTAGGGGGCGCCCTTGTCCGCCTCGCACCCATTGAGTCAATGGGAGCCCGCGTACGCGTTGTATTGACTTAAATGGGAGTCCGACCGACTCGAGTCCGATGGCATACGTGCGCATCGTACTCGTTCGGTCGGGCTGCACGGGTCCGAATCGGTCGGAAATCTCTCCGGGTCCGGCTCGGTCGGAGAGATTTCCGGCCCGAATCGGAATCGGCCCCTCATTGTTCCTTATGTGCATAACACCTTATCTCAGTTCCCTTGAAAAATTCTTCTTACCAAAAACAATGACTGAGCAGGATGACATTGTGCATGACCTACACCTCTCAGCCGGATAAGAAGATGCAGATGCAATACATCTTTCAGAAAAAGTTAGGAATGCCATTACCCTAAAACTAGCTTCATATGATTTAACAGCTAGTGGTGGGTCAGTAACATTCGTGATTGAGGCACACAAATCATATAGAACAGAGAGGTATTCTATTCATGGGTTAGATTCCCACAGGCAGATGCACGAACAAAAACATTTCACTACTACGTAGAAGATGATATACCGAATGAATATTGTCCGTATGAGGACATTGAAGTTCCACTCACTTACCAGGAGCACATATACTGGTTTAAAGGCGCCCTCACCCATACTAGAAATAAAGTAAGACTCGGTCTGCTCGGAAGAGACGGAGCAACATGGCCGGTACTAGTGGCCTACACACCACATCCTGACATTGAAACAATGCCAGCAGGAGACTTACTTACACTTCATAAAGAACTAATAAGACTTTACAGAAACATGACACAGTTCGTGATGAGAACACTTACACTCCAGCCAAACACTACTATATCAACAAGTCCGATTCAAACATCAACAACCAAAATTACACCACAAACGTTACACGCGTTGATGGGTAAAATGTCCACTAAACGTGAACAAATGCCATTCTGGATAGCTCAAAAAATAACACAGCTGGAGGCAGTATTTCCACACACTGGTCCACAAGAAAAGCATAGAATGCTAACAATTTGCTTGCCAATGGGGATAGCTCCCCTGATAGAGGATTGTACCTCTTGGGGTACAGTCTTCGCTGCAATATATACCAGAACTCATGGTATCCCTTCATTAGCAGTAATACCAGATGTATTAAGACAAATAGTATGGAGCAGAACCTGCTCTGAACTTAGGGATGAAGTTACTAGGTATCTTTGCCCAGGTATCAGCTATAATATTAGCAAACATTAAAGGGGAAGCAGCAACAGTGGCAATACGCCAACGCGTGAGAGATTTCACTCCTTTACAACAGGAGACAGAATTACCTAAAATTATTGAAACTGCTTATGCAGAATTAGGTGGAGATAGTTTGGGAGCTAGACCAGTAAAACCTCAACTAATGGGAGGTCCAGAAAAAGAACAGGCAAAGCAAACACCGGTTTCTTCAAAGAGGAAATGGGATAATAACAAACAACAAAAGAATAGATCCCAATCCAGAGGTAGGTCTCCTCAGCAGGAGCCCACCGAAAGGAGGTATAACCTTAGGAATAGAGATAACATTAGAAAACCTGACAGGTATCAGGACATTGATACACGTTCCTCTCGTTCCTTTCAGGGTTCATCAAAAAACTCCAAGAGGGAAGGACGGTCAGAACACAGACAAGAAGAGCGTACAAAGTCCAGAGACACGCATCGCACTTCAGACTTCGCTTCCAAATAAGAAGAAAAGCCTAAAGCAAAACCTCAATTCAAAAAGAAGAAAGTAGCAGGTCTCAAAGTTAGACATGCCCAGAATTCTGAGGACTCAACTACTGAACGGGGAATGGGCTCTGACGATGCTAGACAGCGCAGCAGAAGTAACAATAGCTCACCAGAACCTTATGGAATTTCTGGTGACAGCGGAGTTGAGTGAATATATCACGGTGGAAACACCTGATACTAGTGTAAGCGCCCCACATAGGTTACATGAAATAATACTCCAAATGGAAGGGGACAAGCCCAGAAAAATTAAAGGTCTCTTTTGGGAGAACCTGACTTTTGGCTACGACATTCTTTTAGCTGAAAGAGATTGGCCGCCTACTATTGTTATGGATTGCCCAAAGGGAGAGACTGTAGTTATGCCAGCCATTTCCGACCTCGTTCCTCAATACTTAAAACACACATACACGCGGGAGTGGGCAGTAGCCCTTGCTCCTGCACTATCTCGCAACCATGTTGGGTGGGATGAAGAGTCAGCTCACCACGAGATACCACTAAAATCTACTCCAACTCCACAGAGACATAATCCAATAAAACAGGTAACGAAAAAACAGGTCAGGGAGATCTTAGATCAACTTGAATACAAGGTGTGATTGAAACTTGCACCTCTTCAATGAATAATCCTTTGTTTCCCATAATGAAACCCGATAATTCATATTGTCTAGTTTTAGATTACAGACATCTGAACTCATTTGCAGTACAAAACGCACACAGTGCCGCATTAATGAATAACATTGTGCAAAAAAAATACAAAACAACACTAGATATCTCAAATGGATTTTTCTGCCAAAATATAGCTGCTGAGTGCAAATACTTGACAGCATTCTCAGTGCTGGGGTCTCAGGGGCAATTTTGTCGACTCCCCCAGAGGTATAAGAATACCCCGGGGTTGTTTTCCGCCAGAGTAAGTGAGTTACTTCAGAATCTGGACGAGGAGGCATTGTCCTATGTAGATGATATTTATCTGACGGATGATGACCTGAAGGAACACTTGACCAGGGTGAGCATCATAATTTTGGGATATGCCTCTGAGGGCTACAAGTTTAACTTTAAAAAATCTAAAATAGTCCACCTCAATGCCTTGTTCTTGGGATATGAGCTTTCAAGTGAAGGTAAAAGCCTGGCAGCCAACTTTTTTAGAAAAGTGTGCGCTGCTCCAACCTCCAAAATCATTCAAAAATATACAATCCATACTGGGATTCCTGAATTTCGGCAGAACATACATTTTGGGTTACGCAGAAAGGGTTAAACCTTTCTACGACCTCATAAGACCTGATTTTTCAGTTAGGCAATGGACACAGGAACACACAGATATCCTTTGTTCCCTACAAGCTGACATGATAGCGTCCAAACATTTCCAGATACGCGTAAATGTCCGCAATCTAGTAATCCGTATAGTTGTGGGTCAATCTGGGTACACCTACTTAACATACAATGAAGGCGAAACAGTACCAATAGCATACAAATCACACCTGTACACAAACGCTGAGATGCGTTTTGCATGTACAGAAAAAATTCTGACAGCCGTACAGACTGCTGTAGTGAGAGAAAGAGCACTGGCTCAGGGGAAACGAATAATTGTCGTGACTCCGGTACCGGCCTTAGAGGCTGCGACAAAGGCAAGCGTTCCAAATGCTAAAGACTTACATTCGAGATGGATACAATGGGCTAATTCTCTCACTGCATCAGATGTAGACTACAGATACGACCCAAGTCTAAAAACACTAGCATTCCTGCAATACGAACAAGAATATCCTCTCCCGAATGAAATAATGCCTCTAGATCAGTATGAATACATAATTTACACTGACGGATCTGCTCAGCCGGCCATTGGAAGTAAACAACAATACAGTGCCGCGTGTGCGATTGTAAAAAGTCATATGCGAGAATGTAAGTTCCATCCAAGCTGTACAAAAACTCAGTCTCTAGGAGACTGCACGGCTCAGCTAGCAGAACTAAAAGCTCTTTTACTGGCACTGATAAATACTGATCGAGAATTCCTCACACTAATTGTGTGCGATTCCTTCTACTGTGTCCAGTCATACAATGAATATCTTCACTATTGGGGACAAAATGGGTTCAAAGACTCAAAAGGTGGCACAATTAAGCATAGAATGCTTTGGGAACAGGTAGCTGAGTTAAAAAACAAGCTACCAAGAGCTCACGTGATACACACACTGAGTCATCAACGTGATGGCGTTCACGTTGAAGGGAATTCATTGGCTGATGAAGCCGCGAAGGGGGCAGTACGAACTGCATCCGTAGCTGCAATCACTTGTTCAAAAAGAGAATAGACGGACAGATAATGGTAGCTGTCATTGCATCACGCAAAGACAATAAGGCATTGCCGAAAGTTTTTCCACTCAAGTACTCTTACAAGTTAGATGCAAACAACGTTCCATTTGCTCAGATTCCAGGAGTGGGGAATAGAGTAATACAAAACGGATCGCAGATTAGGCTTAATTTTAGCTGCACACGAGGGTCTTGGTTCTGCACACGCAGAGTTACGGCGACAGTTTCTTTACTGAAACAACGCTATTGGTGGCCAGGGTTAGCAAAGCAGACCAAAGACTATGGGGTCGATTCCGATCTCGGCCGGAAGCGCACCTAACACTATTCGTCCGGAAAAAAACCAAGCCGAACGCGTGTTTCCCGACCGATTCGAACAGTCGTCCGAACGAGCAAGTACGATGCGCATAACTGCTCAGATCCCGACCCAGCCGTACGTACCCATTCCAGCTCCTGTTCCCCGCCCGAGCCGGATCGGTAAACGCCGAATCGAGTCGCACGGAAGCAAATATACAGCACCTTCCGGCCGGACTAGTACGATGCGCCTTCCTTACGCACCGAACCCGTCGCTACGTCCGGCACGTGAGAGCATCCGGGAGAGCTGCACATAAGCTCCGATTCGCGCCACAAGACGATCCACGGCTACGAGACGAACAAGCCAGCGACGGGTACGAGTCGAAGCCACGAGAAACCCGAACAAGACGACCCAACCATGAATCCCATCGCGCAGGTCCTACCAATACTCTATATCTATTACCGGAACCGGTACGGATGCGTACGGCGCAGACGGTAAGTCAAACACCCACAACACAAACAAACGACACGTACCCGACATATGTCACACACATATAGGGATGCAGAAATGACGTACACTAGCAACAGCAGAACCATAGGGGCGGGATGGCTATCACCAATGCCATACACACCCATAGGGGCCTGATGGCTACCACTACCACCACCCCTACTCAGGGGGGCCTGGATGCCTACCACTACCACCACCCCAACTCATGTGGGCCTGGATGCCTGTCACTACTACCATCCCCACTCATAGGGGGATGGATGCCTACCACTAACACCACCCCTACTCAGGGGGCCTGGATGCCTGTCACTACTACCATCCCCACTCATAGGGGGATGGATGCCTACCACTACCACCACCCCTACTCATGGGGGCCTGGATGCCTACCACTACCACCACCCCTACTCAGGGGGGCCTGGATGCCTACCACTACCACCACCCCTACTCATGTGGGCCTGGATGCCTGTCACTACTACCATCCCCACTCATAGGGGGATGGATGCCTACCACTACCACCACCCCTACTCATGGGGGCCTGGATGCCTGTCACTACTACCATCCCCACTCATAGGGGGATGGATGCCTACCACTACCACCACCCCTACTCATGTGGGCCTGGATGCCTGTCACTACTACCATCCCCACTCAAAGGGGGATGGATGCCTACCACTACCACCACCCCTACTCATGGGGGCCTGGATGCCTGTCACTACTACCATCCCCACTCATAGGGGGATGGATGCCTACGACTACCACCACACCTACTCAGGGGGGCCTGGATGCCTACCACTACCACCACCCCATCTCATGTGGGCCTGGATGCCTGTCACTACTACCATCCCCACTCATAGGGGATGGATACCTACCACTACCACCACCCCTACTCATGGGGGCCTGGATGCCTGTCACTACTACCATCCCCACTCATAGGGGGATGGATGCCTACCACTAACACCACCCCTACTCAGGGGGGCCTGGAGGCCTACCACTACCACCACCCCTACTCATGGGGGCCTGGATGCCTACCGCTACCACCACCCCTACTCATGTGGGCCTGGATGCCTGTCACTACTACCATCCCCACTCATAGGGGGATGGATGCCTACCACTAACACCACCCCTATTCAGGGGGCCTGGATGCCTACCACTACCACCACCCCTACTCATGTGGGCCTGGATGCCTGTCACTACTACCATCCCCACTCATAGGGGGTGGATGCCTACCACTACCACCACCCCTACTCAGGGGGCCTGGATGCCTACCACTACCACCACCCCTACTCATGTGGGCCTGGATGCCTGTCACTACTACCATCCCCACTCATAGGGGGATGGATGCCTACCACTAACACCACCCCTACTCATGGGGGCCTGGATGCCTGTCACTACTACCATCCCCACTCATAGGGGGATGGATGCCTACCACTACCACCACCCCTACTCATGTGGGCCTGGATGCCTGTCACTACTACCATCCCCACTCATAGGGGGATGGATGCCTACCACTACCACCACCCCTACTCATGTGGGCCTGGATGCCTGTCACTACTACCATCCCCACTCATAGGGGGATGGATGCCTACCACTAACACCACCCCTACTCATGGGGGCCTGGATGCCTACTACTACCACCACCCCTACTCAGGGGGGCCTGGATGCCTACCACTACCACCACCCCTACTCATGTGGGCCTGGATGCCTACCACTACTACCATCCCCACTCATAGGATGTGTAATGCATGACACAACCAGCATACTCCAACATAAGGAATGTCAGAAAAAGACATTACCCCAACATCATGACAAGCGTGTGTAGTCTGTGTCAAATGCCTACAACACTGAACATGACATTGAACATACAATGTGACCCCCTATCACATGTGTCACACATAAATGTGTGTGGCCTCCACAATGCAAGCAGACCATGACCACTGTGGCAATGGGGTCTAAACCCCCATCATCACAGTGACCAAAATGTAAGTGTGGGGTCCATAGCTGAAGCCCAATTGAACATTGTGGCAATGGGGTCTAAACCCCCATCATCACAGTGACCAAAATGTAAGTGTGGGGTCCATAGCTGAAGCCCAATTGAACATTGTGGCAATGGGGTCTAAACCCCCATCATCACAGTGACCAAAAGGTAAGTGTGGGGTCCATAGCTGAAGCACATTTTGAACATTGTGGCAATGGGGTCTAAACCCCCATCATCACAGTGACCAAAAGGTAAGTGTGGGGTCCATAGCTGAAGCACATTTTGAACATTGTGGCAATGGGGTCTAAACCCCCATCATCACAGTGACCAAAATGTAAGTGTGGGATCCATTGCTGAAGCCCAATTGAACATTGTGGCAATGGGGTCTAAACCCCCATCATCACAGTGACCAAAAGGTAAGTGTTGTCATGGAAAAAGCTGCAACTGCCAAACAGCATGGATGATTCCTGGTCACACAACAACAAACACATCAGTGGCAAAGTAGTGCTTGTGTCCCATAGCAACATAGATTGGGTGAGGCAAACAGTGCAGTGCAAATAAGACATACCTTTGGCCATGTGCAGACAAACATCACCCATGGGGGCTGACATTGTCAACATTTATCAATTACACAATGACAGAAGTGACCATCATAATGCAGACCCACATATCTACACCAATGGACACACAAATGTAGATATCCTGTGGAGACTGTAGATGTGAGGTGAACAAATACCATACCATGACAGCAATGGGACATACAAACCATGGTTATTGTGCTGACTGATGACCTAGGAGTCCCAGGGACAGCAGGGGAAATCCACCAAACAACATACAGCCAATGGCACACTAAAGATATGCCAATGCAGTGGTGCAGATGCACAAACACAAACAGGCAGCCTCACACTGCATATCAAACACAACAGGTGATGGGGGTGTGCCAGTGTCCCCAGGCAACCACACAACACATGAGGAGGCCTGAATCCCAATTACACAGATGTGTATACAGTGCCACACATAAGTAACTCATGGATCGGATTCCCCTATGTGGGCAATCAGGCATTGTTAGATGAGAGGGAGCCCAAATTACACATGTCACACAAGCTTGTAGGAACAGCAAATAACACAGCAAGAGACAGACCCACCACAGCACTACCCCCAGGGACCCCACATTGTGGTGACCCTGGCCTGCATGATAATCCCACTGTGATGACAAAGCTAGATGTCACATTTGCACACACTCAACACCACACACCTTGATCTCCACCAATGTGCAGCAGTGAAGCTCACATGGACTGGTGACATTGCACATGCACCCATGACAATCCCAGGGGTGGTGGTGGGAACTAGGGTGCGAAACCCATCACACATGGCCAGTCAACATGACTCGTGAATGTCTGACACGCTGCACAGTACGCCGTACATGGGCATGACGTGAAATCCACCCCAATCAATGGGATCCCGGCCACAGTCACACACCAATGAAGAAGCCAAGGTGACCCACAAAGAACACACATAGACAACTTCCAACATTGCAGCTCTGACCCTGAGGAGTGGCAGCAGTCACACACACAACGTGTCACAATCATGGAAAGCTACCACAAACTGTAAATTACATGACTTGTGTAACCAACAAGTGCCAAGGGAAATCCTGACTGTGTCCCATCTGCGTTTGCCCACATCCCCAGCCCTGACAACAAAGACAACTAGGGATGACAACCTGATGAACATTAGTTTGCCATGCACCCACATCCCGGAGAAACCAGGTCCAAGATGCTGGATGAACACAGGACAACTCAGCAAGCATCACAAACAGGAACATCCCTAGGGACACAGCCTGTGTAGGAAAAGGAAGGGAACACACACAGACATGCTCACACAACACACAACACGGGCCCATGCAATGTCACGGGATTACACACTGCCATGAGGGCACTCCACTCCTGTGGAAGGTCCGCTGTGCCAAACCTTGTCTGTGCACGACTCAAACATGTCAGCAGAACACTCGGTCAGTGAGTCAACAACTACAACACACTGAAGGCTCTGTCTCACATCAGCCTGGGTACGGGAGTGTCACTGTCAGTCATCTGCATACACCCAAAACACGTGTCAAGCAAGTTGCACTGTATACACAGATGAGTCCTTCAACATTGATGTGCTAAACTGCATGTCCAGTGGAGATGGGCACACAGTCAGGGAAATAGAAACATTGAACAGTGGTAAGCCCACCAGATGTACATCAGTGTAAGCCAAAGATGTTAATTTACAAATGCAAAACGTACATCCCTGTGTCAAATGCTGAACATTACACCCTCAGACTGCAGCAAAGGATGCTATAGATCCAGACTACATTAGGACACATATCCCATGGACCACATGGAGTCCATCACAGCAACACTTCATTTTCCTGATCTGAACACTATTACAACTGCAAATGCATGATGATACTCACCTACATCATGTACATCCAAAAGAAAAACCACAAGTAAACAAAAAGAGGCTTTATTCAGCAAATGTTAAACTAAAATTTTAAGTCCAAAAGAAACTAAGGCCAATGGCCAGTCCAAATACACAGTCCCAACAGGGTGATATGTGACAACTTGTCACCCATTGCTTGCCTGCACTGGTACGGACAGGGGACATCCCCTCGGAGGGGCATACAAGGGGCAGGCCAGGCACCGCAGGGACAGGATCAGGGGATGCCAGAAGGAGGCAGTGAAGGGGTGGTGGGTGCAGGAGTGTCACCGGCAACTGCAGTTGAGGTGTCTGACTCAGTGGGGGCCGGCACCACTGTAGGGCACAAGTCAGATGGTGTGTGTGCTGCAACCACTGCAGTGGGCCGGTCAGATGGAGTGGACTGGGTCCACACTGCAGTGCCCGAGTCAGATGGGGTGGTTGTGGACTCCACTGCAGTGCATGACTGCAAGGGAGTGGAAGGGGGGGCAGATGAGGTGGGCAGGACAGAGGGGGGGGACCCGGTCTCCACACCAGTGGCACAAACAGGCAGAGCATCTGGTTTGGGGGTGGAAGAGCAAGTGGTAGGGGGAAAGGGCCTAAGCAGTTTGGGGATGCGGTATCGGTGTGTGGGGGAACCTGGGGCAGGGTGTGGCGGTGGAACCTGTGGAGTGGTGGCCTAGGGGATGGAGGAGAGAGACTGTGTGGTGGAGCTGCGTGGTGGTGGGGTCTTGCCCTTCCTGGTCCGGGGGGACTTTTGAATGGGGTACTCAGTCTGCCTGTGCCTGGGGGAGGGTGTCTGGGTGTGAGGGGCACTCCCCTCTGTGTGTGGTGGTCGCCTCTTCCGCCTGGACTTCGTGTCAGATGTATCTGTGGGGAAGAGGCCAAGCTCACAGAGGAAGAGCTTCTGGGAGGGGGGTTGCAGGTGAGGCAAGGGAAGGGGTTTTGGAGGGAGAGGTATCTGAGGACTGCGGAGTGCTCGTGGATGCGTGTGTGTGTGTCTGGGCCCCATCCCCTGTGAGTGAGGTATCAGTCCCCTGACTGTGCGTGCGTGTGCGTCTGGATTTTGGCTTGTGTGTCTGTGTGCTGCTTGTGTCTGTGCTGGTGCGTGCGGTGCCGGTGTGTGTGTGCTTGGGACAGGTAGGGTGCTGGGGATTGTGGATGGGGCAGAGGTAGGAGGGGTGAGGGACTGTTGCAGGAGGGACACTGCTGCCGTCAGTGAGGAGGCCATGGACTGATTGGTCCGATGTAGGGCAGACATTGCCAGATGATATGCCCTCCATGAATGACACCAGTTGTGTCAAAAGACCCATGTGTGCATGGAGGACACTCAGCATTGATGTCTGCCCTACATGGATCTGTTTCAGCAAGTCCACAGACTCCACACTCAGGGCAGCAGGGGGGACAGAGACAGGGGGTGCGGTGCCTGGCATGAAGGAGACACGCTCCCCTACACGGGAGCCTCCACGGTCATGTGGGATGGGAGCAGATGGGAGGGTGGTGTTACCCTGAACACTAGGCAGGTGGCTATGCATGTGTCACACACATGATGTACATACTTCTGAGGCTCCTACAAGGTCTCTGCAGCAGCATGGGTGTGTGGCACATACCCCAGACATGTGGTGAGTCAGAGCAGCAATTGGAACACATATTAAAGCCATACCCAGAGTACATGGCAGATCACAGGCATTGTGAGCAATTGTACCACCCATGCAGCCCACCACAAAGTTCCTGTAACTGATGCTGTCCCCAACTTGAACCACAGGTAACTGCAAGTACACAGTACCCAAGTGACCTAAGTCACAGACTGTAAGGGCCACACCTGTGTATCAGATGAGGAGGGGGCATGACACAAGTGAGGGACATGAGTCCAGGACGACATGACAGTTGTACTGTGGAAGTGGAACCAGGCTAAAGGAGTGCATAGAGCATGTCAGTCATAGTACACAGTTGAGGCTAGCACTTACCCCCTCCTTGCTGCTGTCTGGCCTTCAGCTGCCCATCCAGGTCAGGGAAGACCACCGCCAGGATCCGGAGCATGTGGGGGTCAGGGTCCGGTGTCCGCCCCTCCTGCAAGGAGGCGACAGCTTCAGCTGGACCCTTGCGATCCTCCGGGTCCAGCCCCGAAGGTCCTGCCACCTCTTCTGCCAGTTGCGGATCCTGCGCCTGTAGACCCCCACAGATCGTTCTGCCCGGACGATGGTCAGCCAGATCTCCTGCTTCTGGTGGGCATCAACCTGTGAGGATGACAAAGTGAAAAGGCCATTACTACACATGCAACATTTCCGTGCATCACACAGTTGGATATACATGTCTCAATCACAGGGGCATATGGTGTACAAAGGTAGTGCAACTATGGCTATGAACAGTTTGTCCAGCAGTTACTAAATGGTATCATTGCCTGGGAAGTCAAACCTTGTTGGAATGCACTGTTACTGCACTATACCTGTTCAGTGCATGTGACTACACACTTTGGGGGTGACAACTACTCAGTGAGCATGCTAGCCACTGGTGTACACACTGTACGTCTTGCTAGTCAGACAACATGCACAATTAGTAAGGCAGTGGACAGCACACTCACCTGCTCCCCTGGTTTCCCATACAGCTTGCTGTACTGTGGAAGGAGGCTGTCCAGCAGGACCTGGTTCTCCTCAGTTCTGAAGGCTGGGGCTCTATCCACAGTACGTGCCATTGCAGTAGCCAGAGGATGCAGAGACAGCAGCAGTGGTGGTGGCAGATGTCGTCCTGGAACATGTAGTGCAGGCAAGTGAGCTCTCAGGGGAACAGCCAGCATTATATGTGTGCTGCAGAGGCAGATACTGTCCCATGTGTCCAAAGTGATAGGTCCAAGTCGTTTGCATCTTCTGAATCTGGCCAATCCATGGAATTGCACCACTTATACACACCCACAGCATCCTT